>JAPQWN010000004.1:77387172-77987172 GCA_028538565.1 Umbellularia californica | reverse complement strand
ATCTGCAATTGTTCTCGTACAATCGCTTGACTGCAACATTACGCCCATCGTGCAGCTTACCTGTTGAAATCGAATATCTTAGAAAATGGTATGAAAGAGAGAGAATTATGTTTTTAAGTAGGCACCCACTGAAGTAAAATTCTAAAAAAGACAATGAGCTGTGAAGGAATAAGGTTTTCAAAATTGCCGTCATCAGAATTACCAGTAGGCTGTGCAACCAACCAGAAACTCTTTAATAAGAGAGAGAAGTTCCAAACACTTGCAATATCAGTCTTTCTAGTATTCTTTTTGTTATTTTTTTTTTTTTTGAACAGTAACTGAAACTTAATTAATCTTCTTTTGATTACAGAAAAGGAAAACAAAAAGGGAAAGATAATAAAGAACATAAAAGAAAGAGGAAACACAAAAAGAGAAAAGAGCAACCAGGTACATGATCATTGTACCCCAATAGAAGCAAACTAATGCGTTCTGCTCTGTAACGGCAGTTAGCTATAACTGTTTTAAGCCTCATTTGGTATTTGGAAGAATAGTTTCACATAATAAACATCTCACTCACTCTTTTTGCGTGATATCATCACTTGGCAACATTGGCATAATACTTACTTCTAAAATGAGATGCTTCTACTGTAAATGCATTCTCCTTGGGAACAGTCCTTTAACTAACAAGCGCAGAAGGGATTTGAAGGAGGAAGGGGGGTGGGTGAAGGGTGAGGGTGTTAGATGTGTTAAGTTGTGCATTTAGGTTTGAATTGGATTTCAGCTCGGATTAAGTTTACTTTATCTCTTCCACTCTTCTATAAATGATGCTTCTGTCAGTGAAAATGTACAAAGTCAATTTCTGAAATGTAGTTCCTAAATTTTCTTCAGAGGAACAGATGTTACATCATGAAAAGAAACAAAACCCAAATGATCTTACCATGGTATACGACGCCAAAGCCTCCGTCTCCAAGTTCTTTAGAGGGGTCAAAGTTGTTGGTGGCTTCTTCCAGCTCCTTGTAGTCGAAGAATTGGGTACCCAACAAGCTATTGCTCTTCTCAAGGTCTGATTTAAGAGATGGGTTTAAAGAGATGGCACGAGAGAGCAGCTTGGAAGAGGTTAAAGAGAAGAACTTTTTGCGGTAACACCAGCAGATGCAAGCGACAAGGCATAGGAAAGACCCTACTCCTACAACAGCACCTGAAAATGGAGAAAGATGACAGAGAAAATGTGCTCAGTCTCTGTAGAATGCATACTGTTACGTGCTCAGCCACCCAAATTATGCAGCAGTTTGGTTAGGGACCACCATAATTTTGAAATTCAGGAAACTTCATCTCATTTTCCCACAATGCATGGCTCAGGAACCTGGCAATCTTGGCAGTCCAGTATGCAGACAAATGGAAAATAGTCTGTTGGGAGGCTAGGGCCACCAAAATGGTGATTCTGGAACTACAGGCCATCTGAGACCGGATATATCAGACGTATAGTTTAGTTTGACTGACTACACACTCGTAGTAGATTCTTCAATAACATTTTGATCTAGGCACACCCCTCTGCTTTGCAAAATACAGTAGAGATTTGCCACGCCCAGGGGCGGAACTAGAATATGGACATTGGAGGGGCCATTGTGAAAAAACAAAATCTTGGGGGGGCCATTGCCAAAAATTGCTTTAAATTTCAATTAAACTACAGGGTCTTTTTGCAATTTTAAGGGGGGCCATGGCCCCTGCCAGACCCCCTCTAGTTCCGCCCCTGGCCACGCCTATATGCTCCTCCCCATTGACGCATCCAAATGAAGGCACAAGTCACAACTGCAGTCTGCTCTTGAATCATATGTACAAGAGCCAATCTGCACACGTGGATCCACCAGCTAAATAGAATGGTCTCTCCTTTTGGGCTATCGTATCAACAAGAGGTGCTCATGAGTGGCGGGCATTTTGAACACATGGATCGATTGGTCCTTCATAATGTCAAAAGTAGACACGAGAAATGAAAAGAGTGCCTAAACAAGGATACATGTATGTGAGATCTGTGCTGTTCATCAAATTACCCCCATTTCAACTTGCCACAGCCCAAAAAAATAGGTGGTCAACTCACTGAGCACACCATAAATAAATGTGTATCGTTGATGTGCCTTGCTGTCAACATAATTTTTATTGCACATGTGGCTCACTTGTTGAGCTGACCAGCCTGATTTTCTAGGCTAGGAATGGTTGCTATTGTTCAGTTGATGAACAGCCTGAACGACACACCTATTCCGCCCTTGCATCCCCAGTATGATTCAATCATCTACATACAAATATCATCTTTGTAGTACTCAAAGGAAAGGAAAAGCTTGAAAAGCATAATACCTATAATAGTGTATTTCTTTCTTTTACCATTACCTGCAAAAGCATTATGTAAGCTGGTTCAGCAAATAATAATAACAACAACAACTAAGTATAAGATAAATATTCTCCTACACATGGTTCACATGCGAACAGTGCGCAGAAGCCATTGCAATGAACATTAATAAATGGGGCCCGCCTCTATCACCGACCCCGTGCACGGTTTGTATGCGAACCGTGCACAAGAGATCTTTTTCCCTATATACAATACCTATGATGATTTTTCTTTCAGATTTATCACCACCTGCAAATGCGTTATGTTAAGTGGGTTTAGTAAAGAACAGTAACAACAATGAGGGGAGGTTGGTGAGATAAATCGTCATTTTCAACTCAAAACTGGTTGAAGACTAAGATCTGATTGCTTTGTCTTATTAAAAATCTTCTGGAAGCATAATCTGAAAAGTTAAAACCACTATAACTGAAAGTCTAGGTTCAGAAAAATAAAAGTATTTCACATAAGCATGATGTTCAGTTCAGTTCAACACTTTCCTTGAAAGACAGTAGAAATGAAAGTTGATCCCTATCATAACACCCGAAGTCAGATCATCATCAACAACAAAGAAGCGTGAACAAATGAAATCTGTGGCGGCAGCTCCTTGGAATGGATAGGCCTCCACTTAAGGTCCGGTTGCAGTGTTAAGGAACTTCATCCTATCTCAAGGAAAATCTAGCGGCCAACAAAGACAAAATAGGTCGACATCCACCGCTTCACAATGCTCTGTGTTGGCCCGGGCATGGGAAACAGAAAGACTGACCAGTTGTATGGACGAGTCAGATGTAGAAGATTGCTCTGCATGTATTGCAGAGATCATAACCATTTGAATGTGTGTAGTTGAGCAACTCCGAGAAATCTTTGGGGTGTAGCATAATGGCCATGTTCAAAAAAGGAATATAAGGACAATCTTCCAAAAAAAAAAATGAAGGTGAATGACTTTGACTGAGGACTTGACAACAATAGTCTAATAACAGTTTTGGGGGTGGGGGACAGTTTTGCCCTTTTGATATTGTTGACTGTGATTTTGTACGTGACACCTGTACATGATCATGAAGGACATGCTATGGCTCAAAGATCTAACTTGTTGGAGAATCTCTACAATAAAATTAGAAAAGTCTAAACCCATTATTGTTTATGCAGCCATTGAACAGTTGAAATCATTACCTTTCTTTTTCTGGATTTAGTAAAATGATGACTAGCAAATAAAGAAGGGATTTGATTTTGTATGCATTGATATAGAGCAAGAATCTGTTGTCGATAGCGTAAGAGCAAATACAACGAAGATAAGTATTTCAGTTCACTAAATTGAATGAATTGGGCCTGATCCTAGCAGTAGAGATCCCAATTCTGAGGTCAATACCACCACCACTAATGAAAAATTAACAGAATCATGAGCTTTAGCAGCATTAGAAGCAACAAACATCAGCATCAGCAGTAAAAATGCAACAAACAACACCACCACCAACAACAATAAAAAGATCAAAATCCTCTCAATAAATTTTTACATAAATATTCCATAACCATTGCAGGCTTGATCCTTGGACCTAGCTCTTCTAACCAGAGTTGTTCTCGAGCTAGCTAATACTTCTATTGGCTACTCTCTAGATTAATCGTAAGTCTCAAATTCAATAATGCTTTTGATACAGATGACTGTATTTTTGCAAACTCACAGGACACCGGGTTTGTCTCGCATTCACAAACACAACAAATTGGTTCTAATACATGGTAACTGATTTTATTAGATTACTTTTATTTACTACGTCAAAAAAAAAAAAAAAAAAAAAAGAAAAAAAGAAAAAGAAAAAGAAAAAGAGGCAGTCTGAAATCGGAAAACTGAACCTATTTCTTAGTTGTGTCATTCAGTTTAAGTTCAGAACCAACATGAAAGAAACAAGAATGACAACAAATCTTGTTAGAGAGAATCAGTGGGACAAGACCCACGTGGAGCAAATAGTAAAACAGGGTAAGAGATGTGAAAAATAAGAAACGCGAATCCTAATCAGAAACATAGACAAGTAGAGCCAATTTCTACCTCGTTCACCAACACAAATGAAGTCTCTATTACTTTCATTTAGACAGCACATGCCTCCTTTCTTCTCGTAACACTCCTTGCATTCACGGGTAAGTTCCCATTGGAGTCCAAATCCAACAGCCAGCAGAGTCAAGAGGTCCCTCTTCGATCCATACGGATCTACTTGCGATTCAGAGATGGGAAACTTAAAGACTAGACATTTATTGGAAAGAGCTGGTAGGCTGTCTTTAGTATAAAAATAGAGAACGGAGTCTGTGCAATTTATGAAATTGTACAACTCAAAGGGTCGTTGAAGGAGAGGGTGCTGATCATGCTTGCAATTGAAGAACGTAAAGTTCGGTGTTACAACTTTGAAGGAAAGAAAAGGAGAGGCGGGTACAGTAACACTCTGAAGGGAATTGCAGATATGGGTCCTTGAACGAAGGAGGTCATCGTCTTGAAGTACTAGTTGTTTTTCTTCATATGAGATACTTTTAACGACATATTCTTGGTCTTCCAACTTGATCCTGGGTATGGAATTGTTGGCGCATGTGATTTGGTATAATCCGCAGTCAGGAGTGCTGGTGTTGGAAAAGGGGAATTGGATCCGGGGTACACTTCCACAGCTGAAAGGATGGCACTCTTTGCGGTCGTAAGCTTCTACTTGAACAAAGTGAAGAACAAGCAGAGAGATTAAGAAGAAAGAGAGAAAGGAGGTAAAAGGATCTACCATATCTAATCTAGATTTCAGCACTTAGAACTAGATCAGAACAGAACACCTACATAACGGGAGAGAGAGAGAGAGAGAGAGAGAGAGAGAGAGGAGGAGGGTGTATAAAAAATCAGGTCTGTCGTATTATAAGACTTAGAATTTTCTTAATTGAAAAAACAGCCGATGACTTTGACCGAGGAATGGAGACTTCAATATCATTGGAAGAGGAAGGGACATCTCATTTTCCTCTTTTGATTCTTTTCACCCAGGGGAGAATTTCCTCCATGCAGTTTTTTCCCTCGTCTCTCATCCTATTTTGTGATGATTCCTGACTTGTGGAAGGTGAAAGTAGTTCCAGTTCCACCGTCTAATCTCCTCGTTACATCTTCTCTCTCATTAAGTACAAATTCTAACAACACGTGGGCAGATGAAAGATGTGGACTAAGCTAGTCGATTTAAAGTGAATTCTGGGAGTGATTGTGAATTTGAAGATTTGAGGGTATCCTATCTGCCCCAGAAAATAACAACAACGCCTGTATAAGTCCATCTATCTAAAGCTTCCGTTTGAATGGGTGGGTCAAAAACTTTGAGTGGATATGACTTTTGTATGGCAATAAAGCAACCACCTAACACAAACTTCAAACTTCAAACTTGTAGAATGGGCGACTCCAAAAGGTAGATCAATAAAAAAAAGAAAAAGAAAACCAAAATCTGGCTTTGTGATCATCTTCGAAGATTGGAACTGAAAAAATTAAAGTGGAAGAACTAAAAGAAAATGCAAACCAGCAAATAGTGATTTTACTAATGGAGAGACGGCGTCTTAGCGAGATTTCTGGTAGCCTCACCGAATGAATTCTCCACCCACCACATTACCAAAAAAAACAGGGGCAAAAAGAAAACATAATACTAGTGATATCAGGGACTTACGATCTTTACATGATATGAGATGGGGCCGGTCGCGACAGAAGCACTTGAACTCGTTCTCTAAGTATCCGCACTGACCTCCACTTTCCAAGCACCTGCTGCAATTGGGTGCAGTCCAATTGAGAAGAAATCCCTTGTGTAGTATCTCCAAGTAACTCTCCCGGGGCTTGGAATCCATCATAACAGGCACAGAGAAATTAGATTCGCATTTCTTTGGGAGATTCCAGGAACTCATCATGCTCCCAGTAAAATTCAACCTTGCAAAAGAGTGATGTGTCTCGTTGTTGGGGATGCAAGGAATTGACTGATATTGGGGTAGTATTTTTTCCTCGGTGCAATTGTAAAATAATAAGAGGTTTAGGTTCGGTTCAACAATTTGAAAAAAAGAATAATTGAAGGTGAGAGTAAAATGAGGATGTGGGCAAGGAGTATCATCCATCAATCTTTTGTCGACAACGGAAAAGAATTGCTCTTCGTAATTGATATTTTTGATGATGTATTCGGAGACGAATACCTTAAGGACCGGTTGTTGATTGTCGCAGGTGAGTTGGAAGCCCGGATAGCCACAGTGGGGTGGGTGTCTGCCAGGGATCCAAAAGGGGTAGCTTATGTTTGGGCCCTTTCCATCAATATCACATCTTTCAGGAACGCAAGTTCCGAATAATTTGTCAACAGAAAGGACTGGTTCTGCTAACAGAAGAAAGAAGATGAGGAAGTAGAACAAAAGCAGGTGGGAGAATTCGACCCTTTTCAACTGTAACAGGTTGTGATTCATTTGGAAGGAAATCAAACGGAGAAAATGTTGGAAGAAGATGAAGCTTTCATATGGACAAATAGCAGGCGTTATATTCAATGGAGATGAGAAGATAAAGACGTCTTTATTTTATTTTCATTGTGGGCGGCATTTTTTCCTTTCGTTTGACCAGCACTAGCTGTGTTTCGGCCCTTGGGTTGGGGTGTGTTTTTCGTCGGTCAAGTGGTAAAACGCTTCTTTTTTCCTTGTGAGGGTTGGGTTAAATGGGCAGCTCAATTGGCTTAGGACTACGGTTTGCATTCGGAGGTTGTATGTTCGAAACTGCACTACTACACTGGGTTTAAAGGGGAGTTTACCCGGCTTCCCTTTGGGCCCAGAGGGATTAGTCCAGCCCAAAGGATTGGGAACCCTCCGATAACAAAAAAAAAAAAAGGTTGGGTTCAAACTTCAACCAGCCATCTTAATGATCTGACTGGACGGTGCTTGATGTGGAGTCCACTTTGGATTTCATGAGGCCCTACCCATCACTCATCACCAAGTTCGGAAAAGAGACTCACTGGGGAGAACAAGACTCAATCAGTGGTTGATGAGTCGAGTTGAGTTGAGTGGATCAGCTTTACCGAGCCCCACCCCCACCCCCACCCCCACGTTGTGTTGTGGGGGAAGCATTGCTTTACGTACCCGACGAGGTATTGACTGTTGAAGAAATAGCTCTTGCCCTAGTGAAAGAATGGCATGACATAATCTCAAACAATGTTCACTGATTATATTTTTAATAAAAGTCAATCTTAAAGTGGGATCAACTCGTTAAGAGATTTTATTTTAAATAGATTAAATTTTCTCATGCATTTTCTCAACATCTCAATTGTCTCGATTTTCATGTCTACTTTAGAGAGTTGAAAATTGGAACGTATAAATTTGGGTGAGAATTTTCTACCGAAATTATTAGCAGCAAGAAAACTGAGCCAAGTTTTCCTTCTCTCTCCACTTCCATAAGAAGCGATGGCGAGCCAAGACTTCCAAATGAAAATGACAATTTTTTTTCTTTTTTCTTTTTTTTTGAGAGAATGACCTTTGCACCCACCACCTCCTCACAATGGGAAAGTCCCAAGAAAAATAGAAAATTTTATGTCAAAAAAGACCATTGCAACCCCCCATCCATTTTCACTGTCATGATTGAAGAAGGCCAAAATGTCAAAAAATGGAAAATGGAAATATTATAAAAAAAAAGGCACAACAATGTCAGAATAAAAATGGAAAAAGGAGAAATAATACAAAGACCTTTTTAAACAGAATTTTATATACTTTTAGAATAACTCATTAATTTTGTTATTTAAAATTAATTCTCCACAACAGTATCACAGTAATAACCAAGGGCCAGGATAAACCCTTATTTGAGAATATCCTGACAATTCTACTAAAACAGTAAATTTTGGAGAAAAATATTTATAAGAGTATCTCTCCGATATATATCCATGGGGGATCTAGGACTAATTGTCCACAAACTAAACTAGAGGGGGGGTCCTTAGATGGTAGGTAGGGTCGCACATGGGCTAGGCTGGATGGGGCTAACGCTAGTCTAAGCTGATACTAGGCTGAACTCATGTTCATGGGCCTAAAAACTAATTCCAAACCTAGTTAAGGATATACTGAGCCCATCTGCGATGAACTTGTCGTGCCAGACTATGCCTTGTGGTTGGGCCATTAGATAAATACAGGCTCAGGTCCAGTCTATTTACCTATCAGGTCGAAATGTTAGGCTCTGGCTCAGCACATGGCCCAATTACAATTAATTTCATCAATATGGGCGAGCCCCCAGCACTCGTGAAACCCTGTCAAGGGATAAAATTTAGTGCGCATAGTTCACATTTTCAAAATGAAGAATTAGATAAAGTTGGCTCGACAGTGCATTCACTTTAGAATGGGGTACCTTCTACATGACACGTTCAGTAGGTGGGTCCCACTGAAATCAATATGGAGGGGGAAAACTGATCAGAGGATCAGCGAGGGGCCCACATTTGCCAACACTATGAGAGCCAACATTCAAATGCTATTGGTTTACAATTATTAACAACCAGAAGCACAAAAATAGTTTCGGATTTACATTTTAGCAAGTTGACTTGCTTTATGCCTTCAGGGGCTTATTTAGCTTGTACTTTAAATTGAGCCTCTATAGATTAGCTCAAGTCTTTCATGACTTGACAGAAAAAAAATTGAAAAAGACTTGGTCTAGTCATTTAACTGACTAGGGTCGCTCTTTTAATTGATCTAAGCCATTAAGATTACACATCTCCTCGTACATGCCAGCATTCTAATTTTGACATCTAGCAGAATAGTAACTTAACCATTTAAGAACAAAATCAACTGTTAAAAGCATTTTTGTGTACAGGTTACGAGGTTTCCAAACTAAAAATGTGGTAAGCAGAAATGCTTCTCCGCGTTATGAAATATTCCTATTTTTGGTAAGGCTGCTTTTAGGAAAAAAAAACTAAGTTTAGGAAAAAAAACTAAGTCAATCAATCCACTAGGGGGTGTGGAATTAAACTCTTACTGCCCATATGAAATTGGAATATTGGGGGTAACAATGCATTGACGAATGCGGTAGGATTTAGGCATATAGGTTTTCAGGCGAATCACATAATTCCACCCCTCGAACGAATTTTTGGCTTAAGATGGCAAGTGGGTGTATGAAATTGACAAATCTACTGACAATCTTATTGGTAAAGGAGTCAAATGCACACTGTTGAGGAGTGGGCTCCACTTGGAGAGTATTGAAAAGTATTTATTTTGCCTCTAAGTAACGCCTCGAGAGGCTTTGGTATGAATGGTTAGGTAAAGAAATTTAAGATGGTATCAGATCACCAAAAATTTGCCGATCGGGTTCCACCTGAAGGGAGTGTTGAGGCACCTGAAAGGAAGTGTTGAGGAGTGGGCTCCACTCGAGGGGGGTATTGAAAAGTATTTTATGTTGCATCTACTGACACCTCGAATGAATGATTATTTAAAGAAATTTAAGACGAACGACCTTTATTGCCCTAAAATAGGATTTTATCTTTCATTGACAAAACATTTCTAGTGAAAAAAAAACCACAAGGATCCACATCTATAAAAGATTCAACCTTGATTTTCAAAGCAAACTTCCAACGCAAACAAAAAACTCTAAACAAATACGAGAAAAAGAAAAAAGTTAGCTATTATAATTCATCTGGTAGAATGGAACCGACTTTGAAGTTTGATTAGTCTATATAAGTTTGATCGGTCTATTAACTCTATCCTTTTTGTACCCCACGGTGAATTATACATAGAAGAGTTTTTTACAAAAGGCCCCCTGTTTTTTTCTCAACCTCCACAAACTCCAAAAGCCTACCATATTTTAAGTTTTTACTAAAACCTCCTTGACTTAAAAAATTAACTACTTCCTTGTTAATATCCTTCTTCTTTATTCATTTTTTTTTAATATAAGAAAGATATTTTTGAGCGATTATGTTATGCCTGATAATTGGATATTAGAGAAATAAATGTATATATATTATGCTTGGGTAACGGGGTATTAGGATATGGGGCAATTTCATATTTAGACCTGGACTTGATCATTAATCGGGACCCAAAATGGTCTTAACTCAAGACAGATGGCCGGGTCCATTTGGTAATCCGTAATTAGGCACCATCGACCATAGATAAAGAAGTCTTTGATGTAAGAAAAGGGAAGAGGAGGAGGAACCAGGACTCAGGAGTAGATAGAAGAGATGCTTACCAGGGTTTGGAACCGGATACTGAGGAAGCGGGCACGTTTCAGGATGCCGTATTCCGTTGCAGTAGTAAGCGAATTCAAGAAGAGAGGTTTTATTTAAACCACAGTGGCCGTTGGATTTGATGCAGTCCCAACATTGATGGTCAAGGTCGATCAAAGACCATGTCACCTCGAAGCCCTCTTTCAAAATATCATTCAAATCCCCAAAACTTGCCTCTAGCTCCTCTCTATTTGTTTCGAGGATTGGAATTCTTACCACTTTGCAATCTGTGAAAGGTCCTATGATATTCGGCAGGAGTGTGAAGTAGGCGTAATTTCTTAATAAAGGATTGGAGGAGCAATTGAAGAATTTGAAATATGGGTTGTTGCATCGAGAAAGAAAAGAGCAGTTGTATAGGAATGAGAGGTTGAGATCTCTCTGAGTGAAATTAAGGAGACTCAAGTCCAGACTAGTGTTACTGGGAGACAAAGGCATATTGTATTGTCGTCGTTGGCAAAGTAAGCTTTATCAAGGATAGTTGTTGTCTGATTCTCATAATCGATCTTCATAACATGGTACTTGCGCGATTGGATCTCAATCTCAGAGGAATTGTTAGCCTTATTGCATGTGATTCCAAACTCTTCTGAGTAGCTACAGTATTTCGGACGGCTCTGTATCCAAAAGGGATAGCTGATGTTGAGTTTAACATTCCCGCAATCATATGGGGAAGGAGACCAGTCACTATATGGTTGATTGTCCTCCTTGACGAAAGAAGCAGCCAGCGTAAAGAAAAGCAACACAATGAGAAAAGATGGAAGGGATTGATGGATTGGGAAGGCATCCATGATGGTAATAAGAAAGGATTTTGAAAATATAGGAACAAGAAGGGAGAGAAAGATGGAGATGAGACTAGATACTTATGATTCAATATGAAGGAAAGGACAGGTGAGAAAATTCAATGCGAGAGAAAGAGAAGGGCGGCCGGCGTGGAGCTTTCAGAAAAAATATATTATGGGGACCGCTACTTGTCTAATATTTATGCTGCGGTTAATGTGTGTATATATGTGTAACCGTTAAACCTTCCAGCTTCAATCAGATTGTTACAAAGCAAGAGATCCGGCCCAGGTGATGTCTAGTCACAATCTCCATTGAGAGTCGTATACATGAGTTGTTGAATGCGGATTGGTTTCCAAAAGATATATACCAGGCTCATGATATATATAAGACTAGGTCAACATCAAAGTCAAGTCTGAAATTTCCTACGCAAATACGTGGTGTTTGAATTTTACATCCGTTTGGGGGCACTAGGCAAGAAAATTTTAGGATATCCATTATTAGGGAGGGAGCATTTTATTTTGAGTTATTTAAGTTTTCAATATGTGGGCTCTACTTAGGCCCATTCGGGCTGTTAACTAAAAGAAAATCTCTTAGGAGCTTTGGCTTGAATGCACACTTTAGCCACAGTGGGTCCATTCCTCATTCTATTTAACTATTATCCAAAGAAGCATGCTAACACTATATATGAAACTAGGTCCGGTTATATATATATATATATATATATATATATATATGGGAAATGTTCATATGCATCCATCCCTCACCAAAAATGGTGAGGGATGGATGCATATGAATACCCCCCTATATGTGGGAAATAGTTGAATCATTTATCTCACTGTTGTCAAATAAATTATGAAATACGTGACCATAAATGACATAATATATGATAGGTACATCATATTTTATGTACATAGTAAAACTCAAATTTATATCATGCTTTGTTAATTGGGAATTAGAGTAACATATATTATACTTTGATTACTGCATATTTAATGTACTTAAAAAGGGGTAAAGCACACTTAATTTATATTATGCTTTGTTAATCAGGAAACAGAGTAAGGTTTTAGAGTAGAGTGCAATTCCACAGAGTAAGGTTCTAGAACCTAATAATCGAGACGCAAAATGGTCCCCCACCCCACTTGAAGGGAAATCAGGCCGGGTCCGTTTGTTTCAACTCGGAAGTCATAATAATTAAGAAAAGGGAGGAGGACACGAGATGCTTACCCGGTGACTGAGCCGGAGGTGGAGGGCACGCCTCATGAAACCATATTTCGTTGCAAAGATAATCAGGACTGGTGAGAGACCATGTTACCTCGAACCCCTTTGCCAAAACTTCAATCCAAAACTCCTCTGGGTTTTTCCAGAGCCGATCTTTGTCCGTATGGAGGATCGGGATTTGTTTCACGCTGCAATTTTTGATCGCGCCTGTGAAACTGTTGGCATAATCGCTGAAATGATCGGTGGAACAGTTGGGGAATTTTAAGTATATGTCATCTTCAGCAAGAGGACCAGTGCAGTTGTAGTGGAGGAGGTTGAGATCTCCCTGACTGTAATTAAAGAGATCGAAGTCGAGACTAGTGGTACTGGAACGAGCAAGGCATGGACTCACGTCCTTCTTCGCTAAGTAATGATCTTTATCAACGATGGTGGCTGTCTGGTGCTTATGATCGATCTTCAGAACAAGGTACTTGTGCGATTGAATCTCAATCTCAAAGGAATTGTCAGTCTCATTGCATGTGATTTCAAACTTCTTTGGGTAGAGACAGTATTCCAGACTGCCGGGTATCAAAAAGGGAAAGCTGATGCTGAGTTTGACATTCTCGCAATCATATGGGGAAGGAGAGCAGTCATATGGTTGATTGTGCTCCTCGGTGGAAGAAGCAGCCGGCATAAAGAAGAGCAATACAATGAGAAAAGGCGGGAGGGATTGATGAATTGGGAAGGTATACATGATGGTAGAAAGAAATATTTTGGAAATATAGGAACAAGAAAGGAGAGAGATGGAGATGAGACTAAATACTTATAATTCAATGGATTTTGGAAATATATGAACTGGAAACCATACAAATGGGTTTTTGGTATTTCTTTTCCTCTATCACACGAGAGAGAGAGTGTGGAGATGGAGTGGAGACTTCAAAAACCCTCCTTATAACCCAATATAAAAGGAAAGAGAGAGGAAAGTCGATTACGAACAAGAAATGATCTGAAGTTCGCAGAAAAAGTTTATGCTGCTATTCGACTCCTTTTAATTCCCCCACACATAAAAACTTTCAAATCTTAAACTTGACGAAAAATGAGTGATATACATGAGTAGTGGATTTGTTTCCACAAAAGATAAATAGACTGATATGTATATAAGACCTACTACGTCAACAACCGAGTCAAGCCTCGAATTTCCTAAGCAGATACGCGTTGATTGAATTTTATATGCCGTGTGGGGGCACAAAGCAAGAAATTGAACAGTTTGGACTCTCAACATCACCATGGAAACTCCCGTGTAATCTCGTCTTCGCCGAAACTCTCGTGGAAAATTTTTAACTTTCCCGTGATAAACATGAGAGTGGGGCCGGAGGGCTTTTGAATCTCTACCTGTAAATTAAGCTTTTCCCACAGTATCTGTACCCTTTGATTGGTGTGAAAACTTGGATGAAATCCAGCCGTATACAACAAGTTGTGAATATTTCGGCCATCACCTCTACTGAGTCTTTCCTCTGTCCAAATATCAGGTACGTAGCACTGCCCTTTCTTGTATAGGATAGGAGCAGAACTTTGCAGTGGGTGGTTGATCCCAGCCACAATCCATGAGGCTCAAAATGATTGCCAATCATCATCATCATTAAGGTCTTGTCCAACCTGTATTCAAATTGGCTATATGAATCCTGATATATATTGAGTTGTTTCTATTTATCACATATCATTATATTTTATCCTAATAATACTTGGTCCTAAATTTTATCTTAATATTAGCCGTTCCAACTGTAACAGAGGAACTAACTCCCATTTGAGCAAAATTTGAAGATTTCCAAGAGAGAGGGACGATGGCTTTATAACTGGCTTAGATTTTAATAGGTTGGCCCCACAAAAGAATATGCATCTGGCCCATCAACTCTCTCACGAAGGTTTATTTTTATTATAATTTTTTAATAAAAGAAAATCTCTTTGCAGCTTGGGCTTAAAAGAACAGTCTACCCCAAGAGGGAGGATTTTCATGTCCTTGCACTATGAGCATGCAGAGGTAAGTAGCCTCTTATATGCCTTTGTAAGTTCTTTTTTTTCTTCCTTCGTTCATTCTATTTGAAAAAATGTCTTCGGGGATTTTATAGTTTAGAATGTTTCAAAACCTCAGATCTCACCTCACCACCTTTATATTTTATTTTGGTATCTAATTTACATCCAAAACACTCCAAGAACAATTAACTATGAAGATTCATAAATTTTTTAAAAATCTTTCTTCTATTTTTTATGTCTTTATTTTAAGAATTGAAGGATAAAAAAAAAAAGCATATATAAACCAAGCTATCAATCCAAAACCGGTAAATCAAGTGCAAGCAAATGTGTGTGTGTCTCTCTCTCTCTCTCTATATATATATATATTTATATATATATATATATATTTTGGCCTCTTTCTTTTTCTTTTTTGACAAAATGACACAATTAGCCGAGGGGGTTGGGATCAAATAGAGCCCACAAACATAGGAAGAGGAAACCAACACAATGGAAAGGAGAGGCTACACAACGTGGAGAGATTGGCATATCCCAGGATAAAGGTGAGATATAGGGTTGCCAACCAACTAAGGAACCCCTTGTTCTCGACAAAATGAAGACTTGACAGCGATTGGATTGTAATATAATGCAGGGTTAACAATAAAAGAAATTATTTAGGAGTGACGAAGGAGACCACACTTAAAACTTGTTTCCAGTCAATTGATAAGATTGATTAATTAAAATCTTGACTTGACTATTCTTGACTTACAACTTGGAGGGAATAGGTCCGAATGAGTGGGACTTGGTCAGTCAAAATGTGGGTGGAGCACTTAAAACTCGCCAGTTTTAGCTGAGTCAGTGGCATTTGGACTAAGTTTGGTGAGTTGAGATTCAACACCATGCTATAGAAAATTGATAAAGAAAAATCGTTTAGCCAATATTCATGTGAATATTGGCAAGTGTCAGATACCACTGATTCAAGTCTAACTGAAGATAGAAACATTCATGTGTGTTGTGTGTGTGTGTGTGTCTCTAGAATATATATATATATATATATATATATATATATATAGAGGGCTGCTCCCCTACACTGCAGCTGCCCTTATTCTCAGCTGGAAACGTGTGTAGGGGAGCAGCGTGTGAAATTTCAAGCTCCCCTCTCACATCTGTGGCATTTGATGGTGGGCCAGCGAAATCACAAACATTAAGGGGAGCTTGAAATTTCACACGCTGCTCCCCTACACACGTTTCCAGCTGAGAATAAGGGCAGCTGCAGTGTAGGGGAGCAGCCCTCATATATATATTATGAGAGATATTTCTTACATTACTATGAGAAATAGGAGTGGTGGCCCTCACATTTAAGTTGTTGGCACTGTATATGGATGTAAGGGCCCCCACCTTAGTGAGAGTATTTCTCATAGAAGCATCTCCATATATATATATATATATATATATATATATAGAGAGAGAGAGAGAGAGAGAGAGAGAGAGAGAGAGGCTGGAGGACAAAGCTAGGCGTGCCTTGTAAGTGCAATGAAGGGAGCCGGACTCAATCGTTGGACCAATGGGCTTTTCGTGTGATGTTTCTGAAAAGTCTGGGCCTTAGAATTCTCTGCGGTCACTCCTATATATCTATCAATCAACAGGGCCAACCTTTTCAACTTAAACAAATGCATCGGCCTTTATTACAATACTCAAGTCCGGTTCGAATAATACTGGAGTCCGGATGGATCCCCTGCCGTGTAACACAATGGGATCCCCATGTGATGTATCGATCGGTGGGACCCACTCCTATAGGAACTAAATCTTAGAACATATCCGTGGAGAGTAGGGCTGTCAATTGTGTCTTGTTAACGAATTCGGGTTACGAGTTAATGAATTCGTGTTAAAATCATTTCAACCCATATACGACCCGTTAACTTAATGGATCAAAAAATCCAACCCAAACATGACCCGTTAATTTAATGAGTTACACTACCCAACCCTTTAAGTAATTAAATCATTTCGAAAATTAAAAAAAATTCATACAAAAATATATAAAGAGAAAAATATATAAGCCACACGAAATTGTAAGTGAGGATCTCGAGTGGATCCCACCTAAAATCCCACTATAAAATAATAAATTTCAATTTCTTCTTTATAAATATAAATTAATTCTGGCTTCGCCTAGGGACTAAAAAAATTTTAACGGATTAAGCGGGTTGTTAACGAGTTACTGATTTAATTCGTACATGACCCTCGTTAACGACCGGAACCCATTAAGAGCCCACCCGAAACGGTTAATATCGTGTGGGTTCGTGTCATGTTAACGAGTTGTGTGGCATTTTGACACCCCTAGTGGAGAGGTGAAATGGATTTATGTTGAACAGTCTTAATTATAAATACGTGGGCCAATCATAGAGATAATGGCATGTGTTACACGGTTCCTATGTTTTAGCAGTGATGGGATCTGGGCTTGGTATCATTTGATAATGGGGTATTACTTTTATGTCTAATTCCAGATCTAAACCAGGACTTGATCACATTTTGGGACACAAAATGGTCTATACTCCATGTCATCTAGTGCGGTACGTTGGTTAACAGAGTAATCATTTTTTTCGCTACTACAATGGTTGACAGAGTAATGAAGCAGCGTCTGAAACAACATCAAGCTGAAAGGAGGATAAGAGATGCTTACCCGGAGGACACATGTACAGGTGCGGTTTACCCTTGCAGTAGCAGGTGGGGTTTGTAGGAGATTCTACATTATAACCGCAGTGGCCATTGGATTGGATGCAGTCCCAGCAACGATGGTGGGGGTCGATCACAGACCATGTGACCTCGAATCCCTCTCTCAAAACATCATTCCAATCTGAAGAAGCATCCGGGTTGAAAAAGAGCCGATGAACATTTCTTTTCAGGATCGGGATCTCTATCACTTGACAACCCCATTCCATTAATATTTCTTCATCTATAAACCATTTGCTTCCGTAAAAAGCGTGACCGTTTGATTCATTTGACACGGATAGACACTCGAGGGGTTTAATGAGTGAGGGTAGGTGGTCTTGAACAGGATTAGAGAAGTTGTAGAGGAATGTGAGTATGCCATCTCCCTCGAAGTGAGCTCCCTCGTGGTGATCTCCCCCGTAGTAATAATCAAAGAGTTTGAAATCGATAGTGGTGTTCCTGGAGGGACGAAGGCATGAATTGTCTTTATTGCGATCAAAGTAATCCTTATCAACGATGGTGACTGTCTGGTTCTCATAATTGATCTCCTCAACGTGATACTTGTGCGATTTAATCACAATCTCAGAGGAATTGTCCGTCCGATTGCATTTGATTTCAAACTTTCTTTCATAGGAGCAGTACTCCGGATAATCCCTAGTCCAAAAGGGATAGCTGATGTCGTGTTGGACCTTCCCGCATTGAAATAGGAAAGGAGAGCAGTCGCTGTGTGGTTGATTGACCTCCCGGGAAGAAGATGAAGATGAAGCTGAAGCTGCCATAAAGAATAACAACAAAAAGAGGAAGAATGATTTTGGAAGGGATGGATGAATTGGGAAGGTATTCGTCATGGGGCTTGGGTCGCAGCTGCAACTATAGCTGCAACTATAAAAAGAAATAATTTTCGAGAGAGAGATGAGGGTAGACACTTAACTACTCAAATATAAAGGAAAGGATAGGAAATTCGATTAGAGAGAGAGGGGCCAAATTTGAAATACTGCTCCATACCTATTGTTTCTTGACCTAATTTTGGGTGTCAGCCCCCTAGGTTGGAGTGTAAGAAAAAAAATTAAATAAAAACTAGTAAATCATGGCGCGTCAATGAGATTAGTTTCTTCCAAAGATACTACACTGCACATTGTTTGTACATTAATATAATAAATAAAAACATAAGATTAGCTTCATCGTCAAAGTCTAGACTGAAATCTTCTACGCAGATTACATGGTCAATAAGAACTTGACCAATTACCAAAAAATCCAAAATAACTTGACCAATTACCAAAACAAACAAAAAGAACTTGACCAGTAGTAAGTGAGTGGGCCATCTGATTACGAAGTGATGGAATGTTTATATGCCGTGTGGACGCAGAAAGCAGGGAAATGATGGATTGGAGTCTCATCTCCGCGGAAACTCCCGTGGATCTCGTCTCCGCTGTGGAAAAATTCAAACTTTCCCAAGATAAACGTTGAGAGGGTGTGATCGGGAGGATTTTGAATCTCAACTGTGAATCTACACTCTCCGTATCCTTTGATGGAGAGGATTCGGATGTCCCCAGCAGCATCCAGAGGGACCATTCCTCATTTTATTTAACTATATAGTCCAAACATGAAACAAATTCGAGCAGGCTCTTTAATTTACTTTATCCAATTGGAAATCATGTCTTTTGTGAATTTTGAAACTCTATGACCACGTACCTTTATATTTGGCTTTGGCTTACGAATATTCATTATTTTTTTTATAAATTTCTTGATGTTATTAAAATTTTTTTTTTTTAAATTGAAGGCCATAAAAAGGACATAAATAAACCATGCTATTAATCGAGAAACACGAGGTTGTTTCACCTCATACAACCGGCTAGGGATTGATTTTTGGATAAGTAGGTTGTATCATATGTTGAGTACCAGTCACCCATCTAGTAAAAATATAAAACTCTATCAATCCAAAACAGGTAAATCACCTACAAGCAAAGGTTTTGGCTTTTTTTTTTTTTCCTTTTTTTGATGGCAAGAAGACTTTGATAACAATACAAGATCTCAAGTGGATTGCTAAAATTGAAGGGTTAACAATAAAAAAAAAAAAAAATTAGTAGAAGAGGGTTGCAAATTGCACACACGATTTTTCTTCCCACACATCGCAAATCCTTTTTTGTTATGACCAATATAACCATGTGGTAAATTATCTAAAAAGACATCTATCAATGTCTCTGCCTCTCCAACTTGTTTCTACACTCATCCACTCGTACCCAATCTAGACTACCCCACCCCCACCCCCACCCCAGCCACTATCGCCCTCTCCGGCAGCACCACCGGAGAGGGAGTGGGAGAAGCAGAGGGGAAGAGATAGAGGGAGAGGGAGAGAGAGACCTCGAGAGGGGAAGAGCAGGCAGAGGCAGGCAGTGGGCAGTGAGGGGGAGGAAAAGCGAGAGGCCGGGTTGTTTGGAGAAGGGAGTGTAGAGAGAAGTTGTGATAAAATAAGTTAGGGTATTTTAAGATATTGGTAATCTTTTTTTTTAATTTAAGTGGTTGGTGTAGTGAGAAGCAGTGTGTGGGAAAGAAAGAGAAAATCATTTTTGTATTTAAAGTAGAAACAAAGGAAGCCACACTTGCTTTGGCTGCAAGTATTTTTTTTTTTCTAATTTTACGACTCCTATAATCTGGGAACGATCTTGTTATATTGTGAGTTAAGAGACAACAAGTAATCAACTAGAATTATTGTGTTGACAAATTTACCATTATTTAACTTCTTTGTCATCAGTTTCCTCTTTTCTCTTTCTAATGTGATGTATACTATGTATTCTTTTTTTTTTTTCTAGTCAAATGCGCGTTAAGAATGATAGATCAAAATCTTGACTTGACTTGACTTGGAGGGAATATGCCCGAATGAGTCTGATTCCGTCTGCCAAAATGTTTAATTGACTCACTGAACTTTAAATTTACTTCGGAGAGTTAAGGGATCTCTAATCAATTCTATTCCAGAATTTGATAAAAAAAAATATAGACAATAATTTATTTGTTGAACCAGTTGGCAGTTTCGGGAGTTAAACCAAAATTGGACACCCACTCCAGTTGAGTTGATTTTGGCAAACTGTGTAATAAGAGGGAGGTTGAGGACGAGGGGTTGCTTTGTTGGTTTTCATATGGGTGCCCAAGATTTAAAAAGTAAATAAAAAATCCAATCCTTGGGTATGCGATGCCCTCTTTTCATGTGTGTGGGCGAGCCTTTCCCGTGCATGTAACCATCTTCCATGTGTGCGGGCTCCGAGACTCAGCCCTTCTGGGTTTTACTTGAATTGTTTGATTAAAAAAGTGGGCCTAGGTATGGAGTGCGTGGGATCTGTCCTAGAGAATCCTAGATGATGCTAGAATTCATTTCTTTATAGTTGAATTCTTTATAGTTTTACACCGTGCTGCCTGTTTGTTTCATGTTATTGAATACATAAAAATGATAAGAACTTCATTTCTAAGAATTGATTAAAATTGAAGTCATAAATATGAAATTTCAAAGATGACCATCAAATTATCTCCCCTCCAAAGAAAAATAAATTAAAGGAATGTGGAAAATAAATACCTAGCTATAGTCTTTGTAATTCAAATTCTATGATAACGAGGGTTGCCGCTGTGATGTTACTTTGTGTCCCTCACATGTGAACTCATAGCCTCAACTCATATGTCCTAAGATTCCTATGCGTTCCAAGCAAACAGACACATCCCATAAATTAAAAAAAAATAAATCTGAGCACTCTTTTACGTATTTTTGTGGATGCCGTGTGAACATGGGTGCTATATCTCCTTCACATATCTAAATGTGATTGTCAAAGTTCTGATCACCTTCACATATCTAAATGTGATTGACAAAGATCTGGGATGGAGACATCGGATCAAGATTTTCCTTTAATGACCACAATAAAATTAACTATAATTTTTTTTAATATTTATACAATTTCTTTTTGTGTTTTCGAGTAAAACTTATCTACAACCAATATATGAGGAGAGTTTTTGTTTTGATTGGTTTAGATTTTCAATAGATGGATTATGGGTATTTTGGCAATTGTATCAAATTTTTTTTTCTTTTTGGCTAAGAAAGACTTTCTTGGAGGATAAAAAAGTGGAAATTATATATACAATTTAATCTAAAGCCCTAGACTCTGAAAAGAGCCAAGATGTGAATTGGTCCTCTGTTGCTGTAGAGGTAGGTGCAAGGCTCAACTATGAAAGCTCACAAATTTTCCTCGAATATGAGACTCACATCTCCTCTTCTAGTGTGACACATTATCCCTCCCTAACTTCTCTTCGGTCTATATATTTGTAGTCTCATCCCTTAGCTTTCTTTTCCATCAAAGGGAGTGCCTGAAAATGACTATAAGCAAAGGGTAATTCGTGTTTTGAATTTTGATTCGGTCACCGTTGTTAGATATAGAGATCTTTACTAAAAATATTGACTTAGTAATTAATTGTTAATCCGCGATTGAGTTATTAAAAATTACTCCAAGAGTGCTTTGTAAAACCTTTAGAATTTGTGAAATGGCAAACAAGACCATAGGTCGTGACACCTATCGGTTCCCAACAAAACCCTATTTCCTCATTTCCTTCATCAACCTCAATTCCATTCTCCTTAACATTTTTTGATAATCTAAAAGAGAGAAAGATTCGGGATTCTCAACTATAGAACAACTTTTGGAAAATTTATAAATTTTCCGTAAACGAATTCTTATAATAAGGTTATAAATTCTTGTAACTGTTGCAATCCTTTCACAAGTGTCAATTAACGCATTACAAGACTTGAATACAAACATGTGCCTTCTCATGGGGGATTAGTGGGGCATATTAACGTGGTCTAGGCTAAGAAAAAGGAAACTAGTTCTCAAGTATTGACACGGATTTTTCCTCAAGACAACGCACTTTATAATTAGTGAGAAATGAGCATGTGCCCGAGAACAACACCGTACCCAAGTGGTAAAGAGCGGTAATTCTCAATTGCCCCCGCCCCCGCCCCCCCGCCCCCAAAGTTCGAATCATGAGTACGCTGTCTCTTTCCGCAAGTGCGGTCTCCTTTTCCACGTAAGGGAACTATCTTTCCATGTGTGAGCTTTCTTTCCACGTATGTGGGGCTCCTATGGAAAAACAAAAAATTATCACATTAAGCCACTCCATTTACTTTAAAACGATGGTTGGAGCTTGGAGGTGAAAGAGGTATCAAATGGATGATGGATTTGTCCAAGCTCGTTAACAGAAAATGTCAAAAGATCCCTGGTGAAAAAAATCTCTGAAAGGACGGCCTAACAACGCTTATTGGCATCTTCAATGACCAAACGAATCAAATGTTTCGGTGAAAATCTTCTTTAGAGAGTGGCCATCCATTTTTCCTCTTCAGCTTTACCAGACTTCATTTCCACTTTGATGGCTTTGAAAGCGAGACGACTCTTGCATGCTCGTAAAATTTATCCCCAAGCTTGATACGAAATCTAAAATTTATATGAGACCCAGTGACACCTCAATCTGCTGAGGGAGTTTTCCTACACCAATATGAAGATTGATTCACTTATGATCTTACCATATTCCACATGACTGCCGCCAAATTGGCAGAAATTTTAGTGGCTACTTAAGTTACTGGCACTGTATCTCACGGGCTGAATCAGATCCAGACCCAAGAGTATTAGATTTGATTTGGGGATTTAATTGCAGGTTGTTTGGGAGGTTGTATTAGTGTTTGATGATGGGCTGTTTGGATGTGGGTTTCCAGATTCAGGAAAAGATGGAAATTCGGATAGGAATTGGTTTCCATGTTTGCGTCCGACAATTAAAAGGGGTTTGAGCTGATTTGGTTGATGAAAAGATGATTCAAAGAACTGGAAATTTGAAGGTGGAAAGTTGGATCTCACCTGAATCACCTCATCTATCCTCCTGAGGAGAAGTTTGGATTCAAAGTCTGGTTCAACCAAGAGAAGTACACCATGCTAATGTGCCTTGGATGATCCACATCCACCGGTCAAGCACTAGTGAGCGCATCGAACTATCGATGTGGCTGAGAGCCCTTACAGCATTGGTACAGTGATGCAATTATTAGGATTGTGCTTTACCACTGAGCTAATAGCCCTCGCATGCCTTTCCTGTGCTGGCAGGGTCATGGGGACATTAAACTGGAGATCCCATCAACTTGTTTCTACTGTTCATTGGCATTAGGTGTGGGTCTGCCCCTAGAGGCCTAAACTTACTTGTCGTTTTATATTTCAGTTCCTTCCTAAAAGGGCCCAGACTTGGGCCCAGACTTACCTGATGTGCGTGTGTTGTAGGGTATGTGTGCCCCCGGATAGAATAGCCCATTTGGTTAAAATTACCACTGGGATACCCACACCATTAAAAAAAAACTACTCTAGTTAGTAATTGCGCAAACAAGGCTATTAGGTTGACCGTTTTATGAAGGGCTCTTGTTTGGTTGTGGCCATACCTATCAGTTGAAAACAACCCAACAATACCCCCATATGGGCCTAGTAAGCAATATATCAGTGGGCCCCAAAGATATGCTGGCGTACTAGGAGGATCCACATGACCTTATAGTTTTAACACGACATGAGCAGCAGGGGAGACAACACAGTGTGGTGGTTTTACTCACCAAGTGTCCTCAAATAGTCAGGGATACCTGTGGACTACCATCGAATCTATGACTTTCCAACACTTCATTCGTTCACTGTTGAGCGAACAACCCGGCTTGCACATAACCCACAGGATATGTGTGGGCACAAACCCAGGCGAATGCGTCACATAAGAAATAACAGAAACGGAAGTATGCCAAATAAAGAATCCATGGCTGACATACCATAAATTAAAGAGATGCAAGGAGTAATTGAAGGGACTAAAATTCAAAACGAAAAGTTTTGACTAAAATTTAGTGTCGACCACTTAATCATAACGAGATTCTTCGGCAAGTTCGGCCGTAATGATAAGAAATTAATAACTATGGTGCTGCTAATGTAAGTCTTTTCACTTAGTAGGGATACATATTTGATTATGATCTATTCCAAGAGAGAAATATTTCAGAGGTTCCAAATAGGAAATACCATTAAATTTAGATGAGATTAGAGTTATGATTAAGCTATTGATATTGTACTCTATAAATAACCATTGACTATTCTCAACGAAATATCTTGAGGATTTAGCAGGATATAGTTGCTAAAGTTCTACACAAGCATTTTGTTTTGTACCATCAACTAATTGCATATGACTCTAGCAAAAAAAAAAAAATCTAATTGCATATGACGATCATTGGAAGGTTTAGGAACCAATTGAAATAATAATAAAAAGAAAACTTGAAGGATGAAGAGAGCGTACCATCATAGCAATCTCTTGCATGTACTCCATCCTGGCAGTAGCAGCTGAATTTCCCACTGTTACTGCCATACCCACAGCATCCATTAGTGACCTTGCACAACATACAATCTCCATCTCCTGAATCCCAATCCAAATCGAACCCCTTAAGCAGCAACCCACGAAAATCAAAATTGGGACCACCCTCTGCCTCGCTTGCCAGCACAGGGACCACAACACTCTCCTCACAATACTTACTCCATTCAAACTCTGGAACATCTCCCCCACGAAACACAAAAGATGTCTTGTTGTTACCAGTTGTATTCCCCAAACAACGAATTTCCCCTCCGTAACTGGAATTAGCCGAGGAGCAATTGAAGAAAAAGGTAAGCTTCAAGTTGAGCGGGCTGTAGTCTAATAGAGGCAATTTGTTGGGTGGCGTTGTAGTGTAATTGTGACGTGGCCTTGGGCAGGTCTCGCCCATTAGGTCCATGTCGAAGAGGTTGATGGCAGTTTCGGTGTAGTTGATGTTTCTGACATAGTACTTGTGGTGGTCAGGGAGATGAAAGATGGGTTGGTGTTGGATGTTGCAGGAGATGTTGAAACCTGGGTAGCCACAGTACTGGGGTGTGGGGGCTCCATTGGAAAGCCAGAAAGGGTAGCTGATGGTGAGGTTGCCACATGTGGTGGAAGGGCAGGCTAGGATTGTGCGATTTACTGGATATCCATTGGAAACGGTCAGGATGAAAGTGCAGATTGAAGTGTAGATGTATATGAAGAGGTGGGGTGGATGAGACATTGAATGAGAAGCCAAGAAAATTGCAGGGGAGGTGAAAGGTGAAGGTATGGGTGTGTTTATTTATTAACATTGTCGAATTGGGTGTTGTTTGACCATTGAATGGGAGCATGCGACTGTTGGAATCCTTTTACCGTAAATAAAAATGGCAGAGGTATTGTAAATTTAGTGAATTTAGTGAAGTATTGCTTTTTACTAATTCATGCCCGTCTTGTCTCATATTTGTACTACCTGTCTCTTTACACTGTAAATTAAAGTTTTTAATGACAAATGAACCTTTTTTATGAGTCCTGAGAGAATCAATGGTTGTGAAGATATGAATGATATGAATTTTACCTTTAAAAATGCATTTATGATGATGATATTAGGCCAATATTCAGGTACATCCACCTCATATAGATCAATCCACAAGGTAGTATGCTGGGCCCCACTTATTACCAATCTGAATCGACCATGAAGTAAGGACCCCGCTTGGTAGTTACCAATCCCCCGGCTTTACACTGATTTGAATGGACAAGACCGTTTGATCGAGGGACAATCGTTTTATGGTGGGTCCACCCGTTAATTTAGGGGGATGCTGCACTTTATTTCCACCATCACTTTTACCAGAGAAGCAAAAGTCACTAATTTACCTTCTTGAAACACTGCTATTTATTTCATCTTGCTCTCCTCTCAACCAAGCCTGTGTAATCTTCCCAATAGCCCAGACATCATTACTGACATCATTTTCATCTAAGCATTCATTTATTTATTTGAGTTGAGTTTTACCTACTCTGCATCATTAAATATTCCTCTTTGAAAATGATTATTTGAGTTGAATTCTGAATTTTTACTCTCCATTCAACAATCGCCGTTGTCTGTCAAAATTCAAACCATTCACAACAACACAACTACACAACTTCTCTATACTCTGTTTTAAATTTGATTCAAATGAAATTAGACATTTTGTTAAATGCTGTATTGGGATTGCATATTTTCATTTTTGGCACTATTTTCAGTTTTATGTTAATTTGTCTAGAGAAAATGGAAAACAGTGGCTCTTTTGAGTGCACAAACAATGGTCCACTTTAGGTTATCAACGGTGTGTTTTTTTAATCGGGCCCTACTCATATTGTAGCAGGCGCATCGCAAACCGTTCTGCCTCGCCTTTAAATCAACTTGACCGGAACTTACCCAGACAGAAGAAAAAGTAACGTTTGAAGTGGGGAAGATTTACAGTGCAGTGAGAGAGCTGTTGGTGTAGGACTGACTTCGTGTAGAGAACCTGGAAGATGGTTGGTGAGGGAAAATTCAGTGGAAGCCATAGTAGGGGCATTGGTACAAGGTCCTCTTGTCAAACTTTGATTGAAATCACAATCCGAACCACGCTCTTCAAATGGATGGCAAAACTACTAAACCTTTCAAGTTCCAGAATCATTTGGTTATTTGATTGGCGTGGTGAGTGCATTCATTGTAAGCCAGACTCTTTTATGGATAATAGGTGGTGCTACCTGTGGAAAATAGAAGGACTCCATTTAAAATAAAAAAAATTCACTATAGCTTTCTAATAAAGGACTTTTGATTCATGTAAGTGAATTCCTAGGAATTTTAAGACTGCTTATTTTTATAAGCAGTTAAAAATGAATAATGAAAGGTGAATAGCCAAAAATGAATGTTAAAGTCAAGGGAGGATGGGAAAAAATTACCATGCCATCACCTAGTAATTCAAATCCTTGTAAAGTCAAGATTCAATAACATTGCTACCTTATATCCCTAGTTACCGTGTAGTGTTATCAACAAGCCAAGCTAGTTCGCAAGCCAGCTGGGCTCAGCTCAATTAGAGGCTCTAGTAAGTGTTTTGGATAATTGTCTCATGAGCAAGCACAAGCTAAGTTTTTCTCAACTTAGTCTGATTGGACTTGAGCTCGAGTATGGCTCAATTGTCTCATGATTAAAGCTCTAACTAGGTCTTAAGCTCTTTGGATGGTGCATTTAATATTAAGTGAAGCTCAAGTTAGGCTAAGATCATTTCAGCTAGAGCTTAATCGGACATGTACGTTTAATGGTAAAGTCAGCCTCAACTTGGTCCAAGGTTGGCTTGTTCACACCCACCCCCTAGACTAGTTGGGGAAGGTGGGTTGCGGGGGACTCTAAAATGGTCATTTACATTTTAGTGGGGTGGTTAGCTCCTTTTAACATTCCTTGGGATGAAAATTTCAACATATTTAAATGAAATTTTAGAAAAGAAGCTTTGCACCAGTAATTTCTGTTCAATCAAGGTTGAAAAAATGTATAATAAGGAGACCTCTCAAACCTCAATGCTAGAAGATACTTATAGTAGAACGACACCACAAATTCTCTCATAGTAGAAATAAAACTCATTAAAATACAACATTACATACCTTCTTCTGGCATTAGGTCGTAGAAGAACATGATCTTCAAGGTGAACAAAGATAAGGTTTGGGTGGCATTTCCAAGCTTCCCAGGCTTCCTTCTAGCATCTCCACCACTTTAGTCATTGATGGTCGATTTGTTGGATTTGTTTGTATGCACCATAAACCCACTAACACCATTTTTCTCCCAATGTCTTCTTCCACCGCTGACTGGAATCCAAGCAATGCTAGACTTTCTTTAGGCTCTATGTGCTTTTACACCCAATGCGGAAAATAAATCTCGCTAGTTTTCTCTGCTTCTGCATCTATGTTCTTTCTTCCCCCAATCATTTCGAGCACCATCATACCGTAGCTATAAACATCAGACTTGTGAGATACGCCTCCAATGCTTCTACAGAACACTTCAGGGGCAGTATAACCAATTGTCCCTCTTGCATCTAGCATCGATAGGGTACTCTGTTGTTGAGGGCATAGCTTAGCTAACCCAAAATCTGAAATCTTTGGACAAAAGTCATCATCCAGAAGAATGTTGTGAGGTTTAATGTCAAAATGCACAATACGAGTGCTGCACCCACGATGTAGGTACTCTAGTCCTCGTGCAATGCCAACTGCAATTTGGAATAGCTTTTGACAATCCAAAACATGCTGCCTGTGTCCCAAGTTGTCTGAGAAAATGAATTTTTCTAGAGATCCTTTGGACATGAACTCGTAAACAAGTGCTCTGTTAGAACCCTCAGAACAAAAGCCTAAAAGAGTAACGACATTAACATGGCAAGTCCTACCTATGCTAGCGACCTCGTTAATGAATTCATCACCATTACCTCCTTTGGCATTGTTCAAGACCTTCACTGCCACAGGACGACCATCTTTGAGGTTGCCTTTGAACACACTGCCATAGCCACCATGGCCTAAATTATCCTTGAAAGAGTTTGTTATCATTTTCAGCTCTGAATATCGATATCTTTTAGGAGCAAGAGAACCATAGTTTTCTAAAAATGCCTCCACATTGCGACTATCACGTGTTTTCTTTTTCCAAAAGAAGATGGAATTATCTGATGGCAATATCGTCACAAGACAGAGTACGAAGACAAAACAGCAGGTCAGAATCAAAATAGCTACTCCAGTGATTGCACCTGCAAGAGAGATACTTGAATGAAAAACTTTTGGGAAAATTTCATCACCTTTCACATAAGTTATTTTTAATAGTGTTTATTCGTTCTAACAAATATAATGACTGTTATGTGATCAGCTAACTTAATTTTGCAGCATGTTAGTTGCCGACCACAATAATTTTGTAATTCAAGAACATTCATCCCAGTTCACACAAAGTGCATGTTTCAGCAACCTACCAATCTTATATGTATGTAGAGATGGAAAATAGTCTGTAGTTAAGCTAGGGCCATCCAAATGGTGATTCTAGAACTAAGGCCATCCTAGACATGATATATCAAATTTATAGTTCGGTTTGACTGGTTGCTCACTTGCAATAAATTCTTAAATAACAAACATTTTGATCTAGGCAATACCCTCTGCGTTGTAATATGCAATAGAGGTTTGCAATGCCTATTGGCACCTCCCTGTCGAGCCACACACATAAGGAACAATTGCATTGTGACCTTGAATCATATGTACAAGAGTCAATCTGCACAACATGTGGATTCACCTGCCAAATAGAATGTGCTCAGTCTGTGTAGAAGGCTTACTGTTCGTGCTCAGCCACCCAATTTTGCAGCAGTTTAGTTAGTGACCCCCATAATTTTGTAATTCAGGAACCTTTATCCCATTTCCCACAGTGCATGGCTCAGGAACATGGCAATCTAGGCAGTCCAGTATGTACACAAATGTAAAGTAGTCTATTGGGAGGCTAGGGCCACCAAAATCGTGATTCTGGAACTACAGGCCATCTGAGACCGGATATATCAGATGTATAGATTCTTCAATAACATTTTGATCTAGGCACACCCCTCTGCTCTGCAAAATGCAATAGAGATTTGCCATTCCTATATGCTCCTTCCTATTGATCCATCCAAATGAAGGCACAAGTCACAACTGCAGTCTGCCCTTGGATCATATGCACAAGAGCCAATTTGCACATGTGGATCCACCTGCTAAATAGAATGGTCTCTCCTTTTGGGCCATGGTATGAACACGAGGTGCTCATGAGTGGCGGGCATTTTGAACACATGGATTGACAATTAGTCCATAATGTCAAAAGTAGAGACGAGAAATGAAAAGAGTGCCTAAACAAGGATACATGTATGTGAGATCTGTGCTGTTTATCAAATTACCCCCACTTCAACTTCCCATAGCCCAAAAAAATAGGTGGTCAACTCACTGTAATTACCATAAATAATGTGTATTGTTGATTTGCCTTACTATCAACATAATTTCTATTGCAAATGAGGCTCACTTGATGAGCTGACCAGCCTGATTTTCTAGCCTAGGAATGCTTGCTATTTTTCAGTTGATGAACAGCCTGAACGACAAACGTATTCCGACCTCGCATCCCCAGTATCGTTCAATCATCTACATACAAATATCGTCTTTGTAGTACTCAAAGGAAAGGAAAAGCTTGAAAAGCATAATACCTATAATAGTGTATTTCTTTCTTTTACCATTACCTGCAAAAGCATTATGTAAGCTGGTTCAGCAAATAATAATAACAATAACAACTATATAAAAGATAAATATTCTCCTGCACACAATTGACATGCGAACAGTACGCAGAAGCTATTACAATGAACATTAATAAGTGGGGCCCGCCTCACCATCCTCCTGCACGATTTGTATGCAAACCATGCACAAGAGATTTTTTTTCCCTATATACAATACCTATGATGATTTTTCTTTCAGATTTATCACCACCTGCATACGTTGTGGGGAGGATGATGAGATAAATCGTCAATTTTCAACTCAAAACTGGTTGAAGACTAAGATCTGACTGCTTTGTCTTATTAAAAAATCTTTTAGAAGCATAATCTGAAAAGTTAAAACCACTATAACTGAAAGTCTAGGTTCAAAGAAATAAAAGTTTTTCACATAAAAGCATGATGATCAGTTCAGTTCAACACTTTCCTTGAAAAACAGTAGAAATGAAAGTTGATCATCATCAACAACAAAGAAGCGTGAACAAATGAAATCTGTGGCGGCAGCTCCTTGGAATGGATAGGCCTCCACTTAAGGTCCGGGTGCAGCATTAAGGAACTTCATCCTATCTCAAGGAAAATCTTGCGGCAAACAAAGACAAAATAGGTCGACATCCACCGGGTCACAATGATCTGTGTTGGCCCACGCATGGGAAACGCATGGAAAACAAAAAGACTGACCAGTTGTATGGACGAGTCAGATGTAGAAGATTGCTCTGTATGTATAGCAGAGATCATAACCATTTGAATGTGTGTAATTGAGCAACTCTGAGAAATCTTTGGGGTGTAGCATAATGGCCATGCTCAAAAGAAGAATATAAGGACAATCTTCAAAAAAAAAAATTTTTTTTTTTTAAAAAGGTGACTGAGTTTGACCTGAGGAATTGTCCTAGTTTTTTTTTTTTTTTCTTCTTCTAATCCCTCAAGGTCAAGGCCCCAAAGGGATACCGCGGCAACTCCCCGTGGACCCAATGTGGTAGTGCAGGTTTGAATCTAGAACCTGCAAGTGCAAACCATGGTCCTACGTCAACTGAGCTATCTCTTGAAATTACCTAACACAAACTTTAAACTTGTAGGACGGTCAACTCCAAAAAGTGGATCCACAAAAAGAAAAGAAAAAAAAGTAAACCCAAATCTGGCTTTCTCATGCATTTTCTCCTCGTCTTAAGTGTCTCAATTACCGTGCCACATTAGAGAGTTGAAAATTGGAACATATATGTTTGGGTGAGAATTTTCTACCGGAATATATAAAATTGAATTATTAGCACCAAGAAAATTGAGCCAAATCTTCCTTCCCTCTCCACTTCCATAAGAAGGGATGGCGACCCAAGTGCCATTTTCTAAATGAGACTTCCAATGAAAACGACAATTTTATGGAGAGAATGACCATTGTACCCACCACCTCCTCACCATTGAAAAGACCCAAATGTAATAGGACGATTGTATGAAAAAAAAAAAAAAAAAAAAACCATTGCAACCCCTCCATTCTCACTGACAAGATTCAAGAAGGCCAAAATGTCAAAAAAGGAATATGAAAATATTATAAAAAAAAAGGCACAACAATGTCAGAATAAAAATGGAAAAAGGAAAAATATTACAAAGACCTTTTTGTACAGAAGTTTATAGGGTAAATTAGGTAAAAGTCCTTGAGCACGGTCTTCTAAGGCATCAAAGACAACTACTTTTTCTCTAATGTCTATAGTCCAGACAGCTGGAGATACTTTAGTGAGAGGTCCCTAATATGCCACGTCATGTATTTTCATGACTAATTTGCCCCATTCAACTGTGCCAGAAAACTCCTTCTTTCTTCTTCTTCTCTCATTTTCCATTTTCCATTCCTTTCCATAGTTGCAGAATATCGTTGCAGAGCACCTTCCGTCGCCACCATGACTTTCGATTCTCTCTCTTTCATTTCTTCAAAGATAGACACAGTTTTACTTTATCTTGCTCTTTTATCTGAAGTCTCTTCCAAATCTCTCTTTCTCTCTACATCTGATTTGAAAGAGAGCATTTTGCATTTTTTTCTTATTTCCTCCCTCTCTTTTCTCGATTGGATTGTGGTCATCAAGTGTTTTTGTTTTGGATTTCGATTTTTATTAGAATCTGATTTTCCGTATTCTAACTTTTGGTGTCGCCGATGTCAGATAAATTTCCCAGAATCTCTGATAAACTAGACAGAAACTCAGATAAATTTGTTGAAGTTCTGCCAGAAACTTAGATAAATTTATCTGAGTTTCTGGCAGAACTCAGATAAATTTGCCAAATTTATTTAAGTTTTGGCAAATTTATCTGAGTTTCTGGCACAACTCAGATAAATTTATCTGAGTTTCTGGCAGAACTCAGACAAATTTATCTGAGTTTTGAAGAACTTTTCTGAGTTTCAAACAAATAGCTATGTGAAGTGGTGCCATCTGACAACCCACATCCATCTCTCCTTTCTTATTGCAGTGGCTATGATTTATGATTCGCGTTTTCTTTCTCAACCAGTAGACAGAAGGAGAAGAAGGAGCAGGAGCAGGGAACTATGGGAGAAACCAAACATGTTCTGGTTGTTGTATTCACAAGGTATCATGTGTCCTAATTTCAAGAAAGCCCAAGTCAATCAATCTGTAAGTGGTTTTAACATGTGAAAGAATAGTCCAGGACCACAGTCCACAGGCTATATATCAGATCATAACCATGGTTTAAACAGTGAGAAGACTGCCTTAGAAGACTGATAAATTTATCTGAGTTTTATCTGAGTTTTGAAAACTCAGATAAATTTGTTTGAATTTTGCTTTTGCTGACATGTACAAGGGCGTTTTTGTCCTTTTCAGTTACAAGAGGACTGCTGTTAGTATGATAAAGTATTGTGGACCGCTTGCAATAAAAATCACAGTTGAGGGACCTCCGCCCAAATGCCCCAAGTTTATATATTTTTAGAATAACTCATTAATTTTGTTATTTAAAAATTCATTCTCCACTACAGTATCACAGTAATAACCAAGGGCCAGGATAAACCCCTATTTGAAAATATCCTGAAAATTTTACTAAAACAATAAATTTTGGAGAAATATAGTTATGAGAGTAGCTCCCCCATATATATCCATGGGGACTTTAGGACTAATTGTCCACAAACTTAACTAGAGGCGGGGTTCTTAGATGGTAGGTGGGGTTGCACATGGGCTAGGCTGGATGGGGCTAACGCTAGTCAAAGCAGATAGTAGGCTGAACTCATGTTCATGGGCCTAAAAACTAATTCCAAACCAGGTTAAGGATATGCTGAGCCCATCTGCGATGAACTTGTCGTGCCAGACTCTGCCTTGTGGATGGGCCATTAGATAAATACAGGCTCAGGTCCAGTCTATTTACCTATCAGGTCGAAATGTTAGGCTCTGACTCAGCACATGGCCCCCAATCTATACCCTTATATAAAAGAGGCATGGTTGGAAGGTTGCTTTAGTGCAACCACTGTGGGGCCCACCAAATTTTTTTATAATAATTTATATATATAATAATATATTATATAATAATATAATAATATAATATCTATATCCTTATTATCTATCTATCTCATACAAACTTTTTCACTACACCATTATGGGGTCCACCCTCAAATATTATAATATCAAATAATAATATATTATTTTTAAAAATTACAAACTTTTTCACTACACCTTTGTGGGGCCCACCCCAAATTATTATAATGCAAACTTTTTTACTACACCATTGTGGCGCCCACCCCCAAATATTTACTATCTGCTATCTACTGCTATACCATCATAAAAGAAGGAAAGTTGCAAACTTTTTTCACTACACCATTGTGGGGCCCACCCCCAAATATTATATCTATACCCTTATATAAAAGAGGCATAGTTGGAAGGTTGCTTTAGCGCAACCACTGTGGGGCCCACCAAATTTTTTTTATAATAATTTATATATATAATAATATATTGTATAATAATATAATATCTATATCCTTATTATCTATCTATCTCATACAAACTTTTTCACTACACCATTGTGGGGTCCACCCCCAAATATTATAATATCAAATAATAATATATTATTTTGAGAAATTGCAAACTTTTTCACTACACCTTTGTGGGGCCCACCCCAAATTATTCTAATGCAAAATTTTTTACTACACCATTGTGGGGCCCACCCCCAAATATTTACTATCTGCTATCTACTGCTATACCATCATAAAAGAGGAAAAGTTGCAAACTTTTTTCACTACACCATTGTGGAGCCCACCCCCAAATATTATAATATAATTTAATAATATATTATTATGAGAAATTGTAAACTTTTTCACGATACTTTTGTGGGGCCCATCCCCCAAAAAGTATAATATAATATAATAATATTTTATTGTGAGAAATTGCAAACTTTTTCACTATACCATTGTGGGGCCCACCCCAAATATTATAATATAATATAATAATATATAATTTTGAGAAATTACAAACGTTTTCACTACACCTTTATGGGGCACATCTCAAAATATTATAATGCAAACTTTTTCACTACACCATTGTGGGGCCCACCTCCAAATATCCACTATCTACTATCTATCTTCTACTTTTATAAAAGAGGCAATGTTACATGGTTTCTTTATTACAACCACTGTGGGGCCCACTAAAAATTTTATAATAATATATTATATAATAATAATAATAATATAATATCTATACCCTTATTATTTATTTATCTCATACAAACTTTTGCACTACACCATTGTGGGGCCCACCCCCAAATATTTACTATCTGCTAGCTACTACTATACCATCATAAAGAGGGAAAGTTGCAAACTTTTTTCACTACAGCATTGTGGAGCCCCCAAATATTATAATATAATATAATAATATATTATTATGAGAAATTGTAAACTTTTTCACTATACCTTTGTGGGCCCAACCCCAAATATTATAATACAAACTTTTGCACTACACAATTGTGGGGCCCATCCCCCAAATAGTATAATATAATATAATAATATATTATTATGAGAAATTGCAAACTTTTTCACTACACAATTGTAGGGCCCACCCCAAATATTATAATATAATATAATAATATATTATTTTGATAAATTGCAAACTTTTTCACTACACCTTTGTGGGGCCCACCCCAAAATATTATAATGCAAGCTTTTTCACTACACCATTGTGGGGCCCACCTCCAAATATCTACTATCTACTACTATTATAAAAGAGAGAAAGTTGCAAATTGTTTTTCACTACACCATTGTGGGGCCTACCCCCAAATATTATAATATAATATAATAATATATTATTATGAGAAATTATAAACTTTTTCATTACACCTTTGTGCGGCCAACCCAAATATTATAATGCAAACTTTTTCACTACACCATTGTGGGGCCCACTCCCAAATAGTATAATATAATATACTAATATATTATTATGAGAAATTACAAATTTTTCACAACACCTTTGTGGGGCCCACCCCAATTATTATATTATAATATAATATAATCATATATTATTATTATATTATAATAATAATAATAATATAAAATCTATATTTATACCCTTATTATAAAAGAGAAGAGAAGTTGTATACTTTTTCACTACACCTTTGTGGGCCCCCCCCAAATATTATAATATAAGATAATATAATAATATATTCTGATTATATTATAATAATAATCATATAATATCTATGCCCTTATTATAAAAGAGAAAAAAGTGTCATGCTTTTTCTCTACACAACTGTGGGCCCCACTTAGTATTATGATATTATATATATAATAAAAGAGAACTACACATATGTGGGCCCCAATAAAAGAGAAGAACCTGTCATGCTTTTTCTCTACACATCTGTGGGCCTCACTTAGTATTATTATATTATATTATGTATATATAAAATAAAAGAGAACTACATGTCTGTGGGCCCCACTTAGTAGAAGAACTTGTCATGCTTTTTCTCTACATCTAGACGTCTGTGGGCCCCACTTAGTATTATTATATTATATATATATAAAATATAAGAGAACTACACATCTGTGGGCCCCACTTCGTATTATTATATTATATATATGTATAAAATAAAAGAAAACTACACATTTGTGGGCCCCACTTGGTATTATTATACTATACCACTTAGTAAAAAAACTTGTTATGCTTTTTCTCTACACATCTGTGGGCCTCACTTAGTATTATTATAATATCTGTATGCTCCACTTAGTATTATTACATAAAATGAGAACTACACATCTATGGGCCCCATTTAGTAGAAGAACTTGTCATACTTTTACTCTACATCTGCACATTTGTAGGCCCCACTTAGTATTATATTATATATAAAATAAAAGAGAACTACACATTTGTGGGACCCACTTAGCAGAAGAACTTGTCATGCTTTTTCTTTACAAATCTGTGGCCCCCACTTAATATTATTATATTATATTATATATATAATCAAAGAGAGCTACACATCTGTGGGCCCACTTAGTATTATTATATTTCGATGAAATGCTTAGCTCAAATGATCATGAAAAGGGTTGTGTTTGAGGAATTTATTCATTCACTACAACAACTCAAATGAGAAATTTCAGTTGAGATTTTCATGTATAGAAAAGTTCAACTTCAATCCCAATGCCTGTAAAGACACAATTTGCTTGTAATCTTTGTGATTTGTTGTTGATTCGTTTAAAGCTATGACTTGTGTACTGTTTTGGTTGGTTAGTATTTTGTCTCATTGAATTTGGTAGGTATTTGGCACTAGGTTTTAGACAAATTTTAATGGAAAATGGGCCGGAAAATTGGTGAGTGTTTTGCCTAATCATGTATGGGCAGAAAAGGTTGGTTTTCAACTTTTTTTTAAAATTAGTTTCCTTCCATATATCTTGTTATCCTATCTTCTTTTTACTTTTTTCTATTGAAGCTTTTACTAAATTTCATAAGAACAATGAGTGATTGTAAATTACTTAATTTGCCAAAAAAATGAGTTATATGTAAACTGGTCATTCTCCATTGGGATAGTTAATATTGAGTTTGTTAACGACTTTATTTTTTCATATTATTATACTGAAAGAGTATGTTCCTTGGAAGAGTACGTTCCTTGCACATGCATTGCATGTGCATGGCTCCACTAGTTACAATTAATTTCATCAATATGGGCGGCCCAGCACTTGTGCAACCCTGTCGATGGATAAAATTTATTGTGCATGGTCCACATTTTCAAAATGAAGAATTAGATAAAGTTGTCTCGACAGTGCATTCACTTTAGAATGGGGTACCTTCTAGTTCAGTAGGTGGGTCCCACTGAAATCAGTATGGAGGGGGAAACTGATCAGAGGATCAGCGAGGGGCCTACATTTGCCAACACTATGAGAGCTGACATTCAAATGCCATTGGTTTACATTTATAACAACCAGAAGCACAAAAATAGTTTCGGATTTACATTTTAGCAAGTTGAATTTTTTGCTTTTTGAAGTAAAACTTTTATAATGTTTTCAAACAAGTTCCGTACGGTAAATTTTTAGTAAAGTAATTTAATATAATATTACCAAACAAGTTTCCAGAATATAAACACGGCACAACCTAATCCGAAAAAAAAATGGAAAAAATACGAGAACGATGCCAAACAGGCCCTTAGCTTGCGCTTTAAATTGAGCCTCTATAGAAAGCTCAAGTCTTTCATGACTTGAAAAAAATTTAAAAAAAATGAAAAGGACTTGGTCTAGTCAATTAAAGGGTCGCTCATTTAATTGATCTAAGCCATTAAGATTACATATCTCCTCGTGCATGCCAGCATTCTAATTTTGACATCCAGCAGAATAGTAACCTAACCGTTTAAGAACAAAATAAAGAAATTTAAGATGGTATCAAACCACCAAAAGTGCGCCGAATAAATTCCATCTGAAGGGAGTGTTGAGGAGTGGGCTCCACCCGAGATGATTATTGAAAAGTATTTATATTGCTTCTACTACGCCTCGAAGGAATGGTTTTCTAAAGAAATTTAAGACAAACAACCTCTATTACCCTAAAATAGGATTTTATCTTTCATTGACAAAACATTTCAAGCGAAAAAAAAAAAAAACCCACAAGGATCCACATCTATAAAAGTTTCAACCTTGTTTTTCGAAGCAAACTTCCAACGCAAAAAAAAAAAAAAAAAAAAAAAAAAAAAAAAAAAAAAAAATCCCTAAACAAATACGAGAAAAAGGAAAAAAATCGGCTATTATAATTCATCAGGTAGAATAAACCTGGTTTCAAGTTTGATCAGTCTATTTTCAGACGAAACTACACCCTCCCTGTGCCCCACGGTGAATTATACATAGTAAGAATTTTTTACAAAAAGCCCCCTGTATGTTTTTAAACCTCCACAAACTCCAAAAGCCTTCCATATTCTAAGTTTTTACTAAAACCTCCTTGACTTAAAAATTAACTACTTCCTCGCTAATAGCCTTCTTCGTTTTTCCTTTCTTTTTATAAAAAAAGATATTTTTGAGAAATTATATTATGCCTGATAATTGGATATTAGAGAAATAAATGTATATATATTATGCTTGGATAACGGGATATTAGAATATGGGGAAATTTCAGATTTAGATATGGACCTGATAATTAATCAGGAACCAAAATGGTCCCAACTCAAGATAGATGGCCGGGTCCATTTGGTAAGCCGTAACCAGGCACCATCGACCATAGACAAAGAATAAGTCCTTGATGTAAGAAAAGGGAAGAGGAGGAGGAACCAGGACTCAGGAGTAGATAGAAGAGATGCTTACCAGGATCTGGAACCGGATACTGAGGAAGAGGGCACGTTTCAGGATGCGGTATTCCGTTGTAGTAAGCGAATTCAAGAAGAGAGGTTTTATTTAAACCGCAGTGGCCGTTGGATTTGATGCAGTCCCAACATTGATGGTCAAGGTCGATCAAAGACCATGTCACCTCGAAGCCCTCTTTCAAAATATCATTTAAATCCCCAAAACCTACCTCCAGCTCCTCTCTATTTTGTTTCGAGGATTGGAATTCTTACCACTTTGCAATCTGTGAAAGGTCTTGTGATATCCGACAGGAATGTGAAGTAGGCGTAATTTCTTAATAAAGGATCGGATGAGCAATTGAAGAATTTGACGTATGGGTTGTCGTATCGAGAAAGAAAAGAGCAGTTGTAGACGAATGAGAGGTTGAGATCTCTCTGAGTGAAATTACGGAGACTCAAGTCCAGACTAGTGTTACTGGGAGGACAAAGGCATATTGTATTATCGTCGTTGGCGAAGTAAGCTTTATCAAGGATAGTTGTTGTCTGATTCTCATAATCGATCTTCATAACATGGTACTTGCGCGATTGGATCTCAATCTTAGAGGAATTGTCAACCTTATTGCATGTGATTCCAAACTCTTCTAAGTAGCTATAGTATTTCGGACGGCCCTATATCCAAAAGGGATAGCTGATGTTGAGTTTAACATTCCCGCAATCATATGGGGAAGGAGACCAGTCACTATTGTTAGGATTTTGTGTGTTGGCTAAATTCATGGGTTGGACAAAACTCTGGGTCTTTGAGTTGTAATGTTTTATTTAGAAAAGACCTCTGAAGTTAGAAGATCTAAAGGACTCAGAAGGAGAAAGCCTGAAGGAATTAGAAGAAGTCTGCTGGAGAAAGAGAGCTGAATTTCCGGAACATATCCAGAGAAGGGTTCGCTCGAGCGACCATTTCATTGGCTCGAGCGAACAGTGTTCTGTCTTGCCCAGTTCTGAAACAGTGGGTTGTTCGCTCGAGCGAACCGAGAGATCGCTCGAGCGAACCGAGAGATCGCTCGAGCGAACCTGACGCAGACAGTGGTTCAAGATTGGAAACTTGATATTCTAATTGTGCTCAAACTGCTGATTTCCATCCTAATCAAGTTAGGAAACATTAAGCACGAACCAAGGGCTATTTAAAGGGTTCTAAGGCTATTCCAAAGGTAGACCTCACCTCTCATAGTGCTGAGTTAGAGTTTATCATTGAGAGAGTTCTTCTCTAGAGCTTTATGAAGTTGTGCTGCCAAGTTCTCTAGAGTCACTTCTTCTGCATCCTTTGTAGAAGATTATCTTCCTGCGAGAAGATTTGAGGAGTCAAGTGCTGGTCTGGATCTGGTGCAATCAACGGTGTGAAGTCGTTGAAGCGTGAAGCGACACAAGGTAACTTCAGTCCTTGGGTAGGGGATATCTAGGGAGGAGATCTGAGTTTCTTGTAATTGCGAGATTCATAGTGCTTGATTTGATCCAGTTTGGATCGGTGGTTTTTCACCCGGTTAGGGTTTTCCACCTTAAAATTGGTGTCCTTATGGTGTGTGCTTATTGTTTTATTTTCCGCTGCATATTGTTTATTTCTGCACACATTGGTTGATTGTTTGAGTAGACCAATCTAGAGATCCCGGAGACCCCTCCACTTTTTCAATTGGTATCAGAGAGGGTTGCACTATTTTATTGTGTCTGATCCTACTAGATTTCTAGAATGGTGCTCAATAGAGAAGGGACATCAACTTCCAAGCCTCCTTTGTTTGATGGCTCTAATTATTCTTATTGGAAGCAAAGGATGATTGGTTTTTTTAAATCCATTGATGATGATGTCTGGGATATTGTTGAAGATGGGTTTTCTAGACCAACATCTGTGGTTGATGGAAAAATTGTTCCTAAACCTAAAGCTGAATGGTCTAAGGATGAGAAGTATAGATCCAATTGCAATAACAAGGCTGTGAATTGCATATACAATGGAGTCTCTGCTGATGAGTTCAGAAGAATTTCTACTTGCAAATCTGCAAAAGAAGCATGGGACGTCTTACAGACAGTCTATGAGGGTACAGACACGGTGAAGCAATCTAAATTGCAAATGCTGAATAGAGATTTTGAAACCATCGTGATGGAAGAGAATGAGACCTTTGATCAATTTTATGCCAATCTGAATGAAATTGTCAATTCTGTGTTCATTCTGGGGGAAGAAATACCAGAACACAAGGTTGTCAAGAAAATTTTGAGGTCTCTACCTTCCAGATTCGATTCTAAAGTTGATGCTATTGAAGAAAATAAGAATCTGGATACCCTCAAGGTGAATGAACTGGTTGGAAATCTTCAGACATTCGAAGCAAACCGGTTAAATAAAGGCAAATCAAAAGAAAAGGGCATTGCCTTGAAAGCCACATCAGAATCAAGAAAGAAGCCTGTAAAGAAAATTGAGTCTGATTCTGAAACTGAAGCTGAAGATGATATGGCTGAGTTTGTAAAGTATTATAAAAAATACATGAAGACAAAGAGAGCCAATAAAAAGAATTACAAATTTGAGAAGAAGGATTCTGCAAAAGGAACAAAGTGTTTTGAATGCCAAGGCTATGGTCACTATGCTAATGAGTGTGCCAACAAGAAAAAGGCTACAAAGCAAAAGGCTCTAAACACAACTTGGGATGAAGAATCTTCTGAAGAAGAAAAAGAAGATCCCGAAGATGATCCTTCTGACAATGTGAATGGCAAGTTTCTAGCTTTCATGGCTAAATCTGTGTTTGACAATGATACTGATGAAGATAATGAAGATGAGTTGTCAGATCAAGAAAAAGATTGGGAAGAGTTGTACCATGCTACCTATGCTGATTGTGTCAAGATGACCAAGTATGGTAACAAGATCACTATCAAGTACAAGGCTGTTCAAGAAGAAAATTCTGCACTGAAGAATGATTTAGAGCAAGCGCTTGAAAAGATTCAGCTTTTGGAAAGTCAGAAAAATTGTATGGCTGAAAATTTGACTACTGAGGGTCAAAAACTTGAGAAGGCTGAAAAAGAAATTGTGAATATGAAGCAAGAGATAGTAAAGATGAAAGCTGAAAATCAAGACTTGCAAGGAAGATTGAAGATCACTCTGTCTGAGCTAGAAGTCAAGCAAGCATGTCTAAACAAGATGAACACTGGTTCGAAGACTCTTACAAACATCTTGTGTAGTCAGAAGCCTTCTTTTGACAGAAGCGGTCTTGGTTATGATCATGGTGCATCCACTTCAAACGCTAAAGGTAAAACTATTTTTGTTTCAAGTGTTGCACATGCTACTCCACATACTGCACTTTCAAATAATGTGTTGAGTAGTTTCAAGAAAAAGAATGTGTCACGCGCTGCACGCACTTCCACTTGTCATCATTGTGGATTAAAAGGACACATTCGTCCCCATTGCAAGAAGTTGCAACGTCTACCTAAGACCAAGCAATGGCGGAAGAATTTTTCTCCACCCAAGACAACTCCAATTTGGGTTAGAAAATCAGACTTGCCTAAGGAGTTTGCTCACACTCTGCTGAAAGATCAAACTACACAAGTGTGGGTGGCTACATGTGAAAAGCCCTGATCAAGGAGATCAAGCTCCCACCCCCCCAGTGCTGATATGAAGATACATTCAGGGGGAGTTGCTATTGAGGGGGAGCTATAGATCCTAATTGACAAGAAAGCTGCTGGTATTTTTTAGCTTTGTCAAATTATGCACAAAAGGGGGGAGAATGACTGATCAAAGGGGAGTTCGAGAAGATCAAGCTGAGAAGATCAAACTGAGTCAGAGACAATGCAGATCTACATTGCTGAGTCTTTTTTTGTATGTATTTTGGTTTTATTATGGGTAGATCAAATTGTATTGTCCTAGGGAGTTTTGTCCATGAATTGCCAAAGGGGGAGATTGTTAGGATTTTGTGTGTTGGCTAAATTCATGGGTTGGACAAAACTCTGGGTCTTTGAGTTGTAATGTTTTATTTAGAAAAGACCTCTGAAGTTAGAAGATCTAAAGGACTCAGAAGGAGAAAGCCTGAAGGAATTAGAAGAAGTCTGCTGGAGAAAGAGAGCTGAATTTCCGGAACATATCCAGAGGAGGGTTCGCTCGAGCGACCATTTCATTGGCTCGAGCGAACAGTGTTCTGTCTTGCCCAGTTCTGAAACAGTGGGTTGTTCGCTCGAGCGAACCGAGAGATCGCTCGAGCGAACCGAGAGATCGCTCGAGCGAACCTGACGCAGACAGTGGTTCAAGATTGGAAACTTGATATTCTAATTGTGCTCAAACTGCTGATTTCCATCCTAATCAAGTTAGGAAACATTAAGCACGAACCAAGGGCTATTTAAAGGGTTCTAAGGCTATTCCAAAGGTAGACCTCACCTCTCATAGTGCTGAGTTAGAGTTTATCATTGAGAGAGTTCTTCTCTAGAGCTTTATGAAGTTGTGCTGCCAAGTTCTCTAGAGTCACTTCTTCTGCATCCTTTGTAGAAGATTATCTTCCTGCGAGAAGATTTGAGGAGTCAAGTGCTGGTCTGGATCTGGTGCAATCAACGGTGTGAAGTCGTTGAAGCGTGAAGCGACACAAGGTAACTTCAGTCCTTGGGTAGGGGATATCTAGGGAGGAGATCTAAGTTTCTTGTAATTGCGAGATTCATAGTGCTTGATTTGATCCAGTTTGGATCGGTGGTTTTTCACCCGGTTAGGGTTTTCCACCTTAAAATTGGTGTCCTTATGGTGTGTGCTTATTGTTTTATTTTCCGCTGCATATTGTTTATTTCTGCACACATTGGTTGATTGTTTGAGTAGACCAATCTAGAGATCCCGGAGACCCCTCCACTTTTTCAATTGGTATCAGAGAGGGTTGCACTATTTTATTGTGTCTGATCCTACTAGATTTCTAGAATGGTGCTCAATAGAGAAGGGACATCAACTTCCAAGCCTCCTTTGTTTGATGGCTCTAATTATTCTTATTGGAAGCAAAGGATGATTGGTTTTTTTAAATCCATTGATGATGATGTCTGGGATATTGTTGAAGATGGGTTTTCTAGACCAACATCTGTGGTTGATGGAAAAATTGTTCCTAAACCTAAAGCTGAATGGTCTAAGGATGAGAAGTATAGATCCAATTGCAATAACAAGGCTGTGAATTGCATATACAATGGAGTCTCTGCTGATGAGTTCAGAAGAATTTCTACTTGCAAATCTGCAAAAGAAGCATGGGACGTCTTACAGACAGTCTATGAGGGTACAGACACGGTGAAGCAATCTAAATTGCAAATGCTGAATAGAGATTTTGAAACCATCGTGATGGAAGAGAATGAGACCTTTGATCAATTTTATGCCAATCTGAATGAAATTGTCAATTCTGTGTTCATTCTGGGGGAAGAAATACCAGAACACAAGGTTGTCAAGAAAATTTTGAGGTCTCTACCTTCCAGATTCGATTCTAAAGTTGATGCTATTGAAGAAAATAAGAATCTGGATACCCTCAAGGTGAATGAACTGGTTGGAAATCTTCAGACATTCGAAGCAAACCGGTTAAATAAAGGCAAATCAAAAGAAAAGGGCATTGCCTTGAAAGCCACATCAGAATCAAGAAAGAAGCCTGTAAAGAAAATTGAGTCTGATTCTGAAACTGAAGCTGAAGATGATATGGCTGAGTTTGTAAAGTATTATAAAAAATACATGAAGACAAAGAGAGCCAATAAAAAGAATTACAAATTTGAGAAGAAGGATTCTGCAAAAGGAACAAAGTGTTTTGAATGCCAAGGCTATGGTCACTATGCTAATGAGTGTGCCAACAAGAAAAAGGCTACAAAGCAAAAGGCTCTAAACACAACTTGGGATGAAGAATCTTCTGAAGAAGAAAAAGAAGATCCCGAAGATGATCCTTCTGACAATGTGAATGGCAAGTTTCTAGCTTTCATGGCTAAATCTGTGTTTGACAATGATACTGATGAAGATAATGAAGATGAGTTGTCAGATCAAGAAAAAGATTGGGAAGAGTTGTACCATGCTACCTATGCTGATTGTGTCAAGATGACCAAGTATGGTAACAAGATCACTATCAAGTACAAGGCTGTTCAAGAAGAAAATTCTGCACTGAAGAATGATTTAGAGCAAGCGCTTGAAAAGATTCAGCTTTTGGAAAGTCAGAAAAATTGTATGGCTGAAAATTTGACTACTGAGGGTCAAAAACTTGAGAAGGCTGAAAAAGAAATTGTGAATATGAAGCAAGAGATAGTAAAGATGAAAGCTGAAAATCAAGACTTGCAAGGAAGATTGAAGATCACTCTGTCTGAGCTAGAAGTCAAGCAAGCATGTCTAAACAAGATGAACACTGGTTCGAAGACTCTTACAAACATCTTGTGTAGTCAGAAGCCTTCTTTTGACAGAAGCGGTCTTGGTTATGATCATGGTGCATCCACTTCAAACGCTAAAGGTAAAACTATTTTTGTTTCAAGTGTTGCACATGCTACTCCACATACTGCACTTTCAAATAATGTGTTGAGTAGTTTCAAGAAAAAGAATGTGTCACGCGCTGCACGCACTTCCACTTGTCATCATTGTGGATTAAAAGGACACATTCGTCCCCATTGCAAGAAGTTGCAACGTCTACCTAAGACCAAGCAATGGCGGAAGAATTTTTCTCCACCCAAGACAACTCCAATTTGGGTTAGAAAATCAGACTTGCCTAAGGAGTTTGCTCACACTCTGCTGAAAGATCAAACTACACAAGTGTGGGTGGCTACATGTGAAAAGCCCTGATCAAGGAGATCAAGCTCCCACCCCCCCAGTGCTGATATGAAGATACATTCAGGGGGAGTTGCTATTGAGGGGGAGCTATAGATCCTAATTGACAAGAAAGCTGCTGGTATTTTTTAGCTTTGTCAAATTATGCACAAAAGGGGGGAGAATGACTGATCAAAGGGGAGTTCGAGAAGATCAAGCTGAGAAGATCAAACTGAGTCAGAGACAATGCAGATCTACATTGCTGAGTCTTTTTTTGTATGTATTTTGGTTTTATTATGGGTAGATCAAATTGTATTGTCCTAGGGAGTTTTGTCCATGAATTGCCAAAGGGGGAGATTGTTAGGATTTTGTGTGTTGGCTAAATTCATGGGTTGGACAAAACTCTGGGTCTTTGAGTTGTAATGTTTTATTTAGAAAAGACCTCTGAAGTTAGAAGATCTAAAGGACTCAGAAGGAGAAAGCCTGAAGGAATTAGAAGAAGTCTGCTGGAGAAAGAGAGCTGAATTTCCGGAACATATCCAGAGGAGGGTTCGCTCGAGCGACCATTTCATTGGCTCGAGCGAACAGTGTTCTGTCTTGCCCAGTTCTGAAACAGTGGGTTGTTCGCTCGAGCGAACCGAGAGATCGCTCGAGCGAACCTGACGCAGACAGTGGTTCAAGATTGGAAACTTGATATTCTAATTGTGCTCAAACTGCTGATTTCCATCCTAATCAAGTTAGGAAACATTAAGCACGAACCAAGGGCTATTTAAAGGGTTCTAAGGCTATTCCAAAGGTAGACCTCACCTCTCATAGTGCTGAGTTAGAGTTTATCATTGAGAGAGTTCTTCTCTAGAGCTTTATGAAGTTGTGCTGCCAAGTTCTCTAGAGTCACTTCTTCTGCATCCTTTGTAGAAGATTATCTTCCTGCGAGAAGATTTGAGGAGTCAAGTGCTGGTCTGGATCTGGTGCAATCAACGGTGTGAAGTCGTTGAAGCGTGAAGCGACACAAGGTAACTTCAGTCCTTGGGTAGGGGATATCTAGGGAGGAGATCTGAGTTTCTTGTAATTGCGAGATTCATAGTGCTTGATTTGATCCAGTTTGGATCGGTGGTTTTTCACCCGGTTAGGGTTTTCCACCTTAAAATTGGTGTCCTTATGGTGTGTGCTTATTGTTTTATTTTCCGCTGCATATTGTTTATTTCTGCATACATTGGTTGATTGTTTGAGTAGACCAATCTAGAGATCCCGGAGACCCCTCCACTTTTTCAACTATATGGTTGATTGTCTTCCTTGACGAAAGAAGTAGCCAGCGTAAAGAAAAGCAACGCAATGAGAAAAGATGGAAGGGATTGATGGATTGGGAAGGCATCCATGATGGTAATAAGAAAGGATTTTGAAAATATAGGGACAAGAAGGGAGAGAAAGATGGAGATGAGACTAGATACTTATGATTCAATATGAAGGAAAGGACAGGTGAGAAAATTCAATGCGAGAGAAAGAGAAGGGCGGCCAGCGTGGAGCTTTCAGAAAAAATATATTATGGGGACCGCTACTTGTCTAATGTTTATGCTGCGGTTAATGTGTGTATATATGTGTAACCATTAAACCTTCCAGCTTCAATCAGATTGTTACAAAGCAAGAGATCCGGCCCATGTGATGTCTAGTCACAATCTCCATTGAGAGTCGTATACATGAGTTGTTGAATGCGGATTGGTTTCCAAAAGATATATACCAGGCTCATGATATATATATAAGACTAGGTCAACATCAAAGTCAAGTCTAAAATTTCCTACGCAAATACGTGGTGTTTGAATTTTACATCCGTTTGGGGGCACTAGGCAAGAAATTTTAGGGTATCCATTATTAGGGAGGGAGCATTTTATTTTGAGTTATTTAAGTTTTCAATATGTGGGCTCTACTTAGGCCCATTCGGGCTGTTAACTAAAAGAAAATCTCTTAGGAGCTTTGGCTTGAATGCACACTTTGGCCACAGTGGGTCCATTCCTCATTTTATTTAACTATTATCCAAAGAAGCATGCTAACACTATATATGAAACTAGGTCTGGTTATATATATATATATATATATATATATATATGAGAAATGTTCATATGCATCTATCCCTCACCAAAAATGGTGAGGGATGGATGCATATGAATACACCCCTATATGTGGGAAATAGTTGAATCATTTATCTCACTGTTGTCAAATAAATTATGAAATACGTGACCATAAATGACATAATATATGATAGGTACATCATATTTTATGTACATAGTAAAACTCAATTTATATCATGCTTTGTTAATTGGGAATTAGAGTAACATATATTATACTTTGATTACTGCATATTTAATGTACTTAAAAAGGGGTAAAGCACACTTAATTTATATTATGCTTTGTTAATCAGGAAACAGAGTAAGGTTTTAGAGTAGAGTGCCATTCCACAGAGTAAGGTTCTAGAACCTAATAATCGAGACGCAAAATGGTCCCCCACCTTCACCCCACTCGAAGGGAAATCAGGCCGGGTCCGTTTGTTTCAACTCGGAAGTCATTATTAAGAAAAGGGAGGAGGACACTAGATGCTTACCCGGTGACTGAGCCGGAGCCGGAGGTGGAGGGCACGGCTCAGGAAACCATATTTCGTTGCAAAGATAATCAGGACTAGTGAGAGACCATGTGACCTCGAACCCCTTTGCCAAAACTTCAATCCAAAACTCCTCTGGGTTTTTCCAGAGCCGATCTTTGTCCGTATGGAGGATTGGGTTTTGTTTCACGCTGCAATTTTTGATCGCGCCTGTGAAACTGTTGGCATAATCGCTGAAATGATCGGTGGAACAGTTGGGGAATTTTAAGTATATGTCATCTTCAGCAAGAGGACCAGTGCAGTTGTAGTGGAGGAGGTTGAGATCTCCCTGACTGTAATTAAAGAGATCGAAGTCGAGACTAGTGGTACTGGAACGAGCAAGGCATGGACTCACGTCCTTCTTCGCTAAGTAATGATCTTTATCAACGATGGTGGCTGTCTGGTGCTTATGATCGATCTTCAGAACAAGGTACTTGTGCGATTGAATCTCAATCTCAAAGGAATTGTCAGTCTTATTGCATGTGATTTCAAACTTCTTTGGGTAGAGACAGTATTCCAGACTGCCGGGTATCAAAAAGGGAAAGCTGATGCTGAGTTTGACATTCCCGCAGTCATATGGGGAAGGAGAGCAGTCATATGGTTGATTGTGCTCCTCGGTGGAAGAAGCAGCCGGCGTAAAGAAGAGCAATACAATGAGAAAAGGCGGGAGGGATTGATGAATTGGGAAGGTATACATGATGGTAGAAAGAAATGATTTTGGAAATATAGGAACAAGAAAGGAGAGAGATGGAGATGAGACTAAATACTTATAATTCAATGGATTTTGGAAATATATGAACTGGAAAGTGGAAACCATACAAATGGGTTTTTGGTATTTCTTTTCCTCTATCACACGAGAGAGAGAGTGTGGAGATGGAGTGGAGACTTCAAAAACCCTCCTTATAACCCCATATAAAAGGAAAGAGAGAGGAAAGTCGATTACGAACAAGAAATGATCTGAAGTTCGCAGAAAAAGTTTATGCTGCTATTCGACTCCTTTTAATTCCCCCACACATAAAAACTTTCAAATCTTAAACTTGACGAAAAATGAGTGATATACATGAGTAGTGGATTTGTTTCCACAAAAGATAAATAGACTAATATGTATATAAGACCTACTACGTCAACAACCAAGTCAAGCCTCGAATTTCCTAAGCAGATACGCGTTGATTGAATTTTATATGCCGTGTGGGGGCACAAAGCAAGAAATTGAACAGTTTGGACTCTCAACATCACCATGGAAACTCCCGTGTAATCTCGTCTTCGCCGAAACTCTCGTGGAAAATTTTTAACTTTCCCGTGATAAACATGAGAGTGGGGCCGGAGGGCTTTTGAATCTCTACCTGTAAATTAAGCTTTTCCCACAGTATCTGTACCCTTTGATTGGTGTGAAAACTTGGATGAAATCCAGCCGTATACAACAAGTTGTGAATATTTCGGCCATCACCTCTACTGAGTCTTTCCTCTGTCCAAATATCAGGTAGGTAGCACTGCCCTTTCTTGTATAGGATAGGTGCAGAACTTTGCAGTGGATGGTTGATCCCAGCCACAATCCATGAGGCTCAAAATGATTGCCAATCATCATCATCATTAAGGTCTTGTCCAAACTGTATTCAAATTGGCTATATGAATCCTGATATATATTGAGTTGTTTCTATTTATCACATATCATTATATTTTATCCTAATAATACTTGGTCCTAAATTTTATCTTAATATTAGCCGTTCCAACTGTAACAGAGGAACTAACTCCCATTTGAGCAAAATTTGAAGATTTCCAAAAGAGAGGGACGATGGCTTTATAACTGGCTTAGATTTTAATAGGTTGGCCCCAAAAAAGAAGATGCATCTGGCCCATCAACTCTCTCACGAAGGTTTATTTTTATTATAATTTTTTAATAAAAGAAAATCTCTTTGCAGCTTGGGCTTGAAAGAACAGTCTACCCCAAGAGGGAGGATTTTCATGTCCTTGCACTATGAGCATGCAGAGGTAAGTAGCCTCAGTTCGGCTGTTTATATGCCTTTGTAAGTTCTTTTTTTTCTTCCTTCGTTCATTCTATTTGAAAAAATGTCTTCGGGGATTTTATAGTTTAGAATGTTTCAAAACCTCAGATCTCACCTCACCACCTTTATATTTTATTTTGGTATCTAATTTACATCCAAAACACTCCAAGAGCAATTAACTATGAAGATTCATAAATTTTTTAAAAATCTTTCTTCTATTTTTTACGTCTTTATTTTAAGAATGAAGGATAAAAAAAAAAAAGCATATATAAACCAAGCTATCAATCCAAAACCGGTAAATCAAGTGCAAGCAAATATGTCTCTCTCTCTCTCTCTCTCTCTCTCTCTCTATATATATATATATATATATATATATTTTGGCCTCTTTCTTTTTCTTTTTTGACAAAATGACACAATTAGCCGAGGGGGTTGGGATCAAATAGAGCCCACAAACATAGGAAGAGGAAACCAACACAATGGAAAGGTGAGGCTACACAACGTGGAAAGAGTGGCATATCCTAGGATAAAGGTGAGATGTAGGGTTGCCAACCAACTAAAGAACCCCTTGTTCTCGACAGAATGAAGACTTGACAGCAATTGGATTGTAATATAATGTAGGGTTAACAATAAAAGAAATTATTTAGGAGAGACGAAGGAGACCACACTTAAAACTTGTTTCCAGTCAATTGATAAGATTGATTAATTAAAATCTTGACTTGACTATTCTTGACTTACAACTTGGAGGGAATAGGTCCGAATGAGTCGGACTCGGTCTGCCAAAATGTAGGTGGAGCACTTAAAACTCGCCAGTTTTAGCTGAGTCAGTGACATTTGGACTCAGTTTGGTGAGTTGAGATTCAACACTATGCTATAGAAAATTGATAAAGAAAAATGGTTTAGCCAATATTCATGTGAATATTGGCAAGTGTCAGACACCACTGATTCAAGTCCAACTGAAGATAGAAACATTCATGTGTGTTGTGTGTGTGTGTGTCTATAGAATATATATATATATATATATTATGAGCGATATCTCTCACTCTACTATGAGAAATAGGAGTGGTGGCCCTTACATTTAAGTTGTTGGCACTTGTAAGTGCCTAAATAATACGGACTTAGTTTAAGTGATGGAAGGGATTAGGAAAACTCTGTTTGATCGGAGAAGTCACCGACGGCCTGGATCCTGAAAACAGAGAAGAAAGATCAGTCAGAGCCCGAGGCTGCTGTCAGCCAAAGGCACTCCGACGCCTGAGTTAGTGAAGTTACTGAACTAGGGTGAAGTGAGGGAGAAGATGTAGGTGAAATAAACAGGATGTAGACTGTATATTGCTTACCTTCTATGGGGCTCCCATGCAGGTATTTGTAGGAGAGAATAGAAGTTTCCATAGTGGAGGTAGGTGAGGATACTTGTCCCATCAGCCCACTCCTAAGATGGTAGGTGAGGATACTTGTCCCATCGGACGTCCCCTCAACCCCCTCACATAAATGTGGAAGTGATAGGGAAGGTCCCTTATCAGCACTTGGCCACCTTCTGTCAGTGGGGTTTGTCATGTAGCCATCCCATCTCATAAATGGAGATTGAGACGGACATCCATCTCAGTCAAGTGGACCGAGATGGGAATTACCGAGACCAGGGGATGCAGGAGGTCGGTCATGGGTACCGAGTCGCTCAGGGCAGGGCCCGTAATGAACGAGGTCGGTAGGCAGACCGAATCGGACTCCAACTCGGCGACAGCTGGCACTTTTGCCGAACTGGAATAAATCAGGCCAGAGTAACTCCTAATTGGTAGTTTAGTGCCGAAGCAGGAGATTTACCTCGGTATTACGTAAGCACTCCACACAATTGCCCCTCAGCTGTCGAGCTCGTCAGCTCGGGGCTGGAACGAGGTCGGGAGCTGGAGACGTGGAAGCTTACATGAATACCGAGCTAGCATACTTTTTATACTGGCTGCGGTTGTCACGGTCTTCATAATGACTTCATTTATGAGCTCCATCAATCAGTCGCCAGCCTGTCCGCTGGGGAGCGCCAAAATCGCTGCGCCTGCCCGAGAAAATTAATTGTTCTGACGGTGTTTACTGCAGAAGCCGCCCTGATCTTGACACGTGGCGCCATCTGGTTTACGGTACCGTAAACCGAAGCGACGTGTGCGTCTTTTGAGGCGGTGTAATGAGGGCGTGCTTTTGGTTTCTCGAGGAGACGCCCTGCTGCCCTATAAAAACAGTGCCTCCTTCTTCCTCCTCTACCTTTCTGCTCAAAATCTGGGGGAGACTCTGCCCGTGTGATTCTCAGATTATCTCTGTGCAGATCATCTCTGTATCTTCTCAATCTTTCTGTCCTTCTGCGTCTAGTTTACTGTAAGTCTTTTTCTCCCTGATCTTTCCTTTGAGCACCTCTTCTCCAGTTTCTTTCTTTAGCTAGGGCTTTTCGTTCACCCATCTTAGTTTTCAGAAACATGGGAAAAGGGGTTTACCGTTGTCTGGCCGATACCCCTGAGGCTCTGTTTAGGTTTAGGGCGACCTACGATATTCCGGACGACGTCCGGGTTAGGCTGGATGACCCAGACAACCCCTGGGATGGTGATGTCTACCGAGACGGGGCGATGCCCTTTCCATTGGTCTCGGTAGTGGAAGGGGGAGTGAGGTTTCCCGTCCACCCGTTGCTCAGGCGGTGTCTGGCAGCGTGGCATCTTGCCCCTTGCCAATTGATGCCGAATAGCTATAAGATTATCATGGGGACAGTAGCACTGAATAGGATTTTAGGCATCCAGCTCGGTGTCCATGATATTGAAGAGGCATATGATATTAGCAAGTCCACTGGGGTGATCGACGACCGCTATTACCTCCGGAGCAAACCGAAGATGGTCTCGTTTGTAAATGCCCTGGAGGACTCGATGCGCCATGCCGGGACCGATCGGCTGTTCGTTAGTGGCAACTGGGAGATTGGTGCGGACGAGACCGAGGCAGAGAAGAGGTACCGGGTACCTCGTCACTTTGGGCGCCTCCCAAGTAAAGCACCGAGCTCAAAATAGCTTAACTTTTTAACCTGCTATCTTCCTGCCGGACTGACACATGCTGATCTGTTCTTTTATACAGGCGTTGCTGATAGGAGACAGGCGGCCATTCTCGACGGCTGGAGAAAGAACGGAGGTTGGTTCGACAAAGTCCAGCGATACCAGGGGCATAAAGGCCGGGCTGCCTGGTGTCTTATAGGCTACTTGCCGAGATACAGGCATTACAACAAAAGGCAGGGGTCGGAATTGCTTGAGGTCGGTCCTAGCAACGCACCAGAGGCGTTTGGGCAAGAGCGGCCGATCTCACCCCTTACCGACCCAGAAGAGGCCTCTGAGGAGAATCTGCCCGGAGCCGAGATGGGTCAAGATCCTCCTGTCACCAACCTCCGGGAGAAGCTTCTAGGAAAGCGGCCATCCTCGTCGTCGAGGTCGGTTCGTTCTTCTTCTTCTTCTAGGGACGCCCCTCCGGCGCCCCCATCTGGCTCCCCCCGGGATGATTCGACCGTAGCCAGGGAGGAGAGGCAGACGAAGAGGGCGAAGGGCGAAGAGCCGCGCCAAACCAGGGCCCGGAAGGAGAAGGCCAGTTGGAGGGGTCAGACGGAGGAGGCGGAGGAAGAGCCGCGGGTGGAAGAACGTCCCTTGGTTCGCCGAGGGAGGCAGGAGGAGAGGGTGTCGGGGGAGCCCGGAGGAGAGGGCCCATCCCGGCAAGACCCTGTCCCGCCCCCGGCGCCTCGCGCCCCTCTGGATGAGCCCTGGAGGCCATCCTTCCTGCTGGCCCCGGGGACGCCGCTGACCTCGGGACACCATTTACAAGGCTGTCCGGCAGTGGCGGCCGTGCTGGCTGGGGCATGCTCACTTCCCCTGGACGTTGAACGTTTCAGGAGAATGGAAGAGCCCACGCTGCTTCAGGCCAACCTGTCGTCGGCCCTGATGGTGAGCATTACTCTGTATATACATTTAGACACATGCTGTATGTCGCTTCTAACTTGCTCCTGCTGTCCAGGTGGTGCAGAGGTCTGTGGTGGCTCTGGAAAAATGCCAGCAGAGCCGCGCCGAGATCCAATCCTTGCAGGCTGATAGGCAGAAACTTACTGCAGCCCTGGAAAGGAGCTCGGAGGAGCTGAGGAGGGCCGAGGAGGCATGCGCCAAGCTGAACGCGGAGAATGAGGCTACTATGGAGGCGATTACCAAGAAAAGTGCTGAAAACTTTGAGCTCCAAGCAGCCGCGTATGAGATGGAGAAGAAGGCCAAAGAGAGCGAGGCCGAGATGGAGGTCCTGAAGAAAGGGAGGGAGGCCGAAGTGGAGATCCTGAAGAAGGAGAGAGCCGAGGCCGAAGCTCTGCTGAGGGCCGAGCAGGAAGCTTCAGTCAAACAGAAGGCTGACTTTGAGGCTTCTCGGGAAGCAGAGCTCGAGGCCTCCTTTCAGAAGGGGGTGGCACAGGCGACAAAGCTTTACGAAGAGCAACTCGTTCCGCTGGGGGAGGAGCTCTTCGAAATGGGATGCCTGGCCGTGCTGAGAGAAATGGGGGTTCCCGAGGATCACCCCATTCGTCAAGGCTTGCCCAAGCTTCCCCGTGCCGAACCTGAGTCGCCAGCCCCTCCGCTCTCCGAGGCACCTCTGGACCACGTAGATGAAGAGCCTCAGGCCTCAGAAATTCTTCAAGTTCCAGCCACCGAAGCTGCTGCTGATCTCGGGCCTGTTGCTACTGAGGCTCCTCTTGCTCCTGCTGGCGATGGTGAAGTCGAAGATGTGTCTATTATTGACATAGATCGGCTGCCATGATTTTTCTGCCTTCTTTTCTTGTGCCCATTTGGGGAGATTACATGTAATTTTTTTGGTGATTAATGAAACCTCTCTTTTGTATATGTTTTTCTTTGAAGTGAATGGAATCCCCTGTTTTTTATGCTCCAATTTGTTTTGTACATGATATCCTTGTCTTCTTTTTTTTTCTCTTTATGCGTTTGGCTGAACAACCAGAATAAAGTAGGAAATAAAACAAGTCTATGAGCTCGGTCCATAGCCGTGCTTAAATGTATTTTTGTAACCCGAGACGCGGTGTTGATCCTGCAATCATAACCAGCGTTGACCTCGGTGACAGGTGTCTGGTCCTGTGACCCAAGCTGAGTCCGGTTTTACAGAAAAAACTTGACTGGACCAACGGCCGCGCCGAAGTTGTTGATTCTGGTAACCGGGCTGTATGTATATGCCGAGCTTAATGGCTCGGTCATAGGAAATAATTTGGAGAATATAAACATATTCTATAAAGAGAACCTGTTTATTACCTTCCGAAATTAGATTACATCTTAGAAATAAAATTTCTTGAGGTGGGTGGCATTCCACGGGCGTGGTAGCTCTTTGCCTTCCATATCCTCAAGTCTGTAAGCAGATTGCCCCGCTACCGAAGTCACCTTGAATGGCCCATGCCAGTTTGGTGCAAGTTTTCCTTCGCTAGGGCTTTTGTCTGCTGGAAGGGTCTTTTTCAAGACCAATTCTCCAGGGGAGAATTTTCTCTCTTTGACCCTCTGATTGTACCCTCTAGCCAACTGTCGTTGGTAGGAAGCGAGGTGGATGGCTGCAGCATCCCTTCGTTCCTCAGCCAAGTCGAGCTCGGTGGCGAGGTTTGTATCATTTTGGCCTTGGTCGAACAGTTCCGTCCTGAGAGTCGGGAGACCGACCTCAAGTGGAATTACAGCTTCCATTCCGTAAGCTAGGGAGAAGGGGGTTGCCGAGGTCGAGCGCCTTGGGGTAGTCCTGTACGCCCAGAGGACACTTGGAAGTTCCTCTACCCATCTGCCTTTCGCTCGATCTAGTCTCTTTTTGAGTCCGTCAAGCACCACTTTGTTCGAAATTTCAGCCTGTCCATTACTCTGGGGGTATGCCGGGGTAGAATAGTAGTTCCTGATGCCAAGATCTTGACAGAAGCTTCTGAAGAAGTTGGAGTCGAACTGGGTCCCGTTATCGGTGACCAAGGCTCGAGGAACTCCGAATCTAGTGACGATGTTTCTCCATACGAAGTTTTTGGTATCCTTCTCAGTGATGGAGGACAACGCTTCAGCTTCTATCCATTTGGTAAAATAGTCAGTAGCTACCAACAACCATCTCTTGTTTCCTGGAGCTCGGTGGAGTGGTCCGACGAGGTCCAGCCCCCATTGGGCAAAGGGCCAGGGGCTTGAAAGAGGACTTAGGTCATGTGCTGGCTGATGGAGAGAGTGGGAGAACTTCTGGCACTTCTCACATTTCCTAGCATAGACCTGCGCGTCCTTCTGCATATAGGGCCACCAGTATCCCTGACTGATGGCTCGGTAAGCCAGTGACCGGCCTCCAATGTGGCTGCCGCAGATCCCTTCGTGAATTTCATAAAGGAAGTCCTCGACTTTGCTCGGGTGTACGCACTGGAGGTAAGGGCCATTGTAAGACTTTTTGTAGAGTTTGCCATCTGGAGAGAGCCAGAATCGGGCTGCTTTTAGCCTGATTTTGTGGGCCTGGTTCTTGTCCTCGGGCAGCTGGTCATTCTTGAGATAGGAGATGAGTTCATCCATCCAGCTCGGGCCGAGATCAATACACATGAGCTGCCGAGGTGGTTGAAATTGTATACTTGGTCTGTCTAGTGCTTCTACTTCGACAGCTCTTCTTTTCCCTGCCTCGACAGCAGAGGCCAAGTTTGCAAGGGCATCGGCGTGAGAGTTGGAGTCCCTGCCTATCTGCCTGACTTCAGCTTTTTGGAACTGAGATAGGAGTTGCTTGGTGTGGGCCAGGTAGGCTGCCATCCTGTCATCACGGGCCTGGTAATCCCCATTGAGTTGGTTTGTCACCAGCTGTGAATCGCTGAAGATCACCAGTTGTTGTGCCCCCAAGATTTTTGCGCTGCCCAGCCCTGCAATTAGTGCTTCATACTCAGCTTCATTGTTAGATGCTTTGAAGTCAAGGGTCAGGGCTTGCTCAATGACGAGGCCCTCTGGAGATTGAAGGACTATGCCAGCGCCAGCCCTTTTGGAGGTGGAGGACCCATCGACGAAGACTTTCCAGGAAGAGGTGAAGAAATGTTTCCAGGACCGCTCCTGTTCGGTCTCTGCCGAAGTGCTCGCCTCCTTGGCCCCCAGTTCGGTGTCGAGGTGGCTCGGTGCCGAACTAGGAGAGGTGAATTCCACAATGAAGTCTGCCAATATTTGGGCTTTAATGGCCGTCCGGGGCTGATAATTGATGTCATATTGCCCGAGTTCGACAGCCCATTTAGACACTCTTCCTGAGAAGTCTGCTCTCCGAAAGAGGGACTTGAGCGGGTGTTCGGTCACAACCATTATGGGATATGTCAGGAAGTAGTGTGAGAGCTTGCGGGATGCACTGACGAGTGCAAATGCGAGCCTCTCCAGTGGCAGGTATCTCGTTTCGGAGTCCAGCAAAATTTTGCTTGTGTAATAGATGGGCTTTTGCTGCCTGTCATCTTCTCGCACGAGTACAGAGCTCACTGCATGGTCCGATACGGCCAGATATAGGTATAAAACCTCACCCCGAACCGGGGTGGAAAGCAGAGGAGGTGAAGAAAGATACGCCTTTAGTCCCTGGAGAGCGTCTTCGCATTCCGGGGTCCATTGGAACCCGGAGCTCTTTTTCAAGAGCTGGAAGAAGGGATGGCATTTATCTGAGGCTCGACTGATGAAGCGGTTCAGTGCTGCTGCCATCCCGGTAAGTCTCTGAACTTGTTTGGTCGAGGTCGGACTCTGTAAGGCTCTGATGGCCGAAATCTGATCGGGATTGGCCTCGATTCCGCGCCTAGTAACCAGGCTGCAAAGGAACTTGCCCGAGCCGACGCCAAATGCACACTTGGAAGCATTCAGCTTGAGCCTGTATTGTTTGAGGATGGAGAAGATTTGACGTAGGTCAGTCAAGTGGTCCTGTGACCGCTTTGACTTGACGACCATGTCATCAATATATACCTCGACCGTGCTGCCGAGCTGGTCCTGAAACATCTTGGTCACCAGCCACTGATAAGTGGCACCAGCGTTTTTTAACCCGAAGGGCATCACTTTGTAACAATAGGTGCCCCTGGGTGTTATGAACGCGGTTTTCTCTTGGTCAGGCGCGTGCATCGGAATTTGATGGTAACCTCGGTAGGCATCGAGGAAACTCATCCTTTCATGCCAGGCAGTGGCGTCGATCAGCTGGTCGATCTTCGGGAGAGGAAAGCTGTCTTTGGGGCAGGCTTTATTCAGGTCGGTGAAGTCTACACAGACCCTCCAGTTCCCATCCTTCTTTTTGACTACAACTGTGTTAGCTAACCACACAGGGTAGTGGACTTCTCTAATGGCGTCAGCTTCCAGTAACTTGCTGACCTCCTTGGTCACAGCCTCTGCCTGTTGGGAACCCGATCTTCGAATCTTTTGGGCAACAGGTTTATGCTGAGGATCTACATTCAGTTTATGGCTTATGACCTCCGGGCTGATGCCAGGCATTTCATATGGGGTCCAGGCGAAGACCTCTCTGTTTTGCAACAAGAAGTCGAGCATCCTGGCCCTTTCCTCATCAGCAAGTTGACTACCGAGCAGGAAGAACCTCTCTGGATCGCTGGGGTCGATCCCGACCTGGGTGAGGTCCTCGATGCTCTTCTGCTCGGGAGTCCGGCCCACAGCATCGAGCTCAGCCTCGAGCTCGGTCATGTGGATTCGCTGAGGCTCTGTCTCTCCGGGGACCACGGCCAAGAGGCATTCTTTGGCCATGTCTTGGTTGCCGCGGACTGTGACGACTTCGAAGCTCCCGTCCTTGCTCTGTAAAGGGAACTTGAGCTTCTGGTGATAGGTCGAGGGAACGGCCTCCATGCGATGAAGCCAGGTTCTCCCCATGATGGCATTGTATGGAGATTGTGCATCCACCACCAGGAAATCTGCCGTTGTGGAGGCTCCTCCGACCTCGACCTTGAGGGAAATTTTCCCTTTAGGATATACCGTCTTGGAGCTGAATCCCACTAAAGGGGTGCGAGCTTCGAGCAGATCCTCTTCCTTCAGACCCATTCGTTGGAAGCAGTCGAAATAAAGGATTTCTGAGGAGCTCCCGGGGTCCACTAGGATCCTCTTGACGTCGAAGTTTTGCAACCTCATAGTCAGAAGAAGAGGATCATTGTGGGGTAGCTGAACCCCAGCCAAGTCTTTGTCTGAGAACCAAATCCTCGGTCTCTCTATGCGGGCCTTCTTTACAGAGGGACCGAGCTCGGCCGCCATCACATGTTTACCGTGCTGGGCCCTTCTGGCCTCGGCACGTGCTTGATCACTTCCTTTGGGAGCGGGAGCCAGGTGGATGACGTCGATGGTCCCTATAGGCCCATCGCTGTCCCTGTCGTTGAGGTGGTGCTGCTGGGCCTGGTTTACCCTTCCCTCCTCTTTGATATGATCTCTGAGGTGCCCATCTTTCACAAGCCTTTCAAGATGATTCTTGAAGGAGAAGCAGTCCTCGGTTCTGTGTCCTCTATCTTTGTGGTAGGCACAGAACTTGCTCTGATCCAGTGAGGCGGCGTCGCCTTTCATAGGCTGAGGCCATTTGAAGAAGGGCTGGGCTTGGATTTTGCCCAGGAGTTTGTAAATGGGCTCTTTGAAGATGGTGTTTACGGCTTTGTGAGGGGCGCCACTTGGCCTCGGCTTTGCGCTGCCTCCCGAAGTGGGCGCAGAACGTGCTGCCGAGCTGGATGGCTCTCGACTTCGGTCAGCCTCCCTCTTAGCGAGCCTCTTTTCCCTCCTTGTAGGTCGGCCGTCCGAAGGTCGGCCCTCGGAAGGCTGGCCCTCCTGGAGTGGGGGCCATAGATTATGGCTCTCCCGAGCCCGGAGCTCGTCCTCTTCTTGTTCTACATACTGGTTCACCCGGGCCATGAGTGCCTTCACTGAATCCGCTGGGCGACGCGCCAACTTCTTCCGAAGCTCATTTCCGGGTAGCAAACCTTGTTGAAAGGCTGTGACGGCTACCTCATCATTAGAATTCTCGATTACGCTGTAGATGGTTCAGAACCTCTTGGCGAATCGAGTGATATTCTCTGTCGGCCTCATCTTGATAGAGATTAGGTCGGCGTCAGTTTTTGGGATGACGCGATGTGCTTGAAACTTCTCGACGAAGGAGTTTCGGAGCTGTCGCCAGCTCAAAACCGATCCCTCGGAGAGTGCACAGAACCACCGAAGCGGGAGGTCACCTAAGCTGGAGGAGAAAACCTTGCAGTCGAGGTTGCCGTCACCGCTGAATACCGACATCTTCTGGGTGAAGTGTCGGAGGTGAGCTTCGGGGTCTGACGTCCCGTCATAAAGATTGAAGCGCGGGACGCTGAATTTATCAGGAAGAGGATAGTCTCTGATTTCCCGAGTAAATGGGGAGGTGCCGTGGGTGTCGGCATATCTGGTAACCATCCGACCTCCAGCGAGGCCGGCATGCTCCAGGTTCTGCTGCACGGCCAGCTTAATCTGCTGATCGATATAAGCGGCCATGTCGGGGTCTGCACCGACCTCCCGCTTTTGCCTCTGGTACTGACGCTGGTCGGCGCTGGCGTGAGTGTTACTCGAGCCTTCCTCCCGAGCTCGGGCACGTCTCTCATTTAACTGTTCCCTTAAGTCTGGCTGACCTTCAGGGACTCGCCGAGCTTTCCGCTGAGGTGGGGGCGTGTGAGAGGCTTCGGGCAGGGGTCCGTCCTTGACCTCCAACTGTCGCTGGAGCTGGAGTATCTGTGCCTTCTGTTCCTCAATGACGAGGTTCTGGGCCTTGATTGCTTCAGCTTGGGCTTCAGCATCGTCCTCCAGGGCCATGTCGTCGTCACCTTCGTCACCGAGATGGAAATGGTCCTCTTCCATGCGGTCTTCGTGCTGAGACCGCGGAGGCTGAGATTGTTCAGGAGCTCTACCCCGCTGGGGCTGTTCCTGAGGAGGAACGTCCTTGCGGGGTGCCTGGGTGAAAACGACCTCCAGGCGTGGACGCTCCGCTTGAGAGGACGTCGTCCGGGCCCGTACTGCTACGGGACCGCTTCGAGGAGACGCTGGTACGCCTCTTGACGATGAGTGTGTCACCGTGACAGGTGACCCTACGCTTCGAACAACATGATCCCCTTCCGCTCTTTTCAACTGAGGGTTGGGTGGTGTTCGCCTGACATCTCTTTGCTGTCTTGTCCCTAATGCCCCTGCCTGGTTCGTCACCAGTGGAGGCGGCGTGAGGGGCAAGAATATCTCTGGCTGGCCGGACATGGACGGTCCGACAACGCTCTTTCCCTTCTTAGCCTTAGGAGGCATGGCTATTGGGATGAAGGTATTGGTTTTGCAGGTCGTGGGTTCGAAGTGTCCCCACAGACGGCGCCAATTGTAAGTGCCTAAATAATACGGACTTAGTTTAAGTGATGGAAGGGATTAGGAAAACTCTGTTTGATCGGAGAAGTCACCGACGGCCTGGATCCTGAAAACAGAGAAGAAAGATCAGTCAGAGCCCGAGGCTGCTGTCAGCCAAAGGCACTCCGACGCCTGAGTTAGTGAAGTTACTGAACTAGGGTGAAGTGAGGGAGAAGATGTAGGTGAAATAAACAGGATGTAGACTGTATATTGCTTACCTTCTATGGGGCTCCCATGCAGGTATTTGTAGGAGAGAATAGAAGTTTCCATAGTGGAGGTAGGTGAGGATACTTGTCCCATCAGCCCACTCCTAAGATGGTAGGTGAGGATACTTGTCCCATCGGACGTCCCCTCAACCCCCTCACATAAATGTGGAAGTGATAGGGAAGGTCCCTTATCAGCACTTGGCCACCTTCTGTCAGTGGGGTTTGTCATGTAGCCATCCCATCTCATAAATGGAGATTGAGACGGACATCCATCTCAGTCAAGTGGACCGAGATGGGAATTACCGAGACCAGGGGATGCAGGAGGTCGGTCATGGGTACCGAGTCGCTTAGGGCAGGGCCCGTAATGAACGAGGTCGGTAGGCAGACCGAATCGGACTTCAACTCGGCGACAGCTGGCACTTTTGCCGAACTGGAATAAATCAGGCCAGAGTAACTCCTAATTGGTAGTTTAGTGCCGAAGCAGGAGATTTACCTCGGTATTACGTAAGCACTCCACACAGCACTGAATATGGATGTGAGGGCCCCCATCTTATCTCTCATAGTAAAGTGAAAGTATCAAGTGAGAATATCTCTCATAGGAGCATATATATATATATCTATATAATAAGGGGGAGCAGTATTTGAATCCCTGGACATTTTGGACCCTTGGATTTATGTACATAAATCCTAGGGTTGAGAATGGATTCAAGAGCTTGGTAACTTTGTTATTATTTGAAAACAAAGGGGCAGTAACTTTTTACTAAAGACAAGAGGATACGGGAGTGCCATTGATTTTCTGTGAAATTACGAAACCTGCCATTATCTTTTCCCAAAGGATATGGGAGTGTCCTTGGTTTTCTGTGAAATTACGAAATGTGCCATTATCTTTTCAAAACTTCCTTGCAAGTAAAGATATGATTAAATACACGGCTATGATTGCAATTGAGTGATTGAACGGTGTGGAATTTGGGCCCACAACTTACCAGTCTGCCCCTTCAAATATATATGCTGTTTTTCATGGATTGTGGAATCTGGGCTAACTTGGATTGTTTTGGTAGCAGATGCAAACGTGGCTTACATGCAATTAAACTAGACTGTTTATAGTAGTAGGCCACTTCTGGTATTCAATGGTGGTTAAACAATGGTCCAATTGGCTGGGCTGTTTTACCTAAAAAAATAAAATTCGGCTGGGCTTGATTTGAAGCTGATTGATCCAATGGGCCACATAGAAAATTTGAGTTAAATTTGTTAAATTATGGGTGGTGTTAGTTGTTAGGTGGTCAAAAGAAGAGTAATTAGATTTAATTGTGCTCAGAGCGTGGTGCGCTGTGCCTTCAGGCACGGGCAATGACTAGTATATAATAAGGGAGAGCAGGATTTGAATTCCTGGACGTTTTGGACCCTTGGATTTATGTACATATTATTGTACATAAATCCTAAGGCTGAGAATGGATTCAAGAGCTTCGTAATTTTGTAATTATTTGAAAACAAAGGGGCAGTAACTTTTTACAAATGACAAGAGGATACGGGAGTGCCATTGATTTCTGTGAAATTACGAAACCTGCCATTATCTTTTCCCTATGGGAGTATCCTTGGTTTTCTGTGAAATCACGAAACGTGCCATTATCTTTTCAAAACTTCCTTACAAGTAAAGATATGATTAAATACACGGCTATGATTGCAATTGAGTGATTGAACGGTGTGGAATTTGGGCCCACAACTTACCAGTTTGCCCCTTCACATATATATATGCTGTTTTTCACAGATTGTGGAATCTGGGCTAACTTGGATTGTTTTGGTAGCAGATGCAAACGTGGCTTGCATGCAATTAAACTAGGACTGCTTATAGTAATGAGCCACTTCTGGTATTCAATGGTGGTTAAACAAGAGTCCAATTGGCTGGGCTGTTTTACCTAAAAAAATAAAATCCGGCTGGGCTTGATTTGAAGCTGATTGATCCAATGGGTCATATAGAAAATTTGAGTTAAATTTGTTAAATTATGGGCGGTGTTAGTTGTTAGGTGGTCAAAAGAAAAATAATTAGATTTAGTTGTGCTCAGAGCGTGGTGCGTTGTGCCTTCAAGCACGGACAATGACTAGTGTATATATATATATATATATATATATATATATATATGGGCTGGAGGACAAAGCTAGGCGCACCTTGTAAGTGCAATGAAGGGAGCCGAACTCGATCGTCGGACCAATGGGCTTTTCGTGTGATGTTGCTGAAAAGTCTGGGCCTTAGAATTCTCTGCGGTCACTCCTATATATCTATCAACCAACAGGGCCTACCTTTTCAACTTAAACAAATGCATCGTCCTTTATTACAATACTCGAGTCCGGTCCGAATAATACTGGAGTTTGGATGGATCCCCTGCCGTGTAACACAATGGGATCCCCATGTGATGTATAGATCGGTGGGACCCACTCCTATAGGAACTAAATTTTAGAACATATCCGTGGAGAGCAGGGCTGTCAATTGTGTCTTGTTAACGAATTCGGATTACGAGTTAATGAATTCGTGTTAAAATCATCTCAACCCATACACGACCCGTTAACTTAATGGATCAAAAAATCCAACCCAAACACGACCCGTTAATTTAACGGGTTACACTATCCAATCCGTTAAGTAATTAAGTCATTTCGAAAATTAAAAGAAAATTCATACAAAAATATATAACGAGAAAAATATATAAGCCACACGAAATTGTAAGTGAGGATCTCGAGTGGATCCCACCTAAAATCCCACTATAAAACAATAAATTTTAATTTCTTCTTTATAAATATAAATTAATTCTGGCTACACTTAGGGACTAAAAAATTTTAACGGGTTAAGCGGGTTGTTAACGGATTACTGATTTAATTTGTACATGACCCGTTAACGACCGGAACCTATTAAGAGCCCACCCGAAACGGTTAATATCGTGTGGGTTCGTGTCGTGTTAACGGGTTGTGTGGCATTTTGACAACCCTAGTGGAGAGGTAAAAGGGATTTATGTTGAACCGTCTTAGTTATCAATATGTGGGCCCAATCATAGAGATAATGGCATGTGTTACACGGTTCCTATGTTTTAGCAGTGATGGGATTTGGGCTAGGAATCATTTGATAATGAGGTATTACGTATATGTCTAATTCCAGATCTAGATCAGGACCTCATCACTAGTTGGGACACTAAATGGTCTATACTCCATGTCATCTACTGGGGTACGTTGGCTAACAGAGTAAGGTTAACAGAGTAATCATTTCAGAAAGTCTACTTGTCCCGGATTTCATGTCCCGGGACAAGCACGACTCCATAGGGAGGGGTATTTTGGTCATTTTCAAAAATGACCAAAATACCCCTCCCTATGGAGTCGTGCTTGTCCCGGGACATGAAATCCGGGACAAGTAGCATGGCTCTAATCATTTTTGGACTACTACAATGGTCGACAGAGTAAAGAAGCAGCGTCTGAAACAACATCAAGCTGAGAGGAGGAGAAGAGAAGCTTACCCGCCGGAGGACACATGTACAGATGCTGTTTACCCTTGCAGTAGCAGGTGGGGTTTGTAGGAGAGTCTACATTGTAACCGCAGTGGCCGTATGATTGGACGCAGTCCCAGCAACGATGGTCGGGGTCGATCGCAGACCATGTGACCTCGAATCCTTCTCCCAAAACATCATTCCAAGCATCTGGGTTGAATAAGAGCCGATTCATATTTCTTTTCAGGATCGGGATTTCTATAACTTGACAACCCCATCCCATTAATATTTCTTCATCTATAAACCTTTTGCTTGCGTAAAAGGTGTGATCGCTTGATTCATTTGACACGGATAGACACTTGACGGGTTTAATGAGTGAGTGTAGGTGGTCTTGAACAGGATTAGAGCAGTTGTAGAGGAATGTGAGTATCTGATCTCCCTCGAAGGGAGCTCCCTCGTTGTGATCTCTCCCGAAGTCATAACCAAAGAGTTCGACATCGAGAGTGGCGTTCCTGGAGGGACGAAGGCATGAATTGTCTTTAATGCGATCGAAGTAATCCTTATCAACGATGGTGACTGTCTGGTTCTCATAATTGATCTCCTCAACGTGATACTAGTGCGATTGAATCAAAATCTCAGAGGAATTGTCCGTCGGATTGCATTTGATTTCAAACTTTCTTTCATAGGAGCAGTACTCCGGATAATCCCTAGTCCAAAAGGGATAGCTGATATCGTGTTGGACCTTCCCGCATTGAAATAGGAAAGGAGAGCAGTCGCTGTGTGGTTGATTGACCTCCCGGGAAGAAGATGAAGATGAAGCTGAAGCTGGCATAAAGAATAACAACAGAAGGAGGAGGAATGATTTTGGGAGGGATTGATGAATTGGGAAGGTATTCGTCATGGGGCTCTGGGTACCAGCTGCAACTATAGAAAGTAATGATTTTGGAGAGAGAGAGTTAGGGATGCAGATGAGGGTAGACGCTTAACTACTCAAATATAAAGGAAAGGACGGAAAATTCGATTAGAGAGAGAGAGGGGCCAGCTGTGGAGTTATAACTAGTATGTCGTAAGAGAGGGGCCAAATTTGATATACTGCTCCATACCTATTGTTTCTTGGATAAAATAAGTAAGGTAGTTTAAGATATTGGCAATCTTTTCTTTTAATTTATGTGGTTGGTGCCGAGAGAAGCAGTGTGTGGGAAAGACAGAGAAAATAACAGTTCTCTTAGAAGAAACAAAGGAAGCCACACTTGCTTTGGCTGCAAGTATTTTATTTAATTTTACGACTCCTATAATCTGGGAACGATCTTATTATATTGTGAGTTAAGCGACAACAAGTAATCAACTAGAATTATTGTGTTGACAAATTTACCATTATTTAACTTCTTTGTCATCAGTTTCCTCTTTTTTTCTTTCCAATGTGATGTATACTATCAATGTTCACTTTTTTTTTTCCAGTCAAATGCGCGTTAAGAATGATAGATCAAAATCTTGACTTGACTTACAAACCGACTTGACTTGGAGGGAATATCCCCGAATGAGTCTGATTCGGTCTGCCAAAATGTTTAATTGACTCACTGAACTTTGGACCCACTTTGGTGAATTAAGTTTTAGAACTACATATTAGAAAAAAGAAAGAAAATTCTAACTTTTTTTAAGTTATTAATTATTCAGATGGTCAAATTGTGTTTTTTTATATATGTCATCCATCAAGTGGATATTTTTTATTTTCTTAATTTTATCAATGATTTTCAAAATATTAAAACATCGCAACCAATATATACGACCCTTAAGGGATCCCTAATTCTATTCCAGGATTTGATCGATAATAAAAAATATAGACAATAATTTATTTGTTGAACCAGTTGCCAGTTTCGGGAGTTAAACCAAAATTGGACACCCACTCCAGTTGAGTTGATTTTGGCAAAGTGTATCATAAGAGAGAGGTTGAGGACGAGGGGTTGCTTAGTTAATTCTTATACAGATGCCCTAGATTCAAAGAAAAAAAGAAAGGAAATAAAAAAAAGATCAGTCCTTGGGTACGCTCTGCCCTCTTTCCATGTGTGTGGGCGAACCTATCCCGTGCGTGTAACCCTCTTCCATGGTTGTGGGCTCGGAGACACGGCCCTTGTGGGATTTACATGAATTGTTTGATTAAAAAAGTGGGCCTAGGTGGTGAGTGCGTGGGATTTGGCCTAGAGAATCCTAGATGAGACTAGAATTCATTTCTTTATAGTTATAGACCATGCTGCATGTTTGTTTCATGTTATTGAATACATAAGAAGGATAGGAATTTCATTTCTAAGAATTGATTAAATTGAAGTAATAAATATGAAATTTCAAAGATGACCATCAAATTATCTCTTCTCCAAGGAAAAATAAATTAAAGGAATGTGGAAAATAAATACCTAACTATAACCTTTGTAATTCAAGTTCTATGATAGTGAGGGTTGCCGCTTTGATTTTACTTTATATCCCTCACATGTGAACTCATATCCTCAACTCATTTGTCCTAAGATTCATATGTACTAGCATGAAGCCCCTGTGCGATGCACAAGTTAAGTCTCTTGCGACCTCAATTATATATTAAAACTAATATCCCTTTCACGTAAATATATTTATAATAAAATAATAAAAAAATTCAAATCAACCAAAAAAAAATATTAAAAAAAAAACCTTTCTTCCTTTAATCCACGTCAACATACATGTTTCATCTTAAAAATAAAGAATTCATATGCATTTTTGTTCATTTTGAATATTATATCAAAACTTCAAAAATATTCTTAATTTATAGAGTTGGAAGGCATCCCTTTGAATTGTATATCATCCATACAAATGGGCCCAAAAGAGACATTTTATTGAAAAGGCAGATATGTGACCCAAGAGACACATTTTATTGAAAAGGCACATATGTAGCCCAACAGACACAATTTATTGAAAAGGCAAATATCATGTGTTCTTAGAAGGACACATTCACAAATGGGCCCCAAGAAGCTGATGTGGCTTTTTACAAGGTTAGAATTGAGTTTTTTTATTTCCAACTAACATTCAACTTTAAAGAGAAAGGATTTCAAGCAAACATACACATCCTATCAATTCAAAAATCTCTGCACTCTTTACATACTTCTGTGGATGCCGCGTGAACATGTGGATGCCGCGTGAACATGGGTGGTATTTCTCTTTCACGTATCTAAATGTGATTGTCAAAGATTTGGGATGGAGATATCGGGTCAAGATTTTACTTAAATGAACACAATAAAATTAATTATATAATTTTTTATTTATACAATTTCTTTTTGTGTTTTTGAGTAAATTTTATCTAAAACCAATATATGAGAGTTTTTGTTTTGATTGGTTTGGATTTCCAATAGACTAGCATTAAGGCCCGTGCGATGCACAGGTAAATATTTAATTTAATCCAACTGAGCGTCCGTGTAAGTCCTTCAAAATATTCTTTGGGGGGCTTCTTTTGAGTAATATTGGGAGGCCATTCGATCACCTTGATATTTTGTATTTTCCTATTGCACCAAATCTATTTTTTTAAATTCTGGCAGTATTTTTAGAGAAATGTCCGGCGGCAAACCCAACTTATGCATCGAAAGTGACCTACCGGCACAACACATGCCAGTCCATTTAGTGACACTGGATTAGATGGCATAAAAGATATAGTCATATAAGTGGATAAATGGAATTTGTTACACAAGTAACACAAGATTGATGCATACATACGTATTAATTATACTATCCAATGTTTCTTCTTTGCAAATCCCATGTGGAGAAATAGGAGGAGGGGAGGAAGAAGAAGACATTAGGAGATGTTCTGACGAGCGACGCTGGCGTTGTCCATGCGTCGCCTATGGTGACGCTATTGTCGCTCAGAAAAAAGTATAAAAAAATTGGCAAGAGGACCTCATTACTGCTATCCAATTTGCGAGGACCTTATGGGATAAATGGTTATATTTCAGAATTTTTCCAGTAATATCCTCTTTTATTTTCATTGGAGGTGGCATTTTTCCTTTGTTACACTGGCACTAGCTGTGCTTGGGGCCTTGGGCCCATTGGTCTATTTTTCGTCGGTCAAGTGGAAACACGCTTCGTTTTTTCCTTGGAGGGTTGGGTTCAACCAGCCATCATAATGATCTGACTGGACGGTACTGCTTGATGTGGAGTCCACTTTGGATTTCATGTGGCCCTACCCATCACTCATCACCGAGTTCGGAAAAAGAGACTCACTAGCGAGAACAAGACTCAATCAGTCGTTGATGAGTCGAGTTGAATTGCGTGGATCAGCTTTACCGAGTCCTGACCTGGACCCCACAGCCCCATTTTCTCTCTCACGTTGTTTTGTAGAGGAAGCATTGCTTAATGTACCCGACGAAGCATTGACTTTTAGAATAGTGAGTTGAACAGTGATTTTTTTTTTTTTTATAGGTTCTGGAAATCGTTAAATCTATGCTAGCGGCAAAGCGTGTGCAATGCTTATAACATTCACTAAAAATATTAAAAATGACAGATAAATATTTGATTTTGAAAAAATAAAAATAACATGTAAAGTTTTGTTATCTGTTTATTTAATTTACTGTGCAAATTGGTATAAGAAGTTTCTTAAAATATGTAAAATTATGAAGATAACAATAATATAAACCATCCAAAACCGGTTTGTATTAGTTCATATAGCCTAAAAGATCCTCACCTGCTGATTATAAGTTAAACTATTTGCACCCAGCAAGAAAAAATGGTTGCAGTAGTAGCTAGTACTGCACGAAATACTAATAATGTACTACAGATTCCAACTTTTCAAAAATAAAAAATAAAAAGCAAAAAAACAATCCACAACAGATTGGGCAAAATCCTTTTAAAATTTGCGGTGCCTCTGTGCCTAGGGATAGTTTGGATGAGGAGAAAACGTGGAGAAAATAGAGGTTGCTCACCTTACATTTCTTGGCACAAAAATGCTGATTCATTTATTATAAGTCTATGATAATAACTGAGAAAATGTAGCCATTTGATGATTTGGGGTGCAAAGAGGATTTAAAAAATGAATCCCTTGCAGAGCTAAGGCCCAGCTTGGTCTTGTAGGCGGCTAGAATCTTGAACCCGATGGATCTTTTGGGAATTATTGATGAAGGTCCGCATTCTGCACCGTATAGACTACATAGGGTGTGGACTAGATGAAAAGGTTCAGATTACCTGGCATATATAATAAAAAAGATTGTTATATGAAAGAGTGTAGCAAAAACTAATGGTTTGAACCAGCTATGTGTTATGAAATTAAATCCTAGACCTTTCTCTCATATTATACAGGCTTGACTTTTAGGCTTGGAAGTGCACGTCTTAGAGCTTCTACCCAAAAAAAAAAAAAAGTGCAGGCCTTAGATCTAATTTCATCCTGTCATATAGAGGCTGCTCCAAGAGGTGCAATGGGCCCTGGCGGCTGGCCCATGGCAAAGTTGTAACTCATTATAAACTGATCATATAAATTATAAACTTATGCATGCATCCATTAAGTGGCGGTTTTTCTTTAAGCTAAAACCAGAGGATTATAATTTATATATAAATAGAGAACACTCAAGAGTGTCTAACAAACCAAAAACTATATATAGGCAAGTCTATGAACACAAAATGAAAAAGATTAAATGGTAAATTCACAATGTGAGGCCAGCAAAGGGTTTCTACTTTCAATTCATACAATTGGGCCCTTGCCCTTGGATTAGTGATCATACTAGATATATGAAGGTCAGGTGCATCATGGATAACTCCAAATACCAGTGCTAAGATCCCTGCCATTCATTACTGGGATTTAATTGTTGTAAAGGCCCGTTTGTTTGCATGGAGTTGAGTTCCTAAGAAATCTTGAAAGAAGAGATTATTAAGAAGAGATTATTAAAGAGGTGAGTGGTGAAGGTAAATTATACAATGGAAATGTGGATGGGACCCAAAGTTTTCAAAGATTTAATTTACAAGGGTGACGGTTGGGTATTCATCTTCCACTGAAAGAGAGATAATTTTATAACCATTTATGGATCTTCATCTTTGTTTCTTCAATTTTAGCCATGTTTTTAGTTGTATATTTCTTAGAATCCCTAGAAATTCAATTCCATGAAAACGAACAGCCCCTTTAGTCTTCTAGTTTTTATCTATGAAGAACTGACATTCTTTGATACAGGAGACTCTTTGTTTTCCGCATTCATCTGTGTAGTTAGTTATACAACATAAACTTGCTAATAGGACCCATCGTTGGACTATGTAGAGGTGATATAGTGGATTTAAAATGATGAAAAAGAAGTAATTAGTTTTTATACTAATGTTAGAAAAAGATTGTGTTATTTTATTGATTCTTGTTATTCCAAGATATGGCATGGTAATTATGAATTGTAGAATATAGTGCAGTGTAAATGATAATTTTATGAGGGGATTAAACATTAGAACTAATAGGGAGGACAAATTTTTGAGGAATTTATCCAGTAGCAGAAAACATTGCTAGTATACACTAGAAACAAAGCAAAATGTAACATCACAATTCAAAGAAAACTTGCAAGACTATTGTCACGCCCCGAATTCTGAGATCCTTGGGACCCTCAGATTTTCAGAACGCGACGGGTCCATATTGAACATGAGGGGTCAATCCTCTTAATAAGCAAAATGTGGACAATCTAAATCAGCCAATTTAAATTAAAGCATCAAATGAACAAACCACTATTAATTAAGTTGAGCAATAATATCAAAGCTCATTAGTCTCAAAATATCCAAATAAATAAACATGTCCATCTAAGTCCCTAAATTGAAAATGAAATCTAAAATGCTAAATAGTGATTCGCTTCTCAAGCTTCACTCGTCCCATCAAGCTAAGATTCCTCATTATCGGGGGCAGCCTCAACATCTGAAATGAAATGAGGATAATACACATATGAGCAAAAAGCTCCACAAGTAAACAAACTATAGAGCTATAGCAAACGATTATTCAATCAAATAATAGCAACTTGTGTACGATGAATAAATACGGTTAATTCAATGGTATTCCAATAAAATTGAAATACTAGGAAGTATTAACAAGATGATTTGAACAATGGTACATGAGTGATTTTGCAAGGATTCATGAATATTGGCTGTAATTATAGATCGCTTGCTTTAATCTAAGAAAAGGCATATCCTCGGTCACAATACACAAAAGTACCTATCAAATCCTTGACTGGGTACAATATGATCACAAATATAAGGGCCCGAAGCCATAGTAAAACATAAGGGCCCGAAGCCATAAGGGACTAGCTGCAGTCTAGTTATCACGCACAAAGGGGTTCCCAGGCCCCAATGTCATACCCATAAAGTGGGCTAAGTCCGCATTTGGGTGACCCCACATTGCGTTGCCCAATACGTTGGATGATGCCTTAGAGATCAAGGTTTACATTCAAGAGTGAACCATAAAACTCATGATTCAGGTTTCTAAGCAAATTATAACTTGGAGCATTTTTCCAATATAAATGGGAATTGTGTCATAATTATGAAGTCCAACCATGATATAAATATTTCTAGCAAGGATTCATATCAAAATTTCTATATCTCATGGTAACATCAAATGAACATAGAACAAATTCAATAATTTCAGTTTTGATCATTGATGAGTACACAATTTAGTTCAAAAAGTACAATTATATCAATAAAATCAATGACCCTAAATAAGCTAAGATGCCAAGACTGGGTCCCGCATGAAATAGAAGGATTGTATATCAATTTAACATATTGGAAAGCAAAGGTTAGAAAACTCTTACTACTAGAGGACCATAGTAAGGTTACTTGCCTTGATAAGCGGTGGATGATGGATTTAACCCGGCCTAACTTGAATGCCGCGGTGACTCGGTTTGGGTTCCTGGAAGAGAACTCTTTGCAGGAGAATCTTGGGAAAGAGAACTAGAGGGGGAGAGAGATCGTATGAGAGAAAGAGAGGTTGCAAGGTGGTACAGGAACAAATGGGTTGTGCAAGTAAGATCCCTCCAAATAAGGAAGAGATGGAGTAATAGTGGGAGGGAAGATCGTGAAAGTGGAGAGAGTGCTCCAACTAACAATATCACAATATGGGATTCCAGTTGACTGGGTCTAATTCCCTTGATGAAACCAAGTGTGCTAAGATTTAATATCCATCATCAATGTTGGGTCCCACACAAAATATGGTGAGATTACACAAAGCACTAATTTAATTCAATGAATGGGTGGGGTCCAAGCATGATCCAATCTATGATCAAAATTAAATAGAAAAAACAACAATAATAATAATATCAATAATCACATTAAAGACCTAGGGATTGGGTCCTTACAACTATAATGTGAGCTACAAATGCCACCCTCTTTCTATAATGATAAATGATCAGTACATCAACATTAACTACTATCATTGCTGAATTAGCTATTGGATTTGAAAATTAAGATGCACATTGAAATTTATTTTAGTATCATTCAATGGCTTCACCTTGTAAGTACTTAACTAATTACTTCTGTAATGGTCTTTTCAACCTCCCTACAAAATATAAAATAGGAAAGAAGAGAAAATAGATAAGAGCTACAAAAATATACATCACCCACTGGTATTAGGAGTGGCAGTCCTGCTTTCCCATGCATCAGTAACAACATCTGGTGACGATGGTGGCATTTTCTTCAACAGTACTTCATCGTCCGCTGGTGTATTCGCCTCCTCTACCTTCTCAACATCGTATCCCTCACTTGCAATTCCTCTTAACGACTCCAAAACCTCCTCCATTGAAGGCCTGTTTTCCTTATCATCTTGCAAACACCTAAAACCCAACCCAGCCACTGAGGTAATCATTGTCCTAACCCTATGATCTGATTCAAACCCAAGAGTGGGGTCCACCAGCTCGTTGAGCTCAGAATTAACGATCTTGCTAATAGCCATGCTAGCTAAGTTGATCTCATGCCGATGCCTAGTGATGTCCACAGCGGGCTTGGATGATATAAGCTCCATCAAGACCACACCGAAGCTATACACATCACTCTTATCAGTAAGCTGGTAGCAACGGCGATAGTCAGGGTCGACATAGCCGGGTGTCCCTTGTGGAGCAGTTGAAACATGTGTGACATCAGTGGGGAACAAACGTGACAGGCCAAAATCGGCAACTTTTACATGGAAATTGTTGTCGAGGAGAACGTTGTTAGTTTTGACATCACGGTGTATAATATCGACAGCATGGAGGTATGTGAGTGCATCTGCAGTTTCTATAGCAATACCCATTCGGGTAGGCCATGTGAAAGCACCGGGTTTGGCACGGCCACCATGGAGGTGGTCGGCCACAGTGCCATTGGGGATGAACTCATAGACAAGGAGGAGCTCCCGGCTGTGGCGTGAGCTGCATCCATACAATGTGACAAGGTTCTGATGGCGCAAGTGAGAAAGAATTTTGATTTCATTCTTGAATTGTTCGACACATCTGCAATTGTTCTCGTACAGTCGCTTGACTGCGACATTACGCCCATCGCGCAGCTTACCTGTTGAAATCAAGTATCTTAGAAATTGGTATAAAGGAGAGAGAATTATGTTTTTAAGTAAGCACCCACTGAAGTAAAATTCTAAAAAGACAATGAGCTGTGAAGGAATAAGGTTTCAAAACTGCCGTCATCAGAATTACCAGTAGAGTGTGCAACCATCCTGAAACTCTTTAATAAGAGAGAGAAGTTCCAAACACTTGCAATATCAGTCTTTCTAGTATTCTTTTTTCTCTTTTTTCTTTTTTTTTTTTTCTGAATGGTAACTAAACTTAATTAATCTTCTTTTGGTTACAGAAAAGGAAAACAGAAAGGGAGAGACAATAAAGAACATAAAAGAAAGAGGAAGAGAAAATAGCAACCAGGTACATGAGCATTTTACCCCAATAGAAGCAAACTAATGCGTTCTGTTCTGAAACGGCAGTTAGCTATAACTGTTTTACGCCTCATTTGGAATTTGGAAGAATAGTTTCACATAATAAACATCTCACTCACTCTTTTTGAGTGATATCATCACTTGGCAACACTGGCATAATGCTTACTTCTAAAATGAGATGCTTCTACTGTAAATGCATTCTCCTTGGGAACAGCCCTTAACTAACAAGCGCAGAAGGGATTTGAAGGAGGAAGGGGGGTCGGTGAAGGGTGAGGGTGTTAGATGTGTTAAGTTGTGCATTTAGGTTTGAATTAGATCTCAGCTTGGATTAAGTTTACTGTATCTCTTCCTCTCTTCTATAAATGATGTTTCTGTCAGTGAATATGTACATAGTCGATTTCTGCAATGTAGTTCCTAAATTTTCTTCAGAGGAACAGTTACATCATGAAAAGAAACAAAACTGAAATGAGCTTACCATGGTAGACCACGCCAAAGCCTCCATGTCCAAGTTCTTTAGAGGTGTCAAAGTTGTTGGTAGCTTCTTCCAGATCCTTGTAGTCGAAGAATTGGGTACCCAACAAGCTATAGCTCTTCTCAAGGTCTGATTTAAGATATGGGTTTAAAGAGATGGCACTAGAGAGCAGCTTGGAAGAGGTTAAAGAGAAGCACTTTTTGCGGTAACACAAGAAGATGCAAGCGACAAGGCATAATAGGAAAGTCCCTACTCCTACAACAGCACCTGAAAGTGGAGAAAGATGACAGAGAAAATGTGCTCAGTCTGTGTAGAATGCATACTGTGTTACGTGCTCAGCCACCCAAATTATGCAGCAGTTTGGTTAGTGACCACCATAATTTTGTAATTCAGGAAACTTCATCCCATTTTCCCACAGTGCATGGTTCAGGAACCTGGCAATCTTGACAGTCCAGTATGCAGACAAATGGAAAATAGTCTGCTGGGAGGCTAGGGCCACCAAAATGGTGATTCTGGAACTACAGGCCATCCGAGACCGGATATATAAGATGTATAGTTTAGTTTGACTGACTACAAAATCGTAGTAGATTCTTTAATAACATTTTGATCTAGGCACACCCCTCTGCTTTGTAAAATACAAAACAGATTTGCCATGCCTATATGCTCCTCCCTTGGACCATTCCAAATAAAGGCACAAGTCACAACTGCAGTCTGCCCTTGAATCATATGTACAAGAGCCAATCTACACACGTGGATCCACCTGCTAAATAGAATGGTCTCTCCTTTTGGGCTATGGTATCAGCACGAGGTGCTCATGAGTGGCGGGCATTTTGAACACATGGATCGATTGGCAATTAGTCCTTCATAATGTCAAAAGTAGACACGAGAAATGAAAAGAGTGCCTAAACAAGGATACGTGTATGTGAGATCTGTGCTGTTCATCAAATTACCCCCATTTCAACTTGTCACAGCCCAAAAAAATAGGTGGTCTACTCACTGAGAGCACCATAAATAAATGTGTATTGTTGATGTGCCTTACTGTCAACATAATTTTTATTGCACATGTGGCTCACTTGATGAGCTGACCAGCCTGATTTTCTAGGTTAGGAATGCTTGCTATTGTTCAGTTGATGAACAACCTGAACGACACGTATTCCGCCCTCGCATCCCCAGTATGGTTCAATCTACATACAAATATCATCTTGATAGTACCCAAAGGAAAGGAAAAGCTTGAAAAGCATAATACCTATAATAATAGCGTGTTTCTTTCCTTTACCTGCAAAAGCATTATGTAAGCTGGTTCAGCAAATACTAATAACAACAATAAAACTATATATAAGATAAATATTCACTTGCGCACGGTTCGCATACGAACAGTGCACAGAAGCCATTGCAAAGAACATTAATAAGCGGGGCCCGCCTTTGTCACCATCCCCTTGCACGGTTAGTATGTGAACCGTGCACAAGAGATCTTGTTCCCTATATATAATGCTTGTGATGGTTTTTCTTTCAGATTTATCACCACCTGCAAACGCGTTATGTTAAGTGGGTTCAGTAAAGAAAAGTAACAACATTGAGGGGAGGATGATGAGATAAATCGTCATTTTGAAGACTAAGATCTGACTGCTTTGCTTATTAAAATTTTCTGGAAGCATAATCTGAAACGTTAAAACCACTATAACCGAAAGTCTAGGTTCAGAAAAATAAAAGTAGTTCACATAAGCATGATGTTCAGTTCAGTTCAACACTTTCCTTAAAAAACAGTAGAAATGAAAGTTGATCCCTATCATAATACCAGAAGTCAGATCATCATCAACAACAAAGAAGCGAGAACAAATGAAATCTGTGGCGGCAGCTCCTTGGAATGGATAGGCCTCCACTTAAGCTCCGGTTGCAGCATTAAGGAACTTCATCCTGTCTCAAGGAAAATCTTGCGGCAAACAAAGGCAAAATAGGTTGACATCCACCGGTTCACAACGATCTGTGTTGGCCCACGCATGGGAAACAAAAAGACTGACCAGTTGTATGGACGAGTCAAATGTAGAAGATTGCTCTGTATGTATAGCAGAGATCATAACCGTTTGAATGTGTGTAATTGAGCAACTTTGAGAAATCTTTGGGGTGTAGCATAAGGTGTTGAGGTCAACGTTCACCCTCACTCTTGAGCGGTCATAATTGTAGTGGAGTCCTTGCCTTCACCATAAAACTATTATTGTGCCGTTTCCTATCACTAATTGGTTTTGGGATAAGTAGTAACTCAATGGGGTATAAGATCTTACAAGTGAATCAGAGCCTGGTAAGTTGGGTGTTCGAGTCACGGAGCCCTCGTCTTCACCATAAAGCCATTGTTGTGATGTTTCCTATCACCAATTGATTTTGGGATAAGTGGTAGCTTAATGAGGAGTAAAATCCTACAGAGGTCCTGCCCATCACTCATCACCAAGTTCTGAAAAAGAGACCCACTGAGGAGAACAAGACTCAATCAGTTGTTGATGAGTCGAGTCGAGTTGAATTGAGTGGACCAGCTTTACCGAGTCCCGACTTGGACCCCCCACCCTCTCTCTCACGTTGTTCTGTGGAGGAAGCGTTGCTTTACGTACCCGACGACGCATTGACTTTTAGAATAATGAGTTGTCGATACAGTAAGAGCAAATACAAGGAAGATGAGTATTTCAGTCCACTAAATTGAATGAATTGGGCCTGATCCTAGCAGCAGAGATCCCAATTCTGAGGTCAATACCACCACCACTAATGAAAAATTAACAGAATCAGGAGCTTTAGCAGTATTAGAAGCAACAAACATCAGCATCAGCAGTAAAAATGCAACAAACAGCACCACCACCAGCAACAATAAAAAGACCAAAATCCTCTCAATAAATTTTTAGATAAATATTCCATAACCATTGCAGGCTTTATCCTTGGACCTAGCTCTTCTAACCAGAGTTGTTCTCGAGCTAGCTAATACTTCTATTGGCTACTCTCTAGATTAATCGTAAGTCTCAAATTCAAGAATGCTTTTGATATAGATGACTGTATTTTTGCAAACTCACTGGACACCGGGTTTGTCTCGCATTCACAAACACAACAAATTGGTTCTAATACATGGTAACGGATTTTATTAGATTACTTTTATTTACTACGTCAAAAAAAAAAAAAAAAAAAAGAAAAGAAAAAGGAAAAAGAGGCAGTCTGAAATCTGAAAACTGAACCTATTTCTTAGTTTTGTGTCATTCAGTTTAAGTTCAAAACCAACATGAAAGAAACAAGAATGACAACAAAATCTTGTTAGAGAGAATCAGTGGGACAAGACCCACGTGGAGCAAATAGTAAAACAGGGTAAGAGATGTGAAAAATAAGAAACACTAATCCTTATCAGAAACATAGACAAGTAGAGCCAATTTCTACCTCGTTCACCAAGACTAGCGAAGTCTCTATTACTTTCATTTAGACTGCACGTGCCTCCTTTCTTCTCGTAACACTCCTCGCATTCACGGGTAAGTTCCCATCTGAGTCCAAATCCAACAGCCAGCAGAGTCAAGAGGTCCCTCTTCGATCCATACGGGTCTACTTGCGAGTTAGAGATGGGAAATTCAAAGGCTGAACAATTGTTTGTAAGAGCTGGTAGGCTGTCATTAGGATAATAATAGAGAACGGAGTCATTGCAATCTGTGAAATTGTACAACTCAAAGGGACGTTGAAGGAGAGCGTACTGAACATGCTTGCAATTAAAGAACGTAAAGCAAGGTGTTACAACTTTTAAGGAAAGAAAGGGAAACAGTAACACTGTGAAGGGAGTTGCAGATATGGGTCCTTTGACGAAGGATTGTAAAGGTCAAATGGCATGTCACGCTGTTGTCAAGGCAAAAACACGAAAAAGGCAGAGTTTCGCTATAACGAGCATGATGCAGGATGGCGTTGGTTTAGGACTCATTAGGAGTTTATGCACGAATTTGAGGCTACAATTTGGGTGTTTTTCACAACCCAAAGACACATAAAGACCATCTCTCAAGTTCTGAATTAGTAATCTAATTGAGATAAATATTCTCTAGAGATTTATTGAAGAGTTGTGCTACCAAGTACTCTAGAGAGTCATGTTCTTTTGCATCCCTTGTAGAAGATCATCTTCTTGCATAGAAGATTTGAGGAATCAAGCGTTGGATTGAATCTGTTACAATCAACGGTGTGAAGACGTTGAAGCGTGAAGTGACACAAGGTAACTTCAGTTTTTAGATAGGGGATATCTGGAGAGGAAATCTGAGTTTCTTGTAATTGCGAGATTCATAATGTTTGATTTGATCCAGTTCGGATATGTGGTTTTTCACTCGGTTAGGGTTTTCCACCTTAAATCCGGTATCCTTGTGGTGTGTGCTTGTGGTTTAATTTCCGCTGCATAGATTATTGTTTTTTGCACACTTTTAGTTTGATTGATTGAGTAGACCAATCTAGAGATCACAAACCCAAAACTTTCAATTGGTACAAGAGCGGGTTGCACTAAATTGCTGTGTTTGATCTAGAGAGATTTCTAAAATGGTACTCAATAGAGAAGGGACATCAACTTTCAAGCATCCTTTGTTGATGTTCTAATTATTTATATTAGAAGCAAAGGATGATTGGATTCCTTAAGTCCACAGATGATGATGTATGAGATATTGTTGAAGAGGGCTACTCCAGACCAACAATTGTGGTTAGTGGACAAATTGTTCTTAAACCTAAAGCCCAATCGACTAAGGATGAAAAGCATACATCCAATTGTAATAACATGGCTGTGAATAGCATATACAATGGAGTGTCTGCTGATGAGTTTCATAAGATTTTCATTTGCAAAACTGCAAAAGAAGCATGAGAAGTCTTACAGACAGTGTATGAGGGTACAGACACGGTGAAGCAATCTAAATTGCAAAAGCTAACTAAAGAATTTGAAACCATCGTGATGGAAGAAGATGAAACATTTGATCAATTTAATACAAAGTTGAATGAGGTTGTCAATTTTGTTTTCATTTTAGGTGAAGAAATACCAGAAAACAATAGTTTCAAGAAAATTCTGAGGTTTCTACCTTCGAGGTTCAATTTTAAAGTTCATGTTATTGAAGAAAACAAGAATCTGGATACCCTCAAGGTAAATCAGTTGGCTGGAAATCTTTAGACATATGATGCAAACCGTTTGGATAAAGGAAAATATAAAGAGAAAGGTATTGCATTGAAATCCATTTCAGAATCAAGAAAGAAGCATAAAAAGAAAATTGAGTCTGATTATGAATATGAGGTTGAAGATGATATGGCTGAATTGTTTAATTGCTTCAAGAAGTACATGAAGTCAAAACAAGTCAAGTGGAAGGGTTCTAAATTTGAGAAGAATGATTCTACGAAAGGAACAAAGTGTTTTGAGTGCAAAGGCTGTGGACACTATACGAATGAGTGTGCTAATAAGAAAAATGTACAATGAAAAAGGCTTTGAACACAACTTGGGATGAAGAGTCATCAGAAGAAGATCCTGAAGATGATGCTTCTGAAACCGTGAATGACAAGTTTTTGGCTTTCATGGCTAAGTCTTTGTCTGACAATGATATTGATGAAGATCATGATGATGAGATGTCATATCAAGAGAAAGATTATGAAGAGTTTATCATACTACATATGCTGATTGTGTCCGAATGACAAAGTATGGCAATAAGATTACTATCAAGTTTAAGGCTGCTGAAGAAGAAAATTCTGCATTGAAAATTGAATTAGAGCAAGTACTCGAAAAGGTTCATCTCTTGGAAAGTCAGAAGAACTGCATAGCTGAAAATTTGACTACTGATGGTCATAGATTCAAAAAGGTTGAACAAGAGATCGAGACCTTAAGAATAGAGTTACAAAATGTGAAAGCTAAAAATAAAGATTTGCAAAGAAGATTGAAGATCACTCTGTCTGAGTTAAAAGTCAAACATGACTCTCTAAACAAGATGAACACTAGTTCGAAGATTCTTACAAATATCTTTTGCAGTCAGAAGTCTCTTTTTGACAGAAGTGGTCTTGGTTATGATTGTAGTGCATCCACTTCAAATACTAAAGGTAAAATAATTTTTGTTTCAACTGTTGCACATGCTGCTTCACATACTGCACTTTCCAATAATGTGTCGAGTAGTTTCAAGAAAAAGAATGTGTCACGCACTGCACGCACATCCATTTGTCACCATTGTGGAAAAAAATAATTCATTCGTCCCCATTGCAAGAAGCCACAAAGTTTACCTAAAACTAAGCAATGCCAGAAGAATTTTTCTCCACCCAAGATGACTCTAATTTGGGTAATGTTAGATTTTTGAGTGTTGGCTAAATTCATGGGTTGGACAAAACTCTGGGTCTTTTGAGTTGTAATTCTTTTTTAGAAAATGACTATAAAGATAGAAGATTGGAAGGACTCAGAAGAAGAAAATCTGAAAGAATTAGAAGAAGAAAGCTGGAGAAAACGTGCTGAAATTCCAGATCAAGTCCAGAATGGTTCGCTCGAGCGGTCTAAGCTTCGCTCGAGCGAAGGCAAGACAAAGACTCATCCGCTCGGGCGGATGAAATGTCCGCTTGAGCGGACATGTGTCAGGAGTTCTATGAAAATTAGAAACTTTGTTCTAATCGTACCAAAACTGCTTGTTTTAATCATAATCATCTTAGGCACCTTCAGCACGACGCAAGGGTTATTTAAAAGACTCAAGGGCAATTCCAAAGAACCACCTCACCTCTCAAAGTTCTGAATTAGAGACTATTATTGAAATAATTCTTCTCTAGAAATTTATTAAGGAGTTATGCTGACAAGTACTCTAGAGAGCCAGCTCTTCTACATCCTTTGTAAAAGATTATTTTTATGCGAGAAGACTTGAGGAGTCGAGCGCTATATTGAATCTGTTGCAATCAATGGTGTAAAGTCGTTGAAGCGTGAAGCGACACAAGATAACTTCAATCCTTGGGTAGGGAATATTTGAGGAAGATATCTGAGTTTCTTGTAATTGTGAGCTTCATAGTGTTTGATTTGATCCAGTTCGGATCGGTGGTTTTTCACCTGGTTAGGGTTTTTCACCTTAAATTTGGTGTCTTTGTGGTGTGTGCTTGTTGATTTTATGTCCGCTGCATATTGTTTATTACTGCACACTTTTGGATTGATTGTTTGAGTAGACTAATTTAGAGATCGCAGACCAGAAATCTTTTGGGTAAAAAAATCTGATGTGCCTAAAGAGTTTACTCACACTGTGCTAAAAGCTCAAACTACACAAGTGTAGGTGATTAATTATAAAAAGCCCTGATCAAGGAGGTCAAGCCTCCACCCCTAGTACTAGACGAATATTATAGTGAGGGGGAGCTACTACTGCTGGATCCAGATTAATAGAAGCTGTATGATTAATTTTGTTTGTCAATTATGGACAAATACAGGGGGAGAAGAATGAAGCCAGGGGGAGTTCCACAAGCAAAGGCAATTCAAAATCTACAGTGCTGATTTTTTTTTAAAAAAATCCAATGTATTTTGGGTTTTTCTTTGGGGTGGATCATGTTGTATTGTTCTAGGAGGATTTGTCTAATAATAAGGGTGAGATAGTAAAGGTCAAATGGCATGTCCGGCTGTTGTCAAGCCAAAAACACAAAAAACGCAGAGTTTCGCTATAGTGAGCATGACGCAGGAAGGCCAGTTGGTTTAGGACTCTATTTTATGTGTTTGAGATAGACTCTCTATTTTAAGTGGGTTATTATTAGGAGTCTTATGCATGAATCTGAGGTTATAAATTGGGTATTTCTCACAACCTAAAGATAGACACAGATCATCTCTCAAGTTCTGAATTAGTGATCTAATTAAGAGAAATATTCTCTAGAGATTTATTGAAGAGTTGTGCTGCCAAGTACTCTAGAGAGCTAGGTTCTTCTGCATCCCTTGTAGAAGATCATCTTCTTGCGTAAAAGATTTGAGGAGTCAAGTGCTGAATTGAATCTGTTGCAATCAACGGTGTGAAGTCCTTAAAGCGTAAAGCGAGACAAGGTAACTTCAGTCTTTAGATAGGAAATATCTTGAAAGGAAATCTGAGTTTCTTTGTAATTCCGAGATTCATAGTGTTTGATTTGATCAAGTTTGGATCGGTGGTTTTTCACTTGGTTAGGGTTTTCCACTTTAAATCTGGTGTTCTTGTAGTGTGTGCTTGTGATTTTATTTCCGCTGCATAGATTATTATTTTTTTTACACACTTTTGATTTGATTGATTGAGTAGACCAACCTACAGATCGCAAACCCAAAACTTTCAGAGGCCATCATCTTCAATTAGTAGTTGTTTTGCTTCATATGAGATACTTTTAACGACATATGATCTTTCTTGGTCTTCCAACTTGATCATGGGTATGGAATTGTCGGCGCATGTGATTGGTTATAATCCGCACTCAGGAGTGCTGGAGGTAGAAAACGGGAATTGGATCAGGGGTCCACTTCCACGACTGAAAGGATCGCAGTCTTTGCGGTCATAACCTTCTACTAGAACAAAGTGGAGAAGGAACACCTCATTTTCCTCCTTTGATTCTTTTCACCCAGTGAAGTCACCCAATGAAGAATAACACCAAACACAACCCACCCACCCCCCTCCCCCCCCCCAAAAAAAAAAAAAAAAAAAAAAAAAACCAAAATCCTACTTGTGATGATTCCTGACTTGTGGAAGGTGAAAATGGTTCCAGTTCCACCGTCTAATCTCCTCCTTACATCTTCTCCCTCTCATTAAGTACAAATTTTAACAATACGTGGGCCGATGAAAGACATGGACTAAGCTAGTTGATCTAAAGTGAATTCTAGGAGTGATTGTGAATTTGAAGATTCGAGGGTATCCTATCTGCCCCAAAGAATAACACAACGCCTATATAAGTCCATCCATCTAAAGCTTCCGTTTGAATGGGTGGGGGATCCCCTCTCCCCTTTTTTATTTATGATTGTGGTGGAGGCTCTAAGTTCACTTTTGGTGAAAGCTAGAGAGATGGGAGTGAAAAGTGGGTTTGAGGCTAGTAGAATTGGGGAGGTTATCACTCACTTGCAATTCGCAGATGATACGATTCTTTTCAGCTCCACTAGAAGGGAGGAAATCATGGCTCTTAAAATAATTTTGCAGTGTTTTCAGCTGGTTTCAGGTTTGAAGGTTAACATTTCCAAAAGTCGTTTGGTGGGAGTTGGGTGCTCTGAAGAGACTACTCAGTCTTTGGCAGCTATGTTGCATTGCAAATGGGGGAGACTACCCTTGTTATACTTGAGCCTTCCGATTGGGGTGAAGTCAAGATCTAAGTCTTTGTGGGATCCAGTCATCCACAAATTTGAGAAGAAATTGTCTTCTTGGAAGCGACAATATTTATCTTTGGGCGGAAGGATCACTTTAATAAAAGCTTGCTTGTCAAACATCCCGGTGTACTATATGTCGGTGTTCAAGATGCCAAATGCAGTGGTGGAAAGACTAGACCGTATTCGCAGGAATTTTCTTTGGGAGGGTAAGAGTAATAAGAAGAATCTGCATTTAATGAAGTGGAGTGAGGTGATTAAACCAAAGTCCTGTGGGGGTTTAGGCCTTGGTAATTTGGAGTATAAAAATGCAGCTTTATTAATAAAGTGGCGGTGGAGGTTTGAAGATGAGAGGGAGGCTCTTTGAAGGAAGGTTATTGCTGACAAGTATGGGGTGGACAATTCGGGGTGGTGGCCTAATCCGGGTCATAGGTCTCGTAGATCGAGTTTATGGGGTGCAATTGCTTCAGTTGGGGATTTATTTTCTGTAAGTGGGGAATTGCTGTCCAAAGGGGTGGGTTTTGTGGTGGGGGATGGGAGGGCTCTTAGGTTTTGGTTAGATGATTGGGTTGGAGTAGGTCCCTTGTGTGAATTGTTTCATAGGGTCTTTAGATTAGTGTCCAATAAGGAGTCTATTGTCAGTGATTGTTATGAGGTGAGGGATGATTGTACTTTATGGGGGGGACCTTTAGAAGAAGTCTTCGTTTGTCAGAGGATGTCCAGTATGGGGAGTTGTTGAGTCTTCTCTCTAATGTTTTTTTGTGCAGGGTTTTTAAGGATTTTAGGATTTGGAAGCCATCCATATCCGGAGAATTCTCAGTGAAAGCCTTCTACTTGGCTTTGGAAGGGAACCATCTCCCTAGAGCTCCTTTTTCCCTTGTCTGGATGGGTTTGGTTCCTCCTCGAGTGGAGGCTTTTTGTTGGTTAGCAGTGGCAGCTAAGATCTCAACAGCAGATAACTTAAGGAGAAAATGATTGACATCATCCACCATCAATGACACTTGTGTGATGTGTCATAAGGAGTTGGAGTCAGTGAACCATCTTCTTCTTCATTGTGAGTTTACTTCCAGTGTTTGGGGCCATTTTATTGGTAGGTGTGGTGTTGATTGATGCTGTCCTGAAAAAATTGCTGACGCGGCAGAGTCCTGGTTGGGAGGTTGTCTTGTTGGATGCGGTCGTATTCTTTGGAGGATAACTCCATTTGCTATTCTGTGGTCCATTTGGAATGAAAGAAATGATAGAATTTTTAGGGGGTCCTCTTCAACCTTTGCGGAGTTGATTTCTAAATCACTTTTACGATCGCGAAGTGGGCTTTGTGTAGAAAGGAATTCTCTAATTTTTCTCTTCATGACATTATTATTAATTGGGAATCATGTATGGGATGTAGCACAGTCAAAGTAAGAAAATCTATTCTTTGGTTTTCTCCTCCTATTGGTTCGTTTAAGTTCAATGTTGATGGTGCCGTTAGAGGGAAGCCGGGACCAGCTGGCATTGGAGGGGTGCTTCGAAATTGTAATGGAGACGTTTTATTTATGTTCTCCAAATATGTGGGGGTTTGTGACTCTAATGAAGCTGAGGTTTTAGCTATTCTGGAATCTTTTCGGTGTTTTTCGAAATACTACCATGGCAATCTTATTGTGGAGAGTGATTCTTCTAATGCAGTGAGTTGAGTTTTGAACCGGAAGGCTTATCCATGAAAGTTTCAGTTTCTCTTCAATGAAATCTGGGTATTATCCACTACCATTAATGTCAGCTTTCAGCGTAAGAGTAGGTCATCAAATACGATGGCGGACGCTTTAGCCAAACAAGGTGTTGAGAGAGTTTCCCCTTGGGAGGGTTTTATTATGTAGTTGTGATGTGAGGGGGTACATTTCTCTTGTACCTCTGTGTTTCTTTCCCCCTTTTTTTCTTTTCTTCTTGTTCTCTTTGTTTGTACTCTATTCTCTTTCAATATAAGTTACTATTACCGATAAAAAAAAAGGGTGGGTTAAAAACTTTGAGTGAATATGACTTTTGTATGGCAATAAAGCAACCACCAAACACAAACTTCAAACTTGTAGAATGGGTGACTTCAAAAGTGGATCAATATAAAAAAGAAAACCAAAATCTGGCTTTGTGATCTTGTTTGAAGATTGGAACTGAAAAAATTAAAGTGGAAGAATTAAAAGAAAATGCAAACCAGCAAATAGTGATTTTACTAATGGAGAGACGCCGTCTTAGCGAGATTTCTGGTAGCCTCACCGAATGAATTCTCCACCCACCACATTACCAAAAAAACAGGGGCAAAAAGAAAACATAATACTAGTGAGGTCAGGGACTTACGGTCTTGACATGATACGAGATGGGCGGCATTGACCTCCACTTTCCAAGCACCTGCTGCAATTGGGTGCAGAATCCCTTTATGTAGTATCTTCAAGTAATTGTCCTGGGGCTTGGAATCCTAACAGGCACAGAGAAATTAGATTCGCATTTCTTTAGGAGATTCCAGGAACTCATCATGCTCCCAGTAAAATTCAACCTTGCAAAAGAGTGATGTGTCTCGTTGTTGAGGATGCAAGGAATTGACTGGTATTGGGGTAGTACTTTTTCCTCGGTGCAATTGTAAAAGAATAAGAGGTTGTGGTTCGATTCAACAATATGGAAAACAGAATGATTGAAGGTGAGAGTAAAAGGAGGATGTGAGCAATGAGTATCATCCATCAATCTTTTGTCGACAACGGAAAAGAATTGGTCTTCATAAGTGATATTTTTTATGATGTATTCGAAGCCCCAAAGTTTAAGGATCGATTGTTGGTCGTCGCAGGTGAGTTGGAAGCCCGGATAGCCACAGTGGGGTGGGTGTTTGCCAGGGATCCAAAAGGGGAAGCTTATGTTTGGGCCCTTTCCATCAAGATCAGATCTTTCAGGAACGCAAGTTCCGAATAATTTGTCAACAGAAAGGACTGGTTCTGCTAACGGAAGAAAGAAGATGAGGCAGTAGAACAAAAGCAGGTAGGAGAATTCGAGCCTTTTCAACGGTAATAACAGGTTGTGATTCATTTGGAAGGAAATCAAAGGGAGAAAATGTTGGAAGAAGATGAAGCTTTCAAATGGACAAATAGCAGGCGTTATATTAAATGGAGATGAGAAGATAAGGATGTCTTTATTTTATTTTCATTGGAGGCGGCATTTTTCCTTTGTTTGACTAGCACTAGCTGTGTTTCGGCCCTTGGCTTGGGTTTGGGTGTGTTTTTCGTCGGTCAAGTGGTAAAACGCTTCTGTTTTTCCTTGTGAGGGTTGGGTTCAACCAAGCATCATAATGATCTGACTGGACGGTGCTTGATGTGGAGTCCACTTTGGATTTCATCACCAGGTTCGGAAAAAGAGACTCGCTGGGTCAGTCGTTGATGAGTCGCGTTGAATTGAGTGGATCAGCTTTACGGAGTCCTGACTTGGAAACACCCCCCACCCACCCTCTCCCGTTGTTTTGTGGAGGAAGCATTGCTTTACGTACCCGACGAAGCATTGACTATGGAAGAAAACGCTTCTTACCCTAGTGAAAGAATGGCATAACATAATCTCAAATATTGTTCACTGATTATATTTTTAATAAAAAATTAATTTTAAAGTGGGACCAACTCGTTAAGAGATTTTATTTTAAATAGTTCAAATTTTCTCATCCATTTTCTCAACATCTCAACTGTCTCAATTTTCAAATTTACTTTAGAGAGTTGAAAATTTGGACGTATACGTTTTGTTAGAATTTTTCTCTCGGAATGTGTACAATTGAATTATCAGCGGCAAATTGACTGGGCGAAGTCTTCCTTCTCTATCCACTTCCATAAGATGGGATGGCGAGCAAAGTGCCATTTTCTAAATGTGACTTCCAATGAAAATGAAAATTTTATGGAGAGAATGACCATTGTACCCACCACCACGTCCTCACCATGGGAAAGCCCCAAATTGAAAAAGGACAATTTTATGTGAAAAAATACCATTGCAACCCCACATCCATTTTCAATGTCAAGATTCAAGAAGGCCAAAATGTCAAAACAGGAAAATGGAAATATTATTAAAAAAAAGGCACAACAATGGCTGAATAAAAATGGAAAAATATTACAAAGACCTTTTTTAACAGAATTTTATCTATTTTTATAATAACTCATTAATTTTTTATTTAAAAATTAATTGTCCACAACAGTATCACAGTAATAACCAAGGGCCAGGATGAACCCCTATTTGAAAATATCTTGACAAATCTACTAAAACAGTAAAATTTGGAGAAATATATTTATGAGAGTAGCTCCCCCATATGTATCCATGGGGGGCGGGTCTAGGACTAACTGTCCACAAACTAAACTAGAGGCAGGGTCCTTAGATGGTAGGTAGGGTTTCACATGGGCTAGGCTGGATGGGGCTAACGCTAGTCTAAGCTGATACTAGGCTACTTGGCAAAAAAAAAAAAAAAAAAAAGCTGATACTAGGCTGAACTCATGTTCATGGGCCCATAAACTAATTCCAAACCTACTTCCTACTTAAGGATATACTGAGCCCATCTGCGATGAACTTGTCATGCTAGACTCTGCCTTGTGGTTGGGCCATTAGATAAATACAGGCTCATGTCCAGTCTATTTACCTATCAGGTTGAAATGTTAGGCTCTGGCTCAGCAAATGGCCCAATTACAATTAATTTCATCAATATGGGCGGGCCCAGCACTTTTTGCGCATAGTCCATATTTTCAAAATAAAGAATTAGATAAAGTTGTCTCGACAGTGCATTCACTTTAGAATGGGGTACCTTCTACATGATATGTTCAGAGGGTGGGTCCCACTGAAATCAGCATGGAGGGGGAAACTGATCAGAGGATCAGCGAAGGGCCCACATTTGCCAACACTATGAGAGCCGACATTCAAATGCCATGGTTTACATTTACAAGAACCAGAAGCACAAAAATAGATTCGGATTTACATTTTAGCCCGTTTTATTTTTTGATTTATGCCTTCAGGGGCTTATTTAGCTTGCACTTTAAATTGAGCCCCAATTAGGGCGGTCAATCCGGCCCTTTGACGAGGGGACCCTACCTGGCTTAACCCGCAAAAGCTCTCAAAGCGATGACTTCTTTTTTTGTACTAAAGCCCGAGGGTAGGGAGGGCCCAATTTTGAAAAGCCCGCAATATTGAGGGCCGAGCTAGGGCTTGACTTTTCCAGCCCGAGGGGGCCCGGACCGGCCAGCCGTTTATTAAGTATTAATGTAAAATATATAATACATGATATATTTATAATATATCTCAGCAACTTGGGCCTCTTGAAAATTTTATAAGACCCTGGCCCAACTAAACCTTTCATTTTCTCTATTTAGGGCAATAAAAAATTATCTAAATGCCCAGCTCACAGTCCCATAGACAGTCATTTATTGGAGGAATTTAGACTTTTACTAAAAAGTCGTAATTAACCCACATGGGGTAAACTGCAACGGTTATATTGAGGGGTAATATGGTCTTTTGATCCTAAAAAAAGCCCAGAATGTCTCTCTATAAGATCTCTTTCTTCATCTTTGGGTAAACATCACAGAACGAAAGTTCAAAGTGGCGTCTTCTCATTTTCGATCTCTCCCTCTCTGATCTTGAAGTTGCTATTAATCTTGTTATCAAAATCACCGCGCTCAGCATTTTGCTCAAAAAGATCAAGTATTTGGGATCATTTTGAACAATTGAAAGTTCTAAAAAAACAAAACGATGGAACTCAAAAAGAATGTCATGTTGGTTTATGTATGGTAAGAAACAATTAAATAATGATAAAAGAAATGGAATTACCCACATAATTAGACATTTAATGAATTATGTACCAAGAGACCTAGACTTAATACAAACCAACAATTATCGCCTACGGCTTTTGCCAAAGCCAATGATGCCTCAGTTATCTATAAATTTGACCAAAAATAATGTAGATTGGAAGTCGGTGGTGATGTAAGAAAATTTTATTTTCTTTAAAAAAAATTTCCTCCTTTTGGCCTTAGCCTGAACCTAACCCTTGAGGGTAGGGCAAGGGCCTAAAAATTACAAGCCCGCTATAAATGTCGAGGGCTTTTGCTCGGTTAGGCCCTACTCGTACATGTGAGGGTAGGATAAGGGCTTACCTCGGCCCGGCCCGGGCCCAGCCCTTTAACAGCCCTAGCCTCAATAGATTAGCTCAAGTCTTTCATGACTTGACAAAAAAAATGAAAAAGACTTGGTCTAGTCATTTAACTGACTAAGGTCGCTCTTTTAATTGATCTAAGCCATTAAGATTACATATCTCCTCGTGCATGCCAGCATTCTAATTTTCACATCCAGCATAATAGTAACTTAACCGTTTAAGAACAAAATCAACTATTAAAGGCGCATGTTTGTGTACAGGTTATGCGGTTTCCAAAAGAAAAACGAAAAGTCTACTTGTCCCGGATTTTTTGTCCCGGGACAAGCCCGACTCCACATGGGGGGGTATTTTGGTCATTTTTGAAAATGACCAAAATACCCCCCCATGTGGAGTCGGGCTTGTCCCGGGACAAAAAATCCGGGACAAGTAGCATTCCTCAAAGAAAAATGTGGTAAGCAGAAATGCTTTTTCGCGTTATGAAATATTCCTATGTTTGGTAAGGTTAAGGTTGCTTTTGGGAAAAAAAAACTAAGTCAATCAACTAGGGGGTGTGGAATTGGACTATTGACAAATCTACTAACAATCTTATTGGTAAAGGAGTCAAATTCCCACGGTTGAGGAGTGTGCTTTGAAGTCTGATCAGTCTATTTTGGGACGAAACTCCATCCTCCTTGTGCCCCGGGTGAATTATACATATAAGACTTTTTTTACAAAAAGCCCCCTGTATTTTTCTCAACCTCCACAAGCTCCAAAAGCCTTCCATATTTTAAGTTTTTACTAAAACCTCCTTGACTTAAAAAATTAACTACTTCCTTGCTAATATCCTTCTTTTTTCCTTTTTTTTTCTTTTCTAAGAAAAGATATTTTTGAGGGATTATATTATGCCTTGATAATTGGAGAGAAATAAATGTATATATATTGTGCTTGGAGACCGGGATATTAAAATATGGGGCAACTTCAGATTTAGACCCAGACCTGACCATAGACAAAGAAGAAGTCTTTGATGTAAGAAATGGGAAGAGGAGGAGGAACGAGGACTCAAGAGAGATAGAAGAGATGCTTACCAGGGGCTGGAGCCGAATACTGAGGAAGAGGGCACGTTTCAGGATGCGGTATTTTGTTGCAATAGCAAGCAAATTCAAGGAGGTTTTATTTAAACCGCAATGGCCGTTGGATTTGACGCAGTCCCAACATTGATGGTCAGGGTCGATCAAAGACCATGTCAACTCGAAGCCCTCTTTCAAAATATCATTCCAATCCCCAAAACCTAGCGTCCATGCCTCCAGCTCCTCTCTATTTGTTTCGAGGATTGGAATTTATATCACTTGGCAATCTGTGAAAATTCCAGTGATATCCGACAAGAGTGTGAAGTAGGCGTGATTGCTTAATAAAGGATTGGAGGAGCACTTGAAGAATTTGAAGCCTGGCCCGTTGTATGGAGGAACAAAAGTGTAGTTGTAAAGGTATGAGAGGCTAAGATCTCTATCAGTGTAATTAAAGAGATTTAAGTCCAGACTAGTGTTACTGGAAGGACGAAGGCATATTGAATTGTCGTCGTTGGCAAAGTAAGCTTTATCAAGGATAGTTGTTGTCTGGTTCTCATAATCAATCTTCATAACATGGTACTTGCGCGATTGAATCTCAATCTCAAAGGAATTTTCAATCTCATTGCATGTGATTCCAAACTCTCTTGGGTAGCCGCAGTATTCCGGACAGCCCTATGTCCAAAAGGGATAACTGATGTTGAGTTTGACATTCCCGTAATCATATGGGGAAGGAGAGCAGTCACTGTATGGTTGATTGTCCTCCTCGATGGAAGAAGCAGCCGGCGTAAAGAAGAGCAACACAATGAGAAAAGATGGGAGGAATTGATGAATTGGGAAGGTATACATGATGGTAGAAAGAAATGATTTTGGAAATATAGGAACAAGAAGGGAGAGAAAGATGGAGATGAGACTAGATACTTATGATTCAATATGAAGGAAAGGAAAGGGTAAGAAAATTCAATGTGAGAGAAAGAAAACGGCGGCCGGCGTGGAGCTTTCAGAAAAAAAAATACTTGGGGCATTTCAAAGTATATATGCAATACAAACGCCGCTACTTGTCTATTTAAGTTGCGGTTAACGTTTGTATATATATGTAACCGTTAAACATTCGAGCTTCAATCAGATTTTTATAGAGCAAGAGATCAGGCCCATGTGATGTCCACTCACAAGCTCCATTGACAGTAGTATACATGAGTTGTTGAATGTGGATTAGTTTCCACAAAAGATATATACCAAGCTCATGATGTATATAAGACTAGGTCAACATCAAAGTCAAGTTTGAAATTTCCTACGCAAATACGTGATGGTTGAATTTTAAATGCTATGTGGGGGCACTAGGCAGGAAATTTTCAGGATATCCATTATTAGGGAGGGGTGATTTTATTTTGAACTACTCAAGTTTTCAATATGTGGGCTCCACTTGGATCCCATTCGGGCCTTAAACTACAAGAAAGTCTCTTTACGAGCATTGGCTTGAGCGTACAATTTGGCCACAGTGGGGCCATTCCTCATTTTATTTAACTATAATCCAAAGAAGCATGCTCACACTATATATGAAACTAGGTCCGGTTATATATATATATATATATATATATATATATATATATATATATATATATATGGGAGATGCTCTTGTGAGAGCATCTCTCACCTTATTATGAGAGATAAGGTGGGGGCCCTATATATATATATATATATATATACACACATGGGAGGTACCCCTATGAGAACATTTCTCACTTTCCTATGATAGATAGGGTGGGGGCCCTCACATTTAAGTGGTTGGCATTGGATATTGATGTGAGGGCCCCCACCATATCTCTCATATAAGGTGAGAGATATCTCTCATAGGAGCATCTCCATGTATATATATATACATGGAGATGCTCCTATGAGAGAGGGGTGGGGGCCCTCACATTTAAGTTGTTGGCATAGGATATGGATGTAAGGCCCTCACCTTATCTCTCATAGTAAGATGAGAGCATCTCCCATATATATATAAGAGGATGAGATTAAATTTAGAGTTTGATTTGGAAGTGTAAAAAAAAAAAAAAAAAAAATCTATTTATAATTGGATACCCAAACCCAGACTTGTTTACCATATTTTTATTTTCAACGAAATTGCTTGGTTGTAATTTTCTATCCTCTTCTCCGTTGATTTTGATATTGTGTCTCTCATGGATTGAAGATATTAATGGAGAATTTTAGTGATCAATGGTAAGTAAATTTCTACTTTTCTCCTTGTTATAGTGGATTTTTTTATTGATAAAAGATTAGGCTTAAGGTTAAGAATAATTAGATTTGGCTTCCTTGACGGTGTCCAGAGCCCTCCTTAGTATATAAGAATGTAAGGAACTTCGCACTAATTGTGAGACATTTGATAATTTAATAAGTGAAAGAAAGGTTGCTCAAATGGAATAAGAATAATTTGGTATAACTGAGGATAATAATAGGAAAGTTAGAGATGAGCTGCGAGAACCCTGAGATAAAAATATGATCTGGCAAATTTCTATTCCTAGTCCTACATGTGGGAAATGGTTGAATCATTTATCTCACTATTATCAAATAAATTATGAAATACGTGTGTACATAAATGACATAATATATGATATGTACATAGTAAAACACAATTTATATTATGCTTTATTAATTGGGAATTAGAGTAACATATATTATGCTTTGCTTACTGCATATTTAATGTACATAAACGGGGGTAAAGCACACTTAATTTATATTATGCTTTGTTAATCAGGAAATAGAGTAAGGTTTTAGAGTAGAGTGCAATTCCACATGTATCTAGACCCTATTAATTGAGACGTAAAATGGTCCCCCACCCCACTCGATGGCAAATCAGGCCGGGTCCGTTTGTTTCAACTCGGTAGTCATAATAGTCAAGAAAAAGGAGGAGGACACAAGACGCTTACCCGGAGACGGAGGACACTCGTGAGGAAACGATGTTCCGTTGCAGTAGCAGGCGCGGTGTACAGCAGAAGTTTCATTAAAACGGCAGTGGCCGTTAGATTCGAAGCAGTCCCAGCAAAGATGGTCAAAGTGGGTGAAAGACCACGTGACCTCGAATCCCCCTGCCAAAGCATCAATCCAAAACTTGTCCGGGTTTTCCAAGTGCCCCTTTTTATTTTCGTGGAGGATCGGGATTTTTATGACGCTGCAATCTTTGAACGGGCCTGTGATATGCTCTTCGAATGTGAAGTAGCAGGCTTGATCGCTTAAAATATCGGAGGAGCAGTGGAATTTTAGGTATTTGTTGTTTGGAGCAAGATGATCAGGGCAGTTGAGGAACGAGAGGTTGAGATCTCCATGAGTGTAATTAAAGAGATTGAAGTCGAGACTAATGCTGCTGGAAGGAGCATGCCATGTACTCATGTCCTTCTTCGCTGGTAAGTAATAATCTTTATCAACGATGGTGGCTGTCTGGAGCTCATGATCGATCTCCGTAACATAGTACTGGCGCTTTTGAATCTCAATCTCAGAGGAACGGTCAGCCTTATTGCATTTGATTTCCAACTCCGGTGGAGAGCGGCAGTACTCCGGACTGTCCTGTGTCCAGAAGGGATAACGGATTTGGACACTACCGCAATCAAATGGGGTAGGGAAGCAGTCAAGGAATCGTTGATTGTCCACTTGAGCGGAAGAAACCGGAGTAAAAATGAGCAACACAATGAGGAGGAAGGATTGATGAATTGGGAAGGTATCCATGATAGTAGAAAGAGATGATTTTGTATGTATATAGGAACAAGAAACCAGACAGAAATGGATTTTGCTATTTCTTTTCATCTATCACACGAGAGAGAGAGAGAGAGAGAGAGAGAGAGAGAGAGTGGAGATGGGGGTGGAGACTTTTATATCCCAATATAAAAGGAAAGGGAGAGGAAAGTCGATTACGGAGAGCAAGTGATCTGAAGAAGTTCGCAGAAAAAGTGCATGCTGCTATTCGTATATTATGCTCTACGGTTACGTTGTGTATGTATGCAAGTGTCAAACCTTCTGGCCGCCTCAAATCAGATTTTTACAAAACAACAGACCAGGCCCATGGGGAGCCGGAGCCCACTCCCTAATCCATTCCGACGCTCTTTAATTCCCCACGTATAAAAATTTCCAAATCTTAAAATTGACGAAAAATGAGTGATATACATGAGTAGTGGATTTGTTTCCACAAAAGATAAATAGACTGATATGTATATAAGACCTACTAGGTCAACAACCAAGTCGAGCCTCGAATTTCCTAAGCAGATACGCGTTGATTGAATTTTGTATGCCGTGTGGGGACACAAGGCAGGAAAATGAACAGTTTGGACTCTCAACATCACCGTGGAAACTCCCGTCTAATCTCGTCTTCGACGAAACCCTCGAGGAAAATTTTCAACTTTCCCGTGATAAACATGAGAGTGGGGCCGGAGGGCTTTTGAATCTCTACCTGTAAATTAAGCTTTTCCCACACTATCCGTACCCTTTGATTGGTGTGAAAACTTAGATGAAATCCAGCCGTATGCTACAAGTTGTGAATATTTCGGCCATCACCTCTACTCAGTTTTCCCTTGTCCAAATATCAGGTAGGTAGCACCCCTTTTGTGTATAGGCTAGGAGCAGAACTCTGCACTGGATTGCTCCCAGCGACAATCCACGAGACTCAAAATGATGCCAATCATCATCATCATCATCATCATCATCAAGATTTTGTCCAAACTATATTCAAATTGGCTATATGAATCCTGATATACGTTAAGTTTGTTTCTATGTATCACATATCATTATATTTTATCCTAATGGTAGTTAGTCCTAAATATTATCCTAATGATAGCTGTTCCAATCATAACAGTGGAGCTAACTCCCATTTGAGGATTTCCAAGAGAGAGGAACGATGACCTTATAAGCGGCTTAGATTTTTAATAGGTTAGCCCAACAAAAGAAGGTGCATCTGGCCCGTCAACTCTCTCTTGCACGTTTATTTTTATTATAATTTTTTAATAAAAGAAAATCTCTTTGCAATTGGGCTTGAACGCACACTCTACCCCAAGAGGGAGGATTTTGATGTCCCTGCACTATTAGCATGCAGAGGTAAGTAGCCTCAGTTCGGCTGTTTATATGCCTCTGTATGTTCTGTTTTCCTTTTTCCTTTATTCTATTTGAAATAATGGTTTCCGGGATTTTATAATTTAAAATGTTTCAAAACTCATATCTCACCTCACCACCTTTATATTTTATTTTGGTATCTAATTTACATCCAAAACACTCTAGAAGCAATTAACTATGAAGATTCATAAGTTTTTTAAAAAGTCTTTATTCTATTTTTTAAGTCTTTATTTTTAAGAATTGAAGGAAAAAAAAAGCATAAATAAACCAAGCTATCAATCCAAAACCGGTAAATCAAGTGCAAGCAAAGTGTTTTTTTTTTTTTTAGCCATTTTCTTTTTCTTTTTTGACAATATGACATAATTAGCAAAGGGGGTTGGGATCAAATAGTAGGAACAGGAAACCCACACAATGGAAAGGAGAGGCTACACACGTGGAAACAGTGGCATATTCCTTGATATAAGTGAAATGTTGGGTTGCCAACCAACTAAAGAACCCTTTTTTCTCGACAAAATGAAAACTTGATAGAAATTGTTTTGTAATATAATTTAACAATAAAAAAATTATTTAGGAGAGACGAAGGAGACCACGCTTAAAACTTGTTTCCAGTCAATTGATAAGATTGATTGTTAAAAATCTTGACTCGACGCGTCTTGACTTACAACTTGGAGGGAATAGGTCCGTATGAGTCGGACTCGGTCTCCCAAAATGTGGGTGGAGCTCTTAAAACTGGCCAATTTTAGTTGAGTCAGTGACATTTGGACTCAGTTAGGTGAGTTGAGATTTGGAACTACGCTATAGAAAATTGATAAAGAAAATTGGTTTAGCCAATATTCACAAGTGCAGACGCCACTGATTCAAGTCCAACTGAAGATATATATGGGCTGGAGGGCCAAGCTAGGCGCGCTTGTAAGTGCAATGAAGTGAGCCGAACTCGGTTGTTGGACCAATGTGCTTTTCGTGTGATGTTTCTGAAAAGTCTGGGCCTCATAATTCTCTGCGGTCACTATATATATATATATATATATATATATATCAATCAGCGAGGCCTACCTCTTCAACTTAAACAAATGCATTGGCCTTTATTACAATACTTGATTTCGGATAATACTGGAGTCCGGATGGATCCCCTACTGTGTAACACAATGGGATCCCCATGTAATGTATCGGACTGTGGGACCCACTCCTGTACGTAGGAACTAAATTTTAGAACATATCCTTGGAGAAGTGAAAGGGATTAATGTTGAACGGTATTAATTATCAATATGTGGGCCCAATCATATATCATGGCATGTGTTACACGGTTCCTATGTTTTAGCAGATGGGATCGGGGCTCGGTATCATTTGATAACGGGGTATCACTTTTGTGTCTAATTCCAGATCTAAACCAGGACCTGATCACTAGTTGGGACACAAAATGGTCTATACTCCATGTCATCTATCTAGTGGGGTACGATGGTTAATAGAGTTATCATTTCTTTTGCTACTACAATGGTTGACGTTGACAGAGTAAAGAAGCAGCGTCTGAAACAACATCAAGTTGAGAGGAGGAGACGAGATGCTTACCCGCCGGAGGACACATGTACAGATGCGGTTTACCCTTGCAGTAGCACGTGGGGTCTGTGGGAGAGTCTACATTGTAACGGCAGTGGCCATTGGATTGGACGCAGTCCTAGCAACGATGGTCGGGGTCGATTGCAGACCATTTGACCTCGAATCCCTCTCTCAAAACATCATTCCAAGCATCCGGGTTGGATAAGAGCGGATTCATATTCCTTTTGAGGATCGGGATTTCTATCACTTGACAACCCCCCCCCCCCCCCCCCATCCCATTAACCCTTCTTCTTCTATAGACCGTCTGCTTGCATAAAAAGCGTGACCGCTTGATTGATCTGATTCAAATAGGCGATTCAAATAGGCACTTAAGGGGTTTAATGAGTGGGTGGGGGTGTCTGATTCAAATAGGCGCTTAAGAGGTTTAATGGGTGTGGGTGTGGGTGGTCTTCAACAAGATTAGAGCTGTTGTAGAGGAATGTGAGTATGCCTTATCTCCTGAGGTAATAATGTAAGAGTTTGTAATCGATGTCACATCCCGGACCCGAGAATCCCCTGATTAGGGTGGTTCCCAAGATGTGACACGCGTACTCCCATAAATTCGCACCTGTTCCGGACCAAGTCTGAATTCACGAAGGAGAAAATTCCACATTTCATGTGTGAGGATTACTCACTGACACCTGTGAAGCAACATTTAATTGTGGAAGCATGTACAATATTAATATCAAAGCCATGAGCAGTCAATTAAGGATACCGTTTCATAATAATTAGCCTAGAACAAAGCTAATAATTTAAACCTTCAATGCATACTTGAACTAAGTGCAAGATTAACTATCTAATCTCAAGTCATAAATTTACCACACTTATACGTACTCCGGCGGTCAAAGCTAAATATGAACCTTACCGATCAAATCTCCAGTCTGAAGGATTATTAGCTATTCCCTTCGGTATCTTGGATCCCTGTGACACCAAGTGTAGCACCATGAATACGACGATTCAACAATATATATGAGCAATTAAAATATATCACATAGTCTATCAAATGTGAATTATTAGCTTTGTTCTAGGCTAATTATTATGAAACGGTATGGTTAATTGACTGCTCATGACTTTGATATTGATATTGTACATGCTTCCGCAATTAAATGTTGCTTCACAGGTGTCAGTGAGTATTCCTCACACATGAAATGTGGAATTTTCTCCTTCGTGAATTCGGACTTGGTCCGGAACAGGTGCGAGTTCATGGGAGTACGCGTGTCACATCTTGGAAACCACCCTAATCAGGGGATTCTCGGGTCCGGGATGTGACAAGTGAGAAAGTAGAAACTGGAAAACCAAATGTGAATGCTGAACCTATATTAGAACCAGAGAACCCAGTCAATGCTGAACCATCACCTAGTGAGCCTACTCTTAGGACCTATGTTCACAAGGCACCATACCCACAGAGGCTAGGCCCAGCAAAATCAACTGTTCAATTGGATAAAATGCTAGAAGTATTCAAACAAGTGAGAATTAATATCCCACTACTTGATGCTATCCAACAAATTCCGGCCTATGCAAAATTTCTGAAGCACCTTTACACATTCAAAAGGACTACCAATGTGCCCAAGAAGGCTTTTCTAACCTAACAAGCTAGCTCAATCATTTCCTGTCCAACCCCAATCAAATACAAGGACCCAAGGTGTCCTACCATTTCTTGCCAGATAAGGGACCATCACATAGAGAAAGCTTTGCTAGACTTGGGTGCAAGTGTGAACCTTCTTCCATACTCTGTTTATGAAGAATTAGGTTTGGGGGAGTTGAAAAAGACCCATGTGACCTTGCAATTAGCTGATGCATCAATTCGATACCCCAAGGGGGTAGTCGAAGACGTTCTTATCAAAGTCGGAGACTTTGTGTTCCCTGTCGATTTTATTGTTTTGGATACCAAACAGACATTTGGGGCTGAACCCAAAATTCCAGTTATCTTTGGGAGACCATTCCTAGCCACCTCAAATGCCTTGATCAATTGTAGGAATGGAGTAATGCAAATTTCTTTTGGGACCATGACAGTTCAAGTGAACATTTTTAATGTTAGTAAGCAACCTCCTGATGAGGATGATGGGGTTTTTTAAGTTAGTTACATTCATGAATTGGTGGAAAATCACTTACCCCATTTGAAACTTGAAGATCCACTAGAGGCTTGTCTAGCCCACTTTGGAAGTGAATTTGATATAGATGGACATATTGAGAAAGTCAACGCACTATTAGACTCAACCCCATCCATGGATTTCTCCATGTGACAACCGAAGCATGAGATTCTAACTCCATCTGCTTCCCCACCTGTCCCATCAATTGTAAAGCCCCCTAAGTTAGAACTCAAGCAATTGCCGGATACCTTGAAATATGTATTTTTAGGTCCGCTAGAAACCCTTCCAGTGATTATAGCTTCAGACTTGGACCCTGTCCAAGAGGAAAAACTCGTTAAAATTTTGGAAGAGCATAAGGAAGTTATAGGGTGGTCCATTGCAGATATTAAAGGAATTAGCCCATCTGTGGTCCAACATAGAATCCATTTGGAAGAAAATGCAAAAACTTCTCGTGAACCAAAAAGGCGACTAAACCCTATAATGAAGGAAGTGGTCAGGTCGGAAGTCTTAAAATTACTCGATGCAGGAGTGCTTTACCCAATATCTGATAGTGCATGGGTGAGCCCGGTTCAAGTGGTACCAAAGAAATCTGGAATAACAGTGGTTCAAAATGAGGGCAATGAATTGGTACCCACTCGGATACAGACTGGATGGAGGGTGTGCATTGATTATAGGAAGTTGAACTCAGCCACTCGAAAAGATCATTTTCCCCTCCCATTCATGGATCAGATGCTCGAGAGGCTAGCCGGTCATGCATATTATTGTTTTCTTGATGGTTATTCTGGTTATAATCAAATCCCAATTGCACTCGAGGACCAGGAAAAGACCACCTTCACCTGTCCGTTTGGCACTTTCGCTTATAGACGCATACCCTTTGGACAATGCAATGCACCGGCCACCTTTCAAAGGTGCATGTTGAGCATGTTTTCTGACATGGTAGAAAGATTCATTGAGGTTTTTGTCACGTCCCCCGAACCCGATTAAGAATAAACCGGATCCGGAGAGTGAATTTTAGGACTAATTAAAATTTTTGTCCTTTGGGCCCACGGATCGTAAGTCCGCTGTGAGGATATTACATTTCAAACCTCATATAAGTCTAGGCATATGGAATATCAGTCAATGAATAATACTTCTCATTAAATTAAAAGTTGCAAGAAAGAATAATTAAAAACTATGAAAGGAGTTAAAGTAATTTATTACATTGGCCAATCCCAATAAACAAGGCCAATAAAATTAAATCAAGTCAATGAAAGAAAAGGTCCAACGAGAGAAAATAAATAATGAATATATCTAATGAGTCCATATGAATCTCTCTCGTGCCGGGAGTGATGAAGCTACTCTACGTCATCGGCACGCCACTCGCGTTCCTCCTCGACTGGTTGGAGATCCTCTGGGATCTCCTCACCGGCCTGCTCCTCATAGTAGTAGTAACCACCTGAGGTGTCTGCACACCAAGGAATAGAGTCAACGACATGTTGAGCAATAGATAAGCATAGCATAATAAACATGACATGCATCAAATATAGAGTAATGACAAGTACACATCATATGAACACAAGGAAAGCGAGTCTAGGCATAAAGTAAGAATAATGATCGATAGAATCATAATAGGAATCCAAACAACCATCTAACAATAACCACTGTCATGCAATGCAAAACAAGAACAAGAGGGAGACTCCGAGGATGTCCAATGCCACCTCCCGGGGTACCAGTAACAATCCCAATCTGGACTACTGATACCAAAGTCCGGCTCCAGTAGGATCCTAGCTCCCGGTCCTGGGAATAGCAGCACGGTCCAATGCCCGCTCCCAGCTATTCAACGCCATGGACGCCGTCCAAAGCCGACTGCCCATCCCGACAACCGAGTAACCGGTTTGTCAATAAACCCCAAACTGCAGATGGCCATGATATGCAAACAATAATAAAGTGGTTTTGACACAAGGACAAACAAGACAAGCAAGTCTGGCTAGTTCAATGTGCCAGACACGATCATAGGGATTATCTCATTCAAAACAATACCATACAAGCAAACCACGTAATAATCCCTTTCATTGCTAGCCAGTCATGTTCATCAATACAAGACAAGGTTCCTACGATACATTCTAAGTCAGGTCCAAGCCTAAATTCTATAAGAATTTATGTTTCATAATTAGTTAAGTGTTTTATGCCAAAAGAGTATACAAGGAATAATATCAACGGATAGAATTCACAAGTCAAGGGGGAATTACAATCCAACCTAGGCAAGTGGTGTCATCCTTGTATTCCACATGTTCTAGCGGAGTACGTGTGGAAATGGATCAACGATGCTTCTAGAGAAATCCCTTGGTGTACAATCATGTTAAGCATCTAATGAAACAATTTCATACGCATTCGGTTAATTCATGTGCAATACACGAATACCTAGACAACCCATCGAAACACACCAAGCCACGTGCTACGATTTTAACCCCATTAATGGTCAAATGAGTGTGGGTGCATGGTTTCCAACATCTAAGGCCCAAACCTAAGTTATTAGTCCCATTTACAATAAAACATGAGCTGAAGCAATAATTTAAATATTTACATCACTTTCCAACCTCCGATCGTGATGAAACTAGAACCATTGGATTCTACATCTCGAGAGCTTTCCAACGGTATATTATATGTATAATTCCAACGGTCGGATTAAAAGTTATACATTTCCGAAGTTCGCCTGTGCTGTCAAAAAAAGGCAGTCCGATCGATCGGACAAAAGGTCCGATCGATTGGTCTGAAATCAGCTACAGTTAAGTAACAGTGCCGATCGATCGGACTGCAGGTCCGATCGATCGGAACTGCAACCTGAACCCCGAAAATGGCCGAAAATTGGTTTTTCTGGCCCTTTTTCCTCCGGCCAATCCATGGCTAACCTGTATAAAATGAGCCACCTGCTCTCCCCACAATCCAATCCATCCACATTCCATTCCACTCCATTAATTGAATCAAATAACTACCATTTCCAATTTACATTTAATCAACCTAAACCAATAATTAACAATAATAATCCCTAAATCATAACAGGCTTGGAATTAAGGAATTCTAACAAGGAATCATAGCCAATCAAATAGAAGCAAACATACATGCTTAAAAAATACAATGCAAATCTACTTGCCTCAACCAAGAAGATGATAGAATTTGGGCAAAACTCGAGGAGAAGCCTTTCTACCCCAAAATCCACGATCTAACCCGATAAAACGAAATCTAGGAAGCCAAGAAGAAGATAGGAAGAAAAAGAATTAGGATCAGACCTAAATCTAACCAAAGAGAATACGAATGAAAAGATGAAAGTATGAGAATGCTTACCAAACTGATACCGGAAGCAAGAGGAGATCGAGAGAATGAGAACTAGCGGATCGGATCTTCGAGTTGATCTCTCTAGGCTAGAGATCTGGCTTGAGAAAGGAAGAAGAAGAAGAAGAATGGGGCTGCAGTTTCTTTCGTTCAATTGCAGAGAATAAAGAGAGAGATTAGGTTAAGAAGAAGATAGGGAGGAAAAAGACCTAAGTTGCCCTTTAAGTGGGTCCGGTGAAAGAATGGACCACTTGAAGGGTTTCCAGTTGTCGGATCATGATGAGTCAAGAGACAAAAATGATCAGCGCGACGAAACCTTTCCAACGAACCCATAAATCACGGCGTTTGGAATATTTCGGAAAACACTCAATTTTCCCTAATTTGCAAACTACCCCCCCTGCTATCAACAAACGAACTCGGAATCGCACGAAACTTCGCAGATACTATTCTAATGCTAAAAGAAACTCGCTCATGCTCTAAACCCACTTAAATATCTAAAATATAATTAATTATAATAATAGCTAAATAAATGGGTCAATGGGCCTACTATTGGGCCCAACCGACCCAGTAAGGTCGCAGACCTTACAACTCTTACATCTAAAAAGAACATTTGGTCCCCCAAATGCCTAAACATACCTCATCAGGAAAAAGATAAGGGTACGTCCTCTGAATCTGCTCTTTCAGTTCCCACGTAGCTTCTTCCGGACTGTGGTTTTCCCATTGTACCTTGACCCATTGGATTGTCTTGGTACGCAACACTACCTCCTTAGTGTCGATGATCTGTGCCGGACGCTCCACATAGGTTGCATCTGCCTGTAACTGAAGTGGCTCATGCTGCAACACGTGAGTGGGATCTGGAATATACTTCCGAAGCATCGAAACATGGAAAACGTCGTGCACACCGGCTAACTCTGGAGGTAGCACCAAACGATATGCCACGTCTCCAATCCTACTCTTGATCTCAAACGGTCCCACAAACCTCTTGGCAAGCTTCCCTTTCTGACCGAATCGAACAACACCTCTCATCGGAGACACTTTCAGGAATACCATATCCCCAACTTGGAATTCCAAAGGTCTCCGTCTCTTATCTGCATAGCTCTTCTGACGATCCCGTGATTCCTTCATTCTCATCTGAACAATCCGAACTTTCTCACTAGAATCAGCAATCTCTGAGGGGCCATGAAAACTCCGAACTCCTACTTCCTCCCAACATGCTGGAGTTCTGCATCTTCGTCCATACAATGCCTCAAATGGTGCCATACCAATACTTGAATGATAACTGTTATTGTAGGCAAACTCACACAGAGGCAAACTCTCATCCCAACTCTCCTTGAAATCTAATACACACGCTCTGAGAAGATCTTCCAAAGTTTGAATAGTACGCTTTGACTGTCCATCTGTCTGAGGGTGGTAAGCTGTACTGAATTTCAACTGAGTACCCATAGATGACTGAAAAGTAGACCAAAACCGAGAGACAAACTTAGGGTCTCGATCGGATACTATGGACTTAGGCACTCCATGTAGCTTGACTATATTGTCCCTGTACAACACCGTCATCTTGTTCATAAACTGACCAGTCTTGAATGGCAAAAAATGTGCTGATTTAGTCAATCTATCCACAATCACCCAAATAGCATCATTACCCTTCCTGGTGTTTGGCAATCCCGATACAAAATCCATGGTGATGTGCTCCCATTTCCACTTTGGAATCTCCAACGGGTGAAGCAAACCAGGAGGCTTCTTATGTTCTGCCTTAATCTGCTGACAAGTCATACACTTAGCGATAAACTCTGCAATCTCTTTCTTCATTTTCACCCACCAATAGTGATTCTTCAAATTCTGATACATCTTGGCGCTCCCTGGGTGAATAGAATATCTGGTGTGGTGCGCATCTGTCATCAACTCTGACTTGATGTCTTGAACATCGGGCACACACAACCTATCCTTACAGTACAAAATTCCTTCAATCAATCTGAACTCTGAATGGTCCTCAATGTGGTCAATAATTTTCTGCAACCCAGGATCATCCTTCTAAGCTTCCTTGATCCTGTTAACAATCTTTGGCTCCCAAACTCCCAAGGTAGCAACTAGGACTTTCTCATTAACAGGCCAGACTTCGACATCCATGTCTCTGAACTGCTCCATCCATTTCCATTCAGGCATTATACATCCACTGAATGTTGCCTTCCTAATAAAAGCATCTGCTACAACATTCACTTTCCCAAGATGGTACTTGATCGGGAAATCATAATCCTTTATGTACTCCATCCATCTCCGCTGTCTGTTATTCAATTCACCCTGTGTAAACAGGTATTGCAGGCTCTTATGATCTGTATGCACCTCAAACTTCTCACCGTACAAATAATGCCTCCACAACTTCAATGCAAACACCACTGCTGCTAACTCCAAGTCATGTGTGGCATACTTTTTCTCGTGATCCTTCAATTGTCTCGATCCATAGGCTATCACCTTGTCATTCTGCATGAGAACACAGCCCAAACCAATCCCTGAAGCATCTGTGTAAACCACAAATCCTCCACTTCCTGAGGGTAAAGCAAGTATGGGTGCTGTAGTCAACCGAGTCTTTAACTCTTGGAAACTCTTCTCGCATTCTTCTGTCCATACAAACGGAACGTCCTTTCTCGTCAACTTAGTGAGTGGAGATGCTATGGTAGAAAACCCTTTCACAAACCTCCTGTAGTAACCTGCAAGTCCGAGAAAACTGCGAACCTCTGCTACATTCTGCGGGCTACTCCAATTCACAACTGCTGCAATCTTCTTAGGATCCACTGTCAGTCCTTCCTTAGAGATAATGTGGCCTAAAAATGCCACTTGCTCCAACCAAAACTCACATTTGCTCCACTTAGCATACAGTTGGTTATCCCTCAAGAGGTTTAATTTTGACTTACCCACTGCGGGTAATATGCGCAAATTGCAACTCAATGAGTTGGAAGAACTTCGAAATGATGCCTATGAGAATGCCAAGATATATAAGGAACGAATGAAGTTGAACCATGATAAGTCAATTTTAAGGAAATCATTTGAACCAGGTATGAAAGTCCTTTTGTATAATTTCCGGTTACACCTGTTTCCCGGAAAGTTACGAACCCGGTGGACTGGTCCATTCTTTGTCAGGACTGTTTACTTTTAGGGTGCGGTGGAAATTGAAAATCCCAAGAATGAGGATATTTTCAAAGTGAATGGTCAACGGTTGAAACCGTTTCTAGAACTGAAGGATAAAAACATTGAGAATATCCTTCTAGAAGACCCAATTTACCAGGACTAATCATTTTTGTCATGTCGGGCTGACGACATTAAACTTAGCGTTGTTTGGGAGGCAACCCAATTTTGGAAGGTAATTGAGCTGGTTGATCACATTCTTTTGCAATTACGCCACATGGTAAGATGTTCTAATTTTCCTTATTGTTCATTTTCGCATTACACATGCATTCATAACATTGAGGACAATATTGAATTTAGGTTTGGGGGTGTGAGTTAGAACTTGACATGTGATCATTTGTTCAATTTTCATTTTACATTTTCTTTTTCGTTTTTCTTAGTTCAAAAAAAAATTGTTAGAGGGAAACGTCTGAGAGAATTTTTATTGGATAAGATATTTATTTTGGGCAAAAGAAAACAATGGTTCACTATTTTATTTACGGAAAGAGTTTTTGGAAAAGTGCTGAATTTCGATCCCTCACTTTTACATAGATTGTATACGTTTTCAAGGTTTTGAATGTGAAGCTATGATTTTCGTTTTTCTTTGATAAAAAAAAAAAAATGGAAAATCGACCCTTAGTGTACAAAGCTTCATTGTTCGATGGGTGGATACATGAAAAGAGCTGCCTATTGTTGGGGACCGCAAAAAAAAAAAAAAAAGAAGTGTTTAGTTAAAGTCTTGAAAAAAAAAAAAGAAAAAAAAATTTTTGTGACTAGTTTGGGTTCGTAGCATTTTTAACCCGAGTTAGTAAGCCCTTAGGGGTATTTTCATACCTAGTACCCTAAAGCCATCTGGTTTGGGAGTCATTGGCCTAATGCTCATTACATCGGTTAATTAGAAAGCTTAAGGGACCTAGGCATTGCACAGTCACATGTGTGTGTTAAAAAAAAAAAAGAGAAAAAAAATGCGCCCTTTGAGAAAACAGTAGTGCGAAAGCCGTCATTATCGCCTTGAGAGGAAGACTGTGTTTTTTTATACGTTTAGGCGGCCCTGAACTCAATTTAAAAAAAATTAATTATTTTTACGAAAATTATTGGTGGATCATTTGATGCTTATTTCGTATACATGCTCTTCACCGTGCACGATCAATTAGCATGATTTCGAGAATTTCTGACCAAAAGATGGGATTTGTGAACCGAATTTAAGATTTGTCCTTGAAAATTCCGAGAATCAAGAATAGTCAGTGTCTATAGATTTTCTCTTGGAAGAAGTTTCCCTGGATTTTGATAGGTTTTAAACATTCTTTGCAAAAAAAAAAAAAAAAAAGAATTTTGTGGGTGTATTCACTGCAAACCCTCACGAGGACAACTCGTCCATTAGGGGGAACCTAGGGGTTTAAGGGCTTACTGCATACGCTAAATGCAGTCAGAGTACCAGCGAAAGTGGTATTTTTCATTTCTGTTTTCTACATTAGTTTGTTTTCTGTAGGATTAGTTTATGTATTTTCTTCCCTGTTGCTTATTTTGCTAAGGGACTAGCAAAAGGCTGGTTAGGGAGTGTGATAAGTCCACAAAATTAGGTCATTAAGTCATCATTTCATTAACATTTGTGGACTTAATTAGGTTTAATTGCATAGAATTGCATTTAATTTCATGATTACATGCATTTGAGGATACTTTTGGAGAAATGGTCAAAATTGGTCAAAATTCATTGAATTGCATGGCTTTTTGAAATTAAGTTTTTCTCATCTCATTTGTCACCCCAAAATTAGGCTTTTGGTTTCATCAATGCATATCTTGCTATTTTTGGCACTATGTGCTATTCTTGGAAAGTTGGTCATTTTGGTGCATCACTAGGAATGTAGGGTCCCATACATGGTTCATAATTATTTTCTTACATATAATTAATGTCAAAATTTCCTCTTTCAATTTGTAAGAGAAATCAACATGGAACCTACATTGATGAAATTTGAGAAGAGAGAAGTCAAATAAGCAAGTAAAGAGAGAGTCCAAGCATGCTTGGAAGTCCAACATGGGCCCCACACACTCCATTGCATGCCAACATAGAAGCTTCCATTTTTGCATAATTATTCCCAGATTTTTCAGGGGCAGTAAATTAAAATGGCTATAACTCTCAAACCGAGTGTCGGATCGGCACAATCTAGCCACCGTTGGAAAGCTCGTTTCGAGTAGATATCCGTGGAGCCCAAGATTGCCTAAATCAGAGCTATATTGAGGGAGATATGACCTTGGGAAGTTGTCTGCTACAGTTTTAGGCGGGAATTGCAAAGAAATCTCAATATTTGGGAAGTTTATTTCCTTTACATCATCATGCAATTTTTAGAAATATTCTTGGAATTGTACAAGGAAAGTATATGCATCAAGAAGCCTAATAAGGCAAGGAGATCTCTCAAATTTAAAAAGTCTTTTCAAAGAAAGAAGTTAGCTTGGAGAATAAGAAAAAATCCCTACAAATAAGGAAAAAGAGACCTAAAATGAGGGTACTTCTTTACTAAAAGGGGTTTGCAAAAAGCATAAAGGAGACATGATGGAGACCCATAACCCATTCAATATGTCCAAGGCTCTCCCTCTCTCCTATTCCTTTCTTTTTCTCTTCCTTTCTTCTTTTCCATTAGTTTATTTTTATTTTTGGTAGCCTTGGGCCATGTCCAAGGATTTATTTTGAAGGAGAAAATTTGTGAAGGAGAAGTTGTAAAGATGCAATTTTTAGTGATAAATCAAGAAGCATTCTTTGCAATGGCGGGCTAATTTTCTTGATTAGAGTTATGGATGAAGGTAAGTAATTGTCTTTTTATTTATTTAGTAATTCTAATTTGTGTTCCATGATTATATGCTTGATGATTAATAGGCTTGTCTTCGGGCCCTAGACAAATCTCTATTTTTATTTCTAAAATAAAAATTAGTTTTTGACTACTCATGCTTAGGTTTGATAGGCCATGCTTAGGATTTAGATCTTTTAATGGTTTATGCTTACTTTTGATGGGTGGTGCTTAAATTATTTTTATTCTTTTATGAGATGAAGGAAGTCTTGAGTTTTGAATTTTTATAATTAAAAAGGGATTTTAAAAGTTAGATTTTCCAAATTAAACACATTGATTTGTCTTTGATTTGAAGTAAAAATTGGAACAAGTTAGGGTTACTTGATGAATAATTGGTGGATGCTTATTGGATTCCTATGCTCTAATCATCTTCATTAATTGGTAGATTTCGAATTTCTATATTAGTTGCTTAATTTTTAAATATAAACTTAAAACTTTTCTTAAATTGTTAGTTAATTAGTTTTCTTAATTTAAAAGTTTCTTTAATAGCTCCCTGTGGGTTTGACCCGTTCTTGCCATTGTCTTATCTAGACACCCGTGCACTTGCGGTATTTTATGATTGATATTGATCACATCACTTGGATATGGGTTGGATTGGTTTGGGTCCACACAGAGGACTTGATGTAGGGAAAGTGCTTGATGAAATGCATATGAAGACCCACTAATGCTAGAAATGCACATACATGATTAAAAATATAAAAAGGTCATAGCTCTATCTAAGCTTGGTCAAACCCCACTAATCTAATAATCCTTCACAAAACCAACCAAACCACTAATTAGGCACTTAATCAAGAATAATTACGTGCTAATCAAACCTAGGTGGGGTCGGGGTCTTACAATCGAGAGTGGTGTTCCTGGAGGGACGAAGGCATGAATTGTCTCTTTTGTGATCAAAGTAATCCTTATCAACAATGGTGACTGTTTGATTCTCATAATTGATCTCCTTAACGTGATAGTTGTGCCATTGAATCACAATCTCAGAGGAATTGTCCGTCCAATTGCATTTGATTTCAAACTTTTTTTCATAGGAGCAGTATCCTGGATAGTCCTTAGTCCTAAAGGGATCACTGATGTTGTGTTGGACCTTCCCACGTTGAAACAGGAAAGGAGAGCAGTCGCTATGTGGTTGATTGACCTCCCCAGCAGAAGATGAAGCTGAAGCTAGCATAAAGAATTGCAACACGAGGACGAATGATTTTGGGAGGAATTGATGAGTTGGAAAGGTATTCATCATGGGGCTTTGCAGGATAGCAGCTGCACCTATAAGAATAAATGATTTTGTTATATATATATATATATATATATATATGGAAATATTCATATGCATCCATCCCTCACCATTGTGGTGAGGGACAACCCCTTTTTGAAAAGTTTCAAGTACAAATGAGGGATCTTCAAGTGCATCCATCACTCACCATTTTTTCTGAGGGACACCCCTTTTGGGGAGGTTTCAAGTACAAAAGGGAGGTACTTTTACTTCAATATTATCCATATATATATATATATCAAGAATATTCATGTGTATCCATCCCTTACCATTGTGGTGAGGGACACCCTTTTTTTGGGAAGTTTCAAGTAGAAATGTACTTCTCTTTTCTACTTGAAACTTCCCAAAAAGAGGGTGTCCCTCACCACAATGGTGAGGGATGGATGCACTTGAATATCAGGTAAGGGTAGTAGACACTTAGGGTGCGTTTGGCATCGTGCCATTTGAATGTTCCCATGTTCCCACGAGATAAGGGTGTAGAAAACATGTTTGGTATGTGTAAATAACTATTCCGAATTTTGTTCTCATGGAAAGGAATCTCAAAATTTTAACCCACCAGCATAAGAAAGTTGGAACGAAAAAACTTTGTTTTTTTGAAGAAACAACTTGCTGGCACAATTGATTTTTTCTTATCTCTTACCTTTTAAAGAATATCATTTGAAGATCCTAAATCCTCTCACTTATCCTAAATATAGGCCCCACATTCACAATTCCAAAGGAGGTGGCCCAACTTCATAATTCTTAGAGGTGGGTCACATGGTCACAATTACAAATGGTGGGCTCCTATTATAATTCTAGAAAGGTGGGACCACATTATAAATCATTTATAAAGATAGGCATCATGTTATGATTTCTCTAGGTAGGTCCCGTGTCCACAATCACATTTTAATGGTGGCCACATGTTTGGATTTCTAAATGTGGGTACCACATTGTAATTTTTAAAAGGTGGGTCACATGTTCACAATTAACAAAAAGTATGGCCCCATATTTTAATGATGGCCCCGTGTTCGGATTTCTAAATGTGAGTACCACTTTGTAATTTTTTAAAGGTGGGTCCCGTGTTCACAATTAACAAAAAGTATGGCCCCACATTATAATTCCTATAAAGGTGGGCCAACATTATAGATTTTATAAATGTGCTACCCCTATGTTCTAATTTTTAAAGGTGGGCATCACTTGCTAATTTCTAAAGGTGAGCCGTGTCTACAATTACAAAAAATGTGGCTCCACTTTGTAATTAATAAATATGGGTTATATAGTCTCGTTTACAAAAGGTGAACTCACATTGTAAATCCTATGAATGTGAGCTCATATTCTAATTTCTAAAGGTGGATCCCATATTTACATTTACAAAAAGTTGGCCCACATTATAATTCCTACAGGTGAGCCCACATTATAAATCCAATGGATATGGGTTCCATGTTCTAATTTTCAAAGGCAGGTACCAAGTTGAAATTTCTACATATGGGTCCCATATATGATAATAATAGTATTGCACACAATAAAAGGTGGGGTCCCACATTGTAAATCCTATGTTTGCTCCTTGAAGCAAAACTTTTATAATATTATCAAATAAGTTCCGTACGACATATTTTTAGTAGATCAGAAATTTAATATAATGTTGCCAAACAAGTTCCGCAGAGTATAGACTCGGCACAACCTGATCTCAACACAACCTAATTCGAGCACATAATTGGAAACAACAAAAGAACAATGCCAAACAGACCCTTAACTACTCAAATCTAAATGAAAGAATATGAACTGCACCTATAAGAATAAACGATTTTGTTATATATATAGGGAAGTGCTCGTATAAGAGACTCTCTCACCAACTTTATGAGAGATGAGTGGGGGCCGTCACATTTAAGTTGGGGATTCTTACATTTAAGTTGGTGAGAGTGGATATGGAAGTGAGGGCCCCCACCCATCTCTTATAAAGTTGGTGAGAGTGTCTCTTATAGGAGCACTTCCCATATATATATATTTATATATATATGGAGAATATTCATGTACATCCATTTCTCACCATTGTGGTGAGGGACACCCCTTTTTTGAGAAGTTTCAAGTACAAAAAGAAATGTACTTCTCTTTTGTACTTGAAACTTTCCAAAAAGAGGGTGTCCCTCACCACAATAGTGAGGGATGGATGCACTTGAATATCACGTGAGGGTAGTAGACGCTTAACTGCTCAAATCTTAATGAAAGAATAGGAATCGGAAATTCCATTAGAGAGAGGGGTTCGCTGTGGAGTTTTAAGTAGCATGTCGCCTTTTGTATTTTGAATGTAATAATGTCACAGTTTTAAGTAGTATGTCACCTTTTTGTATTTTGAATGTAATAATATCACACACTTACACGTCTATGCCCTTGGGGTGAACATTTCTGACTTCACCCAAAAGTACTTAAACTTCCTCTTCCAATTTTCACGGGCTCCATTAATTGGGTCCCAGCCCCTAAGTTGGAGTGCAAGAAAAAAATTAAATAAAAACTAGTAAATCATGGAGCAACAATGAGATTAGTTTCTTCCAAAGATACTACACTGAACACTGTTGTACGTTAATAATTAACCTTTAAAAAAAATATAAGATTAGCTTCATCGTCAAAGTCTAGCCTGAAATCTTCTACGCAGATTACATGGTCAATAAGAACTTGACCAATTACCAAAAAAACAAAAATAACTTGACCGATTACCAAAACAAACAAAAAGAACTTGACCAGTAGTGAGTGAGTGGGCCATCTGATTACGAAGTGATGGAATGTTTATAAGCCGTGTGGACGCAGAAAGCAGGGAAATGATGGATTGGAGTCTCATCTCCGCGGAAACTCCCGTGGATCTCGTCTCCGCTGTGGAAAAATTCGAACTTTCCCAAGATAAACATTGAGAGGGTGCGATCGGGAGGATCTTGAATCTCAACTGTGAATCTAACTAGCGTTTCTTACACTCTCCGTATCCTTTGATGGAGAGGATTCGGATGTCCCCAGCAGCATCCAGAGGCACCATTCCTCATTTTATTTAACTATATAGGCCAAACATGAAACAAATTCGAGCAATCTCTTTAATTTACTTTATCCAATTGGAAATCATGTCTTTTGTGAATTTTGAAACTCTATGACCACCTTTATATTTTGCTTTGGCTTACGAATATTCATTATTTCTTATTAATTTTTTGATGTTATTTTAAATTCTTTTTTTTAACCGTAGGCCATAAATAAACCATGCTATCAATTGAGAAACAGAGGGTGTCTCATCTCATCTCATACAACCGTCTAGGGATTGATGCCCAGGTAAGTAGGTTGTATCATATGTTGAGTACCACTCACCCATTTTGTAAAAAAATCACCCACAAGCAAAGGTTTTGGCTTATTTTTCTTTTTTGATGGCAATGAGAGGGAGAGCGGGGAGGAAAAGGGAGAAAAGTTATTTGGAGAAGAGGGGTGTAGAGAGGAGTTGAGAGTATAGAGGTTAGGGTAGATTAGGAAATATGAGTTTGTAGAAAGTATTTTTGGCAATTGTGTAAAGAAAAGCCGTGTGTGGAAAGAAAAATCGTGTGTATTTAACAACTCTCATAGGAGAAATGAAGGAAGCCGCACTTGCTTTGGCTGCAGGCCTTTTAATTATTATTATTATTTTTTTTTAAATTTTACGACTCCTATAATCTGGGCAACAATCTTATTATATTGTGAGTTAAGCGACAAGAAGTAATCAACTATAGAGCTGGCCACATGATCGTGTAGGTTCGGTGCAGTGAGATGACATTGTGTTGACAAATCGATTGAGAAGAGTCTTATTCTTAATAGGGACAAATTTACCATTATTTAACTTCTTTGTCATGAGTTTCCTCTGTTTTTCTTCCTAACGTAATGTATGCTAGGTACTCTTTTTGCCTTTTTCCAGTCAAATGCGCGCTAAGAATGATAGATCAAAATCTTGACTTCACTTGACTTGACTTACAAACCGACTTGACTTGAAGGGAATATGCTCGAATAAGTCTGATTCGGTCTGCCAAAATGCTTAATTGATTCGGTCCGCATCAAAGTAGCATTCCTGTGTGATCCCTGATGAGCACCCAGCTTGATTTTTGGAGCAGCTTACATAGAAGGGGAAGCCTGCATGATGAGCATCAACCTTCTTATACTTTTGACTGGGGACAGCCAATCTCTTTTTTATGTCTCCCAGAGATATCAGTGTTAGGATTTTGTGTGTTGGCTAAATTCATGGGTTGGACAAAACTCTGGGTCTCTGAGTTGTATTTTTTATTTAGAAAAGACCTTTGAAGTTAGAAGTTTGGAAGGGCTAAGATGAAGAAAGCCTGAAGGAATCAGAAGAAATCTGCTGGAGAAAGAGAGCTGAATTTCCGGATCAAGTCCAGAGGGGAGTTCGCTCGAGCGACCATTTCATTGGCTCGAGCGAACAGTGTTCTGTCTTGCCCAGTTCTGAAACAGAGGGTTGTTCGCTCGAGCGAACTGAGAGATCGCTCGAGCGAACCTGGCGCGGACAGTGAGATAAAATTGGAAACTTGATATTCTGATTGTGTTCAAACTGCTGATTTTCATCCTAATTAAGTTAGGAAACTTTAAGCACGAACCAAGGGCTATTTAAAGGGTTCAAAGGCTATTGCAAAGAGATACCTCACCTCTCATAGTGCTGAGTTAGAGATTATTCATTGAGAGATTTTCTTCTCTAGAGTTTTTATGAAGTTGTGCTGCCAAGTTCTCTAGAGTCACTTCTTCTGCATCCTTTGTAGAAGATTATCTTCCTGAGAGAAGATTTAAGGAGTCAAATGCTGGTTTGGATCTGTTGCAATCAACGGTGTGAAGTCGTTGAAGCGTGAAGCGACACAAGGTAACTTCAGTCCTTGGGTAGGGGATATCTAGGGAGGAGATTTGAGTTTCTTGTAATTGCAAGATTCATAGTGCTTGATTTGATCCAGCTCGGATCGGTGGTTTTTCACCCGGTTAGGGTTTTCCACCTAAAAGTTTTGGTGTCCTTATGGTGTGTGCTTGTTTACTTTATTTCCGCCGCATATTGTTTTTCTTCGCACACGTTGGTTGATTGTTTGAGTAGACCAATCTAGAAATCCCGGAGACCCCTGCACTTTTTCAACCAGGATACAGTTGCAAATCACCTCTTTGTGGAGACATAAAATGAGAGTGATGGGAGACAGCATCAAAGCAAATCATGATGTTAAAGATGCATACAAGCTAAAAAGATTGAATAAAATCATCAATGAACTGACAAGCCAGATTATATTGTAATCCAAAGGCTAGCAGAATACATCTACACATTACCTCAGGCATTTAAATAATTGCCCATGAAGGCATGACTATAGATTTTCAGCTACAAAAAAAGATTTGGGGAATTGCTAGTTTCCTTCCTAAGAATCTTATTATATGATTTGATTTCTTTTTGCAACCAGCAGGCTCTTCAGTCTTTACAACTTGCAATATGGGTGGATTTGCAATGCCAAAGAAAAAAAAAAAAAGAAAAGAAAAGAAAAAAGAAAAATAGAGGATCAATGCAATCGGGGCATCTAGCACAAGATATGACAGAGGTATGATGAGATTATCAAGAATCAAACATAACTTTCGAGGATCAATAATCTGCAATTAATAGACAATGAAGCCTGAGGTTTTGGCACATGTCAATCATGAGTCATGACGACTGTAGATCTTAGAATTTGAATTTTAATCAACTACTACTTTGTGTTGTACTGATTGATATAACCATTTTTACATCATGGTTTTAGCGTGTAAAGCTTTTAGTTTCGAAAGTGGGAATTATGTCTGCCTCATCAAATATATGTACCTGTGTTTATAGTTCATTGTTTTAATTTTATATCTCATTCAAACTGACAATGGTTCAATTTTTGTACAAATGTGCTTTTAGCAAGTAGAGTTAAGAGCAGTGAACTGTCTGACATGTGAAAAATGAATCAGATCCCCAGAGCAGCCTCTTGCAACAGAACTATGTCCTGTTAGTGTTGCTTTTAGGACCCCTGTATACAATAGTTTGTTTGTCTGGTAAATGCTGTATACAATAGTTGGAATTGGCAAAATCACTTGTTCACAATTTATTAACAGGCACAAGTGGTAAGGTTCCTACTGTTAAGGTTTCTGACCAGTAGGTCAAAAATGATTCATTAGTTGAAATTACAATAAGCATATATATTAACTTCTGATTAAGGCAATTCTAACTGCTCACTTTTAAGACCTTGTGTTGTTGATATAGAGATCCTTTGTTTTTGTCCACAAGGAGTGTGCAAGTATCACATCATGTTGGGATTTGAATAGTGTTGTAATATACATGTCCTGGAACTTGTCATTCTCTCACCCATGTAACATCTGCAGCCACTTTGGTGAGTTAAGTTTTAGAACTACATTAGAAAAAAAAATTAAATTCTAACTTTTTTCAGTTATTAATTATTCAGATGGTCAAATTGTGTTTTTCATATATGTTATCCATCAAGTGGATATTTTTAATTTTCTTAGTTTTATCAATGATTTTTAAAATATTAAAACATCGCAGCCAATATATACGACCCTTACTTAAAGGGATCTCTAATTCTAATCCAGAATTTGATAAAAAAAAAATATAGACAATAATTTATTTGTTGAACCAGTTGGCAGTTTCGAGAGTTAAACCAAAATTTGGACACCCACTCCAGTTGAGTTAATTTTGGCAAAGTGTGTAATAAGAGGGAGGTTGAGGACGAGGAGTTGCTTAGTTGGTTCTCATACAGTTGCCCAAGATTCAAAAAATAAATAAATAAATCCTTGGGTATGCTATGCCCTCTTTCCGTATGTGTGGCGAACCTTTCCCATGCGTGTAACCCTCTTCCATGTGTGTGGGCTCATAGACTTGGTCCTTGTGGGTTTTACTTGAATTGTTTGATTAAAAAAATGGGCCTAGGTGGTGAGTGCGTGGGATTTGGCCTAGAGAATTCTAGATGAGGCTAGAATACATTATGCTGCCTATTTGTTTCATGTTATTGAATACATAAGAATGACAAGAATTTCATTTCTAAGAATTGATTAAAATTGAAGCAATAAATATGAAATTTCAAAGATGACCATCAAATTATCTCTCCTCCAAGGAAAAATAAATTAAAGGAATGTGGAAAATAAATACCTAACTATAGCCTTTGTAATTCAAATCCTATGATAGTGAGGGTTGCTGTTACACCCCGACCCAATTTAAGTTTAATTACTACTAATTATTTATGATTTAACTACTTTAATTATACTTAGTTACTAATTATGATAATTAATGCTTATTAGTTCCTTTTAGATGAGTTAATTGAGTTACGAGTCTTGAATAGTTAGTTGGAACCGATTTGACTTGATTGGGTAGAGTCGAGGGCTTTTACGTAATTAGTGATTTTCTCATTTTGCATCAAATGTACGTCATCTTGGTCTCATCGTGTGTGTCTCGTTGAACACATCAATTTTCATATTGAACCCTACTTCATTTGAGCACATATTGAGTACGTGGGCCCTCACTTGACTTAAAATGAAAATACATGAAAACCACTGGACCTTCGTGCAAATTGGGCACCTTTATCACTTCAACCACTCCACTCATTCCACTCATTTGTTGTTCATTGTGGCTAGGAGAGAAGAACCATTCTCCTCATTTGTTTTTCTCTCCATTTTCTTTTCCTTTCTTTTTTCCATTTGCTAGGAGAGATTGTTGCTTGGGTTTGGAGAGATAACTTGGGTCCATCTCCATCTTCTTCATCCTCCTCTTCTCATTGTGACAAAAACCCATATCTTTAACCCTTCACAATTTCGAAATCACTTCATAGGTAAGAATCAAACCTTACGCCCCCCCTTTTTTTTTTGCTTTTAAGTTGAAATGGAGTCAAGAGACTCATTTATAGTCATACATAACCATTCATTGCATTTTTCATTTGGATTTGTGGTTAGAGTTTGTTATTTGGCGTTTTTGAATCTTTTGAGCAAAGGTTATAGAAAAGGCTTGGAAAGCTAATTTGAGGCAAGTATAAGCTTTAATTATTAATGCATGAGGTTTTATTCTTCGATTGGATTATTGAATTCTATTATTTTCCTCTTATTGTGATTAGCCTCTTTGATCATAAATTGAGAATGATTATAGTATCTGTTTGAGCTTTGGGTGTTAAGTAGTCTTAATTTGGAAAGGTAAAGAGGAGATGGGATTGGTGATGAAGTAGTATAGTTAAATAAAAACATGAAAGGCATGTGGGTGTACGTGTAAATATACGGACCAAAACAGCAACTTAGAGATCATTAATTTGCTAAACGAGCTAGAATGGCAGCTAGGGACTCATCAACAGAATTAAATCGAGCATTGATATTTTCATTCAGAGCATGAACTTCAGTTTTCGGTCGGGTGAGGTGCTCTGACACGCTGTCCTGCTCCCCCTCAGCAGCTACAACATCATCCTCTTCATCGTCCGCTTCTGTAATGCGAGCTTCGGATTGTTGCAGAGAGCGGCGATTGATAGCTCCTCTAATCTTTCGAACCTCATCAAGTTGACGCCAGTCAACTTCTTTAGAGAGTAGAAATCGAGTAAGCAACACCCCGAAAGGAAAAGTAGCATTTCTTGCTGCGCTCGAAATTTTGACCATAACATTGTAAATCATGAGCGGAACTTTCACAGGATTCCCCATTCCAATATGGTACAAAGCCATGCCATATTGATGATTTACAGTTGCGGTGTGGCCACGAGGTTCTAAATTAGCGGAGTAGAACCAGTTGAGGAACCTATATCTGGGAGTTAAGACTCCATGAGAGATGGTCCCAATAGCCCACGGATGCGTACCACCAACTAACTCTGATACCAATTGAAAATTCTCAACCTTAACACAGGCTCAAGTCCCAACCACTCAAACTCTATTGGATTTTCGATAGAGTAGGGCACTAGATAGTGCAAAACCAATGATTGTTCAAACATTGGGCAAAAATGAAATCCCACAAAGAACACCCAAGAAAAATAGTTAAATGAAAATGTCCCAAGAGCTAAGCACATGGACATTTACAAGATGAGCGTGATCAAAAGTTAGAGAAAGATGAGAAGAGAGAACTCCAATGCTTAGAACTTTAGATCAGCAAAGAAGAAGCTTTGGAGAGGAACCATATCTCTCGTTTAATGATGTTAGGGCTAGAAAACCAGAGAGTTTCCAAAGTGATGTCTCTCACGAAAATTTGTGCTCTATATATATTTAGGTCATCACACAAAAAGGAGAGGAAACAGTTCGTCAGATCCAAAATTTACTCATCCTAGGCGCTCGAGCGCGTGAAGCTTCTGTATTGGGCGTCGCAACTTTTCCTTGGCGCTCTCGAGCGCGCGAAGCTTCTGTTTTCGACGAGCTGGTGCAGATAAACCTGTGCACGAGCTCAAGAAGATGCTGTCTAGCTTGCAAGAATAGTCTCTTGGAGCAGTCTACTATCAAATACAATGTAAATTTCAATCCCGGTTTTGTCCACAACCCAATGAATTAGCCAATACACTCATAAAACCTAACAGTATTAGTGTTTGATGATGGGCTGTTTGGACGTGGGGTTTCCAGACTTAGGAAAAGATGAAAATTTGGATAGGAATAGGTTTCTATGTTTGCATCCGATAATAAAAAGGGGTTGAGCTGATTTGGTTCATGAAAGGATGATGCAAAGAACTGGAATTTTGAAGGTGGAAAGTTGGATCTCACCTGAATTTTTCCCCATGTATCCTCCTGAGGAGAAGTTTGGATTCAAGCTCTGGTTCGACCAGGAGAAGGACCCCATCTATCCTCGCTTTGGATGATCCACATCCACGGGTCAAGCACTAGTGAGCACATCAAACTATCCATGTGGCTGAGTGCCCTCACAGCCTTGGCACAATGCCGCAATTATTAGGATAGTACTCTACCACTGAGCCAATAGCCCTTGCTGGCCTCCCCGATGCTGGCAGGGGCATGGGGACCGTAAAAAGGGGATCCTATCAACTTGTTTTGACGGTTCGTTGGCATAATGTCTGGGTTTGCCCCTAGAGGCCCAGACTTACCTAATGTGCGTGTGTTGTGGGGGTATGTGTGCCCCCGAGAGAATAGACCGTCTGGTTAAAATTACCACTAGGATACCCACACCATTAAAAAAAAAAAAAAACAACTCTAGTTAGTAATTGCACAAACAAGGCTATTTAGGTCGACCATTTTATGAAGGACTCTTGTTTGGTTGTGGCCAAACCTATCAATTGAAAACAACCCAACAAAACCCCCACTTGAAAAATAAAAATCCGATTATATGGGCCTAGTAAGTAATATATCAGTGGGCCCCAAAGATATACTGGCATACTCGGAGGATCCACATGACCTTATAGTCTCGTGCACATGACATGAGCAGCAGGAGAGACAACACAGTGGGGGTTATTTTACTCACCAAGTGTCCTCAAATAGTCAGGGATATTTGTGGGCTACCATCGAATCTCTGACTTTCCAACACTTCGTTCATTCACTGTTGAGCCAGCAACCCGCTTGCAAAACCCACAGGATATGTGTGGGCACAGACCCAGGCGAATGCGTCATATAAGATATAACAGAAACAAAAGTATGCCATATAAAGAATCCAAGGCTGACATACCATAAATTAAAGAGACTCAAGGAGTAATTGAAGGGACTAAAATTCAAATCGAAAAAGTTTTGACTAAAATTTCATTCTGGCCACTTAATCGAAACGAAAAACTTCGGCAAGTTGGGCCGAAACGGTATGAAATTAATAACTATGCTACTGCTAATGTTAGTCTTTTCAGTTTTCACTTAGTAGGGATACATATTTGATTATGATCTATTCCACGAAAGAAATATTTCAGAGGTCGCAAATAGGAAATACCATTAAAATTAGATGAGATTAGAGTTATGATTAAGCTATTGATATTGTACTCTATAAAAAACCATCGACTATTCTAAACGAAATATCTTGAGAATCTAGCAAGATATAGTTGCTGAAGTTCTACACATGAATTTTGTTTTGTACCATCAACTAATTGCCTATGACGAACATAGGAAGTTTTAGGAACCAATTGAAATAATAATAAAAAGATGACTTGAAGGTTGAAGGGAGCGTACCATCAGAGCAATCTCTTGCATGTACTCCATCCTGGCAGTAGCAGCTGAATTTCCCACTGTTACTGCCATACCCACAGCATCCATTAGTGACCTCGCACAACATACAATCTCCATCTCCTGAATCCCAATCCAAATCGAACCCCTTGAGCAGCAACCCACGAAAATCAAAATTGGGACCACCCTCTGCCTCGCTTGCCAGCACAGGGACACAACACTCTCCTCACAATACTTACTCCATTCAAAATCTGGAACATCTCCCCCACGAAACACAAAAGAAGTTGTTGTTATCAGTTGTTTTTTGTTTTTATTTATTTTTATCGGTAACATAACTTATATTAAAAGAGAATATAATACAAACAAAGAGTAAAAGAAGAAAAGAAAAAAATGAAAAAGAAAAACAGAAGTACAAGAGAAATGTACCCCCTCACACAACAACTACATAATAAAACCTTCCCAAGGGGAAGCTCTCTCAACACCTTATTTGGCTAAAGCGTCCGCCATCACGTTTGATGCCCTACTCTTATACTGAAAGCTCACATTAATGGTTGTGGATAATACCCAGATTTCTTCAAAACTGAAACTTCCATGGATAAACCTTCTGGTTCGAAACCCGACTCACTGTTTCATTGTTGTTATCAGTTGTATTCCCCCAACAACGAATTTCCCCTCCGTAACTGTAATTAGCCAAAGAGCAACCGAAAAAAGGTAAGCTTCAAGTTGAGCGGGCTGTAGTCTAATAGAGGCAAGGTGTTGGGTGGCGTTGTAGTGCTGTGATGTGGCCTTGGGCAGGTCTTGTCCATTAGGTCCATGTCGAAGAGGGTGATGGTGGTTTCGGTATAGTTGATGTTTCTGACATAGTACTTGTGGTGGTCAGGGAGATGAAAGATGGGTTGGTGTTGGATGTTGCAGGAGATGTTGAAGCCTGGGTAGCCACGGCATTGGGGCGTGGGGGTTCCATTGGAAAGCCAGAAAGGGTAGCTGATGGTGAGGTTGCCACATGTGATGGAAGGGCAGGCTGGGATTGTGCGATTTACTGGATATCCATTGGAAACGGTCAGGATGAAAGTGCAGATTGAAGTGTAGATGTATATGAAGAGGTGTTGTGGATGAGACATTGAATGAGCAGCTAAGAAATTGCAGGTGAGGTGAAAGGTGAAGGTATGGGTGTTTATTTATTTATTTGAGTTGAGTTTTACCTACTCTGCATCGTTAAATATTGATCTTTGAAAATGATTATTTGACTTGAATTCTGAATTTTTACTCTCCATTCAACAATCGCCGTTGTCTATCAAAACTCAAACCATTCACAACAACACAACTACACAACTTCTCTATACTCTGTTCTAAATTTGATTCAACCCAGAGCGTGCTTAAACTCTACAGTTAAATAAATGATAAAATGAAACGTGGGGCTAACTGAAATTAGACATTTTGTTAAATGCTGTATTGGGATTGTATATTTTCATTTTTGGCACTATTTTCAGTTTTATGTTATTTTGTCTAAGAGAAAATGGAAAACAGTGGCTCTATTGAGTGCACAAACAATGGTCCACTATAGGTTATCCATGGTCTGTTTTTTTTTAATTGGGCCCCATTCATATTGTAGCAGACGCATCGCAAACCGTTCTTCCTTGCCTTTAAATCAACTTGACCAGTACTTACCCAGACAGAAGATAAGGTATCGTTTGAAGTGGGGAAGATTTTTAGTACAGTGAGAGAGCTGTTGGAGCTGGACTGACTTCCTGTAGAGAACCAGGAAGATGGTTGGTGACGGAAAATTCAGTGGAAGCTATAGTAGAGGCATTGGTACAAGGTCCTCTTGTTAAATTTAGATTGAAATCACAATCCTAACCACGCTCTTCAAATGGATGGCAAAACTCCTAAACCTTTCAAGTTCCAGAATCATTTGGTTATTTGATTGGTGTGCTGAGTGCATTCATTATAAGCCAGACTCTTTTATGGGTACTAGGTAGTGCTACCTGCGGATAATAAAAGGACTCCATTTAAAAAAAAAAAGTTCACTATAGCTTTCTATTACGGGACTTTTGATTCATGTAAGTGAATTCTTAGGAATTTTAAGACTTATTAATTTTAGAAGCAGTTAAAAATGAAGAATGGAAGGTGAATAGCCAAAAATGAATGTTAAATTCAAGGGAGGATGGGAAAAGAATACCATGCCATCAACTGGTAATTCAAATCCTTGTAAAGTCAAGATTCAATAAACATTGTTACCTTATATCCCTAGTTACCAGGTAGTGTTATCAACAAGCCAAGCTATTTCGCAAGCCAGCTGGGCTCAGCTCAATTAGAGGCTCTAGTAAGAGTTTTGGATAACTGTCTCATGAGCAAGCTCAAGCTAAGTTTTTTCTCAGCTTAGTTTGATTGGACTCGAGCTCGAGTATGGCTCAATTGTCTCATGACTGAAGCTCTAACTAGGTCTTCCTTTCTTTGGGTCATGCATTCAATGTTAAAGTGAAGCTCCTTAGGCTAAGATCATTTCAGCTAGCTAGAGCTTAAACATGTTTAATGGTAAAGTCAGTCTCAACTGGGTCCAAGGTTGGCTTCTTCACACCCACCCCCTAGACTAGTTGGGGAAGGTGGGATGCTGGGGACCCTAAAAGGGTCATTTACTTTTTAGTGGGATGGTTAGCTCCTTTTAACTTTCCTTGGGGTGAAAATTTCAACATATTTAAATGAAATTTTAGAAAAGAAGTTTTGCACCAGAAATTTCTGTTCAATTAAGGTTGAAAAAATGTATAATTAAAACACAACATTAAAATACAACATTACAGGCCTTCTTCTGGCATTAGGTTGTAGAAGAACATGATCTTGAAGGTGAACAAAGATAAGGTTTGGGTGGCATTTCCAAGCTTCCAAGACTTCCTTCTAGCATCTCCACCACTTTAGTCATTGATGGTCGATTTGTTGGATTTGTTTGTATGCACCATAAACCCACTAGCACCATTTTTCTCCCAATATCTTCTTCTGCCTCTGACAGGAATCCAAGAAAAGCTAGACTTTCTTTAGGCTCTATGTGCTTATACACCCAATGCGGAAAATAAATCTCACTAGTTTTCTCTGCTTCTGCATCAATGTTCTTTCTTCCCCCAATCATTTCGAGCACCATCATACCATAGCTATAAACATCGGACTTGTGAGACACGCCGCCAATGCTTCTACAGAACACTTCAGGGGCAGTATAACCAATTGTCCCTCTTGCATCTAGCATCGACAGGGTACTCTGTTGTCGAGGGCATAGCTTAGCTAACCCAAAATCTGATATCTTTGGACAAAAGTCATCATCCAGAAGAATGTTGTGAGGTTTAATGTCAAAATGCACAATACGAGTGCAGCACCCACGATGTAGGTACTCTAGTCCTCGTGCAATGCCAACTGCAATTTGGAATAGCTTTTGACAATCCAAAACATGCTGCCTATTTCCAAAGTTATCTGGGAAAATGAATTTTTCTAGAGATCCTTTGGACATGAACTCGTAAACAAGTGCTCTGTTAGAACCCTCGGAACAAAAGCCTAGAAGAGTAACGACATTAACATGGCAAGTCCTACCTATGCTAGCGACCTCGTTAATGAATTCATCACCATTACCTCTGATGATGTCAAACTCTCGTTCGGACACCACCGGTCAAGTAATAATGGTAATAAATGTGGTAATAAAGAGGAGAGAGATTTATAGTGGTTCGGTCAGTGTGACCTACGTCCACTTCAAAGACAATGATCACCGGATGTATTAATTTCTCAAGTGTCTGTGATTACAAACTTTGGAGAGTGTGCAGAAGAGAGATTACGTCTTGTGAATAACAATAATTGCTTGCCCCTCAAGTACCAAGGGGCTTTCGTATTTATCAGCTTCCCCTAACAGATGGGGAGACTTCTCAGCACGGTTCACGAGGAGCGTTCGAGGTGTCCTCGACTGGCGAGGCAGTTGCGATATTCTCCGCTGGACCTGGTAAGAGCGGGACGTGGCCTGACTGCTTCCGAAGCGCTCCGGACTGCCATGACGTGGCCGGGCATAGTGGATACGGGCCCGGACTGTAAATGGATCTCCAGTAACTTTGGGCCTTGGCTCATGACAGATTGGGCCAATTTGGGCCGGACTCATCATTTGCCCCTCAATGCCCCGCGCCCAAAGAAGCTTTGAAAGGGGGGCATTTTGCATATCCGGCTTCTCTCCCATCCAAATAACTGTTGCCGCGTTCCTCTCCCTGCCAGCTTCTTGTATTCTTCCCCGGCCCTGAGGAGAAGGATGTTTGGGAGAGTCCTGTCAATATGAGACTCCTCTTATGTTTGGGGTTTCTTGAAACCCTAGGCTATAAAAGCCCTTTGAAAGAGAGGAGACCCACTCCACCTTCTTCATCTTCTCCTCTTTCCATAGATCTTTACCTTTTTTTTCTTCAAGAGATCTTCCACCGGCAGCATGGACGATGCAGGCAGAGAGGTCGGCAGCAAGGGGGCGCCCGGCGTGGGCGTCAGCAGCACGGCAGGCGCCGGCGGCGTCGTGGCAGCGCACGGCGGCGGCGGGCGTGTGGCAGCAGCGCCCTGCGCAGGCGGCGGCGTGGAGGTCGTGGCAGCGCCCGGCGGCGGCGGCGGCAGCGTGGGGGCGCCTGGCGTGGGCGTCAGCAGCCCGGCAGGCGGCGGCGGCGTGGCAGCGCACGGCGGCGGCGGGCGTGTGGCAGCAACGCCCTGCGCAGGCGGCGGCGTGGAGGGAGTGGCAGCGCCCGGCGGCGGCGGAGTGGCAGCGCCCAGCTGGGGCGGCGGCAGCACGGCGGCGCCCGTCCGGGGCGGCGGCAGCACGGCGGCGCCCGTCCTGGGCGGCCGCAGCACGGCGGCGCCCGTCCGGGGCGGCGGCAGCACGGCGGCGCCCGTCCTGGGCGGCCGCAGCACGGCGGCGCCCGTCCGGGGCGGCGGCAGCACGGCGGCGCCCGTCCTGGGCGTGACAGCAGCGCCCGGCGTCGGCGCGCTTGTGGCAGCGGCGCCCGGCGGTGGCGGCTGCGTGGCTGGGCCTGGCGTCGGTGGCAGCGTGGCGGCGCCCGGCGTCTGCGGTGACGTGGCGGCGGCGCCCGGCGGCGGCGGCCGCGTGGCTGGGCCTGGCGTCGGTGGCAGCGTGGCGGCGCCCGGCGTCTGCGGTGACGTGGCGGCGGCGGCCGCGTGGCTGGGCCTGGCGTCGGTGGCAGCGTAGAGGGCGTCGTACGAGGGGCCACTGGAGGCCCGGGCTCGGGTGTATCTAGCAGAGCTTTGCGTCCTCGCAAAAAGTATCAAGGGAAAGTCGCAGTCGAGGAGGCCGGATCCAAAGTGAGTACCACTTTTAGTGTGATCAAAACGGACGGTGACCTTACGAGGGTTGCTGTATGTATCCCACCCACCGTACTGTGCCGCCGGGCCGCACCAGATGAGCCAGCATGCGATGATTCTTCTGGTGATGTCGTCATCTATGAGGAGATGATCGAGGCGGGGTTAAGGTTTCCCATATCCTCTCCCATCTGCCGTATTCTTCACTATTTTTCTTTAACTCCGGGGCGATTAGCACCGAACGGATGGAGAGTTTTGATCGGATTCCTTGCACTGTGGAGGAGAGTACATCAACAGGACGCGTCTCCTCCCGAGTTTCATGCTGCGTACAGTTTGATCGAGTCCCCAGCCCCTCACAGGGGCTGGTACTATTTTACCCCTAGGGGCGGAAAGCTGCTCACGGGATTACGCTCCAACTGCCACGATTGGAAATCTCGCTTCTTCTTCATCGGTGGAGAGTGGGTTGCTGAGTTAGATCGACCTTTGGTACCCACACGATGGATTGACGCTAAGAGACTAGGTACATTTTCTGATTGCTTTCTTTCTGATTGCTTTCTTGTTCTCATGCATGTGCTCACTGTCAAGTCCTCATTTGCAGATCCTCCCCTTCTCTCCACAGAGCAGGAGCGCAAGCTGCAAGCGGTGAGAGATCACCCTGACAAGGACTTGGGAGTCCTTCTTCCCAAGGAGAGAGGCAAGACCAGTGGACCTCCTATGGACTCTCCGACTTTGGGTAGTACTGGCGTACTTCATCCGGGATCGGCTTCAAAGAGAAAAGGTAAGTCATCTAAACTTTATCAATGCTTTGTGTGTTTACCTGATATGCCGTACTCCCATAACACCTTTCTTTAATAGGCATAGAGGTAAGCAGAGAGATGATTGGAGCCCGCTTTTCGACCCGCTTCTCGGATAGGGGTACCCCTTCCACCAAGGCGGCGAGGACGAAGGACGTCTCTCGAAGAACCTCTCCGCCAGCGACTCGCGTCGAGCCCCGGGTGTCTCCTCCTCGAGTGGCTTCACCCCTGGTGTCCCCTTATGCGGGGATCTCTTCCGCCAAGAGTGCTTTCCCGCAGTCTTCCTCTTCAGCTACACCTCCTGCCCCTCAACTATGTCCTCCACAACCGGGCCTTTCAACAGGGGTATCGGCTAGGACTGGTTCCATGCTCGGTCATTCGTGGGAGATGCGAGAAAGGCTAGGGAGATATGTGCTGCCGCATGAGGCTTCTCGGGTTAATGCCCTGGGCACAGAGGGGGTTATTGACTCATTTGTAGAGGGCCTGGCTCAGGTAAAGATTCACTATTCTTTATTCCATTTTCTCCAGGCCTTTACCCCTTTATTTCTTTTTAACCGTCTCATTTCTCGTCCTTTATCTCTTCAGGTCTCTACTGCATCCATCTGCCTGCTGTCGAGAGCCCAATCTTATGGTCAGATGAGACGGGAGAAGGAGGCTGTGCGGCTAGAGCTCTGCACTGCTCAAGAGAAGATTACTGCTTTGGAGGCCGCTGGTAGGGCTTCGGGGATTGATCTTGCTGCTGCCCATGAGAGGGTAAGCGAGCTTGAGATCGGACTTTCAGCAGCCAATGAGAGGGCGGCGGAGGCAGAGGTTGAACTTTCGAAGACCCGCGAGAAGGCTTCGCTCCATGAGGCTGAGCTTACGAAGGCCCGTGAGAGGGCTTCGCTCAGTGAGGCTGAGCTTATGAAGGCCCGCGAGAGGGCTTCGCTCAGTGAGGCTGAGCTTGCTCGGACCCTTGAGAAGGCGAGGCTCAGAGAAGTTGCTATGGAGGCAGAGATGAAGGCAGCGAACGAGAGAGCTTCTCAAGCTGAGAGGGATCTACAGATTTGCCTTGCAGATGTTTTCATTGATGGCTACGAGGAGCTTCGAGAGAAGATTTCGGCTGCCTTTCCAGATATTGACATATCAGGCTTTGTGCCGATGGAGGCGCCTGATGGTGGTGGCAGCAGCTCTGATGATGCTGAGGACGATGCAGAGGAGGATGATGATGAGGACGATGCAGAGGAGGATGATGAGGAGGGGGATGAGAGTGATTAGAGCATAGGGTTTTGCTTCTGTTTATAAGCCTAACTTATGCAACCTTTTTGTAATGAACGTAATTTATTTATCCATCCATTGCTTTATTTTCCATTGCTTTATTTTGAACAATGCTTTAAACAATGCCTTGAATAATAAAAAGTGCAACATCAAGTACTTAAACAAAAACCCTAATCCACCCCGCTCAAAATCTTCACTGGTAGTACCTCTTCAAGTGCTCTGCATTCCATGGATGAGGTAAGACCTTTCCTTCAGAGTTCTGGATTCTGTAGGTGCCTGGTCTCACCACTTCTATTATGAGATAGGGACTTTCCCAATTTGGTCCCAACTTTCCTTCCCGAGAGTCCTTTGTGGCGAGAATCACCTTTTTGAGGACTAGGTCTCCTGGTTGGAAGGAACGAGGCTTCACCCTCGAATTGTAGTACTTGGCCATGCGTCGCTTGTACTCCGCATTACGGACCACAGACTCTTCTCTTGCCTCCTCTAGCAAATCGAGGTTGAGGCGGAGTCCTTCCTCATTGGTGGTAGGGTCGTAGTGGTGGACCCTTAGGGAATGCACCCCTATTTCGACAGGAATGACCGCCTCAGTCCCAAAAGCAAGAGAGAAAGGGGTTTCCCCGGTAGGCGTCCGTGGCGTGGTTCGATAGGCCCATAATACCCCCGGAAGCTCGTCTACCCACAGACCTTTTGCTCTTTCGAGCCTTGTCTTAAGGTTGCGCAGGACGGTTCTCACCATCACCTCTGCCTGCCCATTTGCCTGGGGGTGTGCCGGGCTAGAGTGAGGCTGCTTTATTTGAAGGTCGGCGCAGAAGGAATTGAATAGCCTATTGTCGAACTGTTTGCCATTGTCACTGACAATGGCGTGAGGTATCCCAAAGCGACAGACCAGGTTTTTCCAGACGAAATCCTTCACCTTGGAGTCTGTTATTTTTGCTAGGGGTTCTGCCTCCGCCCATTTTGTGAAATAGTCTATGGCGACGACTATGAATTTGCACTGGCCTCGACTCAGAGGCAGGGGGCCCAAGATGTCAATGCCCCATTTGGAAAAAGGCCATGGGCTGAGGATGGTAGTCAGCTCCTCTGGTGGCTGCCTTGACACAGTGGCAAAGCGCTGGCATTTGTCGCACCTCTTGGTGAATTCTTTGGCGTCTTTTACCATGCTTGGCCAAAAGTACCCTTGCCTGAGCGCTTTATGGGCGAGGCAGCGTCCTCCAGAGTGATTTCCACAAATCCCCTCGTGAATCTCTCTGAGTGCGTAGTCAGCCTCTTCTGGGGAAAGGCAGCGCAGCAACGGCAGGTTGTAGCCCTTTTTGTAGAGTACCTCTTGTAGGATGGTGAACTTAGAAGCTCTCATCCTGAGTTTTTTGGCTTCCAGGGGATCATCGGGTACTACTTCTCCTTGGAGGTACGCCTTGATGGGGGTCATCCAATTCGATTCTGCTGTCGTACAGTTGATGCTTGTGGTGTCCACATCCAACTTACTTGGCTCGAACTGGTGCCCGATGAGAGTTGGTTCTGCAGATGAGGCCTCCAGGGATGAGGCGAGCCTGGCGAGAGCATCCGCAGCTATGTTATCACCTCTTGGGATGTGACAGATTTGGAAATGTTGAAACTGCTGGACTAGCTTTTTCGTCATGCCAAGATATTCCTGCATTTTTATTTCTTTTGCTTCGAATTCTCCATTCACTTGATTAACGATCAATTGTGAATCACTAAAGGCGGTGAGGGATCGGGCGTCCATTTCTGCCGCCAACCTCAAGCCAGAGAGCAGGGCCTCGTACTCAGCTTCATTGTTTGTGACAATAAAGTGTAGCCTCACTGCATGTTTGATGCGGGTAGCATCGGGGCTGATCAGAATGATTCCCGCTCCACCTCCCTCGCTGGTTGCGGAGCCATCAACATATAGCCTCCAATGAGGCAGTGAAGGAGAAACTCCATGAGGTGTTTGAGCGCCCGGAGGGATCTGCGCGGCTGTTAAGGAAGCGGGGGCGCCAGGAGGGGTCTGGGCGCCCACTAGTGCTGTCGGGGCGCCCGGAGTGGCGTGGGCGCCAATAAATGTCTGGGCGCCTGGGGTGGCCTGAGCGCCCATAGATGTCTGGGCGCCTGGGGTGGCCTGGGCGCCCATAGATGTCTGGGCGCCCAGGGTGGCCTGGGCGCCCACTGATGTCTGGGCGCCCGGGGTGGCCTGGGCGCCCACTGCTGGTGTCGGGGCGCCCGGAGTGGCTTGGGCGCCCACTGCTGGTGTCGGTGCGCCCGCTCGGGTGTCCTGGTCGGGTGGTAGTTCGACTTGTACCTCTGGGCTAGACGGCAGTGACATGGTGGGTTCACGTTCGGAGTACGTAAACTCAGCTACAAAATCTGCCAGTGATTGTGCCTTGATGGATACCCTTGGTTGATACTGGATGTCAAACTCGCCCAGCTCTACTGCCCACTTGAGGAGTCTCCCGGATACATCCGGCTTTGCCAAGACTCTTTTCAAGGGCTGATTGGTGACGACCACGATAGTATGGCTCTGAAAATAGTGCCGTAGTCGCCTGGCAGTAGAGATGAGGGCAAGCGCAAGTTTTTCTAACTCCGAGTATCTAATCTCGGCGCCTCGGTATGCTCTACTGACATAATAGATGGGCCTTTGCACACCATCATGATTTCTAATCAGAACAGAGCTGACTGCTGAGGGGGAAGCAGATAGGTACAGATACAATACCTCACCGGGTGTAGCATGCGAAAGCAGAGGAGGTGTGGCTAAGTATGCTCTAAGCTTCTGGAAGGCCTCCTCAGCCTCAGGTCCCCATTCAAAAGCCTTTCGGAGAATCTTGAAGAAAGGCAGACACTTATCTGCAGATTTGGAGACGAATCTATTGAGTGCTGCGATCCTTCCGTTGAGGCGCTGCACCTCCTTGGTCGAAGTGGGCGACTTCATGTCGAGTATAGCTTTGATTTTATCAGGGTTCGCCTCAATTCCCCTCTGGTTGACCATGAAGCCCAAGAATTTTCCCGATCCTACGCCAAAGGCGCATTTCTCAGGGTTCAGCTTCATGTGGTAGGCTCTGAGAACATTGAAAGTCTCTTGAAGATGGTCGATGTGATCTGCTGCAACCAAGCTCTTCACCAGCATATCGTCGACATAAACTTCCATTGTTCGCCCAATCTGGGACTGGAACATTTTGTTCACCAGGCGCTGGTAGGTTGCACCTGCGTTTTTCAGCCCGAAGGGCATGACCCTGTAGCAGTAGGTCCCCTTTGGAGTAATGAACGACGTCCTTTCTTGATCTGGGGGATGCATGCTGATCTGGTTGTATCCAGAATAGGCATCCAGGAAGGAGAGGAGTTCATGTCCTGCTGTGGCGTCGATGAGGAGGTCAATCCGAGGCAGTGGATAGCTGTCCTTCGGGCACGCTTTGTTGAGTTCAGTGAAGTCAACGCAGAGGCGCCACTTTCCATTGGCCTTTGTCACCATCACCACATTGGAGAGCCATTCAGGATAAGCCACTTCCCTGACCGCCCCGTTCTCAATCAGCTTCCCGACCTCCTTGTCTATTGCCTGGGCCCTTTCAGTGGAGGCGCCCCTTAGCTTTTGCCGAACAGGTTTGTGGAGAGGGTTGACATTGAGGCGATGGGTGGCGATGGCTGGGTCGATTCCTTCAAGATCCGCATGTGACCATGCGAATATGCCCATGTTATCCCTCAAAAAATCTGTCAATTGGCCAACCAGATCCTCCGGGAGTGAAGAGCCAACATATACTTTCCTTTCTGGATGCTCTTCATTCAAGATTATAGGGGTAAGATTTTCAACAGGTTCCCCTCTTTCTGTGGTGGCCTCATCTCTTGGGTCCAAGACTTCAACCTGCATCGCCTCCTGTGTTATCTTGGCCTTCATCGAGGTGACGTAGCATTCTCTTGCTGCTACTTGGTCTCCTCTAACCTCCCCCACTCCATTCGGGGTTGGGAAGCGGAGGATAAGATGATAGGTGGAAGGGACTGCTCTTAAGGAGTTAAGAGTAGGTCGCCCCAGAATGATGTTGTAAGCTGATGGACAATCTATCACCAGGAAATTGACCATTGTGGTGGAGGTTCGGGGGGCTGTCCCGGCTGTAACCGGCAATGTGATTGCCCCCAGGGGATACACCTTTTCCCCCGAAAAACCAATGAGAGGAAATTTGACAGGCTGTAACCTCTCTCGGCCCAGCCTCAGCTTGTCATAGGCCTCTACAAATAAGATATCTGCAGAGCTTCCACTATCCACCAAGATCCTATGCACCTGGAAATTGGCGACGGTCATTGAGAGCACCAGAGGGTCGTCATGAGGGTGCTGGATCCCTTCTAGATCTTTATCCGAGAAGGATATAGTTTCTTCGGCGCTGTGCCTCGGTGCTTTTGACGGGCGTGGCTCATCAGGATGCCTCGCCTTCCTGGCATATGCTTTCATGGCGGAGAAAGACTCCGCTAACCCTCCAGAGATGGTTCGGATTTCTCCAATAGGGTGCTGGTTTTCGGCATTGTGAGGTGGCGGTGGCGCCTGCCCCCTACCAGCAACATATTGGCGCAGGTGTCCACGCTGGATGAGATCCTCAATCTGCCTTTTGAGGTCGAAGCAATCATCAGTGTCATGACCGTGGTCGCGATGGAAGCGACAATATTTGGTCATGTTCCTGCGATTTGGTGGAGATTTCATTTTCCCCGGCCATTTCACTGCAGGATCATCTTGTATTTCCAGCAGAATGTGCCCCACGGAAGCATTGAGAGCCGTAAAAGTTTGTTGGGCTCTCGGCGGAACAGGGCCGAGTCGGTCCCTCTGGGGAGCGGGACCGAGTCGGTCTCTGGCAGGTATCCTCTCGGTTCTGCTCCGCTTGTTGTTTGGCTCCCTCTTGTCGTCTCTATCGTGCTTTCCTTTGTCCGCCGCTCTGGAGGACTCGCCTTTGGAGGACTCGCCCCGCCTGGCCCTAGTAGCGTCCTCAGCATTCATATATTTCTGGGCCTTCGCCAGTAACTCCGTCATGCTCTTTGGCGGGCGCTTCATTACTGAGAAGTAGAAACTGGAAGGCCGGAGGCCTCCCAAGAAGGCTGTCATGGTTACCTTGTCGTGGGCTTCCTCAATCTGAAGTACCTCCTCGTTAAAACGAGTGAGGTATGCCCGGAGGCTCTCATTACTATCCTGCTTTACACTCAGCAGGTGCGTGGCTGGCTTTTGGTGGCGGCGTCCTCCAATGAAATGTGATACGAAGGACCTGCTTAGCTCCTCGAATGTGGAGATGGAAGCTGGGGCGAGATTGGAAAACCATTGTCGGGCGGAACCCTTCAACGTGGTCGGAAACGCCCTGCACATAATCTCCTCCGGGATACTGTGCAGCTGCATTATTGTTTTGTAAGTCTCTAGGTGATCCAGCGGATCCTTCGCTCCATCAAAGGTTTCCACGGATGGCATCTTGAACTTACCAGGGAGTGGATAGTTCACCACGTCAGGCTTGAACGGTGTGTCCGTTCGCCTGACTAGGTAATCCACTGTCTCTGGGGCATGTGCCTTCATGGCGTTGAAAACATCGCCCAGTTGATCTTGCATCTCCTTGAGCTTCTGGTCCCATCGGTTGGGAGCTGCTCTGCTCGAATCATAGAAGTAGCTCGCGCCTTCCAGCTCCTGATTCTCACTTTCCCCTTCCTGGAAATGAGAATCCTTCCCCTCAGAAGCGGAGGGGGGATGTGAAAATTCTCCGTGATTTGACCCTCCCGGAGGTGGGGGTCCTCCCGGAGGTGGGGGTCCTATCGGAGGTGGGGGTCCTCCCTGCTGGGGCCCACGGGGGCCGCCCTGAGAACGGGCGCCAGGGGGTACACCATTGGCGCCCAGGGCATGGGCGCCAGGAGGAGCCTGGGCGCCTGGGGCCTGGGCGCCAGGAGGAGCATGGGCGCCCGGGGCCTGGGCGCGTAAGTGGGGAGCTCCTCGCCGTCGTGGAGCTCTTTGATGCCCCAGGCGTGTTCCTCCTTGTGGTACTCCTCCGAGTCCTCCTTGCCCCGCGAGCATGAGTTGTAGTATTTGATGGTTTTGGGCCATCATCTGCTGCATAGTCTCCAACATTAGTTGAGGAGTGGGAGCAGGAGCATTCGGGCCAGGATTAGTCAGTGGAGGACCATCCTCGCCCTTCTCGCGTCTTGTCGATCTGGTGGTCACCATAATTTGAACGAGGGTGAAAACTTTTTGTACTTTCCCACAGACGGCGCCAAACTGATGATGTCAAACTCTCGTTCGGACACCACCGGTCAAGTAATAATGGTAATAAATGTGGTAATAAAGAGGAGAGAGATTTATAGTGGTTCGGTCAGTGTGACCTACGTCCACTTCAAAGACAATGATCACCGGATGTATTAATTTCTCAAGTGTCGGTGATTACAAACTTTGGAGAGTGTGCAGAAGAGAGATTACGTCTTGTGAATAACAATAATTGCTTGCCCCTCAAGTACCGAGGGGCTTTCGTATTTATCAGCTTCCCCTAACAGATGGGGAGACTTCTCAGCACGGTTCACGAGGAGCGTTCGAGGTGTCCTCGACTGGCGAGGCAGTTGCGATATTCTCCGCTGGACCTGGTAAGAGCGGGACGTGGCCTGACTGCTTCCGAAGCGCTCCGGACTGCCATGACGTGGCCGGGCATAGTGGATACGGGCCCGGACTGTAAATGGATCTCCAGTAACTTTGGGCCTTGGCTCATGACAGATTGGGCCAATTTGGGCCGGACTCATCAACCTCCCTTGGCATTGTTCAAGACCTTCACTGCCACAGGACGACCATCTTTGAGGTTGCCTTTGAACACACTGCCATGGCCTAAATTATCCTTGAAAGAGTTTGTCATCATTTTCAGCTCTGAATATCGATATCTTTTAGGAGCAAGAGAACCATAGTTTTCTAAAAATGCCTCCACATTGCGACTATCACGTGTTTTCTTTTTCCAAAAGAAGATGGAATTATCTGATGGCAATTTCCTCACAAGACAGAGCATGAAGACAAAACAGCTGGTCAGAATAGCTCCAGTGATTGCACCTGCAAGAGAGATACTTGAATGAAACACTTTTGGGCAAATTTCATCACCTTGCACATAAGTTATTTTTAATAGTGTTTATTCGTTCTAACAACTATAATGACTGTTATGTGATCAGCTAACTTAATTTTGCAGCATGTTCGTTGCCGACCACAATAATTTTGTAATTCTAGAACATTCATCCCAGTTAACACACAGTGCATGTCTCAGCAACCTTTCAATCTTGTATGTATGTAGAGATGGAAAATAGTCTGTAGTTAGGTTAGGGCCATCCAAATGGTGATTCTAGAACTAAGGCCATCCTAGACATGATATATCAAATTTATAGTTCGGTTTGACAGGCTGCTCACTCGCAATAAATTCTTAAATAACAAACATTTTGATCTAGGAAATACCCTCTGCGTTGTAATATGAAATAGAGGTTTGCAATGCCTACTGGCACCTCCCTGTCGAGCCACACACATAAGGAACAATTGCATTGTGACCTTGAATCATATGTACAGGAGTCAATCTGCACAACATGTGGATTCACCTGCCAAATAGAATGTACTCAGTCTGTGTAGAAGGCTCACTATTACGTGCTAAGCCACCCAATTTTGCAGCAGTTTGGTTAGTGACCACCATAATTTTGTAATTCAAGAACCTTTGTCCCATTTCCCACGGTGCATGGCTCAGGAACCTGGCAATCTTGGCAGTCCAGTATGTACACAAATGGAAAGTAGTCTATTGGGAGGCTAGGGCCACCAAAATTGTGATTCTGGAACTACAGGCCATCTGAGATGTATAGATTCTTCAATAACATTTTGATCTAGATACACCCCTCTGCTTTGCAAAATGCAATAGAGATTTGCCATTCCTATATGCTCCTTCCTATTGACCCATCCAAAAATGAAGGCACAAGTCACAACTGCAGTCTGCCCTTGGATCATATGCACAAGAGCCAATTTGCACATGTGGATCCACCTGCTAAATAGAATGGTCTCTCCTTTTGGGCTATGGTATCAACACGAGGTGCTCATGAGTGGCGGGCATTTTGAACACATGGATTGACAATTAGTCCATAATGTCAAAAGTAGAGACGAGAAATGAAAAGAGTGCCTAAACAAGGATACATGTATGTGAGATCTGTGCTGTTTATCAAATTACCCCCACTTCAACTTCCCATAGCCCACAAAAATAGGTGGTCAACTCACTGTAATTACCATAAATAATGTGGATTGTTGATTTGCCTTACTATCAACATAATTTCTATTGCAAATGAGGCTCACTTGATGAGCTGACCAGCCTGATTTTCTAGCCTAGGAATGCTTGCTATTTTTCAGTTGATGAACAGCCTGAACGACAAACGTATTCCGACCTCGCATCCCCAGTATCGTTCAATCATCTACATACAAATATCATCTTTGTAGTACAAAGGAACGGAAAAGCTTGAAAAGCATTATACCTATAATAATGCGTTTCTTGCCTTTAGGACTACCTGCAAAAGCATTATGTAAGCTGGTTCAGCAAATAATAACAACAATAAAACTATATATAAGATAAATATTCTCTTGCAAACGGTTCACTTGCAAAGAGTGCGCAGAAGCCATTGCAATGAACATTAATAAGTGGGGCCCGCCTCTGTCTCCGTCCCCCTGCACGGTTTGTATGCAAACCATGCACAAGAGATTTTTTTCCCTATATAAAATACCTATGATGATTTTTCTTTCAGATTTATCATCACCTGCAAACGTTGAGGGGAGGATGATGAGATAAATCGTCAATTTTCAACTCAAAACTGGTTGAAGACTAAGATCTGACTGCTTTGTCTTATTAAAAAAATCTTCTAGAAGCATATAATCTGAAAAGTTAAAACCACTATAACTGAAAGTCTAGGTTCAGAAAAATAAAAGTATTTCACATAAGCATGATGTTCAGTTCAGTTCAACACTTTCCTTGAAAAACAGTAGAAATGAAAGTTGATCCCTATCATAATACCAGAAGTCAGATCATCATCAACAACAAAGAAGCATGAACAAATGAAATCTGTGTTGGCAGCTCCTTGGAAATGGATAGGCCTCCACTTAAGGTCCGGTTGCAGCATTAAGGAACTTCATCCTATCTCAAGGAAAATCTTGCGGCAAACAAAGACAAAATAGGTCGACATCCACCGGGTCACAACGATCTGTGTTGGCCCACGCATGGGAAACGCATGGAAAACAGAAAGACTGACCAGTTTTATGGACGAGTCAGATGTAGAATATTGCTCTGTATGTATAGCAGAGATCATAACCATTTGAATGTGTGTAATCGAGCAACTCTGAGAAATCTTTGGGGTGTAGCATAATGGCCATCCTCAAAAGAGGAATATAAGGACAATCTTCAAAAAAAAATTTTATTATTATTATTATTTTTTTTGCTGAAAAGGTGACTTTTTTTTTTTTTTTTTTTGCTATCGGAGGGTTCCAATCTTTCGGGCTGGACTAATCCCTCGAGACAAGGAAGGATGCCGGTAAAGTCTCCTGTAGCACAATGTAGTAGTGCAGTTTTGAACCTACAAACTCCGAGTGCAAGTCGTGGTCCTAGACCAACTGAGCTATCTCTTGGAATTATTTAACACAAACTTCAAACATGTAGAATGGGCGACTCCAAAAGGTAGATCAATAAAAATAAAAATAAAAAAAGTAAACCAAAATCTGGCTTTGTCATGCATTTTCTCTTCTTAAGTGTCTCAATTTTCATGCCACTATAGAGAGTTGAAAATTGGAACGTATATGTTTGGGTGAGAATTTTCTACCGGAATATGTAAAATTGAATTATTAGCACCAAGAAAATTGAGCCAAGTCTTCCTTCCCTCTCCACTACCATAAGATGGGATGGCTACCCAAGTGCCATTTCCTAAATGAGAATTCCAATGAAAATGACAATTTTATGGAGAGAATGACCTTTGTACTCACCACCTCCTCACCATTAGCAAGACCCAAGTGAAAAAGGACAATAAAAAAAAAAAACCCCATTGAAACCCCCTTCCATTCTCACTCTCAAGATTCACGAAGGCCAAAATGTCAAAAAAGGAAAATGGAAGTATGATAAAAAAAAGGCACAACAATGTCACAATAAAAATGGAAAAAGGAAAAATATTACAAAGACCCTTTTAAGCAAAATTTTATATATTTTTAGAATAACTCATTAATTTTGTTATTTAAAAATTAATTCTCCACAACAGTGTCACAGTAATAACCAAGGGCCAGGATAAACCCCTATTTGAAAATATCCTGACAATTCTACTAAAACATTAAATTTTCCCCTATTTGAAAACATCCTGACAATTCTACTAAAACAGTAGATTTTGGAGAAATATATTTATGAGAGTAGCTCCCCCACATATATCCATGGGGACTCTAGGACTAATTGTCCACAAACTAAACTAGAGGCAGGGTCCTTAGATGGCAGGTGGGGTTGCCCATGGGTAGGCTGGATGGGGCTAACGCTAGTCTAAGCTGATACTAGGCTGAACTCATGTTCATGGGCCTAAAAACTAATTTCAAACCTAGTAAAGGATATACTGAGCCCATCTGCGATGAACTTGTCGTGCCAGACGTACTCTGCGACTCTGCCTTACAGATGGGCCATTAGATAAATACAGGCTCAAGTCCAGTCTATTTACCTATTAGGTCGAAATGTTAGGCTCTGGCTCAGCACATGGCCCAATTATAATTAATTTAATCAATATGGGCGGGCCTAGCACTTGTGCAACCCTGTCGAGGGATAAAATTTATTGCGCATAGTCCACATTTTCAAAATAAAGAACTAGATAAAGTTGTCTCGACAGTGCATTCACTTTAGAATGGGGTACCTTCTATATCATGTTCAGTAGGTGGGTCCCACTGAAATCAGTATGGAGTGGGGAAACTGATCAGAGGATCAGAGAGGGGCCCACATTTGCCAACACTATGAGAGCCAACATTCAAATGCCATTGGTTTACATTTATAACAACGAGAAGCACAAAAATAGTTTCGCATTTACATTTTAGAAACTTGAATTTTTTGCTTTATGCCTTCAGGGGCTTATTTAGCTTATACTTTAAATTGAGCCTCTATAGATTAGCTCAAGTCTTTCATGACTTGAAAAAAAATTTTTTTTTTTTTTTTTTTTGAAAAAGACTTGGTGTAGTCATTTAACTGACCAGGGTCACTCTTTTAATTGATCTAAGCCATTAAGATTACAGGTCTCCTCGTGCATGCCAGCATTCTAATTTGACATTCCCTCAATCATATGGGGAAAGGAGAGCAATCACTGTATGGTTGATTGTCCTTTAGGTAGCCACAGTATTTCTGAGTGCCCTGTGTCCAAAAGGGTAGCTGATGTTGAGTTTGACATTCCTGCAATCAAAACTCATTCAATTCACTCAATCTCTCCATTATCACTTCATTAAGTTCATTTGAGGCTAATCTCATTGAGTTGGGTCATTAACCATCATTAGTCTAATTAGACTTAATTAATTAGCTTTAATTTCAATTAATTAGAGTTAATCTTGATTAACTCGGGACGGGGTCTTACAGGGCCCTCATATTTAAGTTGTTGGCATAGGATATGGATGTAAGGCCCTCACCTTATCTCTCATAGTAAGATGAGAGCATCTCCCATATATATATAAGAGGATGAGATTAAATTTAGAGTTTGATTTGGAAGTGTAAAAAAAAAAAAAAAAAAAATCTATTTATAATTGGATACCCAAACCCAGACTTGTTTACCATATTTTTATTTTCAACGAAATTGCTTGGTTGTAATTTTCTATCCTCTTCTCCGTTGATTTTGATATTGTGTCTCTCATGGATTGAAGATATTAATGGAGAATTTTAGTGATCAATGGTAAGTAAATTTCTACTTTTCTCCTTGTTATAGTGGATTTTTTTATTGATAAAAGATTAGGCTTAAGGTTAAGAATAATTAGATTTGGCTTCCTTGACGGTGTCCAGAGCCCTCCTTAGTATATAAGAATGTAAGGAACTTCGCACTAATTGTGAGACATTTGATAATTTAATAAGTGAAAGAAAGGTTGCTCAAATGGAATAAGAATAATTTGGTATAACTGAGGATAATAATAGGAAAGTTAGAGATGAGCTGCGAGAACCCTGAGATAAAAATATGATCTGGCAAATTTCTATTCCTAGTCCTACATGTGGGAAATGGTTGAATCATTTATCTCACTATTATCAAATAAATTATGAAATACGTGTGTACATAAATGACATAATATATGATATGTACATAGTAAAACACAATTTATATTATGCTTTATTAATTGGGAATTAGAGTAACATATATTATGCTTTGCTTACTGCATATTTAATGTACATAAACGGGGGTAAAGCACACTTAATTTATATTATGCTTTGTTAATCAGGAAATAGAGTAAGGTTTTAGAGTAGAGTGCAATTCCACATGTATCTAGACCCTATTAATTGAGACGTAAAATGGTCCCCCACCCCACTCGATGGCAAATCAGGCCGGGTCCGTTTGTTTCAACTCGGTAGTCATAATAGTCAAGAAAAAGGAGGAGGACACAAGACGCTTACCCGGAGACGGAGGACACTCGTGAGGAAACGATGTTCCGTTGCAGTAGCAGGCGCGGTGTACAGCAGAAGTTTCATTAAAACGGCAGTGGCCGTTAGATTCGAAGCAGTCCCAGCAAAGATGGTCAAAGTGGGTGAAAGACCACGTGACCTCGAATCCCCCTGCCAAAGCATCAATCCAAAACTTGTCCGGGTTTTCCAAGTGCCCCTTTTTATTTTCGTGGAGGATCGGGATTTTTATGACGCTGCAATCTTTGAACGGGCCTGTGATATGCTCTTCGAATGTGAAGTAGCAGGCTTGATCGCTTAAAATATCGGAGGAGCAGTGGAATTTTAGGTATTTGTTGTTTGGAGCAAGATGATCAGGGCAGTTGAGGAACGAGAGGTTGAGATCTCCATGAGTGTAATTAAAGAGATTGAAGTCGAGACTAATGCTGCTGGAAGGAGCATGCCATGTACTCATGTCCTTCTTCGCTGGTAAGTAATAATCTTTATCAACGATGGTGGCTGTCTGGAGCTCATGATCGATCTCCGTAACATAGTACTGGCGCTTTTGAATCTCAATCTCAGAGGAACGGTCAGCCTTATTGCATTTGATTTCCAACTCCGGTGGAGAGCGGCAGTACTCCGGACTGTCCTGTGTCCAGAAGGGATAACGGATTTGGACACTACCGCAATCAAATGGGGTAGGGAAGCAGTCAAGGAATCGTTGATTGTCCACTTGAGCGGAAGAAACCGGAGTAAAAATGAGCAACACAATGAGGAGGAAGGATTGATGAATTGGGAAGGTATCCATGATAGTAGAAAGAGATGATTTTGTATGTATATAGGAACAAGAAACCAGACAGAAATGGATTTTGCTATTTCTTTTCATCTATCACACGAGAGAGAGAGAGAGAGAGAGAGAGAGAGAGAGAGAGTGGAGATGGGGGTGGAGACTTTTATATCCCAATATAAAAGGAAAGGGAGAGGAAAGTCGATTACGGAGAGCAAGTGATCTGAAGAAGTTCGCAGAAAAAGTGCATGCTGCTATTCGTATATTATGCTCTACGGTTACGTTGTGTATGTATGCAAGTGTCAAACCTTCTGGCCGCCTCAAATCAGATTTTTACAAAACAACAGACCAGGCCCATGGGGAGCCGGAGCCCACTCCCTAATCCATTCCGACGCTCTTTAATTCCCCACGTATAAAAATTTCCAAATCTTAAAATTGACGAAAAATGAGTGATATACATGAGTAGTGGATTTGTTTCCACAAAAGATAAATAGACTGATATGTATATAAGACCTACTAGGTCAACAACCAAGTCGAGCCTCGAATTTCCTAAGCAGATACGCGTTGATTGAATTTTGTATGCCGTGTGGGGACACAAGGCAGGAAAATGAACAGTTTGGACTCTCAACATCACCGTGGAAACTCCCGTCTAATCTCGTCTTCGACGAAACCCTCGAGGAAAATTTTCAACTTTCCCGTGATAAACATGAGAGTGGGGCCGGAGGGCTTTTGAATCTCTACCTGTAAATTAAGCTTTTCCCACACTATCCGTACCCTTTGATTGGTGTGAAAACTTAGATGAAATCCAGCCGTATGCTACAAGTTGTGAATATTTCGGCCATCACCTCTACTCAGTTTTCCCTTGTCCAAATATCAGGTAGGTAGCACCCCTTTTGTGTATAGGCTAGGAGCAGAACTCTGCACTGGATTGCTCCCAGCGACAATCCACGAGACTCAAAATGATGCCAATCATCATCATCATCATCATCATCATCAAGATTTTGTCCAAACTATATTCAAATTGGCTATATGAATCCTGATATACGTTAAGTTTGTTTCTATGTATCACATATCATTATATTTTATCCTAATGGTAGTTAGTCCTAAATATTATCCTAATGATAGCTGTTCCAATCATAACAGTGGAGCTAACTCCCATTTGAGGATTTCCAAGAGAGAGGAACGATGACCTTATAAGCGGCTTAGATTTTTAATAGGTTAGCCCAACAAAAGAAGGTGCATCTGGCCCGTCAACTCTCTCTTGCACGTTTATTTTTATTATAATTTTTTAATAAAAGAAAATCTCTTTGCAATTGGGCTTGAACGCACACTCTACCCCAAGAGGGAGGATTTTGATGTCCCTGCACTATTAGCATGCAGAGGTAAGTAGCCTCAGTTCGGCTGTTTATATGCCTCTGTATGTTCTGTTTTCCTTTTTCCTTTATTCTATTTGAAATAATGGTTTCCGGGATTTTATAATTTAAAATGTTTCAAAACTCATATCTCACCTCACCACCTTTATATTTTATTTTGGTATCTAATTTACATCCAAAACACTCTAGAAGCAATTAACTATGAAGATTCATAAGTTTTTTAAAAAGTCTTTATTCTATTTTTTAAGTCTTTATTTTTAAGAATTGAAGGAAAAAAAAAGCATAAATAAACCAAGCTATCAATCCAAAACCGGTAAATCAAGTGCAAGCAAAGTGTTTTTTTTTTTTTTAGCCATTTTCTTTTTCTTTTTTGACAATATGACATAATTAGCAAAGGGGGTTGGGATCAAATAGTAGGAACAGGAAACCCACACAATGGAAAGGAGAGGCTACACACGTGGAAACAGTGGCATATTCCTTGATATAAGTGAAATGTTGGGTTGCCAACCAACTAAAGAACCCTTTTTTCTCGACAAAATGAAAACTTGATAGAAATTGTTTTGTAATATAATTTAACAATAAAAAAATTATTTAGGAGAGACGAAGGAGACCACGCTTAAAACTTGTTTCCAGTCAATTGATAAGATTGATTGTTAAAAATCTTGACTCGACGCGTCTTGACTTACAACTTGGAGGGAATAGGTCCGTATGAGTCGGACTCGGTCTCCCAAAATGTGGGTGGAGCTCTTAAAACTGGCCAATTTTAGTTGAGTCAGTGACATTTGGACTCAGTTAGGTGAGTTGAGATTTGGAACTACGCTATAGAAAATTGATAAAGAAAATTGGTTTAGCCAATATTCACAAGTGCAGACGCCACTGATTCAAGTCCAACTGAAGATATATATGGGCTGGAGGGCCAAGCTAGGCGCGCTTGTAAGTGCAATGAAGTGAGCCGAACTCGGTTGTTGGACCAATGTGCTTTTCGTGTGATGTTTCTGAAAAGTCTGGGCCTCATAATTCTCTGCGGTCACTATATATATATATATATATATATATATATCAATCAGCGAGGCCTACCTCTTCAACTTAAACAAATGCATTGGCCTTTATTACAATACTTGATTTCGGATAATACTGGAGTCCGGATGGATCCCCTACTGTGTAACACAATGGGATCCCCATGTAATGTATCGGACTGTGGGACCCACTCCTGTACGTAGGAACTAAATTTTAGAACATATCCTTGGAGAAGTGAAAGGGATTAATGTTGAACGGTATTAATTATCAATATGTGGGCCCAATCATATATCATGGCATGTGTTACACGGTTCCTATGTTTTAGCAGATGGGATCGGGGCTCGGTATCATTTGATAACGGGGTATCACTTTTGTGTCTAATTCCAGATCTAAACCAGGACCTGATCACTAGTTGGGACACAAAATGGTCTATACTCCATGTCATCTATCTAGTGGGGTACGATGGTTAATAGAGTTATCATTTCTTTTGCTACTACAATGGTTGACGTTGACAGAGTAAAGAAGCAGCGTCTGAAACAACATCAAGTTGAGAGGAGGAGACGAGATGCTTACCCGCCGGAGGACACATGTACAGATGCGGTTTACCCTTGCAGTAGCACGTGGGGTCTGTGGGAGAGTCTACATTGTAACGGCAGTGGCCATTGGATTGGACGCAGTCCTAGCAACGATGGTCGGGGTCGATTGCAGACCATTTGACCTCGAATCCCTCTCTCAAAACATCATTCCAAGCATCCGGGTTGGATAAGAGCGGATTCATATTCCTTTTGAGGATCGGGATTTCTATCACTTGACAACCCCCCCCCCCCCCCCCCATCCCATTAACCCTTCTTCTTCTATAGACCGTCTGCTTGCATAAAAAGCGTGACCGCTTGATTGATCTGATTCAAATAGGCGATTCAAATAGGCACTTAAGGGGTTTAATGAGTGGGTGGGGGTGTCTGATTCAAATAGGCGCTTAAGAGGTTTAATGGGTGTGGGTGTGGGTGGTCTTCAACAAGATTAGAGCTGTTGTAGAGGAATGTGAGTATGCCTTATCTCCTGAGGTAATAATGTAAGAGTTTGTAATCGATGTCACATCCCGGACCCGAGAATCCCCTGATTAGGGTGGTTCCCAAGATGTGACACGCGTACTCCCATAAATTCGCACCTGTTCCGGACCAAGTCTGAATTCACGAAGGAGAAAATTCCACATTTCATGTGTGAGGATTACTCACTGACACCTGTGAAGCAACATTTAATTGTGGAAGCATGTACAATATTAATATCAAAGCCATGAGCAGTCAATTAAGGATACCGTTTCATAATAATTAGCCTAGAACAAAGCTAATAATTTAAACCTTCAATGCATACTTGAACTAAGTGCAAGATTAACTATCTAATCTCAAGTCATAAATTTACCACACTTATACGTACTCCGGCGGTCAAAGCTAAATATGAACCTTACCGATCAAATCTCCAGTCTGAAGGATTATTAGCTATTCCCTTCGGTATCTTGGATCCCTGTGACACCAAGTGTAGCACCATGAATACGACGATTCAACAATATATATGAGCAATTAAAATATATCACATAGTCTATCAAATGTGAATTATTAGCTTTGTTCTAGGCTAATTATTATGAAACGGTATGGTTAATTGACTGCTCATGACTTTGATATTGATATTGTACATGCTTCCGCAATTAAATGTTGCTTCACAGGTGTCAGTGAGTATTCCTCACACATGAAATGTGGAATTTTCTCCTTCGTGAATTCGGACTTGGTCCGGAACAGGTGCGAGTTCATGGGAGTACGCGTGTCACATCTTGGAAACCACCCTAATCAGGGGATTCTCGGGTCCGGGATGTGACAAGTGAGAAAGTAGAAACTGGAAAACCAAATGTGAATGCTGAACCTATATTAGAACCAGAGAACCCAGTCAATGCTGAACCATCACCTAGTGAGCCTACTCTTAGGACCTATGTTCACAAGGCACCATACCCACAGAGGCTAGGCCCAGCAAAATCAACTGTTCAATTGGATAAAATGCTAGAAGTATTCAAACAAGTGAGAATTAATATCCCACTACTTGATGCTATCCAACAAATTCCGGCCTATGCAAAATTTCTGAAGCACCTTTACACATTCAAAAGGACTACCAATGTGCCCAAGAAGGCTTTTCTAACCTAACAAGCTAGCTCAATCATTTCCTGTCCAACCCCAATCAAATACAAGGACCCAAGGTGTCCTACCATTTCTTGCCAGATAAGGGACCATCACATAGAGAAAGCTTTGCTAGACTTGGGTGCAAGTGTGAACCTTCTTCCATACTCTGTTTATGAAGAATTAGGTTTGGGGGAGTTGAAAAAGACCCATGTGACCTTGCAATTAGCTGATGCATCAATTCGATACCCCAAGGGGGTAGTCGAAGACGTTCTTATCAAAGTCGGAGACTTTGTGTTCCCTGTCGATTTTATTGTTTTGGATACCAAACAGACATTTGGGGCTGAACCCAAAATTCCAGTTATCTTTGGGAGACCATTCCTAGCCACCTCAAATGCCTTGATCAATTGTAGGAATGGAGTAATGCAAATTTCTTTTGGGACCATGACAGTTCAAGTGAACATTTTTAATGTTAGTAAGCAACCTCCTGATGAGGATGATGGGGTTTTTTAAGTTAGTTACATTCATGAATTGGTGGAAAATCACTTACCCCATTTGAAACTTGAAGATCCACTAGAGGCTTGTCTAGCCCACTTTGGAAGTGAATTTGATATAGATGGACATATTGAGAAAGTCAACGCACTATTAGACTCAACCCCATCCATGGATTTCTCCATGTGGCAACCGAAGCATGAGATTCTAACTCCATCTGCTTCCCCACCTGTCCCATCAATTGTAAAGCCCCCTAAGTTAGAACTCAAGCAATTGCCGGATACCTTGAAATATGTATTTTTAGGTCCGCTAGAAACCCTTCCAGTGATTATAGCTTCAGACTTGGACCCTGTCCAAGAGGAAAAACTCGTTAAAATTTTGGAAGAGCATAAGGAAGTTATAGGGTGGTCCATTGCAGATATTAAAGGAATTAGCCCATCTGTGGTCCAACATAGAATCCATTTGGAAGAAAATGTAAAAACTTCTCGTGAACCAAAAAGGCGACTAAACCCTATAATGAAGGAAGTGGTCAGGTCGGAAGTCTTAAAATTACTCGATGCAGGAGTGCTTTACCCAATATCTGATAGTGCATGGGTGAGCCCGGTTCAAGTGGTACCAAAGAAATCTGGAATAACAGTGGTTCAAAATGAGGGCAATGAATTGGTACCCACTCGGATACAGACTGGATGGAGGGTGTGCATTGATTATAGGAAGTTGAACTCAGCCACTCGAAAAGATCATTTTCCCCTCCCATTCATGGATCAGATGCTCGAGAGGCTAGCCGGTCATGCATATTATTGTTTTCTTGATGGTTATTCTGGTTATAATCAAATCCCAATTGCACTCGAGGACCAGGAAAAGACCACCTTCACCTGTCCGTTTGGCACTTTCGCTTATAGACGCATACCCTTTGGACAATGCAATGCACCGGCCACCTTTCAAAGGTGCATGTTGAGCATGTTTTCTGACATGGTAGAAAGATTCATTGAGGTTTTTGTCACGTCCCCCGAACCCGATTAAGAATAAACCGGATTCGGAGAGTGAATTTTAGGACTAATTAAAATTTTTGTCCTTTGGGCCCACGGATCGTAAGTCCGCTGTGAGGATATTACATTTCAAACCTCATATAAGTCTAGGCATATGGAATATCAGTCAATGAATAATACTTCTCATTAAATTAAAAGTTGCAAGAAAGAATAATTAAAAACTATGAAAGGAGTTAAAGTAATTTATTACATTGGCCAATCCCAATAAACAAGGCCAATAAAATTAAATCAAGTCAATGAAAGAAAAGGTCCAACGAGAGAAAATAAATAATGAATATATCTAATGAGTCCATATGAATCTCTCTCGTGCCGGGAGTGATGAAGCTACTCTACGTCATCGGCACGCCACTCGCGTTCCTCCTCGACTGGTTGGAGATCCTCTGGGATCTCCTCACCGGCCTGCTCCTCATAGTAGTAGTAACCACCTGAGGTGTCTGCACACCAAGGAATAGAGTCAACGACATGTTGAGCAATAGATAAGCATAGCATAATAAACATGACATGCATCAAATATAGAGTAATGACAAGTACACATCATATGAACACAAGGAAAGCGAGTCTAGGCATAAAGTAAGAATAATGATCGATAGAATCATAATAGGAATCCAAACAACCATCTAACAATAACCACTGTCATGCAATGCAAAACAAGAACAAGAGGGAGACTCCGAGGATGTCCAATGCCACCTCCCGGGGTACCAGTAACAATCCCAATCTGGACTACTGATACCAAAGTCCGGCTCCAGTAGGATCCTAGCTCCCGGTCCTGGGAATAGCAGCACGGTCCAATGCCCGCTCCCAGCTATTCAACGCCATGGACGCCGTCCAAAGCCGACTGCCCATCCCGACAACCGAGTAACCGGTTTGTCAATAAACCCCAAACTGCAGATGGCCATGATATGCAAACAATAATAAAGTGGTTTTGACACAAGGACAAACAAGACAAGCAAGTCTGGCTAGTTCAATGTGCCAGACACGATCATAGGGATTATCTCATTCAAAACAATACCATACAAGCAAACCACGTAATAATCCCTTTCATTGCTAGCCAGTCATGTTCATCAATACAAGACAAGGTTCCTACGATACATTCTAAGTCAGGTCCAAGCCTAAATTCTATAAGAATTTATGTTTCATAATTAGTTAAGTGTTTTATGCCAAAAGAGTATACAAGGAATAATATCAACGGATAGAATTCACAAGTCAAGGGGGAATTACAATCCAACCTAGGCAAGTGGTGTCATCCTTGTATTCCACATGTTCTAGCGGAGTACGTGTGGAAATGGATCAACGATGCTTCTAGAGAAATCCCTTGGTGTACAATCATGTTAAGCATCTAATGAAACAATTTCATACGCATTCGGTTAATTCATGTGCAATACACGAATACCTAGACAACCCATCGAAACACACCAAGCCACGTGCTACGATTTTAACCCCATTAATGGTCAAATGAGTGTGGGTGCATGATTTCCAACATCTAAGGCCCAAACCTAAGTTATTAGTCCCATTTACAATAAAACATGAGCTGAAGCAATAATTTAAATATTTACATCACTTTCCAACCTCCGATCGTGATGAAACTAGAACCATTGGATTCTACATCTCGAGAGCTTTCCAACGGTATATTATATGTATAATTCCAACGGTCGGATTAAAAGTTATACATTTCCGAAGTTCGCCTGTGCTGTCAAAAAAAGGCAGTCCGATCGATCGGACAAAAGGTCCGATCGATTGGTCTGAAATCAGCTACAGTTAAGTAACAGTGCCGATCGATCGGACTGCAGGTCCGATCGATCGGAACTGCAACCTGAACCCCGAAAATGGCCGAAAATTGGTTTTTCTGGCCCTTTTTCCTCCGGCCAATCCATGGCTAACCTGCATAAAATGAGCCACCTGCTCTCCCCACAATCCAATCCATCCACATTCCATTCCACTCCATTAATTGAATCAAATAACTACCATTTCCAATTTACATTTAATCAACCTAAACCAATAATTAACAATAATAATCCCTAAATCATAACAGGCTTGGAATTAAGGAATTCTAACAAGGAATCATAGCCAATCAAATAGAAGCAAACATACATGCTTAAAAAATACAATGCAAATCTACTTGCCTCAACCAAGAAGATGATAGAATTTGGGCAAAACTCGAGGAGAAGCCTTTCTACCCCAAAATCCACGATCTAACCCGATAAAACGAAATCTAGGAAGCCAAGAAGAAGATAGGAAGAAAAAGAATTAGGATCAGACCTAAATCTAACCAAAGAGAATACGAATGAAAAGATGAAAGTATGAGAATGCTTACCAAACTGATACCGGAAGCAAGAGGAGATCGAGAGAATGAGAACTAGCGGATCGGATCTTCGAGTTGATCTCTCTAGGCTAGAGATCTGGCTTGAGAAAGGAAGAAGAAGAAGAAGAATGGGGCTGCAGTTTCTTTCGTTCAATTGCAGAGAATAAAGAGAGAGATTAGGTTAAGAAGAAGATAGGGAGGAAAAAGACCTAAGTTGCCCTTTAAGTGGGTCCGGTGAAAGAATGGACCACTTGAAGGGTTTCCAGTTGTCGGATCATGATGAGTCAAGAGACAAAAATGATCAGCGCGACGAAACCTTTCCAACGAACCCATAAATCACGGCGTTTGGAATATTTCGGAAAACACTCAATTTTCCCTAATTTGCAAACTACCCCCCCTGCTATCAACAAACGAACTCGGAATCGCACGAAACTTCGCAGATACTATTCTAATGCTAAAAGAAACTCGCTCATGCTCTAAACCCACTTAAATATCTAAAATACAATTAATTATAATAATAGCTAAATAAATGGGTCAATGGGCCTACTATTGGGCCCAACCGACCCAGTAAGGTCGCAGACCTTACAACTCTTACATCTAAAAAGAACATTTGGTCCCCCAAATGCCTAAACATACCTCATCAGGAAAAAGATAAGGGTACGTCCTCTGAATCTGCTCTTTCAGTTCCCACGTAGCTTCTTCCGGACTGTGGTTTTCCCATTGTACCTTGACCCATTGGATTGTCTTGGTACGCAACACTACCTCCTTAGTGTCGATGATCTGTGCCGGACGCTCCACATAGGTTGCATCTGCCTGTAACTGAAGTGGCTCATGCTGCAACACGTGAGTGGGATCTGGAATATACTTCCGAAGCATCGAAACATGGAAAACGTCGTGCACACCGGCTAACTCTGGAGGTAGCACCAAACGATATGCCACGTCTCCAATCCTACTCTTGATCTCAAACGGTCCCACAAACCTCTTGGCAAGCTTCCCTTTCTGACCGAATCGAACAACACCTCTCATCGGAGACACTTTCAGGAATACCATATCCCCAACTTGGAATTCCAAAGGTCTCCGTCTCTTATCTGCATAGCTCTTCTGACGATCCCGTGATTCCTTCATTCTCATCTGAACAATCCGAACTTTCTCACTAGAATCAGCAATCTCTGAGGGGCCATGAAAACTCCGAACTCCTACTTCCTCCCAACATGCTGGAGTTCTGCATCTTCGTCCATACAATGCCTCAAATGGTGCCATACCAATACTTGAATGATAACTGTTATTGTAGGCAAACTCACACAGAGGCAAACTCTCATCCCAACTCTCCTTGAAATCTAATACACACGCTCTGAGAAGATCTTCCAAAGTTTGAATAGTACGCTTTGACTGTCCATCTGTCTGAGGGTGGTAAGCTGTACTGAATTTCAACTGAGTACCCATAGATGACTGAAAAGTAGACCAAAACCGAGAGACAAACTTAGGGTCTCGATCGGATACTATGGACTTAGGCACTCCATGTAGCTTGACTATATTGTCCCTGTACAACACCGTCATCTTGTTCATAAACTGACCAGTCTTGAATGGCAAAAAATGTGCTGATTTAGTCAATCTATCCACAATCACCCAAATAGCATCATTACCCTTCCTGGTGTTTGGCAATCCCGATACAAAATCCATGGTGATGTGCTCCCATTTCCACTTTGGAATCTCCAACGGGTGAAGCAAACCAGGAGGCTTCTTATGTTCTGCCTTAATCTGCTGACAAGTCATACACTTAGCGATAAACTCTGCAATCTCTTTCTTCATTTTCACCCACCAATAGTGATTCTTCAAATTCTGATACATCTTGGCGCTCCCTGGGTGAATAGAATATCTGGTATGGTGCGCATCTGTCATCAACTCTGACTTGATGTCTTGAACATCGGGCACACACAACCTATCCTTACAGTACAAAATTCCTTCAATCAATCTGAACTCTGAATGGTCCTCAATGTGGTCAATAATTTTCTGCAACCCAGGATCATCCTTCTAAGCTTCCTTGATCCTGTTAACAATCTTTGGCTCCCAAACTCCCAAGGTAGCAACTAGGACTTTCTCATTAACAGGCCAGACTTCGACATCCATGTCTCTGAACTGCTCCATCCATTTCCATTCAGGCATTATACATCCACTGAATGTTGCCTTCCTAATAAAAGCATCTGCTACAACATTCACTTTCCCAAGATGGTACTTGATCGGGAAATCATAATCCTTTATGTACTCCATCCATCTCCGCTGTCTGTTATTCAATTCACCCTGTGTAAACAGGTATTGCAGGCTCTTATGATCTGTATGCACCTCAAACTTCTCACCGTACAAATAATGCCTCCACAACTTCAATGCAAACACCACTGCTGCTAACTCCAAGTCATGTGTGGCATACTTTTTCTCGTGATCCTTCAATTGTCTCGATCCATAGGCTATCACCTTGTCATTCTGCATGAGAACACAGCCCAAACCAATCCCTGAAGCATCTGTGTAAACCACAAATCCTCCACTTCCTGAGGGTAAAGCAAGTATGGGTGCTGTAGTCAACCGAGTCTTTAACTCTTGGAAACTCTTCTCGCATTCTTCTGTCCATACAAACGGAACGTCCTTTCTCGTCAACTTAGTGAGTGGAGATGCTATGGTAGAAAACCCTTTCACAAACCTCCTGTAGTAACCTGCAAGTCCGAGAAAACTGCGAACCTCTGCTACATTCTGCGGGCTACTCCAATTCACAACTGCTGCAATCTTCTTAGGATCCACTGTCAGTCCTTCCTTAGAGATAATGTGGCCTAAAAATGCCACTTGCTCCAACCAAAACTCACATTTGCTCCACTTAGCATACAGTTGGTTATCCCTCAAGAGGTTTAATTTTGACTTACCCACTGCGGGTAATATGCGCAAATTGCAACTCAATGAGTTGGAAGAACTTCGAAATGATGCCTATGAGAATGCCAAGATATATAAGGAACGAATGAAGTTGAACCATGATAAGTCAATTTTAAGGAAATCATTTGAACCAGGTATGAAAGTCCTTTTGTATAATTTCCGGTTACACCTGTTTCCCGGAAAGTTACGAACCCGGTGGACTGGTCCATTCTTTGTCAGGACTGTTTACTTTTAGGGTGCGGTGGAAATTGAAAATCCCAAGAATGAGGATATTTTCAAAGTGAATGGTCAACGGTTGAAACCGTTTCTAGAACTGAAGGATAAAAACATTGAGAATATCCTTCTAGAAGACCCAATTTACCAGGACTAATCATTTTTGTCATGTCGGGCTGACGACATTAAACTTAGCGTTGTTTGGGAGGCAACCCAATTTTGGAAGGTAATTGAGCTGGTTGATCACATTCTTTTGCAATTACGCCACATGGTAAGATGTTCTAATTTTCCTTATTGTTCATTTTCGCATTACACATGCATTCATAACATTGAGGACAATATTGAATTTAGGTTTGGGGGTGTGAGTTAGAACTTGACATGTGATCATTTGTTCAATTTTCATTTTACATTTTCTTTTTCGTTTTTCTTAGTTCAAAAAAAAATTGTTAGAGGGAAACGTCTGAGAGAATTTTTATTGGATAAGATATTTATTTTGGGCAAAAGAAAACAATGGTTCACTATTTTATTTACGGAAAGAGTTTTTGGAAAAGTGCTGAATTTCGATCCCTCACTTTTACATAGATTGTATACGTTTTCAAGGTTTTGAATGTGAAGCTATGATTTTCGTTTTTCTTTGATAAAAAAAAAAAAAAGGAAAATCGACCCTTAGTGTACAAAGCTTCATTGTTCGATGGGTGGATACATGAAAAGAGCTGCCTATTGTTGGGGACCGCAAAAAAAAAAAAAAAAAGAAGTGTTTAGTTAAAGTCTTGAAAAAAAAAAAAGAAAAAAAAATTTTTGTGACTAGTTTGGGTTCGTAGCATTTTTAACCCGAGTTAGTAAGCCCTTAGGGGTATTTTCATACCTAGTACCCTAAAGCCATCTGGTTTGGGAGTCATTGGCCTAATGCTCATTACATCGGTTAATTAGAAAGCTTAAGGGACCTAGGCATTGCACAGTCACATGTGTGTGTTAAAAAAAAAAAGAGAAAAAAAATGCGCCCTTTGAGAAAACAGTAGTGCGAAAGCCGTCATTATCGCCTTGAGAGGAAGACTGTGTTTTTTTATACGTTTAGGCGGCCCTGAACTCAATTTAAAAAAAATTAATTATTTTTACGAAAATTATTGGTGGATCATTTGATGCTTATTTCGTATACATGCTCTTCACCGTGCACGATCAATTAGCATGATTTCGAGAATTTCTGACCAAAAGATGGGATTTGTGAACCGAATTTAAGATTTGTCCTTGAAAATTCCGAGAATCAAGAATAGTCAGTGTCTATAGATTTTCTCTTGGAAGAAGTTTCCCTGGATTTTGATAGGTTTTAAACATTCTTTGCAAAAAAAAAAAAAAAAAAGAATTTTGTGGGTGTATTCACTGCAAACCCTCACGAGGACAACTCGTCCATTAGGGGGAACCTAGGGGTTTAAGGGCTTACTGCATACGCTAAATGCAGTCAGAGTACCAGCGAAAGTGGTATTTTTCATTTCTGTTTTCTACATTAGTTTGTTTTCTGTAGGATTAGTTTATGTATTTTCTTCCCTGTTGCTTATTTTGCTAAGGGACTAGCAAAAGGCTGGTTAGGGAGTGTGATAAGTCCACAAAATTAGGTCATTAAGTCATCATTTCATTAACATTTGTGGACTTAATTAGGTTTAATTGCATAGAATTGCATTTAATTTCATGATTACATGCATTTGAGGATACTTTTGGAGAAATGGTCAAAATTGGTCAAAATTCATTGAATTGCATGGCTTTTTGAAATTAAGTTTTTCTCATCTCATTTGTCACCCCAAAATTAGGCTTTTGGTTTCATCAATGCATATCTTGCTATTTTTGGCACTATGTGCTATTCTTGGAAAGTTGGTCATTTTGGTGCATCACTAGGAATGTAGGGTCCCATACATGGTTCATAATTATTTTCTTACATATAATTAATGTCAAAATTTCCTCTTTCAATTTGTAAGAGAAATCAACATGGAACCTACATTGATGAAATTTGAGAAGAGAGAAGTCAAATAAGCAAGTAAAGAGAGAGTCCAAGCATGCTTGGAAGTCCAACATGGGCCCCACACACTCCATTGCATGCCAACATAGAAGCTTCCATTTTTGCATAATTATTCCCAGATTTTTCAGGGGCAGTAAATTAAAATGGCTATAACTCTCAAACCGAGTGTCGGATCGGCACAATCTAGCCACCGTTGGAAAGCTCGTTTCGAGTAGATATCCGTGGAGCCCAAGATTGCCTAAATCAGAGCTATATTGAGGGAGATATGACCTTGGGAAGTTGTCTGCTACAGTTTTAGGCGGGAATTGCAAAGAAATCTCAATATTTGGGAAGTTTATTTCCTTTACATCATCATGCAATTTTTAGAAATATTCTTGGAATTGTACAAGGAAAGTATATGCATCAAGAAGCCTAATAAGGCAAGGAGATCTCTCAAATTTAAAAAGTCTTTTCAAAGAAAGAAGTTAGCTTGGAGAATAAGAAAAAATCCCTACAAATAAGGAAAAAGAGACCTAAAATGAGGGTACTTCTTTACTAAAAGGGGTTTGCAAAAAGCATAAAGGAGACATGATGGAGACCCATAACCCATTCAATATGTCCAAGGCTCTCCCTCTCTCCTATTCCTTTCTTTTTCTCTTCCTTTCTTCTTTTCCATTAGTTTATTTTTATTTTTGGTAGCCTTGGGCCATGTCCAAGGATTTATTTTGAAGGAGAAAATTTGTGAAGGAGAAGTTGTAAAGATGCAATTTTTAGTGATAAATCAAGAAGCATTCTTTGCAATGGCGGGCTAATTTTCTTGATTAGAGTTATGGATGAAGGTAAGTAATTGTCTTTTTATTTATTTAGTAATTCTAATTTGTGTTCCATGATTATATGCTTGATGATTAATAGGCTTGTCTTCGGGCCCTAGACAAATCTCTATTTTTATTTCTAAAATAAAAATTAGTTTTTGACTACTCATGCTTAGGTTTGATAGGCCATGCTTAGGATTTAGATCTTTTAATGGTTTATGCTTACTTTTGATGGGTGGTGCTTAAATTATTTTTATTCTTTTATGAGATGAAGGAAGTCTTGAGTTTTGAATTTTTATAATTAAAAAGGGATTTTAAAAGTTAGATTTTCCAAATTAAACACATTGATTTGTCTTTGATTTGAAGTAAAAATTGGAACAAGTTAGGGTTACTTGATAAATAATTGGTGGATGCTTATTGGATTCCTATGCTCTAATCATCTTCATTAATTGGTAGATTTCGAATTTCTATATTAGTTGCTTAATTTTTAAATATAAACTTAAAACTTTTCTTAAATTGTTAGTTAATTAGTTTTCTTAATTTAAAAGTTTCTTTAATAGCTCCCTGTGGGTTTGACCCGTTCTTGCCATTGTCTTATCTAGACACCCGTGCACTTGCGGTATTTTATGATTGATATTGATCACATCACTTGGATATGGGTTGGATTGGTTTGGGTCCACACATAGGACTTGATGTAGGGAAAGTGCTTGATGAAATGCATATGAAGACCCACTAATGCTAGAAATGCACATACATGATTAAAAATATAAAAAGGTCATAGCTCTATCTAAGCTTGGTCAAACCCCACTAATCTAATAATCCTTCACAAAACCAACCAAACCACTAATTAGGCACTTAATCAAGAATAATTACGTGCTAATCAAACCTAGGTGGGGTCGGGGTCTTACAATCGAGAGTGGTGTTCCTGGAGGGACGAAGGCATGAATTGTCTCTTTTGTGATCAAAGTAATCCTTATCAACAATGGTGACTGTTTGATTCTCATAATTGATCTCCTTAACGTGATAGTTGTGCCATTGAATCACAATCTCAGAGGAATTGTCCATCCAATTGCATTTGATTTCAAACTTTTTTTCATAGGAGCAGTATCCTGGATAGTCCTTAGTCCTAAAGGGATCACTGATGTTGTGTTGGACCTTCCCACGTTGAAACAGGAAAGGAGAGCAGTCGCTATGTGGTTGATTGACCTCCCCAGCAGAAGATGAAGCTGAAGCTAGCATAAAGAATTGCAACACGAGGACGAATGATTTTGGGAGGAATTGATGAGTTGGAAAGGTATTCATCATGGGGCTTTGCAGGATAGCAGCTGCACCTATAAGAATAAATGATTTTGTTATATATATATATATATATATATATATATATATATATGGAAATATTCATATGCATCCATCCCTCACCATTGTGGTGAGGGACAACCCCTTTTTGAAAAGTTTCAAGTACAAATGAGGGATCTTCAAGTGCATCCATCACTCACCATTTTTTCTGAGGGACACCCCTTTTGGGGAGGTTTCAAGTACAAAAGGGAGGTACTTTTACTTCAATATTATCCATATATATATATATATATCAAGAATATTCATGTGTATCCATCCCTTACCATTGTGGTGAGGGACACCCTTTTTTTGGGAAGTTTCAAGTAGAAATGTACTTCTCTTTTCTACTTGAAACTTCCCAAAAAGAGGGTGTCCCTCACCACAATGGTGAGGGATGGATGCACTTGAATATCAGGTAAGGGTAGTAGACACTTAGGGTGCGTTTGGCATCGTGCCATTTGAATGTTCCCATGTTCCCACGAGATAAGGGTGTAGAAAACATGTTTGGTATGTGTAAATAACTATTCCGAATTTTGTTCTCATGGAAAGGAATCTCAAAATTTTAACCCACCAGCATAAGAAAGTTGGAACGAAAAAACTTTGTTTTTTTGAAGAAACAACTTGCTGGCACAATTGATTTTTTCTTATCTCTTACCTTTTAAAGAATATCATTTGAAGATCCTAAATCCTCTCACTTATCCTAAATATAGGCCCCACATTCACAATTCCAAAGGAGGTGGCCCAACTTCATAATTCTTAGAGGTGGGTCACATGGTCACAATTACAAATGGTGGGCTCCTATTATAATTCTAGAAAGGTGGGACCACATTATAAATCATTTATAAAGATAGGCATCATGTTATGATTTCTCTAGGTAGGTCCCGTGTCCACAATCACATTTTAATGGTGGCCACATGTTTGGATTTCTAAATGTGGGTACCACATTGTAATTTTTAAAAGGTGGGTCACATGTTCACAATTAACAAAAAGTATGGCCCCATATTTTAATGATGGCCCCGTGTTCGGATTTCTAAATGTGAGTACCACTTTGTAATTTTTTAAAGGTGGGTCCCGTGTTCACAATTAACAAAAAGTATGGCCCCACATTATAATTCCTATAAAGGTGGGCCAACATTATAGATTTTATAAATGTGCTACCCCTATGTTCTAATTTTTAAAGGTGGGCATCACTTGCTAATTTCTAAAGGTGAGCCGTGTCTACAATTACAAAAAATGTGGCTCCACTTTGTAATTAATAAATATGGGTTATATAGTCTCGTTTACAAAAGGTGAACTCACATTGTAAATCCTATGAATGTGAGCTCATATTCTAATTTCTAAAGGTGGATCCCATATTTACATTTACAAAAAGTTGGCCCACATTATAATTCCTACAGGTGAGCCCACATTATAAATCCAATGGATATGGGTTCCATGTTCTAATTTTCAAAGGCAGGTACCAAGTTGAAATTTCTACATATGGGTCCCATATATGATAATAATAGTATTGCACACAATAAAAGGTGGGGTCCCACATTGTAAATCCTATGTTTGCTCCTTGAAGCAAAACTTTTATAATATTATCAAATAAGTTCCGTACGACATATTTTTAGTAGATCAGAAATTTAATATAATGTTGCCAAACAAGTTCCGCAGAGTATAGACTCGGCACAACCTGATCTCAACACAACCTAATTCGAGCACATAATTGGAAACAACAAAAGAACAATGCCAAACAGACCCTTAACTACTCAAATCTAAATGAAAGAATATGAACTGCACCTATAAGAATAAACGATTTTGTTATATATATAGGGAAGTGCTCGTATAAGAGACTCTCTCACCAACTTTATGAGAGATGAGTGGGGGCCGTCACATTTAAGTTGGGGATTCTTACATTTAAGTTGGTGAGAGTGGATATGGAAGTGAGGGCCCCCACCCATCTCTTATAAAGTTGGTGAGAGTGTCTCTTATAGGAGCACTTCCCATATATATATATTTATATATATATGGAGAATATTCATGTACATCCATTTCTCACCATTGTGGTGAGGGACACCCCTTTTTTGAGAAGTTTCAAGTACAAAAAGAAATGTACTTCTCTTTTGTACTTGAAACTTTCCAAAAAGAGGGTGTCCCTCACCACAATAGTGAGGGATGGATGCACTTGAATATCACGTGAGGGTAGTAGACGCTTAACTGCTCAAATCTTAATGAAAGAATAGGAATCGGAAATTCCATTAGAGAGAGGGGTTCGCTGTGGAGTTTTAAGTAGCATGTCGCCTTTTGTATTTTGAATGTAATAATGTCACAGTTTTAAGTAGTATGTCACCTTTTTGTATTTTGAATGTAATAATATCACACACTTACACGTCTATGCCCTTGGGGTGAACATTTCTGACTTCACCCAAAAGTACTTAAACTTCCTCTTCCAATTTTCACGGGCTCCATTAATTGGGTCCCAGCCCCTAAGTTGGAGTGCAAGAAAAAAATTAAATAAAAACTAGTAAATCATGGAGCAACAATGAGATTAGTTTCTTCCAAAGATACTACACTGAACACTGTTGTACGTTAATAATTAACCTTTAAAAAAAATATAAGATTAGCTTCATCGTCAAAGTCTAGCCTGAAATCTTCTACGCAGATTACATGGTCAATAAGAACTTGACCAATTACCAAAAAAACAAAAATAACTTGACCGATTACCAAAACAAACAAAAAGAACTTGACCAGTAGTGAGTGAGTGGGCCATCTGATTACGAAGTGATGGAATGTTTATAAGCCGTGTGGACGCAGAAAGCAGGGAAATGATGGATTGGAGTCTCATCTCCGCGGAAACTCCCGTGGATCTCGTCTCCGCTGTGGAAAAATTCGAACTTTCCCAAGATAAACATTGAGAGGGTGCGATCGGGAGGATCTTGAATCTCAACTGTGAATCTAACTAGCGTTTCTTACACTCTCCGTATCCTTTGATGGAGAGGATTCGGATGTCCCCAGCAGCATCCAGAGGCACCATTCCTCATTTTATTTAACTATATAGGCCAAACATGAAACAAATTCGAGCAATCTCTTTAATTTACTTTATCCAATTGGAAATCATGTCTTTTGTGAATTTTGAAACTCTATGACCACCTTTATATTTTGCTTTGGCTTACGAATATTCATTATTTCTTATTAATTTTTTGATGTTATTTTAAATTCTTTTTTTTAACCGTAGGCCATAAATAAACCATGCTATCAATTGAGAAACAGAGGGTGTCTCATCTCATCTCATACAACCGTCTAGGGATTGATGCCCAGGTAAGTAGGTTGTATCATATGTTGAGTACCACTCACCCATTTTGTAAAAAAATCACCCACAAGCAAAGGTTTTGGCTTATTTTTCTTTTTTGATGGCAATGAGAGGGAGAGCGGGGAGGAAAAGGGAGAAAAGTTATTTGGAGAAGAGGGGTGTAGAGAGGAGTTGAGAGTATAGAGGTTAGGGTAGATTAGGAAATATGAGTTTGTAGAAAGTATTTTTGGCAATTGTGTAAAGAAAAGCCGTGTGTGGAAAGAAAAATCGTGTGTATTTAACAACTCTCATAGGAGAAATGAAGGAAGCCGCACTTGCTTTGGCTGCAGGCCTTTTAATTATTATTATTATTTTTTTTTAAATTTTACGACTCCTATAATCTGGGCAACAATCTTATTATATTGTGAGTTAAGCGACAAGAAGTAATCAACTATAGAGCTGGCCACATGATCGTGTAGGTTCGGTGCAGTGAGATGACATTGTGTTGACAAATCGATTGAGAAGAGTCTTATTCTTAATAGGGACAAATTTACCATTATTTAACTTCTTTGTCATGAGTTTCCTCTGTTTTTCTTCCTAACGTAATGTATGCTAGGTACTCTTTTTGCCTTTTTCCAGTCAAATGCGCGCTAAGAATGATAGATCAAAATCTTGACTTCACTTGACTTGACTTACAAACCGACTTGACTTGAAGGGAATATGCTCGAATAAGTCTGATTCGGTCTGCCAAAATGCTTAATTGATTCGGTCCGCATCAAAGTAGCATTCCTGTGTGATCCCTGATGAGCACCCAGCTTGATTTTTGGAGCAGCTTACATAGAAGGGGAAGCCTGCATGATGAGCATCAACCTTCTTATACTTTTGACTGGGGACAGCCAATCTCTTTTTTATGTCTCCCAGAGATATCAGTGTTAGGATTTTGTGTGTTGGCTAAATTCATGGGTTGGACAAAACTCTGGGTCTCTGAGTTGTATTTTTTATTTAGAAAAGACCTTTGAAGTTAGAAGTTTGGAAGGGCTAAGATGAAGAAAGCCTGAAGGAATCAGAAGAAATCTGCTGGAGAAAGAGAGCTGAATTTCCGGATCAAGTCCAGAGGGGAGTTCGCTCGAGCGACCATTTCATTGGCTCGAGCGAACAGTGTTCTGTCTTGCCCAGTTCTGAAACAGATGGTTGTTCGCTCGAGCGAACTAAGAGATCGCTCGAGCGAACCTGGCGCGGACAGTGAGATAAAATTGGAAACTTGATATTCTGATTGTGTTCAAACTGCTGATTTCCATCCTAATTAAGTTAGGAAACTTTAAGCACGAACCAATGGCTATTTAAAGGGTTCAAAGGCTATTGCAAAGAGATACCTCACCTCTCATAGTGCTGAGTTAGAGATTATTCATTGAGAGATTTTCTTCTTTAGAGTTTTTATGAAGTTGTGCTGTCAAGTTCTCTAGAGTCACTTCTTCTGCATCCTTTGTAGAAGATTATCTTCCTGAGAGAAGATTTAATGAGTCAAATGCTGGTTTGGATCTATTGCAATCAACGGTGTGAAGTCGTTGAAGCGTGAAGCGATACAAGGTAACTTCAGTCCTTGGGTAGGGGATATCTAGGAAGGAGATTTGAGTTTCTTGTAATTGCGAGATTCATAGTGCTTGATTTGATCCGGCTCGGATCGGTGGTTTTTCACCCGGTTAGGGTTTTCCACCTAAAAGTTTTGGTGTCCTTGTGGTGTGTGCTTGTTTACTTTATTTCCGCCGCATATTGTTTTTCTTTGCACACGTTGGTTGATTGTTTGAGTAGACCAATCTAGAAATCTCGGAGACCCCTGCACTTTTTCAACCAGGATACAGTTGCAAATCACCTCTTTGTGGAGACATAAAATGAGAGTGATGGGAGACAGCATCGAAGCAAATCATGATGTTAAAGATGCATACACGCTAAAAAGATTGAATAAAATCATCAATGAACTGACAAGCCAGATTATATTGTAATCCAAAGGCTAGCAGAATACATCTACACATTACCTCAGGCATTTAAATAATTGCCCATGAAGGCATGACTATAGATTTTCAGCTACAAAAAAAGATTTGGGGAATTGCTAGTTTCCTTCCTAAGAATCTTATTATATGATTTGATTTCTTTTTGCAACCAGCAGGCTCTTCAGTCTTTACAACTTGCAATATGGGTGGATTTGCAATGCCAAAAAAAAAAAAGAAAAGAAAAGAAAAAAGAAAAATAGAGGATCAATGCAATCGGGGCATCTAGCACAAGATATGACAGAGGTATGATGAGATTATCAAGAATCAAACATAACTTTCGAGGATCAATAATCTGCAATTAATAGACAATGAAGCCTGAGGTTTTGGCACATGTCAATCATGAGTCATGACGACTGTAGCTCTTAGAATTTGAATTTTAATCAACTACTACTTTGTGTTGTACTGATTGATATAACCATTTTTACATCATGGTTTTAGCGTATAAAGCTTTTAGTTTCGAAAGTGGGAATTATGTCTGCCTCATCAAATATATGTACCTGTGTTTATAGTTCATTGTTTTAATTTTAGATCTCATTCAAACTGACAATGGTTCAATTGTTGTACAAATGTGCTTTTAGCAAGTAGAGTTAAGAGCAGTGAACTGTCTGACATGTGAACAATGAATCAGATCCCCAAGCAGCCTCTTGCAACAGAACTATGTCCTGTTAGTGTTGCTTTTAGGACCCCTGTATACAATAGTTTGTTTGTCTGGTAAATGCTGTATGCAATAGTTGGAATTGGCAAAATCACTTGTTCACAATTTATTAACAGGCACAAGTGGTAAGGTTCCTACTGTTAAGGTTTCTGACCAGTAGGTCTAAAATGATTCATTAGTTGAAATTACAATAAGCATATATATTAACTTCTGATTAAGGCAATTCTAACTGCTCACTTTTAAGACCTTGTGTTGTTCATATAGAGATCCTTTGTTTTTGTCCACAAGGAGTGTGCAAGTATCACATCATGTTGGGATTTGAATAGTGTTGTAATATACATGTCCTGGAACTTGTCATTCTCTCACCCATGTAACATCTGCAGCCACTTTGGTGAGTTAAGTTTTAGAACTACATTAGAAAAAAAAAATTAAATTCTAACTTTTTTCAGTTATTAATTATTCAGATGGTCAAATTGTGTTTTTCATATATGTTATCCATCAAGTGGATATTTTTAATTTTCTTAGTTTTATCAATGATTTTTAAAATATTAAAACATCGCAGCCAATATATACGACCCTTACTTAAAGGGATCTCTAATTCTAATCCAGAATTTGATAAAAAAAAATATAGACAATAATTTATTTGTTGAACCAGTTGGCAGTTTCGAGAGTTAAACCAAAATTTGGACACCCACTCCAGTTGAGTTAATTTTGGCAAAGTGTGTAATAAGAGGGAGGTTGAGGACGAGGAGTTGAGTAGTTGGTTCTCATACAGTTGCCCAAGATTCAAAAAATAAATAAATAAATCCTTGGGTATGCTATGCCCTCTTTCCGTATGTGTGGCGAACCTTTCCCATGCGTGTAACTCTCTTCCATGTGTGTGGGCTCATAGACTTGGTCCTTGTGGGTTTTACTTGAATTGTTTGATTAAAAAAATGGGCCTAGGTGGTGAGTGCGTGGGATTTGGCCTAGAGAATTCTAGATGAGGCTAGAATACATTATGCTGCCTATTTGTTTCATGTTATTGAATACATAAGAATGACAAGAATTTCATTTCTAAGAATTGATTAAAATTGAAGCAATAAATATGAAATTTCAAAGATGACCATCAAATTATCTCTCTTCCAAGGAAAAATAAATTAAAGGAATGTGGAAAATAAATACCTAACTATAGCCTTTGTAATTCAAATCCTATGATAGTGAGGGTTGCTGTTACACCCCGACCCAATTTAAGTTTAATTACTACTAATTATTTATGATTTAACTACTTTAATTATACTTAGTTACTAATTATGATAATTAATGCTTATTAGTTCCTTTTAGATGAGTTAATTGAGTTACGAGTCTTGAATAGTTAGTTGGAACCGATTTGACTTGATTGGGTAGAGTCGAGGGCTTTTACGTAATTAGTGTTTTTCTCATTTTGCATCAAATGTACGTCATCTTGGTCTCATCGTGTGTGTCTCGTTGAACACATCAATTTTCATATTGAACCCTACTTCATTTGAGCACATATTGAGTACGTGGACCCTCACTTGACTTAAAATGAAAATACATGAAAACCACTGGACCTTCGTGCAAATTGGGCACCTTTATCACTTCAACCACTCCACTCATTCCACTCATTCGTTGTTCATTGTGGCTGGGAGAGAAGAACCATTCTCCTCATTTGTTTTTCTCTCCATTTTCTTTTCCTTTCTTTTTTCCATTTGCTAGGAGAGATTGTTGCTTGGGTTTGGAGAGATAACTTGGGTCCATCTCCATCTTCTTCATCCTCCTCTTCTCATTGTGATAAGAACCCATATCTTTAACCCTTCACAATTTCGAAATCACTTCATAGGTAAGAATCAAACCTTACGCCCCCCCCACCCCCCCCCACTTTTTTTTTTTTTTTTTTTTGCTTTTAAGTTGAAATGGAGTCAAGAGACTCATTTATAGTCATACATAACCATTCATTGCATTTTTCATTTGGATTTGTGGTTAGAGTTTGTTATTTGGCGTTTTTGAATCTTTTGAGCAAAGGTTAGAGAAAAGGCTTGGAAAGCTAATTTGAGGCAAGTATAAGCTTTAATTATTAATGCATGAGGTTTTATTCTTCGATTGGATTATTGAATTCTATTGTTTTCCTCTTATTGTGATTAGCCTCTTTGATCATAAATTGAGAATGATTATAGTATCTGTTTGAGCTTTGGGTGTTAAGTAGTCTTAATTTGGAAAGGTAAAGAGGAGATGGGATTGGTGATGAAGTAGTATAGTTAAATAAAAACATGAAAGGCATGTGGGTGTACGTGTAAATATATGGACCAAAACAGCAACTTAGAGATCATTAATTTGCTAAACGAGCTAGAATGGCAGCTAGGGACTCATCAACAGAATTAAATCGAGCATTGATATTTTCATTCAGAGCATGAACTTCAGTTTTCGGTCGGGTGAGGTGCTCCGACACGCTGTCCTGCTCCCCCTCAGCAGCTACAACATCATCCTCTTCATCGTCCGCTTCTGTAATGCGAGCTTCGGATTGTTGCAGAGAGCGGCGATTGATAGCTCCTCTAATCTTTCGAACCTCATCAAGTTGACGCCAGTCAACTTCTTTAGAGAGTAGAAATCGAGTAAGCAACACCCCGAAAGGAAAAGTAGCATTTCTTGCTGCGCTCGGAATTTTGACCATAACATTGTAAATCATGAGCGGAACTTTCACAGGATTCCCCATTCCAATAAGGTACAAAGCCATGCCATATTGATGATTTACAGTTGCGGTGTGGCCACGAGGTTCTAAATTAGCGGAGTAGAACCAGTTGAGGAACCTATATTTGGGAGTTAAGACTCCATGAGAGATGGTCCCAATAGCCCACGGATGCGTACCACCAACTAACTCTGATACCAATTGAAAATTCTCAACCTTAACACAGGCTCAAGTCCCAACCACTCAAACTCTATTGGATTTTCGATAGAGTAGGGCACTAGATAGTGCAAAACCAATGATTGTTCAAACATTGGGCAAAAATGAAATCCCACAAAGAACACCCAAGAAAAATAGTTAAATGAAAATGTCCAAAGAGCTAAGCACATGGACATTTACAAGATGAGCGTGATCAAAAGTTAGAGAAAGATGAGAAGAGAGAACTCCAATGCTTAGAACTTTAAATCAGCAAAGAAGAAGCTTTGGAGAGGAACCATATCTCTCGTTTAATGATGTTAGGGCTAGAAAACCAGAGAGTTTCCAAAATGATGTCTCTCATGAAAATTTGTGCTCTATATATATTCAGGTCATCACACAAAAAGGAGAGGAAACAATTCGTCAGATCCAAAATTTACTCATCCTAGACGCTCGAGCGCGTGAAGCTTCTGTATTGGGCGTCGCAACTTTTCCTTGGCGCTCTCGAGCGCGCGAAGCTTCTGTTTTCGACGAGCTGGTGCAGATAAACCTGTGCACGAGCTCAAGAAGATGCTGTCTAGCTTGCAAGAATAGTCTCTTGGAGCAGTCTACTATCAAATACAATGTAAATTTCAATCCCGGTTTTGTCCACAACCTAATGATTTAGCCAATACACTCATAAAACCTAACAGTATTAGTGTTTGATGATGGGCTGTTTGGACGTGGGGTTTCCAGACTTAGGAAAAGATGAAAATTTGGATAGGAATAGGTTTCTATGTTTGCATCCGATAATAAAAAGGGGTTGAGCTGATTTGGTTCATGAAAGGATGATGCAAAGAACTGGAGTTTTGAAGGTGGAAAGTTGGATCTCACCTGAATTTTTCCCCATGTATCCTCCTGAGGAGAAGTTTGGATTCAAGCTCTGGTTCGACCAGGAGAAGGACCCCATCTATCCTCGCTTTGGATGATCCACATCCACGGGTCAAGCACTAGTGAGCACATCAAACTATCCATGTGGCTGAGTGCCCTCACAGCCTTGGCACAATGCCGCAATTATTAGGATAGTACTCTACCACTGAGCCAATAGCCCTTGCTGGCCTCCCCTATGCTGGCAGGGGCATGGGGACCGTAAAAAAGGGATCCTATCAACTTGTTTTGACGGTTCGTTGGCATAATGTCTGGGTTTGCCCCTAGAGGCCCAGACTTACCAAATGTGCGTGTGTTGTGGGGGTATGTGTGCCCCCAAGAGAATAGACCGTCTGGTTAAAATTACCACTGGAATACCCACACCATTAAAAAAAAAAAAAAAACAACTCTAGTTAGTAATTGCACAAACAAGGCTATTTAGGTCGACCATTTTATGAAGGAATCTTGTTTGGTTGTGGCCAAACCTATCAATTGAAAACAACCCAACAAAACCCCCACTTGAAAAATAAAAATCCGATTATATGGGCCTAGTAAGTAATATATCAGTGGGCCCCAAAGATATACTGGCATACTCGGAGGATCCACATGACCTTATGGTCTCGTGCACATGACATGAGCAGCAGGAGAGACAACACAGTGGGGGTTATTTTACTCACCAAGTGTCCTCAAATAGTCAGGGATATTTGTGGGCTACCATCGAATCTCTGACTTTCCAACACTTCATTCATTCACTGTTGAGCCAGCAACCCGCTTGCAAAACCCACAGGATATGTGTGGGCACAAACCCAGGCGAATGCGTCATATAAGATATAACAGAAACAAAAGTATGCCATATAAAGAATCCAAGGCTGACATACCATAAATTAAAGAGACTCAAGGAGTAATTGAAGGGACTAAAATTCAAATCGAAAAAGTTTTGACTAAAATTTCATTCTGGCCACTTAATCGAAACGAAAAACTTCGGCAAGTTCGGCCGAAACGGTATGAAATTAATAACTATGCTACTGCTAATGTTAGTCTTTTCAGTTTTCACTTAGTAGGGATACATATTTGATTATGATCTATTCCACGAAAGAAATATTTCAGAGGTCGCAAATAGGAAATACCATTAAAATTAGATGAGATTAGAGTTATGATTAAGCTATTGATATTGTACTCTATAAAAAAACCATCGACTATTCTAAACGAAATATCTTGAGAATCTAGCAAGATATAGTTGCTGAAGTTCTACACATGAATTTTGTTTTGTACCATCAACTAATTGCCTATGACGAACATAGGAAGTTTTAGGAACCAATTGAAATAATAATAAAAAGATGACTTGAAGGTTGAAGGGAGCGTACCATCAGAGCAATCTCTTGCATGTACTCCATCCTGGCAGTAGCAGCTGAATTTCCCACTGTTACTGCCATACCCACAGCATGCATTAGTGACCTCGCACAACATACAATCTCCATCTACTGAATCCCAATCCAAATCGAACCCCTTAAGCAGCAACCCACGAAAATCAAAATTGGGACCACCCTCTGCCTCGCTTGCCAGCACAGGGACCACAACACTCTCCTCACAATACTTACTCCATTCAAAATCTGGAACATCTCCCCCACGAAACACAAAAGAAGTTGTTGTTATCAGTTGTTTTTTGTTTTTTATTTATTTTTATCGGTAACATAACTTATATTAAAAGAGGATATAATACAAACAAAGAGTAAAAGAAGAAAAGAAAAAAATGAAAAAGAAAAACAGAAGTACAAGAGAAATGTAACCCCTCACACAACAACTACATAATAAAACCTTCCCAAGGGGAAGCTCTCTCAACACCTTATTTGGCTAAAGCGTCCGCCATCACGTTTGATGCCCTACTCTTATACTGAAAGCTCACATTAATGGTTGTGGATAATACCTAGATTTCTTTAAAACTGAAACTTCCATGGATAAACCTTCTTGTTCGAAACCCGACTCACTGTTTCATTGTTGTTATCAGTTGTATTCCCCAAACAACGAATTTCCCCTCCGTAACTGTAATTAGCCAAAGAGCAACTGAAAAAAGGTAAGCTTCAAGTTGAGCGGGCTGTAGTCTAATAGAGGCAAGGTGTTGGGTGGCGTTGTAGTGTTGTGATGTGGCCTTGGGCAGGTCTTGTCCATTAGGTCCATGTCGAAGAGGGAGATGGTGGTTTCGGTATAGTTGATGTTTCTGACATAGTACTTGTGGTGGTCAGGGAGATGAAAGATGGGTTGGTGTTGGATGTTGCAGGAGATGTTGAAGCCTGGGTAGCCACGGCATTGGGGCGTGGGGGCTCCATTGGAAAGCCAGAAAGGGTAGCTGATGGTGAGGTTGCCACATGTGATGGAAGGGCAGGCTGGGATTGTGCGATTTACTGGATATCCATTGGAAACGGTCAGGATGAAAGTGCAGATTGAAGTGTAGATGTATATGAAGAGGTGTTGTGGATGAGACATTGAATGAGCAGCTAAGAAAATTGCAGGTGAGGTGAAAGGTGAAGGTATGGTTGTTTATTTATTTATTTATTTATTTGAGTTGAGTTTTACCTACTCTGCATCGTTAAATATTGATCTTTGAAAATGATTATTTGACTTGAATTCTGAATTTTTACTCTCCATTCAACAATCGCCGTTGTCTATCAAAAGTCAAACCATTCACAACAACACAACCACACAACTTCTCTATACTCTGTTCTAAATTTGATTCAACCCAGAGCGTGCTTAAACTCTACAGTTAAATAAATGATAAAATGAAACGTGGGGCTAACTGAAATTAGACATTTTGTTAAATGCTGTATTGGGATTGTATATTTTCATTTTTGGCACTATTTTCAGTTTTATGTTATTTTGTCTAAGAGAAAATGGAAAACAGTGGCTATATTGAGTGCACAAACAATGGTCCACTATAGGTTATCCATGGTCTGTTTTTTTTTAATTGGGCCCCATTCATATTGTAGCAGACGCATCGCAAACCGTTCTTCCTTGCCTTTAAATCAACTTGACCAGTACTTACCCAGACAGAAGATAAGGTATCGTTTGAAGTGGGGAAGATTTTTAGTACAGTGAGAGAGCTGTTGGAGCTGGACTGACTTCCTGTAGAGAACCAGGAAGATGGTTGGTGACGGAAAATTCAGTGGAAGCTATAGTAGAGGCATTGGTACAAGGTCCTCTTGTTAAATTTAGATTGAAATCACAATCCTAACCACGCTCTTCAAATGGATGGCAAAACTCCTAAACCTTTCAAGTTCCAGAATCATTTGGTTATTTGATTGGTGTGCTGAGTGCATTCATTATAAGCCAGACTCTTTTATTGGTACTAGGTAGTGCTACCTGTGGATAATAAAAGGACTCCATTTAAAAAAAAATGTTCACTATAGCTTTCTATTAAGGGACTTTTGATTCATGTAAGTGAATTCTTAGGAATTTTTAGACTTATTATTTTTAGAAGCAGTTAAAAATGAAGAATGGAAGGTGAATAGCCAAAAATGAATGTTAAATTCAAGGGAGGATGGGAAAAGAATACCATGCCATCAACTAGTAATTCAAATCCTTGTAAAGTCAAGATTCAATAAACATTGTTACCTTATATCCCTAGTTACCAGGTAGTGTTATCAACAAGCCAAGCTATTTCGCAAGCCAGCTGGGCTCAGCTCAATTAGAGGCTCTAGTAAGAGTTTTGGATAACTGTCTCACGAGCAAGCTCAAGCTAAGTTTTTTCTCAGCTTAGTTTGATTGGACTCGAGCTCGAGTATGGCTCAATTGTCTCATGACTGAAGCTCTAACTAGGTCTTCCTTTCTTTGGGTCATGCATTCAATGTTAAAGTGAAGCTCCTTAGGCTAAGATCATTTCAGCTAGCTAGAGCTTAAACATGTTTAATGGTAAAGTCAGTCTCAACTGGGTCCAAGGTTGGCTTCTTCACACCCACCCCCTAGACTAGTTGGGGAAGGTGGGATGCTGGGGACCCTAAAAGGGTCATTTACTTTTTAGTGGGATGGTTAGCTCCTTTTAACTTTCCTTGGGGTGAAAATTTCAACATATTTAAATGAAATTTTAGAAAAGAAGTTTTGCACCAGAAATTTCTGTTCAATTAAGGTTGAAAAAATGTATAATTAAAACACAACATTAAAATACAACATTACAGGCCTTCTTCTGGCATTAGGTTGTAGAAGAACATGATCTTGAAGGTGAACAAAGATAAGGTTTGGGTGGCATTTCCAAGCTTCCAAGACTTCCTTCTAGCATCTCCACCACTTTAGTCATTGATGGTCGATTTGTTGGATTTGTTTGTATGCACCATAAACCCACTAGCACCATTTTTCTCCCAATATCTTCTTCTGCCTCTGACAGGAATCCAAGAAAAGCTAGACTTTCTTTAGGCTCTATGTGCTTATACACCCAATGCGGAAAATAAATCTCACTAGTTTTCTCTGCTTCTGCATCAATGTTCTTTCTTCCCCCAATCATTTCGAGCACCATCATACCATAGCTATAAACATCGGACTTGTGAGACACGCCGCCAATGCTTCTACAGTACACTTCAGGGGCAGTATAACCAATTGTCCCTCTTGCATCTAGCATCGATAGGGTACTCTGTTGTCGAGGGCATAGCTTAGCTAACCCAAAATCTGATATCTTTGGACAAAAGTCATCATCCAGAAGAATGTTGTGAGGTTTAATGTCAAAATGCACAATACGAGTGCAGCACCCACGATGTAGGTACTCTAGTCCTCGTGCAATGCCAACTGCAATTTGGAATAGCTTTTGACAATCCAAAACATGCTGCCTATTTCCAAAGTTATCTGGGAAAATGAACTTTTCTAGAGATCCTTTGGACATGAACTCGTAAACAAGTGCTCTGTTAGAACCCTCGGAACAAAAGCCTAGAAGAGTAACGACATTAACATGGCAAGTCCTACCTATGCTAGCGACCTCGTTAATGAATTCATCACCATTACCTCCCTTGGCATTGTTCAAGACCTTCACTGCCACAGGACGACCATCTTTGAGGTTGCCTTTGAACACACTGCCATAGCCACCATGGCCTAAATTATCCTTGAAAGAGTTTGTCATCATTTTCAGCTCTGAATATCGATATCTTTTAGGAGCAAGAGAACCATAGTTTTCTAAAAATGCCTCCACATTGCGACTATCACGTGTTTTCTTTTTCCAAAAGAAGATGGAATTATCTGATGGCAATTTCCTCACAAGACAGAGCATGAAGACAAAACAGCTGGTCAGAATAGCTCCAGTGATTGCACCTGCAAGAGAGATACTTGAATGAAACACTTTTGGGCAAATTTCATCACCTTTCACATAAGTTATTTTTAATAGTGTTTATTCGTTCTAACAACTATAATGACTGTTATGTGATCAGCTAACTTAATTTTGCAGCATGTTCGTTGCCGACCACAATAATTTTGTAATTCTAGAACATTCATCCCAGTTAACACACAGTGCATGTCTCAGCAACCTTTCAATCTTGTATGTATGTAGGGATGGAAAATAGTCTGTAGTTAGGTTAGGGCCATCCAAATGGTGATTCTAGAACTAAGGCCATCCTAGACATGATATATCAAATTTATAGTTCGGTTTGACAGGCTGCTCACTCGCAATAAATTCTTAAATAACAAACATTTTGATCTAGGCAATACCCTCTGCGTTGTAATATGAAATAGAGGTTTGCAATGCCTACTGGCACCTCCCTGTCGAGCCACACACATAAGGAACAATTGCATTGTGACCTTGAATCATATGTACAGGAGTCAATCTGCACAAAATGTGGATTCACCTGCCAAATAGAATGTACTCAGTCTGTGTAGAAGGCTCACTATTACGTGCTAAGCCACCCAATTTTGCAGCAGTTTGGTTAGTGACCACCATAATTTTGTAATTCAAGAACCTTTGTCCCATTTCCCACGGTGCATGGCTCAGGAACCTGGCAATCTTGGCAGTCCAGTATGTACACAAATGGAAAGTAGTCTATTGGGAGGCTAGGGCCACCAAAATTGTGATTCTGGAACTAGAGGCCATCTGAGATGTATAGATTCTTCAATAACATTTTGATCTAGACACACCCCTCTGCTTTGCAAAATGCAATAGAGATTTGCCATTCCTATATGCTCCTTCCTATTGACCCATCCAAAAATGAAGGCACAAGTCACACCTGCAGTCTGCCCTTGGATCATATGCACAAGAGCCAATTTGCACATGTGGATCCACCTGCTAAATAGAATGGTCTCTCCTTTTGGGCTATGGTATGAACACGAAGTGCTCATGAGTGGCGGGCATTTTGAACACATGGATTGACAATTAGTCCATAATGTCAAAAGTAGAGACGAGAAATGAAAAGAGTGCCTAAACAAGGATACATGTATGTGAGATCGATCTGTGCTGTTTATCAAATTACCCCCACTTCAACTTGCCACAGCCCAAAAAAATAGGTGGTCAACTCACGGTAAGTACCATAAATAATGTGGATTGTTGATTTGCCTTTCTATCAACATAATTTCTATTGCACATGTGGCTCACTTGATGAGCTGACCAGCCTGATTTACTAGCCTAGGAATGCTTGCTATTGTACGGTTGATGAACAGCCTGAACGACATACGTATTCCACTTCCACCCTCGCATCCCCAGTATGATTCAATCATCTACATACAAATATCATTTTGGTAGTACTCAAAGGAAAGGAAAAGCTTGAAAAACATAATACCTATAATAATGCGTTTCTTGCCTTTAGGACTACCTGCAAAAGCATTATGTAAGCTGGTTCAGCAAATAATAACAACAATAAAACTATATATAAGATAAATATTCTCCTGCAAATGGTTCACATGCGAACAGTGTGCAGAAGCCATTGCAATGAACATTAATAAGTGGGGCCCGCCTCTGCCTCCGTCCCCCTGCACGGTTTGTATGCAAACCATGCACAAGAGATTTTTTTTCCCTACATAAAATACCTATGATGATTTTTCTTTCAGATTTATCACCACCTGCAAACGTTGAGGGGATGATGATGAGATAAATCGTCAATTTTCAACTCAAAACTGGTTGAAGACTCACATCTAACTGCTTTGTCTTATTAAAAAAAATCTTCTAGAAGCATAATCTGAAAAGTTAAATCCACTATAACTGAAAGTCTAGGTTCAGAAAAATAAAAGTATTTCACATAAGCATGATGTTCAGTTCAGTTCAACACTTTCCTTGAAAAACAGTAGAAAGGAAAGTTGATCCCTATCATAACACCAGAAGTCAGATCCTCATCAACAACAAAGAAGCGTGAACAAATGAAATCTGTGGCGGCAGCTCCTTGGAATGGATAGGCCTCCACTTAAGGTCCGGTTGCAGCATTAAGGAACTTCATCCTATCTCAAGAAAAATCTTGCGGCAAACAAAGACAAAATAGGTCGACATCCACCGGGTCACAATGATCTGTGTTGGCCCACGCATGGGAAACAGAAAGACTGACCAGTTGTATGGACAAGTCAGATGTAGAAGATTGCTCTGTATGTATAGCAGAGATCATAACCATTTGAATGTGTGTAATTGAGCAATTCTGAGAAATCTTTGGGGTGTAGAATAATGGCCATGCTCAAAAGAAGAATATAAGGACAATCTTCAAAAAAAAAAAAAAAAAAAAAATTTTTTTTGAAAAGGCGACTGACTTTGACCTGATGAATTTTCCTGGTTTTTTTTTTTTTTTCCTAATCCCTCGAGGTCAAAGCCCCAGTGTGGTAGTGCAGTTTCAAACCTACAACCTGCAAATGCAAACCATGGTCCTAAGTCAACTGAGCTATCCTTTGAAATTACCTAACACAAACTTTAAACTTGTAGGATGGGCGACTCCAAAAAGTGGATCAATAAAAAAAAAAGAAAAAAAAAGAAAACCAAAATCTGGCTTTCTCATGCATTTTCTCCTCGTCTTAACTATCTCAATTATCATGCCACTTTAGAGAGTTGAAAATCGGAAGAGATATGTTTGGGTGAGAATTTTCTACCGGAATATATAAAATTGAATTATTAGCACCAAGAAAATTGAGCCAAGTCTTCCTTCCCTCTCCACTTCCATAAGATGGGATGGCGACCCAAGTGCCATTTTCTAAATGAGACTTCCAATGAAAACGACGATTTTATGGAGAGAATGACCATTGTACCCACCACCTCCTCACCATTGTAAAGACCCAAATGTAATAGGACAATTTTATGCCAAAAAAAAAAAAAAAAAGACCATTGCAACCCCTTCCATTCTCACTGACAAGATTCAAGAAGGCCAAAATGTCAAAAAAGGAAAATGAAAATATTATATAAAAAGGCACAACAATGTCAGAATAAAAATGGAAAAAGGAAAAATATTACAAAGACCTTTTTGAACATAATTTTATATATTTTTAGAATAACTTGATGATGCACAAAATGGATTGACACACCATCGGTCAAGTATGAGTAATAAATGCAGTAATTAATGTGGAGAGAGAGATTATAGTGGTTCGGTCAGTGTGACCTACGTCCACTTCAGAAGGGCAGAGGTCGCCGGATATTTTATTTATCAAGTGTCCAGAGATTACAAACTTAGAAGACTCAGAGAAAAGAACTGTGTAGAAGGGAGAATGTTGCTTACCCCCCAAGTGCTGGTGGGGCTCTTCTATTTATAGTCTTCCCCTAACAGATGGGGACGACTTTACAGTAACGTTCGCAAGGAGCCTTCAAACTGCCCTCGATGGGCGAGGCAATTTGGATATTCTCCGCAAGACTTGGTAAAAATAGGATGTGGATCGACTACTTCCGAGGCGACGTGGGTTGCCTTGACATGGCCAGGCCTCATGGATCTGGGCCTAGACCTCAATAGACCAAACGAATCTTCATAAATATAAGTCTTGGCTCATTACAGACTGGGCCACTTGGGCCAGACTCATCATTTGCCCCTCAATGCCCCGCGCCCAAAAAGCTTTGAAAGGGGGGCATTTTGAATATCCATGTCTCTTTTCCCTTCAAATAATTTTTTCCGCCTTCCTCTCCTTGCCAGTCTCTTGTTTTCCTACTTGGGTTGAAAGTCTTTTCAATTTGGGGTTTGCTTCCTTTTAGTTTTGGGCTGAGTGGAAGAAAACCCATCCTGTTGAGGCCTTTTAGAATCCCAACTTTCTGACTTTTTCCCATTCTTTAGAGACTTCAATGGAGATTAGCCCATGTGAAGGGGAATCCGCCCATGGCAGCCAACAACCTGCAACAAATGTGCAGGCCAGTAGTATGCAGAAGAAGGTGGCTGGTACACATCAGGTGGTAGAGAGGCTTGCAGCGAGCAGGGAAGAGGTAGCCCTTGTGGGTTTGGGCGTCGTGCACCCACGGGCGGCGCCGGGCGCCAGCGACGTGCAGGCGGCCCCTGGCCTAGGCGTCGTGCTACGGGCGACAGCTCCCTCGGGTGTGACGTTGGGCGCAGCAGCGTCCTCGAGTGCGGGCGGCCCCGTCCGGGCGAGCACGGTAATGGCTGCAGGCTTGGTCGCCGAGGCAGGCACCGGGCGTGGGGCTACGGGCGTCAGGCTCGGGAGCTGCGGGCGCCGGGCATGGGGCGACGACGTCAAGCCCGGGCGCGGCTACAGGTGCGGGCGCCGGGCGTGGGGCGTCGGCGTCAGGCCCGGGCGCTGCTACAGGTGCGGGTGGCGGGGCGTGTGAGGGACGTGCTGCGACGGTGGCAGCGTCGGGCAGGAGCATGACTGTTGCAGCCCGTGCGGGTGCGGCTGGCCCAGGCGTGGCGAGCTCAGGCGCGGGCGAGGCTTTGCTGCTAAGGGGCTGGCCGCTGTTTGCGTGGGCGAGTAGCTCGTGTGCTGTCCAAGCAGTTGATTTGGGCAGTGGCGAGCAGATTGGGAGTAAGCCTAGGCGTGCAGGAGCTAGGACTGCTGATCTAATGTAGTCCCTCGGGTTACAGATGACCTGAGTTTCAAGATCCTGCCTAGAGATGTCGAAAACAATGTTATTCCAAACATTAAAATGTTTAACATGATTACCTAGAGCGACAGGCTTTTTGCGCGAGGGCAAAGACAGAGTTTGAGGATTGCTCGTGAGAGAGCTACACTTTTTTGAGATCGAGCTTTTAGCGACCCACGAGAGAGCCGCTAAGCTGGAGACAGGTTGCCTGTTTGAGAACAGTGCAGAGGCCAAGCTTTTTTGGCGATACGTCAGAGGGCTGCTAAGCTGGAAATAGGCTGCCTATTTGAGAACAGTGCAGAGGCCAAGCTTTTTTGGCGATACGCGAGAGGGCCGCTAAACTGGAGATAGATTGCATGTTTGAGAACAGTGCAGAGGCCAAGCTTTTTTTGGCGACCCGCGAGAGGGCCGCTAAGCTGGAGATAGGCTGCCTGTTTGAGAACAGTGCAGAGGCCAAGCTTTTTGGCGACCCGCGAGAGGGCCGCTAAACTGGAGATAGGCTGCCTGTTTGAGAACAGTGCAGAGGCAGGTTAAGCTTTTGGCGATCCGTGAGATAATTCACCTCGCCTGGACCTGTTGATTTCCTCAGCGTTCATATATTTTTGAGTTTTTGCTAATAGTTCTGGCATGCTCTTTGGTGGTCGCTTCATTACTGAAAAGAGGAAGTTTGATGACCGGAGGCCTCCTAGAAAGGCGGTCACGCTAACCTTATCATCGAGATCCTCGACCTGAAGGACCTCCTCGTTAAAACGAGTGAGGCAGCTCCTTAGGCTCTCGTCTCGATCATGTCTTATGTTGAACAGATGGGTGGCAGGCTTTTGTTGGCGGCGTCTACCAATAAACTGTGCCACAAATGATCTGTTCAGTTCAGCGAAAGAGCCTATGGAGGCTGGGGAGAGACTGGCAAACCATTGTCGTGCGGAACCCTTTAATGTAGTTGGGAATGCCCTACACATAATTTCGTCGGGGACGTTGTGCAACTGCATCAAGGTCTTAAAAGTTTCGAGGTGGTCCAGTGATCCTTCGTACCGTCAAAGGTTTCGACGGATGGCATCTTGAATTTTTGAGGGAGTGGGTAGTTCACCACATCGGGCTTGAACGGTGTATCCGTTCGCCTTACTAGGTAACCCACTGTCTCTGGTGCCTGTGCCTTCATGGCGTTGAAGACATCACCCAGTTGATTCTGCATTTCCTTGATCTTCTCATCCTAGCGATTGGGGGCTTCCCTGGACGGATCATGTAAATAACTCCCGTCCTCCATGCTTTGGTTTTCACTTTCCCCCTCTTGGAAATGAGGATCCTCCATATTAGAAGGAGAGGGAGGAGGTGGAAGTCCTCCATGATTTGCTCCCCCCTGAGGATGGGGTCCTCCAAACTGTGCTCCACCCGGAGGTAGAGGTCCTTCGTGATGGCCACCAGCTCCCAGAGTAACTCCAAAAGGGGCGCCCAGGGGATGGGCGCCCTGGGGAGCACCATGAAGGGCGCCCTGGGGATGGGCGCCCCGGGGGAGGAGCTCTCCGGCGTGGAACTCTTGGATGCCCTGGGCGCGGTGCTCCTTGTGGTACTCCTCCAAATTGCGCTCCTCCCTGCCCTGCTCCCTGTCCTGCTGCGAGCATGAGCTGTAGGATCTGCTGGTTTTGGGTCACCAGCTGCCGCATGGTCTCCAACATTTGTTGAGGAGTGGGAGCAGGAGCATTTGGGGCAGGATTAGTCGATGGAGGATCATTATCGCCTTCTCGCGAGGGATTATCCTTTGGTCGTCTTGTGGATCTAGTGGTGATCACCATAATTTTGATAAAAGGAGGATTCTGAAGTGAGAACTTTTGTCGATTCCCACAGACAGTGCCAAACTGATGATGCACAAAATGGATTGGCACACCACCGGTCAAGTATGAGTAATAAATGCAGTAATTAATGTGGAGAGAGAGAGATTATAGTAGTTCGGTCAGTGTGACCTACATCCACTTCAGAAGGGCAGAGGTTGCCGGATATTTTATTTATCAAGTGTCCAGAGATTACAAACTTAGGAGACTCAGAGAAAAGAACTGTGTAGAAGGGAGAATGTTGCTTGCCCTCCAAGTGCTGGTGGGGCTCTTCTATTTATAGTCTTCCTCTAACAGATGGGGACGACTTTACAGCAACGTTCGCAAGGAGCCTTCGAACTGCCCTCGATGGGCGAGGCAATTTGGATATTCTCCACAAGACTTGGTAAAAACGGGATGTGGATTGACTACTTCTGAGGCGACGTGGGTTGCCTTGACGTGGCCAAGCCTCATGGATCTGGGCTTGGACCTCAATGGACCAAACGGATCTTCATAAATATAAGTCTTGGCTCATTACGGACTGGGCCACTTGGGCTAGACTCATCATAACTCATTAATTTTGTTATTTAAAAATTAATTCTCCACTACAGTATCACAGTAATAACCAAGGGCCAGGATAAACCCCTATTTGAAAATATCCTGACAATTTTTCTAAAACAGTAAATTTTGGAGAAATATAGTTATGAGAGTAGCTCCCCCATATATATATCCATGGGGACTTTAGGACTAATTGTCCACAAACTAAACTAGAGGCGGGGTTCTTAGATGGTAGGTAGGGTTGCACATGGGCTAGGCTGGATGGGGCTAACGCTAGTCAAAGCAGAAAGTAGGCTGAACTCATGTTCATGGGCCTAAAAACTAATTCCAAACCAGGTTAAGGATATACGGAGCCCATCTGCGATGAACTTGTCGTGCCAGACTCTGCCTTGTGGATGGGCCATTAGATAAATACAGGCTCAGGTCCAGTCTATTTACCTATCAGGTCGAAATGTTAGGCTCTGGCTCAGCACATGGCCCAATTACAATTAATTTCATCAATATGGGCGGGCCCCGCACTTGTGCAACCCTGTCGATGGATAAAATTTATTGCGCATAGTCCACATTTTCAAAATAAAGAATTAGATAAAGTTGTCTCGACAGTGCATTCACTTTTGAATGGGGTACCTTCTACAGTAGGTGGGTCCCACTGAAATCAGTATGGAGGGGGAAACTTATCAGAGAATCAGTGAGGGGCCTACATTTGCCAACACTATGAGAGCCGACATTCAAATGCCATTGGTTGACATTTATAACAACCAGAAGTACAAAAATAGTTCCGGATTTACATTTTAGCAAGTTGAATTTTTGGCTTCCTGAAGCAAAACTTTTACAATGTTATGAAACAAGTTCCGTACGGTAAATTGTTAGTAGAGTAATTTAATATAATATTATCAAACAAGTTCCGCAGAGTATAGGCTCGGCACAACCTGATCTTAGCACAACCTAATCCAAGCACAAAATTGGAAAAAATACGACAACGATGCCAAACAGGCCCTTAGCATGCGCTTTAAATTGAGCCTCTATAGAAAGCTCAAGTCTTTCATGGCTTGAAAAAAAAAAAAAATTTAAAATGAAAAGGACTTGGTCTAGTCATTTAAAGGGTCGCTCATTTAATTGATCTAAGCCATTAAGATTACATATCTCCTCGTGCATGCCAGCATTCTAATTTTGACATCTAGCAGAATAGTAACCTAACCGTTTAAGAACAAAATCAAGAAACTTAAGAATGTATCAGACCACTAAAAGTGCGCCGAATAAATTCCACCTGAAGAGAGTGTTGAGGAGTGGGCTCCACCCGAGAGGAGCATTGAAAAGTATTTATACTGCTTCTACTAACGCCTCGAAGGAATGGCTGTCTAAAGAAATTTAAGACAAACGACCTCTATTACCCTAAAATAGGATTTTATCTTTCATTGACAAAACGTTTCAAGCGAAAAAAAAAAAAAAAAAAACCCACAAGGATCCACATCTATAAAAGTTTCAACCTTGTTTTTCAAAGCAAACTTCCAACGAAAAAAAAAAAAGCCCTAAACAAATACGAGAAAAAGGAAAAAAATCGGTTATTATAATTCATCAGGTAAAATAAACCTGGTTTGAAGTTTGATCAGTCTATTTTCAGACGAAACTCCACCATCCCTATGCCCCACGGTGAGTTATACATAGAAGAATTTTTTACAAAAAACCCCCTGTATTTTTTTCAACCTCCACAAACTCCACAAGCCTTCCATATTCTAAGTTTTTACTAAAACCTCCTTGACTTAAAAAATTAACTACTTCCTTGCTAATATCCTTCTTCGTTTTTCCTTTCTTTTTATAAAAAAAGATATTTTTGAGCGATTATATTATGCCTGATAATTGGATATTAGAGAAATAAATGTATATATATTATGCTTGGATAATGGGGTATTAGAATATGGGGAAATTTCAGATTTAGATCCGGACCTGATCATTAATCAGGACCCAAAATGGTCCCAACTCAAGATAGATGGTTGGGTCCCTTTGGTAAGGCGTAACCAGGCACCATCGGCCATAGACAAAGAAGAAGTCTTTGATGTAAGAAAAGGGAAGAGGAGGAGGAACCAAGACTTAGGAGTAGATAGAAGTGATGCTTAACAGGGTCTGGAACTGGATACTGAGGAAGAGGGCACGTTTCAGGATGCGGTATTCCGTTGCAGTAGTAAGCGAATTCAAGAAGAGAGGTTTTATTTAAACCGCAGTGGCCGTTGGATTTGATGCAGTCCCAACATTGATGGTCTAGGTCGATCAAAGACCATGTCACCTCGAAGCCCTCTTTCAAATTATCATTCAAATCCCCAAAACCTACCTCCAGCTCCTCTCTATTTGTTTCGAGGATTGGAATTCTTACCACTTTGCAATTTGTGAAAGGTCCTGTGATATCCGGTAGGAGTGTGAAGTAGGCGTAATTTCTTAATAAAGGATCGGAAGAGCAATTGAAGAATATGACGTATGGGTTGTCGTATTGAGAAAGAAAAGAGCAGTTGTAGAGGAATGGGAGGTTAAGATCTCTCTGAGTGAAATTACGGAGACTCAAGTCCAGACTAGTGTTACTGGGAGGACAAAGGCATATTGTATTGTCGTCGTTGGCAATGTAAGCTTTATCAAGGATAGTTGTTGTCTGATTCTCATAATCGATCTTCATAACATGGTACTTGCGCGATTGGATCTCAATCTCAGAGGAATTGTCAACCTTATTGCATGTGATTCCAAACTCTTCTGAGTAGCTACAGTATTTCGGACGGCCCTGTATCCAAAAGGGATGGCTAATGTTGAGTATGACATTCCCGCAATTATATGGGGATGGAGAGCAGTCACTAAATGGTTGATTGTCCTCCTCGACGAAAGAAGCAACCGGCGTAAAGAAGAGCAACACAATGAGAAAAGATGGAAGGGATTGATGAATTGGGAAGGTATCCATGATGGTAATATGAAAAGATTTTGGAAATATAGGAACAAGAAGAAAGAGAAAGATGGAAATGAGAGTAGATACTTATGATTCAATATGAAGGAAAGGACATGTGAGAGAAAGAGAAGGGCAGCCGGCGTGGAGCTTTCAGAAAAAAATATATTATGGGGACCACTACTTGTCTAATATTTATGCTGCGGTTAATGTGTGTATATATATATATATATGTAACCGTTAAACCTTCCAGCTTCAATCAGATTGTTACAGAGCAAGAGATCTGGCCCATGTGATGTCTACTCACAATCCCATTGAGAGTCGTATACATGAGTTGTTGAATGCGGATTAGTTTCCACAAAAGATATATACCAGGCTCATGATGTATATAAGACTAGGTCAACATCAAAGTCAAAGTTTGAAATTTCCTACGCAAATAGTGGTGTTTGAATTTTACCTCCCATTTGGGGGCACTAGGCAGGAAAATTTTAGGATATCCATTATTAGGGAGGGAGCATTTTATTTTGAGTTATTTAAGTTTTCAATATGTGGGCTCCACTTAGGCCCCATTCGAGCTGTTAACAAAAAGAAAATCTCTTAGGGGCTTTGGCTTGAATGCACACTTTGGCCATAGTGGGGCCATTCCTCATTTTATTTAACTATAATCCAAAAAAGCATGCTAACACTATATATGAAACTAGGTCAAGTTATAGATTCATGTGCATCCTTCCCTTACCATTGTGGTGAGGGATACCCCATTTTTGGGAAGTTTCAAGTACAAAAGAGAAGTGAACTTCTCTTTTGTACTTCTTTTTTGTACTTGAAACTTTCCAAAAATGGGGTGTCCCTCACCACAATAGTGAGGGATGGATGCACTTGAATAACCCTAATATATATATGTATATATATATAGGGAAATATTCATATGCATCCATTCCTCACCATTTTTTGTGAGGGACACCCCTTTTTGGGGTGTTTCAAGTACAAGAGGGAGGTACAAAGTACCCCTCTTGTACTTCTCTTGTACTTGAAACACCCCCAAAAGGGGTGTCCCTCACCAAAAATGGTGAGGGATGGATGCACATGAAGACCCCATATATATATAGATATATATATATATATATATGAGAAATGCTCCTATGAGAGACGCTCTCACCAACTTTATGAGAGATGGGTGGGAGCCCTCACTTCTATATCCACTCTCACCAACTTAAATACAAGGACCTCCAACTTAAATGTGAGGGCCCCCACCCATCTCTCACCAAGTTGGTGAGAGTGTCTCTCATAGGAGCACTTCCCTATATATATATAGAGTGTATGAGATTGAATTTAGGGTTTGATTTGAAAGTGCAAAAAAAAAAAAAAAAAAAAAAAAAAAAAAAACCTATTTATAATTGGATACCCAAACCCAGGACTTGTTTCACGATATTTTTATTTTCAATGAAATTGCTTTGTTGTAATTTTCTATCCTCTTCTCCATTGATTTTGATATTGTGTCTCTCATGGATTGAAGATATTAATTGTTAGACGTTTGATAATTTAATAAGTGAAAAAATGGTTACTCAAATGGAACAAGAATCATTTTGGTATAACTGAGTATAATATTAGGAAAATTAGATGCAAGAACCCTGAGAAGAAAATATTATCTAGCAAATTTCTACTACTAGTCCTGCATGTGGGAAATAGTTGAATCGTTGATCTCACTATTATAAAAAAAATTTATGAAATACGTGAACATAAATGACATAATATATGATATGTACCGCATATTTTATGTATATAGTAAAACACAATTTATATTATGCTTTGTTAATTGGGAATTAGAGTAAGTAACATATATTACATATATTATGCTTTGATTACTGCATATTTAATGTACATAAACAGGGGTAAAGCACACTTAATTTATATTATGCTTTGATTACTGCATATTTAATGTACATAAACAGGGGTAGAGCACACTTAATTTATATTATGCTTTGTTAATCAGGAATTAGAGATTAGAGTGCAATTCCACATGTATCCAGACCCTATTGATCGAGATGCAAAATAGTCCCCCACCCCACTCGCGAAGGCAAATCAGGCCGGGTCCGTTTGTTTCAACCCGGAAGTCATCTATTATACTAAAGGATGTAGAAGGCCTTGGTATGCCAACACCTGTTGCACTCCATGCAAAGGCACGTCGACCCATCCCTACAATCAGCTTTACGTCATCCCCCCGTCATCCCCCCTCCCCACTACCCACTATTCGAAACTGCAACAAAAGGCTGCAACATTAGCGCCATTCTCCAACTTCCTACCTATTCTCTTCCATTTCAACTAAACAACAGAAGCGTATTCTCTTCCATTTCAGCAAAAGAACAAAGCATTGAAACGTCAATGGCGACCTCTCCATATAGATATCTTATTCAATACCAGCAATAAGCTTTCATCGGCTTCTGCTTCCTAGGTAAGGTTTTCTCTAAAAATGATTGTAGATTGTTTCTCTATTACTGTCTTTTAATGAATCAGTTGTGTTGAATTCTTCTCTACATGGACCTTATCTATCCAAACGTATTGACTGTTTAGTATGCTTGTCAAACGTATTGAATTCTTCTTTGCGGGACTGTTTGAAAGAGAGAGATTAACACAGAGGTTGTGTTCGCCTAATGGGGTGTCTATGTTTTGGGCTATGCATGCATGTGTTGCAGGTTAGAGCGAAAGATGCACATCAGGCTTAGATGGGTTGGGTTGGGCACGGGTAGAGGAAAGGGAGTGAGAGAGAAAGAGTCTGAGAGCGAGTGGCAGGGAGAGGTAGTTGGGCGGAGTTAGTGGGGGAGCAATAGAGTCTTTGACTCAGTCGGGAAGAAGAATGAGAGAGAAAGAGGGAATGTAGTATAGAGTGGCAGGGAGAGGGAGAGACATAGTGGGCAGAGAGAGGGAGTGGGGCGGCGTGAGGGGGGAAGAAGCAAAGGAGAGACAGCGAAAGAAAGAAAGAAAGAGAGAGAACGAGCGAAGAGAGAGGAAATGGAGAGGGTGCAATGGCAGGGAGAGGAAGAAGAAGGGACAAGGAGAGCGTGGGATGAGATAGAGAGGGAAAGAGAGAGAATCAGCAGAGGAGGGAGTGAGAGAGAAAGAGGCTGAGAGAGAGTGGCAGGGAGAGGGAGAGAGAAAATGGGAGGGAGAGGGAGAGAGAGGGCAGGGGGGAGTTGGGCGGAGTGAGGGGGGGAGCAATAGAGTGGGGTGGAGTGGGGAGAAGATGGGTGCGCCGGTGGGCAGGGCTCAGGTGGAGAAGATGGGTGCGCCGGTGGAATGAGATGGAGACCAAGCTGACAGGGAAAGGAGGGGAGAAAGAGAGAGAACCAGCAGAGAGAGGGAGAGAGCCGGAGTGTTGTGCTCGGGTGGATAGAGTGGGGCGGATGTGTAGATGTGCATATGGGTGCCGACAGAGAGAGAGAGAGAGAGAGAGAGAGAGAGAGAGAGAGGGAGGGAGTGGGTGGGGAAGAGATTAGAGTAGGGAAGAGAGGAAGAGGAGAGAAAGAAAGAAAATAAAAAATGAAATGGAAGAGAATACGCAGGTGGGCAGGGGCGATGAGCTGAATAGAAGGATGGAAGAGAGTGGGACGAGAGAAGAAGACGGGGTGCAGGAGTGGACTGAGCTCGGGTAGAGTATCTGGAAGGTTGTTGGGTTGGGCTCAGGTAGAAAAGAGCAGCAATAAGCTGATTGGTGCCCATAGAGAGAGAAACAGATATATATATATATATATAGAGAGAGAGGGTGGGGTGAGGGAAGAGAGAAAAGTAGGGAAGAGAGGAAATGGAAAAAAAAAAGAAGAAAAGACGAGATAGAACTGTTGGGCTGGGCTCGAGTAGAGGGGAGGGATAGTCCTTGGGTTTGGGCTTGGGTGGAGGAGGGCAGAACATAGGGGTGAAGAGAGAGAGAGAGAGAGAGGGAGGGGGTTGGGGGAGAGAGAAAAGTAGGGAAGAGAGGAAAGGGAAAAAAAGAAAGAATAAAAGAAGAAAGAAATTGGTTTGGATGTGTTGGTGAAAAAAAAAAAATCCAAGTTCGGCCAAGCTTGATTTAGGTGTGTTTATGGACCGGTTTTAGCTGGGCTAAGGTATATCGAAGCCAATATCATCTTTAGTAGCACTGTCCCAGGCCAGGGCCAAGCTTTAAACGTGGACCATAAAGGTAAGGCCTGAGCCCGCCCCTTCAATCAACCGGGCCATGCTGGATCGTTCTCTACCTCACATTTGTGGTCATTAAATCACTGCATAAATTAAATCACATGCATTTCTTACACAAGTTGGGCCAGGGTGGGCTATGGGCTTTCCAACAAAGTAAAATTCTTTAAGCGGATCCAAAATTATTGGGATAATGCTTAAATGATGGTGATTGTGGTTAATGAAAATTGAGGTAAAAATCAATCATGTGATATTTTCTTTGATGGGATGATTCTTACCATATTCCATTCTTTATTGTACTTAGAACAATTAATTAATATGAATAATATTTGTGTTTTGACCTTCCCCACTACCTACTCCTAATGGAAGGTGCCTCCCTTGGTAAAAAAAACCTCAACCTTTTTTTTTTTTTTTCCCTTTTTGGTTTCTCTTTTCGAATGATATAAACTTATTGTTGCATACAAACTTAATACAACAACAAAAAGACAGGAAAAAAAAGTTGGTCTGAAACCTAGGACTAGCCTCAATTCAAAGCCCTCGGTAATAAGTCAAATTGTTACTATCTGGAAAAACTATTAATATCTAGAAAAAATCATAAAAATATTTGTTATCTAAAAAATGTTTTCCATAAAACATCTAGAAAAACTCATCAAAATCAAATTAACGACAAAGAAATGACCAAACATTCTAACCAAAAAAATTACCTTATGCAAATATTACAAGTTAGTATCTGCAATTAAAAAAATATATATCTGGAAAAAATCATAAAAAAATATCTTTAAAAAACATCCAAATATGGGCCTGGATTGGACAGATTTTTTATCCACGTAATTTAAAAATACTCAAAAAAATTGAAGGGCCTGGCTAGACTGTCCAAAATCTGAAGCTTAATAAATTGAAAGGCCTAGCTAGACTGTCCAAAAACTATATATTTGGTGTACTGGGTCCGTGCATAGCATGGGGTGTGGCCCACCAAAAACTTTTTCTTAGCATATGCAATCCAATATCAACGTTAATTTAAAAATAAATTCAAGCCCCTGCAAATTGATCCGCTAGAAAGGCCAGGGATCACAATAAATAATTTTTCAAATTAAATAGGCACACACACAACTTTCAAATTAATTCGAAAAAAAAAATACCTGATGCCATTTTCACCTTGGTGGCCCACCAAATACATTTTCTTAGCCTATGCAATTTAATATCAACATTAATTTAAAAATAAATTCACCGTGCATCGCACGGGGTTTTACTGGTTATTAAGAAAAGGGAAGAGGAGACGAGATGCTTACCCGGAGGTGGAGGGCACTCGTCAGGAAACGATGTTCCGTTGCAGTAGCAGTCCCTTCGGGAATAAGAGGTTTCATTAAAACGGCAGTGAGGGTCAAGTTGGGAAAGAGACCATGAGATCTCGAACCCGTCTGCCAAAACATCAATCCAAAACTCCTCTGGGTTATCCCAGAGCCGATATATGTTCGTACGGAGGATCGGGGTTTGTATCACGCGGCAATTTATGAACGGGCCTGTGATATGCTCCGGAAGTGTGAAGTAGGCATGATCACTTAAATCATCGGAGGAGCAGTTGGGGAATTTCAAGTATAGGTGGTTTTGAGGAAGGTGATCAGGGCAGTTGTAGAGGAACGAGAGGTTGAGATCTCCATGAGTGTAATTAAAGAGATTGAAATCGAGACTAGCGTCCCTGAAAGGAGCATGGCATGGCTTCACCTTCTCATTCATTAGGTAATAATCTTTATCAACGATGGTGGCTTTCTGGTCCTCATAATCGATCTTTATAACATGGTACGGGCGCTTTTGAATCACAATCTCAGAGGAATTGTCAGCCCTATTGCATTTGATTTCATTTTCATGCGGAAAGCGGCAGTACTCCGGAGTGTGATCTGTCCAGAAGGGATAACGGATTTGGACGCTGCCGCAATCAAAAGAGGTAGGGAAGCAGTGACGGAATCGTTGATTGTCCTCTTGAGCGGAAGAAGCCGGACTAAGAAAGAGCAGCACAATGAGGAGGGGGGATTGATGAATTGGGAAGGTATCCATGATAGTAGGAAGAGATGATTTTGTTATTTCTTTTCATCGATCACACGAGAGAGAGAGAGAGAGAGAGAGAGAGAGAGAGAGAGAGAGAGAGAGAGAGAGAGGGAGGTGTGGAGATGGGGGTGAGACTTGGAAACCCTCCTTATAAGCTATAACCCAATATAAAAGGAAAGAGAGAGGAAAGTCGATTACGAAGAACAAGTGATCTGAAGAAGTTCGCAGAAAAAGTGCATGCTGCTATTCGTATATTATGCTCTACGGTTATGTTGTGTATGCATACAAGTGTCAAACCTTCTGCCCGCCTCAAAAAGGGATTTTTACAAAACAACAGAGCAGGCCCATGGGGACCTGGAGCCCACTCACTAATCCATTCCGACGCCTTTTAATTCCCCACGTATACAAATTCTCAAATCTTAAAATTGGCGAATAATGAGTGATATACATGAGTATTGGATTTGTTTCCACAAAAGAGATAAATAGACTGATGTATATAAGAACTACTAAGTAAACAACAAGGTCAAGCCTCGAATTTCCTAAGTAGATACGCGTGGATTGAATTTAATATGCCGTGTGGGGGCACAAAGCAAGAAAATGATCAGTTTGGACTCTCAACATCACCATGGAAACTCCCGAGTAATCTCGTCTTCTTCGAACCTCTTGTGGAAAATTTTTATCTTTCCCGTGAAAAACATGAGAGTGGGGCGGGAGGGCTTTTGAATCTCTACCTGTAAATTAAGCTTTTCCCACACTATCTGTACCCTTTGATTGGTGTGAAAACTTGGATCAAATCCAGCCGTACGCTACAAGTTGTGAATATTTGGGCCATCACCTCCACTGAGTTTTTCCTCTGTCCAAATATCTATCAGGTAGGTAGCACTGTCCTTTCTTTCTTGTATAGGCTAGGAGCAGAACTTTGCAGCGGATGATTGATCCACTTGCCAATCATCATCATCATCATCATCATTATCATCATCGAGGTCTTTTCTAAACTATATTCAAATTGGCTATATGAGTTCCGATATATATTGAGTTGTTTCTATGTATCACATCTCGTTATATTTTATCCTAATAATAGTTGGTCCTAAATTTATCCTAATATTAGCTGTTCCAATCATAACTGAGGAGCTAACTCCTATATGAGCAAAATTTGAGAATCTCCAACAGAGAGGGACAATGACTTTATAACTGGTTTAGATTTTTAATAGGTTGGCTCCACAAGAGAAGGTGCATCTGGCACATCAACTCTCTCTTGAATGTTTATTTTTATTATAATTTTTTAATAAAAGAAAATCTCTTTGCAGCTTGAGCTTGAAAGAACAGTCTACCCCAAGAGGAAGGATTTTGATGTCCCTGCACTATGAGCATGCAGAGGTAAGGAGCCTCAGTTTGGCTGTTTATATGCCTTTGTAAGTTCTTTTTTTATTTTATTTTTCCTACCTTCCTTCATTCTATTTGAAATAATGTCTTCGGGGATTTTATAGTTTAGAATGTTTCAAAACCTCAGATCTAACCTCACCACCTTTATATTTTATTTTGGTATCCAATTTACATCTAAAACACTCTAAAACCAATTAACTATGAAGATTCATAAATTTTTTAAAAATCTTTATTCTATTTTTTACGTCTTCATTTTAAGAATTGAAGGATAAAAAAAAAGCATAAATAAACCAAGCTATCAATCCAAAACCGTTAAATCAGGTGCACGCAAATGTGTGTGTGTGTATATATATATATATATATATATATATAGGGAAGTGCTCCTATAAGAGACACTCTCACCGACTTGGTGAGAGATGGGTGGGGGCCCTTACATTTAAGTTGGTAAGAGTGGATATGGAAATTAGGGTTCCGACCCATCTCTCATAAAATTGGTGAGAGTGTCTCTCATAGGAGCACTTCCCATATATATATATATATATATATATATTTGGCCTCTTTCTTTTTCTTTTTTGACAAAATGACACAATTAGCCGAGGGAGTTAGGATCAAATAGAGCCCGCAAACATAGGAGGAGGAAACCCACACAATGGAAAGGAGAGGCTACACAACGTGGAAAGAGTGGCATATCCGAGGATAAAGGTGAGATGTAGGGTTGCCAACCAACTAAGGAACCCCTTGTTCTCGACAAAATGAAGACTTGACAGCCATTGGATTGTAATATAATGCAGGGTTAACAATAAAAGAAATTATTTAGGAGAGACGAAGGAGACCACACTTAAAACTTGTTTCCAGTCAATTGATAAGATTGATTAATTAAAATCTTGACTTGACTATTCTTGACTTACAACTTAGAGGGAATAGGTCCGAATGAATCGGACTCAGTATGCCAAAATGTGGGGGGAGCACTTAAAACTCTTCAGTTTTAGCTGAGTCAGTGACATTTGGACTCAGTTTGGTGAGTTGAGATTCGGAACTATATATGCTATAGAAAAATGATAAAGAAAAATGGTTTAGCCAATATTCATATGAATATTGGCAAGTGTCAGACACCACTGATTCAAGTCCAACTGAAGATAGAAACATTCAAGTGTGTGTGTATATATATGGGAGGTGCTCTTGTGAGAGACACTTTCACCTTACTATAAAAGATAAGGTGGAGCCCTCACATCCATATCCAATGTCAACAATTTAAATGTGAGGGCCCCACTTTTATCTCTCATAATAAGGTGAGAATGTCTCTCACAAGAGCACATCCCTATATATATATATATATATGTATGTATGTATATATATATATATATATATATGGAGATGCTTCTATGATAAATGCTCTCACCTTACTATAAGAGATAAAGTGGGGGCTCTCACATCCAATAACTTAAATGTGAGGGCCCCCACCTTATCTTTCATAGTAATGTGAGGGCATTTCTCATAGGAGCATCTCCTAAGGGTGGGGCCCCTCACATTTAAATTATTGACATTATATATGGATGTGAGGGCCTCCACCATATCTCTCATACAATACGAGAGATCTCTCATAGGAGTGTCTATATATATATATATATATATATATAGGGCTGGAGGGCCAAGCTAGGGGCGTCTTGTAAGTGCAATGAAGTGAGCCGAATTCGGTCGTAGAACCAATGTGCTTTTCGTGTGATGTTTCTGAAAGTCAGGGCCTCAAAATTCTATGCGGTTACTCCTATATATATCTTTCAATCAGCAGGGCCTACCTCTTTTAACTTAAACATATGCGTCGGCCTCTGTTACAATACTTGAGTACGGATACCTTGCCGTGTAACACAATGGGATCCCCAAAAGTGATGTATCGAACACTGGGACCCACTCTTGTAGGAACTAAATTTTAGAACATACCCATGGAGAGGTGAAAGGAATTTATGTCGAACGGTCTTAATTATCAATATGTGGGCCCAATCATAGAGATCATGGCATGTGTTACACAGTTCCTATGTTTTAGCAGTGATGGGATCCGGGCTCGGTATCATTTGATAATGGGGTATTACTTTTATGTCTAATTCCAGATCTAAACCAGGACTCGATCACTTTTGGGGCACAAAATGGTCTATACTCCATGTCATCTAGTGCGGCACGTTGGTTAACAGAGTAATCATTTTTTTCGCTACTACAATGGTTGACAGAGTAATGAAGCAGCGTCTGAAACAACATCAAGCTGAAAAGAGGATAAGAGATGCTTGCCCGGAGGACACATGTACAGATGCGGTTTACCCTTGCAGTAGCAGGTGGGGTTTGTAGGAGAGTCTACATTATAACCGCAGTGGCCATTGGATTGGATGCAGTCCCAGCAACGATGGTGGGAGTCGATCGCAGACCATGTGACCTCGAATCCCTCTCTCAAAACATATCATTCCAATCTGAAGAAGCATCCGGGTTGAAAAAGAGCCGATGCATATTCCTTTTCAGTATCGGGATTTCTATCACTTGACAACCCCATTCCATTAAAATTCCTTCATCTATAAACCATTTTTTTGTGTAGAAAGCGTGACCGATTGATTCATTTGACAAATATTGGCACTTGACGGGTTTAATGGTTGGGTGGTGGTCTTTAACAGGATTAGAGCAGTTGTAGAGGAATGTGAGTATGCCATCTCCCTCGAAGTGAGCTCCCTCGTTGTGATCTCCCCCGTAGTAATAATCAAAGAGTTTGAAATCGATAGTGGTGTTCCTGGAGGGACGAAGGCATGAATTGTCTTTATTGCGATCAAAGTAATCCTTATCAACGATGGTGACTCTCTGGTTCTCATAATTGATCTCCTCAACGTGATACTTGTGCGATTGAATCACAATCTCAGAGGAATTGTCCTTCCGATTGCATTTGATTTCAAACTTTCTTTCATAGGAGCAGTACTCCGGATAATCCCTAGTCCAAAAGGGATAGCTGATGTCGTGTTGGACCTTCCGGCATTGAAATAGGAAGGGAGAGCAGTCGCTGTGTGGTTGATTGACCCCCCGGGAAGAAGATGAAGATGAAGCTGAAGCTGCCATAAAGAATAACAACAAAAAGAGGAGGAATGATTTTGGGAGGGATTGATGAATTGGGAAGGTATTCGTCATGGGGCTCTGGGTAGCAGCTGCAACTATAGAAAGAAATGATTTTGGAGAGAGATATGAGGGTAGACGCTTAACTACTCAAATATAAAGGGAAGGATAGGAAATTCGATTAGAGAGGGGCCAGCTGTGGAGTTTTAAGTAGTATGTCGCCTTTTGTTTTAAGTAGTATGTCGATTAGGGAGAGAGGGGCCAAATTTGAAATACTGCTCCATACCTATTGTTTCCTGACTTAATTTTGGGTCTCAGTCCCCTAGGTTGGAGTGTAAGAAAAAAATTAAATAAAAACTAGTAAATCATAGAGCGTCAATGAGATTAGTTTCTTCCAAAGATACTACACTGCACATTGTTGTACATTAATATAATAAATAAAAACATAAGATTAACTTCATCGTCAAAGTCTAGCACTCTAGCTCTAGCCTGCAATCTTCTACGCAGATTACATGGTCAATAAGAACTTGACCAATTACCAAAAAAACCAAAATAACTTGACCAATTACCAAAACAAACAAAAAGAACTTGACCAGTAGTGAGTGAGTGGGCCATCTGATTACGAAGTGATAGAATGTTTATATGCCGTGTGGACACAGAAAGAAGGGAAATGATGGATTGGAGTCTCATCTCCGCGGAAACTCCCGTGGATCTCGTCTCCACTGTGGAAAAACTCGAACTGTCACAAGATAAACATTGAGAGGGTGTGATTGGGAGGATCTTGAATCTCAACTGTGAATCTAACTAGCGTTTCTTACACTCTCCGTATCCTTTGATGGAGAGGATTCGGATGCCCCAACAGCATCCAGAGGGACCATTCGTCATTTTATTTAACTATAGTCCAAACATGAAACAAATTCGAGCAGGCTCTTTAATTTACTTTATCCAATTGGAAATCATGTCTTCTGTGAATTTTGAAACTCTATGACCACGTACCTTTATATTTTACTTTGGCTTACGAATATTCATTTTTTTTTTTTATAAATTTCTTGATGTTATTTTGAGGATTTAACCGGAAAAAACACTTAATGCGGACGTGTTACGCAATGAAACACTTTAGCCATTGGTGCACTAATTAGAGCAATTGAGCCCGATTTTCATTTTTTTTACCAATTTGTCACATCGTCGGCGCCGACCTTATTTACACTGAATAAAGTCGGCGATGACCCTATCCGTGAACTCTATATAGCCCTTACCTTACCTTTTCAAATACAGGTCGGCGATGACCTTACCTTTTGTAAAATAAGGTCATCACTGACGCAAGTTTCTATTTTTTTACTAAAAGTTGTAACTTTTCAAAGAGGTTTGTGGCAAAATTTTCAAGTACGGGTCGGCGATGACCTAACCTTTTATAAAATAAGGTGATGCTAGTAATGTGTGAGGGTGGTGATGTGGTAGAGTTTGTATTTGAGTCAATGTGGCATTTGTTGTTTGTGTCTATGTGTGATGGGTGATGTTTTACTGGTGGATCCTGTAGTGGGTGGATCATGTTTGAAAAATGATGTTGTTTGAATTGAAACCTGCTCCACACTAGTTTTCCCTATTTTTGCCTACCGGATGTCAACCTTCAATCATTTTCCTTTTTCTTCCTATTTTTAGCTTATCTGTACCTTTAAAGAAAGGTTTAGGATTTGTGGTCATCTTATTGGCGGTTTATCCCACATTCCCTTTGGACAATGGGGTTATAGGAGGTAGAGCTGTTCTAAGGTGATTCCCCATCTTACAGCCATGCATTCCATGTGGATGGATCCACGCGTGATGGATCAAACCTTATATATATACATACATGGGGGATCTTCATGTGCATCTATCCCTCACCAAAAATGGTGAGGGATAGATGCATATGAATATTTCCCTACATACATACATATATATATACATACATACATACATACATATATATACATACATACATATATATATAGAGCAGGGCTCTCCTAAGTTGCAGCTTAGCTTACCTAAGCTGGAATATGGCTGGTTCTACAAATCAAACTTGATTATATCTGTTTTTTGCATAATGGAACTGAAAAATCCAGTTCTAATTGGATTTATCTTGATTTTGGAGACGATCATCAACAAAAAAACAGCATATTCGACTTTGATTTTGTGGGACCAGCCCTGTTTCAGCTTATGATAAGTTAAGCTGCAGCTTAGGAGAGCTGGCCCCATACATACATACATACGTACATACATATATACATGGGAAATATTCATATGCATCTATCCCTCACCATTTTTGGTGAGGGACACCCCTTTTGGGTGTGTTTCAAGTACAAAAGGGGTACAAGAGGGGTACTTTGTATCTCCCTTTTGTACTTGAAACACCCCCAAAAGGGGTGTCCCTCACCAAAAATGGTGAGAGATAGATGCACATGAAGATCCTCCTATAAATATATATATATATAATATATATATAGGGAATATTCATATGCATGTTTCCCTCACCATTTTTGGTGAGGGACACCCCTTTTGGGAGTGTTTCAAGTACAAGAGGGAGGTACAAAGTACCCCTCTTGTACTTCTCTTGTACTTGAAACACCCCCAAAAGGGGTGTCCCTCACAAAAAATGGTGAGGGATAGATGCACATGAAGACCCCCCTATATATACTGGTAAGTACAATGAAGTGAGCCGAATTTGGTCGTTGAACCAATGTGTTTTTCGTGTGATGTTTCTGAAAGTCGTCTGGGCCTCAAAATTCTCTGCGGGTACTCCTATATATCTATCAATCAGCAGGGCCTACCTCTTTAACTTAAAACAAATGCGTCAGCCTCTGTTACAATACTTGAGTACGGATCCCCTGCCGTGTAACACAATGGGATCCCCAAGTGATGTATCGAACACTGGGACCCACTCTTGTAGGAACTAAATTTTAGAACATATCCATGGAGAGGTGAAAGGAATTTATGTTGAACGGTCTTAATTATCAATATGTGGGCCCAATCATAGAGATCATGGCATGTGTTACACGGTTCCTATGTTTTAGCAACGATGGGATCCGGGCTCGGTATCATTTGATAATGGGGTATTACTTTTATGTCTAATTCCTGATCTAAACCAGGACTTGATCACTTTTTGGGACACAAAATGATCTATACTGCATGTCATCTAGTGCGGTACGTTGGTTAACAGAGTAATCATTTTTTTCGCTACTACAATGGTTGACAGAGTAATGAAGCAGCGTCTGAAACAACATCAAGCTGAAAGGAGGATAAGAGATGCTTACCCGGAGGACACATGTACAGATGCGGTTTACCCTTGCAGTAGCAGGTGGGGTTTGTAGGAGATTCTACATTATAACCGCAGTGGCCATTGGATTGGGTGCAGTCCCAGCAACGATGGTGGGGGTCAATCGCGGACCATGTGACCTCGAATCCCTCTCTCAAAACATCATTCCAATCTGAAGAAGCATCCGGGTTGAAAAAGAGTCGATGCATATTCCTTTTCAGGATCGGGATTTCTATCACTTGACAACCCCATTCCGTTAAAACTCCTTCATCTATAAACCATTTTTTTGTGTAAAAAGCGTGACCGATTGATTCATTTGACAAATATATATAGGCACTTGAGGGGTTTAATGGTTGGGTGGGGGTCTTTAACAGGATTAGAGCAGTCGTAGAGGAATGTGAGTATGCCATCTCCCTCGAAGTGAGCTCCCTCGTTGTGATCTCCCCCGTAGTAATAATCAAAGAGTTTGAAATCGATTGTGGTGTTCGTGGAGGGACGAAGGCATGAATTGTCTTTATTGTGATCAAAGTAATCCTTATCAACGATGGTGACTGTCTGGTTCTCATAATTGATCTCCTCAACGTGATAGTTGTGCGATTGATGTAAGGAAATTATCTTTAAGTCCATTACTTGGACCACAAGTCCTTTCCTTTCCCGAATTATGGTCATTATAGGAAATCTGTTTTCTTAGGATACATGCTATTCCTTACACAAAAAAGTTTCTTAATGAGATGTATTCCATATCAAACTCTACCTTGATGGATGGTTGAGATTAAGTCTATGGAAACCCTGATTGGAAATTCGGTCCTCTTTTCACCTATAAAACAAAGCCTTTCGTCCATCACAAAGGCATTCACGAAAATCAACACATTAAGGTTTTATAGGTAAGGAAAGAGAAACCGAAACCATTCACATAGTCTCTTTCTTGACGGATCACAGCATCAATCAGCAACAACACCAGACTGCAAGATCAGAAAGCTCTCTGTATCAGGATGTCTGGAGGTACTCTTTAATTTATTTAAGATTAAATCCTACACGTGATTATCATGCTGTTCACGATCTTAGGGTTCATGTTAATAATAGTATAACATGTGGTATCAGAGCATGATTTTAGAACACATGATCGTCCATTAATTAGGATAACTATACATTGTCATAATCGGCAAATATAGATTCGTTCTGACTCTGTTTTGCAGCAATTTATCGATCCAACTATTATGGCCTGCATGAATGGTTTATATTTATGTTATTCCGTAATTTTTTTTTAATTTGGGCACGACTGTTTGATTGTGATTTATTTAAGTTTTGAATTTTCAATTATGTATAAACTCCTACGTGAGTAAAAATTAGATGTAATAATGGAGGAGATCTGTAACTGGTACGTCATGATTGGAGAATGCTCTTTCGATACTGAAGATGGCGTTTTGAAGCAGTCGAAGATAAAGACAGATGATCGAAAAGAAGGACTGAAAATAGGCCATATAGTTGGATCATATTTTCATAATTATTCCGTATTATGTTGATTATCATCAGCATGTTTCTTTGTAATCGATGATATAATGCCTCAAAGAGCCGGAGGACAGCCCTCGGGGCTTGGCCTCTTTATCAGTACTTTTCATACAATGAATGATCTATCATGAATGCATGCAATATATATAATGTTTATATTCATATTAAGCCTTTTTTATCACCAAAGTTGTATGCTTAGGGTTAGGTCTCACCACAGTGACCCTAACAATTAAATACTGAAATTTGGCCCTAAAAGTACCATCATGATGTTTACATTACATATTGTTCAAGAGGGTATGAAGCATTTAGTCGCCCACAGGCGGATTATACTCATACGATTGAACAATAATTAAGGAGTGTTTGTTCCTAATTAAGATTAACATCACTCACTTACATCACCTTGAATATGACGACCTTAGATGGTAGAATGTGTAGAAATTATGGTGACTACCCACAGGAGCACCTAAAATTTTGTCGTTTATATTCATATATTATGCGTGTGTTGTCTTATTTTTATCAAAGCATTATTGTTGTATCTCTATTGCAGTTCTTGCAACCACTAATCTCACTTCGCATGCTACCTCTGTCAGTAACCTCAATGGAACCAACTTCTCAGAATGGAAAGAGCAAGTTGAGTTTACATTGGGGGTACTTGAACTGGATATCCCTCTTCGTAAAGATAAGCTAGCTTCACTCACTGATAAAAGTACCCCTGATGAAACAACCTTCTTTAATGCCTGGGAAAGGTCTGACAGACTAAGCATTATGTTTTTGCGAATGACTATTGCCACCAACATAAAAACATCCCTTCCTACACCTGAGAATGCTAAGGACTATATGAAGGCCATTGAAGCTAGGTTTAAGACTGCAGACAAATCCCTTACTGGGAAACTAATGGCAGATCTTACAACCATGAAGTTTGATGGCACCAGATCAATGCATGAACATGTCATTGAGATGACCAACCTTGCAGCTAAACTAAAGAATTTGGGATTATCAGTGGATGAGGCGTTTCTCGTCCAGTTTATCCTAAACAGTTTACCTCCTCAGTATGGGCCTTTCCAAATTCACTACAACACTATCACGGACAAGTGGACAATGAATGAATTGGCTAACAAACCGGTTCAAGAGGAGGCCAGGCTGAACCAACAAGGAATTAAAGTAGCTCATCTCGTTCAAGGAGTTGGACACAAAGCTGGGAAAAAGCATAATTCAGGCAGGTCAGAACCCCAAGAAGAAAAAGAAGGAAAACTTATGCAAATTTTGCAAGAAACCTGGACATTTTCAGGCAGACTGCATTAAACGTAAAGAATGGTTCAAAAAGAAATGTAACCCTATGGGTTTCGTAAGTTATTTCGAATCAAATCTTACTTATGTTTCTTCTGATGCTTGGTGGATTGACACTGGTGCTAATGTTCATATTTCCAATTCAATGTAGGGATTCCTTACGATCCAAACCATAAACCCAAGTGAGAACTTCATTTTCATGGGAAACAAAGATAAAGCTCTAGTTGAAGCTATTGGAACTTTTTGTCTTGTTTTAGATAGCGGTTATCAGTTAGACTTATGTCAAACTCTTTATGTTCCGTCTCTTTCCCGTAATTTGGTTTCTATAAGCGCACTTGATAAAGTTGGTTACTCATTTGAAGTAGGAAATGGTAATTTCAGTTTATTTAAAAATTCTAGTCGTATTGGTTCTGGAATTTTGATTGATGGGCTATACAAGTTTCATCTTGATAGTCAACTTGCTGAAACCCAACTTACCCTGCATTCTAAGGAAACAAAACGAAAGTCATCCAAACTCGACTCTTATTTCTTGTGGCATAAAAGACTGAGTCACATATCCAGTGAAAGAATCAAAAGATTAGTAAAAGATGGTGTCCTTCCGGGTCTAGATTTTACTAATATTAATGTATGTGTGGATTGTATTAAAGGCAAAACAACAAAACACACAAAGAAAGGAGCCACAAGAAGTACTAAGCTTCTTGAAATAATACATACAGACATTTGTGGACCCTTTAATGTTCCGACCTTTGAAGGAGAAAAGTATTTCATTATCTTTATTGATGATTACTCACGTTACTGTTATTTATACTTGTTGCATGACAAATCTCAGTCTGTGAATGCTGTACAAGTGTTCATTACTGAAGTCGAAAGGCAATTAGATAGAAAAGTGAAAATCATAAGGTCATATAGAGGTGGTGAGTTTTATGGAAGGTATGACGAAACAGGACAACGTCCTGGACCTTTTGCAAAACTTCTTCAAAAACTTGGAATTGTTGCCCAATACACAACGCCTGGTTCTCCATGGCAGAATGGTGTAGCTGAAAGGCGAAATCGTACATACATGAAAATGGTTAGATCAATGATGAGTCATGCTAACTTACCTATATCCTTGTGGATGGATGCTCTACGCACAGCTGTTTATATCTTGAACAGAGTTCCCAGTAAGGCAGTTCCAAAGACACATTTTGAACTGTAGAAAGGATGGAAACCTAGTTTACGACATCTCCAAATTTGGGGTTGCCCAGCTGAGGCTAGAGTCTACAATCCACATGAAAAGAAATTGGACCTTAAAACAATCAGTGGTTACTTTATAGGTTACCTAGAAAAGTCCAAAGGATTTAGGTTTTACTGCCCTAACCATAGTACAAGAATTGTTGAAACTGGTAATGCTAGATTCTTTGAGAATGACGAAATCAGTGAGAGTAATAAACCTCAAGATGTGATCATTCAGGAAATCAGGGTACCTATCCCTTTACCCTCTATTCCGAAAGATGTTGGCAATCCTCTCGTTGTTGAACCATTTAACAATGAGGAAAATCCAATAAATGATTAACAACTCCATAATGAGATTGTCGCCAATGAACATATGGATAATGCACCAGAGGAACCAGCATTAAGAAGGTCTCAAAGACAAAGGAGATCAGCTATTTCCGATGATTACATGCTTTACCAAGTAGAATCTGGAGAAGGGACAATTAATGACCCCGTTTCTTATTCACAAGCCATTAAGGATGTTAATTCTAGTAAATGGATTGATGCCATGAAGGATGAATTGAAATCTATGAATGAAAATCAAGTCTGGGAAGTTGTTCAATTGCCTCCAGGACACAAACCAGTTGGCTGTAAATGGGTCTTCAAGACTAAACGCGACTGCAAAGGCAATATTGAACACCATAAAGCCAGACTTGTTGCCAAAGGTTTCAATCAGAAAGAAGGTATTGACTATACTGAGACTTTTTCCCCTATGTCAAGGAAGGATTCTCTTAGAATTATCATGGCATTAGTAGCTCACTATGACCTCAAGTTACATCAAATGGATGTGAAAACTGCCTTTCTTAATGGAGACTTGGAAGAAGAAGTCTACATGCGTCAACCTGAAGGCTTCATCATTGAAGGTCAGGAAGACATGGTCTGCAAACTTAAGAAATCAATATATGGACTGAAACAAGCTTCAAGGCAATAGTACCTAAAGTTTCATGAAATCATTACTAACTTCGATTTCATAGAAAACATCGTTGACCCTTATATATACCTCAAGATCAGTGGGAGTAAGTTCATATTTCTGGTTCTGTACGTTGATGACATATTACTGGCCAGCAACGACCTTAGTTTATTACATCAAATAAAGGACTATCTCTCTAAGCATTTTGAAATGAAAGATATGGTTGAGGTTTCCTATGTGATAGGAATAGAAATATTCCGTGACAGGTCACTTGGTATTTTGGGATTGTCTCAGAAAGCATATATTGAGAAAGTTCTAGAGAGGTTTGGCATGATGACCTGTTCCTCTAGTCCTGTTCCACTGCATAAAGGAGACAAGGTTGATCTTTCGCAGTGTCCACAGAACGAATTGGAACTTAAAGAAATGGAAAAATATCCTTATGCTTCTCTTGTCGGGAGTTTGATGTATGCACAAGTCTGTACAAGACCTGACATTAGTCATGCTGTTGGCATGCTCGGAAGATTTCAGAGTAAACCAGGAATCGCTCATTGGAAAGCTGCAAAGAAAGTACTGAGATACCTCAAGGGAACAAGGAATTACATGCTCACATACAGAAAATCAAGTCACCTACAGGTGACTGGTTATTCAGATTCAGATTTTGCTGGATGTCCTGACACCAGACTTTGCACTCTTGACTATGTGTATCTCTTATGTGGAGGTGCAATATCATCGAAAAGCTAGAAATCCGAGTTACTTTACTCATCCACCATGATGGCTGAGTATGTAGCATGTTACGAGGCTGCAATTCAGGGAACATGGTTGCATAATTTTATCTCTCAGTTTGGGGCTTTGAATTTCATCTCTAAGCCATTAACCCTTTACTGTGACAATGAAGCTGCAACCTTCTTCTCCAAGCATGACAGGATATCTAAGGGATCCAAACACATGGACCTTAAATATCTCTCACTGAAATAAGATGTTAGATTACAGAAATTTGTCATTGAGTCTATACGTACAGATTTCATGGTCGCCGACATATTCACGAAAGGACTACCTCCAAAGACCTTTCAAGGACATACTGAAAGCATGGGTCTTGAAGATAGTTCTTAATTATCATTTTCTGTCTTTTATTTCTGTACTTATATTTGACATTTATTGAGCTCTTAATGCAACTCTACATCTGCTATTTCTGTTTTTCCATTGTGTACATTTTATGTGTGGATGAATGATAAACAGAAACAGTCTTTCAACATAGACATGATGAGACCATTACATATATCTCCTATTACGGTCTATTTATGCCGGTTGTCAATGCTGTAGTACCTGGAAGTAAGCATGTTGCAAAATAATGTGTGCATGCCATGACTCCCATTGACCACTGAATTAGCCAAGACACTTATGATAACCAACTAAAGAAATGTTTAGCATATAATGCGCGCCTTATGATTCCTAATATGAAAAACACTAAAGGATCTTCCTATCGACCAAGTGGGAGACTGTAAGGAAATTATCTTTAAGTCCATTACTTGGACCACAAGTACTTTCCTTTCCCAAATTATGGTCATTATAGGAAATCTGTTTTCTTAGGATACATGCTATTCCTTATACAAAAAGATTTCTTAATGAGATGTATTCCATATCAAACTCTACCTTGATGGATGGTTGAGATTAAGTCTGTGGAAACCCTGATTGGAAATTCGGTCATCTTTTCACCTATAAAACAAAGTCTTTCGTCCATCACAAAGGCATTCACGAAAATCAACACATTAAGGTTTTATAGGCAAGGAAAGAGAAACTGAAACCATTCACATAGTCTCTTTCTCGACGGATCACAGCATCAATCAGCAACAACACCAGACTGCAGGATCAGAAAGCTCTCTGCATCAGGATGTCTGGAGATACTCTTTAATTTATTTAAGATTAAATCCTACACGTGATTATCATGCTGTTCACGATCTTAGGGTTCATGTTAATAATAGTATAACAATTGAATCACAATCTCAGAGGTGTTGTCCTTACGATTGCATTTGATTTCAAACTTTTTTTCATAGGAGCAGTATTCCGGATAGTCCTTAGCCCAAAAGGGATAGCTGATGTAGTGTTGGACCTTCCCGCATTGACATAGGAAAGGAGAGCAGTCGCTGTGTGGTTGATTGACTTCCAGGGAAGAAGATGAAGATGGCATAAAGAATAGCAACAAAAGGAGGAGGAATGATTTTGGGAGGGATTGATGAATTGGGAAGGTTTTCGTCATCGGGCTATGGGTAGCAGCTGCAACTATAGAAGGAAATGATTTTGGATATAGGAACATGAAATGAGAGCGAGTGGTTTTTTACCCTTTATTTTGAGAGAGAGCGAGAGAGAGAGAGAGAGAAGAGCTTTCGGAAGAAGTACGTGGCATGTTCAACGTAATATGGCTTTTCAACTAATGTCATACACGAGCATTATTCCATATTCTTATATTATGTTGTGATTATATGATAACTATTAAAGCTTCTAACCTGAATCGGATGGATGTAAAACAAAAGATCAGGCCCATGTGGAGCAGAATCACTAATCCATTATAATACATTTTGATTCCCCCATTTAGCAATTCATTAAATTCACGAACATGAGCCATACATGAGTTGTGGATTATTTTCTCCAAAAAGATCCTACACCGTACACCGTCGCATATTAATAGAAGATTAGCGTCACCGTCAAAGTCTAGCCCCTGAATTTTCCTGCTCAGATACATGGTCAACGAGAACTTGACTAAGTAAATGAGTGGGCCACCTGGAATATAAAGGTGTTAGAATTTCTTCTCCGTGTGGGGACACAAAAAGAAGGAAAGTGATCGATTGGAGTCTCAACATCATGGAAACTGCCGTGTGATCTCGTCTTCTTCAAAACTGTCGGACATAGACCAATTCACACGGGTAAAATTTGAATGTATCCAGCAAAAATCTTGTAGGTAATTTTATGCGGTTCAGAAATTCAATAGGTCGAGCCCCACTGGAAAATTTCTCTTCTCCTTTCAATTTTCATCCACCAGGGGAAGCGTCAGGGATCCAGTTTGCTAGGCAGCAAGGCTTCAAAACTTGGGACAAAAGGTGCATCTGGGCCATTTTCTGCCTTTTGCAACCTGCGCTTGAATCCACACCCGACCCCTAAGAGGGAGGATTTTCATGTACCCTGCACTACTTTGCAGTGGGCTTTGGTCCGCATCGAACTCTGACCATGACAAGGCAATTCTTCTTTGGATTGGCCGATTAACCATGGCCAGGCCCCACTTCTTGGCCGTGTCATCAGAGAAAGCTTGTCACGACCCGGGCCCGAGATCGAATTACTTCGGACAGACCCCGAGTCGCGACGATCATACTTACTCCCGTAAATCCTGAATTAACCGAAGTTAAGACAAGACTTACAAGGGATATCAAAACATAATACCTGTCAATGTACAATGTGCGGAAAACATGTATATATATACATTGACTACACTTAACTTTACATCAGACGTAAAGTTCATATACACAATTCACGATCTACTAAAACCAACACTGCATACTTAAAATACAATGCAGTTGGTATTTAATTACAATTCAAAATTATCTATTACAAAAGTATTCATTTACATCGCCCTCCGAACTACGCCCACTCCGCTAAACCTCCTGGAGGTAACGGACGGGCCTACTCCGCAGGCGGCGCGGCCTCGGCAGGACCGGCAAGGGCATCTGGGCCTGTGACATCATCAATAACACGTGAACACGAAGGTTCAACAACATACATGTATTTTCATGATTCTTCATGTTCTTTATCAATTCTATACAAGAATGTAACAATGTAAGAACTTAAACAGTTCTATATATCCTAATTCAGTTCCATAATAAACACCGATGCCAAGTCATATCTTGTCATTTCGTTCATTTCGTGTCTTCCAACGAAAGTAGTGTAAGCACAAGGCGGAAGGGCAAACCATTCATGGCCTAGGCTTCAATATTGTTCCAGTTTCCTTTATTCAAGTTAATTAAGCACAAGGCGGAAGGGCAAACCATTCAGGGCCGAGGCTTTAAGATTGTTTCACTTTTCATTACATGACTTATCACATATGGTGGAAATTTTCCAGTGTCTTAATCAGAGAGCACTGGCATTCCACGAGGCTCCGGAACGCCCCTCACATCTACTGCAGCAGGAATCATTCTTTTATTCAATTTACTGTCACCTTTAGTGACTATTCATTTCATTTCAATTCATAAATTCAATTCGTACATTATATCATTTCGTGGTACATTATGTCATTTCGTGGTACATTATGTCATTTCGTGCATTATGCCAATGGAGTACATCTCTGTGTCACTTCAAGGCTTCTATTCACTTCTAATCAAGTCTATTCATATTTCTAAGCCAAGCCAAACAGACGAGTGAAGCGTTAGTTATCCAATGTACGTGTTATTTTTTATGAATATCACTTTATGCATTTGATTTGTACATTAGGACGACCTTCGCTAACACCTATGTAGGCTTAGACATTAATATGGAACAGCCTGTATAATCTAGGCTTTGGTTAGACCATTCTCTCTTAGCACATCTCAGATGTCGGTTGGCCTGTCGGCTGACCGACAATACAACGTCGGTTGACCTCTCGGTTAACCGACACTTTGTCGGTTCAAGTTCCAGAAGCTGGATTTTCAGTCCACTCTCTGATATATTTGTCGTTCAGGCCTCGGTCAGGTGTCGGCTGACCGAAGATACCATGTCGGTTAACCGACATATTGTCGGTTCGAATTCCAGAGAGCTGGAATTCACTGATACAGATTTCCAGATCTGTCGGTTAGTCCATCGGTTGACCGTCGGTCGACCGACACTTCTATGTAGGCTGACCGACCCAATGTCGGTCAGAATTCCAGAGAGTTGAAAACTCTCTGATACAGCTCCCAGAGCTGTCGGTCAGGTTGTCGGTCAGGTGTCGGCTGACCGACACTCGCCCAAAAGCTCAGTTTTGAGCTTCAGATTTTCTGAAGTAAAACTTCTAGAGATTGAGCCAATTGGACTCCAACATCTCTAAAACACTGTAAATCATAAGAATACACTTGTACTTGCCTTTTGTGAAGATCAATGAAGAATAAACATTCTTTAGCTTGTAGTTCCAAGAAGAAAACCTTGAGTCCAAACTTCACACTTCCACAAATTGAAAACAAACTTGGGGGAAGATGAAGTGAAGGATGGAAACTCCTTGAAAACACTTACAACTCCTTGCTTGCTACTTGATATAGTGAGATTGGAAGGAAAGAAAAGGAAAAAGGAAGAAGAAAGGTGCTTAGGGTTTGGAAGGATTTGGAAGATGAGTGAATGACTCATTTGAGTCATCTTTAGCTTATATAAGCTTATTTTTGCACCCAAGTCCACATCATTAAGGCTATTTACAATTCGATTCAAATGAAAGGTCATTTGATCGGATTCTCATCAAACGACTTCGAGACTATTACGAAAGTTGACGTACTCGTCAAGATACACGTGTTGGTATCAAGAGTTTCCGTATTCGACGAAATACACGAAAACTCATATTTACATAAAAGTCCTTCATTTCAATGTTTGAGTCTAAAACTCCATTTAAACCATGCAAATCCATTCCTTACTATTCCATTAAGACAAATTCACTTATTTGAGGCCAATTCCACATTACTTGGCCATAAACCATTATGAGCTTAATTAACTGTGGTTAATTAGCCCTAAACACAATCCATGCACTTAATCTCTTCATTACCACTTCATTAAATTCATTTGGGACTAACTCATTGAGTTTAGTCATTAATCACCATTAAACTAGTTAAACACCATTAACTAGCATGAACTTCAATTAATTAAAGTTAATCTTGATTAACTCAGGACGGGACCTTACAAAGCTCCAGCCTCCATGCCTGTGAACTTGTAGTAGTTAACGCATGTGCACTTGTCGGAACTAAATAGATGGATGCCCATTCACAATTAGGGGGTTATTGAGTCGGAGATTAGTAAGATGCATTTTCACTTTTTCAGGTAAACTTCATCGACCTTGTCGATCAAAATGCCATCTACCATTCAACATCAATGTTCTCAATCGGTCTAAACCACCAAATTGTGGTTCAATATAAGACTGGAGGGCCTGTTTGGATCATCATATGCGAAAGCAGATATTACACCTTGAAAATAGTACTTCCGTGAACTAGCAAAATAGCACCTTCTTGAAGGATCATTGCTCTTCACACCCCTAAGTGTTTTTTTTTTTTTTTTTTTCCCTCCTGCTAAAGGAAAGATTCATCATTAGAGCACCCATCCAAATTCATAATTCGAAATTATCTTAGAGTAAAATGTTTCTGCACTTTTCACTGAAAAGTGACTTTTGATCATCTAAAATATGGTTAATAAGGAAGACTTCTGAAGAAGAAAATATGGACTACCATTAGATTTAAATACGTTTATATCTTGTCTATAACTCCTTAAATTCTCTACTTTGATGGATGATATTTCTTGGAAAATCAGCTACAGTGAAATGAAAAAAAAAGAGCCCTTAAGAATGCTCCAAATTCTGAATCTTCAAATGCATTTTCAAATTTCACATTTAGGAATCATATTAGAATTTGCAACAAGATTTGAGGGCACTTGAAATTTTCAGGCAAGAATAAATGGAAGAAGGGGATTTTACCAGAAAAAACCTCTTAAATTGGAAAAGACCATCAAACTTCAATATAGACCATCCCACAACTTTTTTTATTATTATTTTGCTGAGCAATGATATAGCTTCTCGTGTCATCTTTTTCTTCACTCGCATTCGAGGCTGCCACTAGGTTTTGAAGAGATTGATTCTCCTCTAGAGCTTCTGATTATTCGGATTCTTTCCTAAAGATGAATTTCTCAGATTGAAATAAAACCCTTCAGTAAATTTGATAAGAAGACAAAATAAAAAATGTAAAATCTTTACAAACTCCACTTGCTTCTCATTGAATTCATAAGTAATTTGAGAAAATCTGACTGGATTGATTCAAGTTCTTTACAAATCTTTCAAAGTCTCGATAAAGGTTAACGTTTTCAAAATCTTTCAAATCTTTCAAAGTCAAAGTTAGAGCACTTGTTTAAATTTACAGAAACAAGAGGGTTGGAAGACTGTGATTTACAGGTTTGAAGATGATTTGAGAAAATAAGGTGGGTTCATGCTCAGTTGAAAGGGTGAACACTGAATATGAAAAGTGGAGAAGAAGGTGATACAGTGAATAGTGATAACATCGATATTGCTGCTCAAATATACAGGTGAGCAGCGATATCGCTGCTCGGTACGAATTTTTTTTTTTTTTCTGAAAATGGCCTTTGGGACCAGTCCAATGTATAAAGAACTTTTAACATCCTCTTTTTTTTTTTTTTTTTTTTTGTCTCCACCAGATTTAAAGAGATTTTCTTATTAGAATCCCCAAGAAAGAAAGAGAAAGAAAGAAAACCGGAAAAGTTGAGAGGAGTTTTCCACCCCTTTCCAAAGTACCACAAGTCAAAAGGTCACCAGTAGGGGAAGCTGCAACGAAATGGGCACGTAAGGACAAAGGGAAGTAATGAAATGGTACCCTCCACTACACACCTTCCAATGGACGTTGGGAATAGTCTAATCAATAAGAATTAATTAGAGTAAAGTCTAAATTAACAGCTCTGATTTAAGTTCTAAATTAGAATTAGTTTGTTTGGTAAATTATAAAAACAAACTCTTATTTTATGAAGTAATTGGGGGATCTATTTATTTGCATGAGGAAAGGAATGAGAGAGGAGTGAGATATAAGATTAGGCTCAAATTAAGGAGGAGTAGGATAAAATAAATGAATAGATGAGTTACTTTATCCTAATTGAAACCATGTCTTTTGGGATTTTACAATTTAAAATGTATTGAAATTTGAAGCTCTAATCTCACCGCTTAATATTTTATTTGGACATCAAATTTACATCCAAAACACTAACAAATCTAGTAACTATAAAGATTCATAATTTTTTGGATCATATTTTTAAATTCTTTATTAAAAATAAAAAAGGCATAATTAAACCACACTCTCAACTCAAAACCGGTAAATCTCCGAAGATCTTGGTTTATTTTTATTTTTTTCCTTTTTTTGACAAAGGTAATGAAGACTGGGATAACAATACAAGGCCTCAAGTGGATTGTTAAAAAATAAAATAAAAATAAACGTACCTTGTTGACAAATCGATTGTGAAGAATCTTAATCTTATTACTCACAAATTTAACATTTTTTAACTACTTCGTGATCATTGTCATCTTACATACCGGTTTCTAAATGTGATGTACACTAGGAACCCTTTTTTCCAGTCAAATGCTCAGACAAAATCTTGACTTTTCTGTTAGTAACAGACAAAATCTTGACTTGACTTTGACTTACGAACCGACTTGACTTGGAGGGAATGATGTACGAATGAGTCAGACTCGGTCTACTAAGATTTTTTATTGACTCAGTGAACTTTGGACTCACTTTGGTGAGTTGAGTTTCAGAACTGCATAAAAAATTATATATTAAAATTCTGTCTTTTTTGCTTTTATTATTTGTTATATGGTCAAGTTGTGTTTTTATATACTATCCATCGAGTGGATACATTTAATCTTCTTAATCTTATCATTAAATTTTAAAGTATTAAAACATCTCAGCCCATATGTAATGGTATTAGCCTTGCATAAAGGGATTTCTAATTGCATTATAAAACATTGATAAGAATATTGGTTTAGCAAATAATTTCTTTGTTAGACAAGTTGGTAGTTTCTGGAGTAGTGCCTCCATATAGAAGATTGCATCATACTTCTCATACGCAGTCCAACTTAGGGGTGTGCGCGGGTCGGATTGGGCGGGTAAAGGCCAATATTTCTATCCAATCCGCCACTAGCGGGTTGGGAAAATTTCAATCCGCCACCAACCCACCAAAGTCTAAATCCGGCGGATTGGTTACAAATTTTGGCGGTTTCAACTCAGCGGGTTAGGCGGGTTGGCATTAACAATGTTTTTTTTTTTTTTAATTATCACAAACTACAATTTGTTATTGATAATCTCAAAATATAACTAATGCACACAGAAAACTAAAGGTAGATTTCATTGAATAATCTCAATTCCAACACAAACATAGAGTCAATAAAAAAGAGATATATCATCTCTAACAAAAGTAGGTTCTGTCTTACAACTTAGGAATTAGGTAAGAGTGTTTAGGGTTTCAATATTGACTTTTTAGATTTTGTTTTGGGAATTGATGATTGATTAGTTGTAAAAATTTATTAGGTGAATTGATTAACTTTAAATACTTAACAATTTCAACTAATCTATATTTTTTTATGTATGTAAAATTATTAATTAAGCTGGCGGGTCGGGTTGTAGCGGGTTGGCAATTTTTCAATCCGTAACCCAATCCAATCCGCAATTTTGGGGGTCTAACCCGCCCAACCCAAACCGCCTAACTTAATGACCTGCACATGGCGGGCGGGTCGGTTGCGGGTCGGACGGGTCGGCGGGTTAAGCGGATATTTTGCACACCCTAGTCCAGCTCATGATGTCCACGTTGATGCAAGTTTCTCTTATTAAAATTAATGGCTTTAATGTGGTTTAATGATCACACGGCCTGCCATGTGCTCCACCACTTCCATTGGATGACTCATTAATGGTATCTAGCTGATGGTGAGGTTGCCACATCTGGTGATTTGTATTCGAAAATGATGATTTGAGCTGATTTCTGAGTTTTACTCTTCATTCAGAAAGCGCAGTGGTCTATCAGAATTCAAACCATTCACAGCAATACTACTTCTTAATGCTCTGTTTTAGAGTTGATTGATTCTAGTCAAAGTGTGTCCTGCTATTGGATTGATGACATGTCAATCACACCTACTCTTCAGTTAAAGACATGATCAAATGAAACATGGTTCCAACTGCAATTACACATTTTGATAAATGGTGTATTAGTATTGTGATTTTTTTTTATTAGGCACTATTTTCACTTTTTCAGTTTTAGGTTAATTCGCCTAGAGAAATTAAATTTAGAAAGTAGAAAATAATGACTCATTTTATTTTAAGGCCAAAAAACTGTGGCTATTTCGAGAACAGAACAATGGCCCACTTTAGGTTATCGACAGTGTGCATTTTTAAGTGGGCCCCACACATGAGTTTACCAGAGGCCTTGCACTCAAATGCATTTGTAAACCGTTCTGAAGTTACCCTGACTGAAGAAAAAAAAGTGTCGATTGAATATTGAGTGCAGTGAGACAGCTGTTGGAGTTGGACTTCCTGTAAAGAACCAGGAAGATGGGTTGGTCAGGGAAAATTCAGTGGAAGCTATGGTAGGGGCAATGGTACATCTGTACAGTCACAGGGCCTCTTGTTAAAAAATAGAATGAAATCACAATGCTGGCCACTCTCTTTAAATGGATGGCAAAACTACTATAAGTTGTCAAGTTCCAGAATCATTGGGTTATTTGATTGGTGTAGTGGGTGGGGGCATTCATTTTAAGCCAGACTCTTCTATGGATAATATGTAGTGCTACCTGTGGAAGATGAAAGGACTGCATTGCATAAACTTTGCTATAGTGTTTTTTTTTTTTTTTTTTTTTTTAATTAAGGGCCGGTTTGTTTCAAGTAATTGAATTCTCAAAAATTTTATAAATTTTTGAGAGTGGTTTATAAAAGAAGAATCAGGTGAATATCTAATATTGACAATTAAATAACTATCTCTATAATGGAAATTGAATCAAGGGAAGGGAAGATGGGAAGTGGATACTGAGTTATAAATCTATTAATTCAAATCCTTGAAACATTGAGGTTCCATCTGGAGCACTACCTTATATCCTTTCACTTCTTACCCCATATCTTTCATCCCCACCTCTTTAATCATCTTCTAGTGGAGCTCATTTCACGATAAATTCATATGTATTGAATTTCTAGGTATTTTATGCAAAAAAGCAGGCCCTAAGAATCCTTTCAATTAATACATGTGAAGAGAATAGCTTAAAATTCAAGAAAAAAAAATTGCAGTACGTCTAACAAGCTTTTACCAAATAATAACACATCAACATTCTAAGCTAGTTAATCATCTGACTGGGCTCACCTCAACAAGGCTCTAGTTAGAGTTTGGCTAATTGTCTCATGAGGCAAGTTCAAGCTAAGTTTTCCTCTAACCAGTTTGATGGGAAGTTGTTGAGATCAACGTCCACCATCGCTCTTGAGCGGTCATAATTGTGGTCGAGCCCTCACCCACGCCATAAAACTATTGTTGTGCTGTTTATTATCATCAATTGATTTTGGGATAAGTGGCAGCTCAATAGGGTGTAAGATCCTATAGAAGTGATTGTCTAATGATTGAAGTTCAAGCTAGATTTTGCATTCTTCGAGTTGACATGAGCTTGAGATGGTTCATTCCATGTTCAAGCAACTAGGCTATATATGCTTATTTCATCTAGAGATTTTGTAAGTTGTTTAATTATAAAGTCAGCCACAACTCGGTCCGAGGTTGGCTTGTTTACACTTACCCCCGAGACTATTCAGGGAAGGTGGGTTGTTGTGGACTTGGAGTTGTTTAACATGGAGACTCAAGAAGGGTCATCTCCCATTCAGTACGGTGGTTTGCTCCTTCAACTTCGCTTGGGATGAAAATTCAACATATTTAAATAAAATTTTAGAAGAAAAACCCTGGACAGATAATTTTGTTAAAAGCAATGTTGACAAGATGTATAATAAGGAGATCATTCAAAAATCCCAATTGTAGAAAATGTTTATGTTATAATGATATCATGAATTTTTCTCATAGTAGAATAAAAACTCAATTCATATAGAATAGTGAAGGTAAGGTCCTAGAAGAACGTGATCTTGAAGGTGAAGAAAGATATGGCTTGGGTGGCATTTCCAAGCTTCCAACGCTTCCTTCCAACATCTCCACCACTTTAGTCATTGATGGTCGATTTATTGGATCTGTTTGTATGCACCATAAACCCACTAGCACCATTTTTCTCCCAATGCCTTCTTCTGCCTCTGACTGGAATCCAAGCAATGCTAGACTTTCTTTAAGCTCTATGTGCTTATACACCCAATGTGGAAAATAAATCTCGCTAGTTTTCTCTGCTTTTGCATCAATGTTCTTTCTTCCCCCAATCATTTCTAGAACCATCATGCCATAGCTATAAACATCAGACTTGTGAGATACTCCTCCAATGCTTCTACAAAACACTTCTGGGGCAGTATAACCAATTGTCCCTCTTGCATCTAGCATCGATATGGTACTCTGTTGTTGAGGGCATAACTTAGCTAGCCCAAAATCTGAAATCTTTGGACAAAAGTCATCATCCAAAAGAATGTTGTGAGGTTTAATGTCAAAATGTACAATACGAGTGTTGCAACCACGATGTAGGTACTCTAGTCCTCGTGCAATGCCAACTGCAATTTGAAATAGCCTTTGACAATCCAAAACATGCTGCCTGTTTCCCAAGTTATCAGAGAAAATGAATTTTTCCAGAGATCCTTTGGACATGAACTCGTAAACAAGTGCTCTTTTTATACCCTCAGAACAAAAGCCTAGAAGAGTAACAACATTAATATGGTAAGTCATCCCTATGCTAGCGACCTCGTTAATGAATTCCTCACCATTACCTCCCCTAGAGTTATTCAAGACCTTCACTGCCACGGGACGACCATCATTGAGGTTGCCTTTGAACACACTACCAAAGCCACCTTGGCCTAGATATTCCTTGAAAGAGTTTGTCATCTTTTTCAGCTCCGAATATCGATATCTTTTAGGAACAAGAGAACCATAGTTCTCTAAAAACGCCTCCACATTGGCTCTGTCATGTGTTCTGTTTTTCCAAAAGAAGATGGAATTATCTGATGGCGATTTCCTCACAAGATAGAGTATGAAGACAAAACAGCATGTCAGAATCAAAATACCAGCTCCAGTGATTGAACCTGCAAGAGAGAGATTTGAATGAAATACTTTTTGGGCATGCAAATCTCATCACCTTTCACATAAGTTCCTTTTCTTTTCTTTTTTTAAGAAATAGGGTTTATATGGTCAAACAACTATAATGACTGTTATGTGCTCAGCTACCTTAATTTTGCAGCATGTTAGTTACCGACCACAATAATTTTGTAATTCACGAACCTTCATTCCAGTTCCAACACAGTGCATGTCACAGCAACCTACCAATCTTGCATGCATGTAGATAAATGGAAAATAGTCTGTTGGAAGGCTAGGGCTATCCAAATGGTGATTCTGGAAGGCCATCCCAGACAGGATATATGAGATTTATAGTTTAGTTTCACTGACTGCACACTGACAACACTTAAATTCTTGAATAACAAAGCAAATTGATAAGGCACACTGGTGATCATGAGCCGGCCGGGCCGGGCTAATGGATATCTAAGCCTGGCCCGACTTTAGAAAGATAGGCCCTATCCCAACATGGGCCTTAAAACTGAACCCAAGCACGCCCATTTAATCAATTGGGCTGGCCAGGCCGAATCGGGCTGCCTACCAATTGTTTGGAGAAATACACTAAATCTCAAGCACTCATTAGGCGGGCTGAGTGAGGGTAAGCTCTGGGCCTTCTATTGCTTAATCCAAGCCTGGCCCAAAGCAGGCTGGGCTCGGATCACGCTTAGGCTGGACCGGCCCATGACACCCCGGCCCTCTGCTTTGAGAAATATGATAGAGGTTTGCCATGCCTAAACTGCATTGTGATCTTGAATCATGTGTACAAGTCAATCTGGCGCATAAAAGGTGTATTCACCCACTTCAAAATGGCACGGCCCCTAAAAAAAAATAATAATAAAAAATAAAAAAGGAGAAATGGAGGTCAGCTCACTGTGAGCCACACATAAATAAACTTGGACTGTCGAGTCTGATTTTCTAGCCTAGGACTGCTTCTTATATTGTTAAGTTGATAAACAGCCTGAACCACACATGTATTCTACTCTCGCATCCGTACTATGATTGAGTCATCTTCGAGTAATTATCATTTTGGTGAGGGTCCTTAAATTTAATGTGGATGGAGCTAGGGGCAAGTATTGGTGGAGTGCTTTGCAATTACAAGGGCGAGGTCTTAATTATGTTCTCTAAACACATTGGAATTTGTGACTCGAATGAAGCGGAAGTATTGGCTATTTTGGAGGCTCTCCGTTTGTTTTCAAGGGATTATGTTGAGGCTCTGATTGTTGAAAGCGATTCTTCTAATGCGGTTGCTTGGATGTCTAATAGGAAGACCTTCCTATAGAAATTTCAATTTCATTTTAATGAAATTAAGGAGCTTTCTTCTACTCTTAATGTTGAGTTCCATCATGAGGTTAGATTGGCTAATTCAATGGATGATTTTTTAGCTAAGAATGGGATTGAAAGGTTGTCTCCTTGGGTCGGTATGGTTTTGTAAGGGTTGGGGTGGGTCCAATTCTCTTGTTTCCTCTTATTTCTCTTCCCTTGCTTTCTTAAGGTTTTTTGTTTTTCTCCTTCTTCTTTCCCAGTTTCCCTTTGTATTTTGTTTGTTTCCTTTTAATGAATATTCTTGTTACTGATAAAAAAAAAAAAAAATAGAGAGAGGAGAAGTTTGAAAAGTATAATACCTATAATGTATTTCATTTTATGGTTACCACCACCTGCAACATGCAGCATCGTGTAAGCTAGTTCAGCAAATAATAATAATACCAATAATCACATATAATACCTACTATGATTTTCCTTTTAGATTTATCACTAGGCCTATCAATGGGCCGGGCGGGGCCTGAGCTTGGGTTGTCCAATCCCATCCCAAAAATAGGATGGGCCTGCCAGGTGTTGTCCAATCCCGGCCCTAAATTGAACAGGCTTACATCAAATCATGTCCCGTATTGGCCCAGGCTGAGACATGGCTGGGCCTGGGCTTAGCCCGATCCTAGACATAAGCAAAACATTCTCTAATTTTTTTACTATTACCAAATCCTGGTGTAAACCAGACTTTAAACCCTCCTCCTTTTTTTCCGGGTTTAGGACCAGCAATGCAATGGAACAAGCAACATGGTGGAATTAAAAACTTCTTTTTTGCCGGTGACAGTAGAAAATCAAAAAATCAGTAAAAATGAATGAGTATCCTATATGTGTCAAGCTAAAATAATATATGATTGGTTAAAAACTTCTTTTTTTTTTTTTTTTTTTGCCAGTGAAAGTAGAAAATTAGAAAATCAATAAAATGAATGAGAATGAGTATCCTATATAGGTCAAGTAATGTAAAAGAGAAATCAATATAAATTATTTTTTCTTTTAATATGTCTAAAACATCAGTTAGTGCATTCCCATCATTGTCTAAATCACCATCACTAGTTGGGTCATGATTAAACCAATTTTGGGCACAAACTAATGCTTCTACAGTATCTGGTTTCAATGAAGTCCTACGTGGGTCAAGTACCATTCCTCCTGTGCTAAATGCAGACTCTGAAGCAACGGTAGAAACTGGAATAGATAAAATATAATGAGCCATTCAAGATAAAATAGGATACTTAGTTGAATTTAATTTCCACAATTGTAATATATCTATCATGTCATTTTCTTCTGCAGACTTGTCATCAAAATATTGATCTAATTCTGTTTTTTCTTCTATAATTGTCTTATTGGTGATTTCATTTCAATAATTTAAAACAAGAAAACGAGCCTTTCCATGTTCATCATTACCAACCTTTCTTTTAAATTGCCTACTAGTTGTATCATTTTTATCTATTATCTGATCACTTTCTTTAGCACCAAATCTCATACGATACCCCTTATAAATCTTTTTAGCATTAAATAACTTTGTAGCTGGCCGGGCCGGGCCTGAACGGGATGGGTTGTTCCTACCCAGTCCCAGTTCCATTTTGGCGACTTTAAAATGTGTCCCAGTTCCGTTTTGGCGACTTTAAAATGTATTGTCCAAGCCCAGCCCACTGGGTTCAAATTTTTTAGAAGCCTTATATTTTTGGACTTAGGAGGAGCCGGGTTAGGCTTTCTACCAGTTTCAACGCGACCAATTATCGACAGGAAGACGGCAACAACAAGAAGGAGCATAATATGCACTGTAATTTTTTATTTTTATTTATTTATTTATTTGTGCTGGAAGAGTGATATCATGTATTATTAAAGGAGGAAAGTATGCGATGACAAAAGAGGCTTAGTAGCAAGGAGCCTCCTCAGACTAGTATTACCAGTTACATGAGATATCGGCCCCCTAACACCTAATTGTCAGCACGTGGGTGTAGTCAAGAAACTTTTTAGATAAGACCCTAAAAATTTTATTTTATTATTTGACTTTTTCACCCGACCTTTGCCCACACCACCTAACAAAAATCCTCAGTCGGCCAGGGGTAAAAAAGTTTGAGGAAAAAAAAAAATCACTATGCATATTTAATGATAGGGTAATGCCGGTGGCCGACGTCTGAGACAACAGACTGCATATTTAATGTACATAAACAGGGTTAAAGCACACTTAATTTATATTATGCTTTGTTAATTGGGAATTAGAGTAAGTAACATATATTACATATATTATGCTTAGATTAATTACTGCATATTTAATGTACATAAACAGGGGTAAAGCACACTTAATTTATATTATGCTTTGTTAATCAGGAATTAGAGAGTAGAGTGCAATTCCACATGTACCTAGACCCTATTAATCGAGACTCACCCCACTCGAAGTGAAATCAGGCCGGGTCCGTTTAATTTGTTTCAACTCGGAAGTCATTATTATGAAAAGGGAAGAGGAGACAAGATGCTTACCGGGAGCCGGAGGTTGAGGACACGATGTTCCGTTGCAGTAGCAGTCGCGTTGGAAATAAGAGGCTTCATTAAAACGGCAGTGGCCGTTGGATTTGAAGCAGTCCCAGCAAAGAGGGTCAAGTACGGTGAGAGACCATGTAACATAAATCCAAAACTCCTCTGGGTTTTCCCAGCGCCGATCCCTACGGAGGATCGGGAATTGTAGCACGCTGCAATTCATGAACAGGCCTGGGATATGCTCTTCGAATGTGAAGTAAGCATGATCGCTTAAATCATCGGAGGAGCAGCTGGTAGGGAATTTTAAGTATAGGTGGTTTTGAGCAAATAAAGGATCAGGGCAGTTGTAGATGAACGAGAGGTTGAGATCTCCATGAGCGTAACTAAAGTGACTGAAGTCGAGACTAGTGTTACTGGAAAGAGCATGGCATGGAATCATCTCCTCATTCATTAAGTAATAATCTTTATCAACGATGGTGGCTTTCTGGTTCATTTAATCGATCTTTATAACATGGTAAGGGCGCTTTTGAATCACAATCTCGGGGGAATTGTCAGTCCTATCGCATTTGATTTCCATTTCCAACTCTTGTGGAGAGCTGCAGTTCTCCGGACTGTCCTCTGTCCAGAAGGGATAGTCGATATTGAGTTGGACGCCATCGCAATGAAATGGGGGCACGCAAGCAGTCATGGAATTGTTGATGATTGTCCTCTTGAGCGGAAGAAGCCGGAGTAAAAAAGAGCAGCACAATGAGGAGGAAAGATGAGAGGGATTGATGAATTGGGAAGGTATCCATGATAGTAGAAAGAGGTGATTTTGTATGTATATAGGAACAAGAAACCAGACACAAATGGATTTTGCTATTTCTTTTCATCGATCACACGAGAGAGAGAGAGAGAGAGAGTGAGATGAAAGTGAGAGGAAAGTCGATTACGAAGAAGAAGTGATCTGAAGAAGTTCGCAGAAAAACTGCATGCTGCTATTCGTAATCTATTTCGACGCCTTTTAAATCCCCACCTATAAAAATTCTTAAAATTGACGAAAAATGAGTGATATACATGAGTAGTGGATTTGGTTCCACAAAACATAAATAGACTGAGATGTATATAAGACCTAGTAGGTCAACAACAAAGTCAAGCCTTGAAATTCCTATGCAGATACGCGTTGATTGAATTTAATATGCCGTGTGGGTAGGGGCACAAAACATGTTCAATTAGGGCATGTTTGGATAATTTCCTCTTAAAGGAATCCTCTCTGGTTTTCCTTGGAATTTGGATGAAGATAGGGAAACTGTGAGAGGATCTTTCAAATCCTCCAAACCTATCTACAATCCTCTTTTCCAATGATTCCTTATTAGTCTCCACCTGCCCCCATCAGATTTTGTAGATCCACAAAGGCAAAAAAGTACCTGAGCTATAAGGAGTGGCTTTTCCTTGGTTTTTCCCAAACCTGGAATGTAATGACTCCTCCCATTAGGTATCCTCAGAGAGGATAACATGGTTCCTATGGAACGAAGGAATCTTCTCTCTATTTACCAAACGTGCCCTTAGAGTCTCAACACCATAGATACTCCGCGCAGTTTCGTTTCCAGGTGCAGACTTTAAACTTGTCCTTGACATTCAGGGGAGTGGGGTGGGGCCTTGAGAGGCTTTTGAGTCTCAGTTATAATATATTAAATCTAAGAGTTTTTTACTTTAATTTTGAACGTCAGTTGCAATTTTGACTGAAAATTACCTCATTTTTTCAAATACTCCACATCCTCGTTATGCAACTACCTATTCTATATCTCATGAAACCACTCACGTTCACTCTCCACTTGTTAAGGTTTCACGTTTTCTTTTCTCAAAAACTCTCTTTCTGTCCCACCTCTTTTATTATCTTTCTGCCACAATTCTTCTATTTTCATTCTATACCACTTATCTCTCATATTAGGCGAACTTTTAGTTTTGACCCTTTCTTTTCTTTTATTTTCTTGCTATAATTTAGAAACTAGATTAGCAGGTGATGATTATTTGGAGGTTTTCGTTAGAACGAAATGAATCTATCAATTAATTTTCTTTTACTTTCACGTCCCTTTTGTGTCGATTTGATTATGTTTGCACTTTTTTGATCTTTTTTATATATGAATATTTAGTTTGCAATGTTTTGACCTACCTATGCTCACACGAGTTATTACACTAGTTATACTATACTAAAGCCGAGGCTTTTTGAAATCAATTTGGACTGTAACTTCTGATTTTAATTGGGAGTGACATCCCTTCTCTATAACTTGCGAATCACCTCAAATCAGCCCTCAGTTTAAGGACTTGAGTTCCGATCCCCGTAAAGAATCAAACCAACACCATATATGGAAAACTACTTATAGCATAAAAGGGTAAGTGGCCCCATATCTTCCATTTATATGCCTTTGTAAGTTCTCTTTTTTTTTTTACATTATCCCATTTCAAATCATGTCTTTTGGGATTTTTTAATTTGAAAAGTATTGAAACTCACCAAACAAACAGCCCAAATGAACTTTGAAAATGATTGACGAACGTATCCACGATAGTTGAAATAAATGATTTTGAATATAGGAACAAGACACAAAAAAGACACGAGAGAGAGTGAGAGGGGAGACTGACTGTAGTTTTCCAGAAGAGTGCGTGGAATTTTCAATATAATGAAATGCACATACTGTTATTCGTTCAGTATGTTACTAGCAACAAAGTCTGGTGCAGAACGCGGATTATAAACAAATAGATTAAATTAATATAATAGTTAAAACTATAAAAAAAGATTCTTTATGGTTATTTTGAAGATATTCATAAGATGACAAAGAAGTTAAAATTTGTGTTAACAGAAAAATGTTTTTTTGAAAATTAAGAATGATGTGTTATTAATAAGAAATAAAAATAAATTAAAAAAAATAAGAAGCATTGAAAACTCCTTATTTGAATCCAGCATCCATTTACCTGTGACCCTAATCACCTGTAATTAGAAATTGAAAAAAACCAAAATAAATGTCACATGTAACTAAGGTTACCCAAATATATGAACCATCATTTGGTCAAACCTGGAAGCCGCGAAATAATTATAAATGTTAACAAGATTTTAAGAAAAACTTGAACGTCTTCATTGACAATTTTTTAAAATGTTTAAGATTTGGAACATCAGATTCAAAGAAGGCTATCAATGACATGTATGGCAAAAATTTTAGGTTCATTTGTGTTCATATTCATTATAATAGGTCCCATATAGATAGGGAAGTGCTCCTATGAGAGACACTCTCACCAACTTTATGAGAGACGGGTGGGGGCCCTCACTTCCATATCCACTCTCACCAACTTTAATGCAAAGACCCCCAACTTAAATGTGAGGGCCCCTACCCATCTCTCACAAAGTTGGTGAGAGTGTCTCTCATAGGAACACTTCCCATATATATATATATATATATATATATATATATATATATGGACATAATGGGCAAAAAAAATCAGAATTGGACTTGTAACCCCTTATATAGAAATTAGAAAGTTTAAAGAGTCTTTATTTATAGTGGGTACCACATAGATCTGTTGGGACATATGGGCATGAATGAATAGTAAAAGACTATGACTAATTTTGCATTCAGATTCAAAATTTAAAATTGGAGAGTTGGCTTTTGGAGTTTCTTGAGATACTATTTTGTAGGAAAATTAGAGAATAGTATGTCAATAATGGTAGGAAGCTAAAGGACTAGGATTGTTAATGTTAGCATAGCTGTATGGGCCCTATTCATATGAGATGTGGCTTTACAAAGAGAAGTATTTACACAAAATACTGTGCTGACTTGGTGGCAGGAATATGCAACATGCCAATGTCGCAAAACAAATCATAATGCTTTAATATATATAATAATTTTTTTCTACCCTAACCAAGGGCCGAGGACTCAAGAGAGAGTCCCCACGCATGGAAAGAAAGTTTATTCAAGTGGAAACGGAGCCCGCACACCCGAAAAGAAATTCCACTGAAGTGGAAAGAGAGCCCACACACACGAAAAAGGTGGCATACCAAGCATTCGAATCCATGAGCAGCAAGGTGAGAACTGTTCTCTCCTTACCACTTGGTTAAGGAATCACTATGATTGTGTATGCATTGAGGTGAAACCCCATTAAAATTTGCAACTCCTCTAATTGCCCAACGTGAGTCATGACTGATTGGTAGATTAATTCATTCCAAAGTTAATAGACAGATGCACAAAAGATTAGATCATCAGTGAATTTCCTATCCACATACGTAGTGAACCGGCAAAGAGAATTTGACCAGTAAGTGAATGGGCTATATATGTGCAATGGAATACAAGGTGCCTGGATTTTCAACCCTTCTACTTGGACAAACTTTTTGGCCAGAATTTGGGACAAACTCCCATGTGGCACAATCCTAGAGGTGCTTTTTCACCTTCTCTCAAAAGTTGCACCTCTAGGATTGTGCCACATGGGAGTTTGTCCCAAATTCTGGCCAAAAAGTTTGTCCATTTAGACTTTTTGCTGGATTTTCTATGCCGTGTTGGAGCACCCAGCAGGAAAAACCATCTCCGGAGTGGAGTCTAACCTGGTAAAAATTCCCAGTGACCTCGTGGAAATCTAGCATAGCGTGAGACACATGGCAATGGAAGGTTTTTTATTTCAAACGTGAATCTATATCAAGACTGGCCACTTACCCTTGTGGTAAGAGGTGTCAGTTTTTGTCTACCTGGCCCAGGATTTAAACCTGTGCAGGACCTTTTCTCATCACCAGAAGGCTATTGTGAATCTATATTATTTCTTTACTATAGTGGATACCCTTGTCCCATCGTCTAATAGAGAAGCGAGCTTACATCTTATGTTGCGAAGCCACTTTTGGTCAATGCGAGTAAATAGTCCAGTGTCCTTTTTTTAGAGTTATTTTTTTTCTTTCTTTTTCTTGTATATAACCTCTAGGGTTTATAGAATTTATAAGAGGATTTTACCAGTAAAATCCCGAAATACACTCATATATCCCAATGGGTCCTCGCCACATTTGCAGCACTAATGTGGTCTTCCCACCAATTTTTTATTTTTTTTTTTCATTTTTTATTTCAAATGACGATAGCATCACTCGAGTGACGCTATCGTCACCATGCGCGCCCTTTATAATCATCCATCGTGCCCTGGTTTCCATTCCTTTTCTATCAATTTTTCCCAAAAGTTGTACTCTTTCAATGTCAATACATGGAATGTAGTTGTATTTGCTTCTTACATTGCATGATTTCCAAGTATAATGAGCTCTTGAATCAAACAACGGGCCAGCAGTCTTTTTCTTCTTTCCCTTTGTTTTCAGGCCATTGTTCTCATCTTCCATCTTCTCCTCGGGAGATTCCTTCTCTGCCAGATCTTCCACTGCCTCTCCATCAATTTCCACATCTTCATCTGCCCCTTCTTCTGCGCTACCCTCACCCTCACTTTCCTTCTTTGACTCCACCTCTGCTGTCTCCGTTTCATTTGCGTTCTTCTTAGCTATCACCCCCTGTTTCAGATCAATTCCCTCTTTTCTCTGATGAATTGCTTCTTCATCATGCTCTGTAACCCTGCCTCCATCTTTCTTTTGTGACCCTCTTCCATGAGTATTTCCTTTCCCATCTTTACTACCTTTATGGGCAGATCTCTTCTCCTTCCCCACTGGTTCTCCTTTACCAGACTGAGCTCCAGAACCCACAACAGCCTGGTGATCTCTCCCCTTCTTCCCCACATTAACAGATGAGCTGGTAATTTCAAACAGAATGCAATATTCAAATCTCGACCAAATGGAAACAGATAAAAGACTCCCCTAATAAAATACTTCTTCCCAAACAGGATGGAGGAAAAAAAAAGGTGAACATAAGCAATTGCTGCTGTTTATTCAATAATCGAACCTCAGCAGAATGGAAAAGGGAGAAAGATCCTCACCCCAAGATACACACACAACCACACTAACCATTGCACAACTAGGGCGCGCATGGTGACGATAGCGTCACTCGAGTGACGCTATCATCACTCGAAATAAAAAATGAAAAAAAAAAAAAAAAAACGGAAGGGAAGACCACATTGGTGCTGTAAATGTGGCGAGGACCTACTGGGATATATGGGTGTATTTCGGGATTTTACCGGTAAAATCCTCAATTTGTAAATAGCCCCCTTTTTTTTAGTATTTACATATACCTCTCCGCCTATTTATTTTAAGACCTTTCATGTCCTCGAAATGACTAGTCATGACGAAAATAGGCGAGGCGACCACCAAAAGAATTGTGTTGATTCTTTTTACAAAAATAACAATTTTGCCCTTAAATTCATTAAATAAAAATAAGTATGTCATTATTTATAAAAATACCATTATTTTATCCCACGACCCAATCGTCTCTCTCAAATTCTCCCATGCACATAAAACCTAATCCTGTATTTGAGACTATCATTAATCTAAAGGGGGTTGTGCATGGATTGGGTTAATTATAACCAATTATAACTAAGTGTTGATTGCCATTGTGATTGATTTAGATTTGATGAAATGGGCCTCATACTGATAAAAATGGATTTACGTGGGGTTACTCTCTCACACAAATGTACTATAGTAATTAGGGAGGCTAATGGGTCTGGTCTAATTGGGGACCCGGCCTACCCCACTGGGATTAGGGGCCGTTTTGGTATTGATTTTCTTGGGATAGGGTAGGCAGGGTAGGCTTGGGTTCTGTTCATGATGTGACCTGCCCCGCCTCATATATATTTATTAGTGAAAGTATAAATAAAATTCATTTGGTACAAGTAGTGTTGGGGCCAGGGCCGGCTTAAGACAATTTTAGGCCTAAAACGACAATCCTAAATGGGGCCCCAAATTATCTATTCTTTTTTTTTTTTTTTAAGTTTTGAGAATTTGGATTCGTATTTTCTAATAGATACATTTATCATTTATAAATTATAACTAATAATATTTATAAATAAAATGAACACTAACTATAATAAATATACAAAACGAGCATGGAATTAAAAAAATATATTAAAATCATAAAATAATAGAACCTGATTTAGTGATTTATCATTGTTGGCCATAAAGATTGTAGATGTAGATGAATTTCAAATTTGATCTAGCTTTTTCATTATGAAAAAAAATGGAATATATTTAAGTTAGTGGGTTATGATTAACATATATTATATAAAAAAATTCGCATATATTATCAGAATATATCCATATATTATTAAAAAGAAGACAAAACTAGATCAATAAATCTTTAAAGAAGATTGTTTTAGAAATAAAAAAAACTAAATTATAGAGAAATACAATCTATAAGACAGACAGAGGTTGAGAGAGTAAAGAATACGTGAGATGGAAAAGCGTTGGTGGAGAAATGTTCATTTGAAAAACCTTACTGGTGAGGTAGCAAGGAGGTTGGGTTGAGATCTTTTAGGATTTAAAAAGACACTGTAAAGAGGAAAAAAATGATGACACTTGCTTTAATGCTTTGTTTAAATGTGAAAAAATAGCTTTAATGAAATGGAATACTTATTACTATTATGGGGCCTTGGGAGAAAAAAATTATGACAGTTGCTTGAATGCTTTTTTAAAATTTGAAAAAATGATTTTTATGGGGCTTTATTTTTTGGGGGGCCTAAAGCAAGGGCTTTTCTTGCCCAATGGTCGAGCCTCTCTTGGTTGGGGCATTAACTTAAAGCATTTTTTAAAATAAGATTGTTTGTTTGAATTCTACCACGCTATCACCCATGCATTTATCTATTTTAAAATTCTTAAGCTTTAAATTTGGCCTAACCCCTGCCCAAACGGGGTTAGTGGTTTGTTGTGGAGTTGAAGTTGTTTAACATGGATATATAGTGTAGAAGGGTCATTTGCCCCTAGTGCCGTGGTTTGCTCCTCCAACTTCGCTTGGGAAGAAGATTTCACCATATTTAAATGAAATTTAAGAAAAGAATCTTGCACAAATAGTTTTGTTCTATCAATGTTGAGGAAATTTACAATAGGGTGATCTCTCAATATTTATATTAGAATGACACCATGAACTTGTTGGGCCTAGGTCCAGCCCAATAAGGGCTTTTTGGAGTTTATGTGCTACTAGAGGGGCAATATGGTCCCTCTGAATCTCAGCACATTTTCCTTTTTTGAAGCCCTATTTCGGTAGAAAGCAAAAAGAACCTAAGACAGAGAGAGTGTGCAGAAATTCGTCCAAAAGGGGCTCCCTGCAGCAGTTTTTTTCAAACCGACGATCGGAGGTCGATCCGTGGTCCGATTGGGCTGAATTTTTGTCAGCAGTTTCGTGACTCATTGGTCTACATTCTGAATGGTTGATTTCTGATTTGGAGCTTTCCACATCAGGTTCCTGTGTCCATTTCAGAGGACGTTTTTGGTGAGATCTTCACCTTTTTCTCTCTTGTTTCTTTTGTCATTTGGTTTATCTTCACCTATATTTTGTGGATTCCATTGTTGTTGGAGTTGAGGAGGTTTTGTACCTTGTTGGTGTTAGGTTTTGTACCTAAACATTATAGTGAAGATTTGGGTGGACTCCGAGAAAGGTCCCGTGGTTTTTATCCTTCTCTTTGAGGGAGTTTTCCACGTAAAAAGTTTCTTGGGTTCACTGTGGCTGATTGTGGTTGATTGGTAATACTTTATATGTGGTTTGCATATTCTTCCATTGCTTGTGTTCAATTGTTCCTCACAGGTTCACTCAAGGGGGAAAGAGTGTTTGTTGTTTTCAAGCATATTTTCCTAACAAAGTGGTATCAGAGATAGGTTCGCCTTCAAGGTGTTTGATAAAATTCTTGTGTGAACAATGGAACCAAATTTAAACAGAATGGTTAGTTTAAATGGAAGGAATTATCATGTTTGGAAGGGTAAGATGGAAGACCTTCTGTATGTGAAGCGTTGGCATCTACCGGTGTTCGGTGAGAACAAACCCGCCAACATGACCGATGCCGATTGGGCTCTTGAGCATAAAGTGGTGTGTGGGTTCATTCGACAATTTGTTGATGATAATGTTTTGAATCACATTAGTAAAGAATCACATGCCAGGACTCTATGGAATAAGCTTGAGTCTTTGTATGCAAGGAAAACTGGCAACAACAAAATGTATTTGATAAAACAATTTATGAGCTTGAAATATAAAGATGGTCAATCTATGTCCGATCATTTGAATGAGTTTCAAGGAGTGATAGATCAACTTTCAGCCATGAATGTTAAATTTGAAGATGAGTTACAAGGACTTTGGTTACTTGGTACTCTACCGGATTCTTGGGAGACATTTCGTATGTCATTAAGTAACTCTGCTCCTGATGGTATTGTCACCTTGGAATTTGCTAAGAGTGGTGTTTTGAATGAGGAGATGAGAAGAAAATCTCAAGGTTCTTCGTCCCATTCTGAAGCTTTAATTACCGAGAGTAGGGGGAGAAGTCAGAGTAGAGGTCCAAAAGGTAAAAACAAAAACCGAAGCAAGTCAAGGTCATGGCAAAAGAATGTTGAGTGCCACCATTGTGGTAAGATGGGTCATATTAAGAAAAATTGCTTCAAGCTGAAAAGAGAAAAGAAAAATGGTAGTGACAACAATGAAAAGAAGGATCATAATCAGGATGGTCGGGTTGCCGCTGCCACTGAAGAACTTATCATTGTTTGTTATGACAATAATGTGAATTTTGCTTGTAATGAGACAAGTTGGGTTATTGATAGTGGAGCTTCGCTTCATATCACCTCAAAGAAGGAGTTCTTCATTTCCTACACACCGGGAAACTTTGGCACTTTGAAGATGGGCAATGATGGCTTGGCCGAAGTTGTAGGTGTGGGAGATGTGTGTTTGGAGGTCAGTAATGGAACAAGGCTTGTTCTCAGAGATGTCAGACATGTACCGGATATTCGCCTGAATTTGATTTCGATTGGGAAGCTGGATGATGAAGGGTTTTGCAATACCTTTGATAATGGACAGTGGAAACTCACCAAAGGCTCATTGGTTGTGGCTAGAGGAAAGAAGGAATCTTCTTTGTATTTGATGCAAGCCAAAATTTCCAAGGGTATTTGTAATGCCGTGGAAGATGAGAATGCAGTTGAGTTATGGCACAAGCGACTTAGTCACATGAGTGAGAAAGGTATGGGCTTATTAGCTAAGAAAAATTTACTCTCCGGAGTGAAGAGTGCAAAGCTTGAGAAGTGTGTGCATTGTTTGGCAGGAAAACAGAGAAGAGTTTCATTCAAAAGTCACCCTCCTTCTAGAAAATCAGATTTATTGGAATTGGTACATTCAGATGTTTGCGGTCCAATAAAACCTCTAACACTTGGTGGTGCAGCTTATTTTGTGACCTTCATTGATGACCATTCAAGGAAACTTTGGGTTTATGCCTTGAAGACGAAGGACCAAGTGTTAGACGTATTCAAGCAGTTTCAAGCTTCAGTAGAGAGACAGACAGGAAAGAAGTTGAAATGCATCCGATCAGATAACGGTGGTGAGTACATCGGACCCTTTGATGAGTGCTGTAGAAAACAGGGTATTCGACATCAAAAGACACCTCCTAAAACACCTCAGTTGAATGGTGTGGCAGAAAGAATGAACAGAACATTGGTTGAGAGAGTAAGGTGCCTGATTTCAGATGCCAAATTGCCAAAATCTTTTTGGGGCGAGGCTTTGAATACAGTGGCACATGTTATTAATTTATCTCCCATTGTTGCTTTGGATGGTGATGTGCCGGACAGAGTTTGGTTTGGCAAGGATATCTCCTATGAACATTTGAGAGTATTTGGTTGCAAAGCTTTTGTTCATGTTCCAAGGGATGAGAGGTCCAAGTTGGATGCCAAGACACGAGAATGCATCTTTCTTGGCTATGGTTCTGATGAGTTTGGCTACAGACTTTACGATCCAATTGAGAAGAAAATTGTGAGAAGTCGAGATGTAGTATTTGTTGAGAATCAGACCATAATGGATATTGAGAGGGTAGAGAAGACAATTTCCCAAGATTCTGATATACAGATTGAGATTGACTCGATCCCATCCACAGAGTTGCAGAGACAGTTGCATGATCAGATTGATGACGGTACTCAGCATGATGTTCATGATCAGATTCAGGATCAAACTCAGAATGACCAGCAGGGTGTAGATGATAGCGATGCTCAGGATGGTGATACTGTTGATGTTCAGCAACATGCACCTACCGTTCCACCAGCTACCACTTTAAGAAGGTCTATCAGAGACCGCCATCCATCCACTAGATACTCTCCTAATGAGTATGTGCTACTGACTGATGCAGGTGAGCCTGAAAGGTTTGAAGAAGCAATGGAGGATGTGAACAAGAATCAGTGGATTGATGCAATGGAAGATGAGCTAAAGTCTTTGCATGACAATCATACCTTTGAGTTAGTAACATTGCCTAAGGGTAAGAGAGCTTTGAAGAATCGATGGGTTTATAGATTGAAGCATGATGAGAATACTTCACTTCCTCGATACAAAGCTAGACTGGTTGTTAAGGGTTTCAGTCAGAAAAAGGGAATTGACTATGATGAAATCTTCTCACCCGTTGTGAAAATGTCTTCAATTCGAGTTGTCTTGGGATTGGCAGCTAATCTTGATCTTGAGGTTGAGCAAATGGATGTGAAGACTGCTTTCCTTCATGGTAATTTGGAGGAAGATATATACATGGAGCAGCCAGAGGGTTTCAAAGTGGAAGGTAAAGAGAACTATGTTTGCAAGCTAAAGAAAAGCCTATATGGTCTGAAGCAAGCACCAAGACAATGGTATAGAAAGTTTGAGTCTTTTATGGGGGAGCAAGCCTATAAGAAGACCACTTACGATCATTGTGTTTTTATGAAGAAGTTCTCCGAAGATGACTTTATCATTTTACTGCTTTATGTGGATGACATGCTTATAGTTGGTCAGAATGCTTCGAGGATTGAAAAGTTAAAGCATGATTTGAGCAAGTCTTTTTCAATGAAAGATTTGGGGCCAGCTAAGCAAATCCTTGGTATGAAGATCAGTCGCGACAGAAAGGCCAAGAGGTTATGGTTGTCTCAAGAGAAGTACATAGAGAAAGTGCTTCAAAGGTTCAATATGGATAAAGCTAAAGTGGTGAGCACCCCTCTTGCTACACACTTTAAGCTTAGCAAGAAACAACGTCCATCAAGTAAGAAAGAGAAGGAAGACATGAAAAGAGTTCCTTATGCATCAGCCGTGGGTAGTTTGATGTATGCAATGGTTTGCACAAGGCCAGACATAGCTCATGCTGTTGGAGTAGTTAGTCGGTTTAATTCCAATCCAGGTAGAGAGCATTGGAATGCAGTGAAGTGGGTCTTAAGATATCTTCGAGGCACTTCTAGTGTGAAACTTTCATTTGGAAGTGATAAGCCAATTGTTGTTGGGTATACTGATTCAGACATGGCAGGGGATGTTGATACGAGGAAATCTACTTCAGGTTATATGATTAATTTTGCAGGGGGAGCTGTGGCTTGGCAATCAAGATTGCAGAAGTGTGTTGCCTTATCTACCACAGAGGCTGAATTCATTGCAGCAACTGAAGCATGCAAGGAGTTGCTTTGGATGAAAGGGTTTACGAAGGAACTTGGTCTCACTCAAGAAAAGTATGTATTATTTTGTGATAGCCAAAGTGCTATACACCTTGCAAAGAACTCCACTTTTCATGCGAGATCGAAACACATCGATGTGAGGTATCATTGGATACGAGACACATTAGAGGCCAAAGAGTTGGAGCTCGAGAAAATACACACCGAAGACAATGGTTCAGATATGATGACAAAGGCACTTCCGAGAGAGAAGTTTGAGTTTTGTCGGAATCAAGCCGGCATGGATTCCTCTTGAGCAGTTAATGTTGGAATCTCCCTCATTGGGCTGGAGGGGGAGATTTGTTGGGCCTAGGTCCAGCCCAATAAGGGCTTTTTGGAGTTTATGTGCTACTAGAGGGGCAATATGGTCCCTCTGAATCTCAGCACATTTTCCTTTTTTGAAGCCCTATTTCGGTAGAAAGCAAAAAGAACCTAAGACAGAGAGAGTGTGCAGAAATTCGTCCAAAAGGGGCTCCCTGCAGCAGTTTTTTTCAAACCGACGATCGGAGGTCGATCCGTGGTCCGATTGGGCTGAATTTTTGTCAGCAGTTTCGTGACTCATTGGTCTACATTCTGAATGGTTGATTTCTGATTTGGAGCTTTCCACATCAGGTTCCTGTGTCCATTTCAGAGGACGTTTTTGGTGAGATCTTCACCTTTTTCTCTCTTGTTTCTTTTGTCATTTGGTTTATCTTCACCTATATTTTGTGGATTCCATTGTTGTTGGAGTTGAGGAGGTTTTGTACCTTGTTGGTGTTAGGTTTTGTACCTAAACATTATAGTGAAGATTTGGGTGGACTCCGAGAAAGGTCCCGTGGTTTTTATCCTTCTCTTTGAGGGAGTTTTCCACGTAAAAAGTTTCTTGGGTTCACTGTGGCTGATTGTGGTTGATTGGTAATACTTTATATGTGGTTTGCATATTCTTCCATTGCTTGTGTTCAATTGTTCCTCACAGGTTCACTCAAGGGGGAAAGAGTGTTTGTTGTTTTCAAGCATATTTTCCTAACAGAACTTTCTCAAAGTAAAAGAAAAACTTATTCAAATGGATTATTGTGGACTTGTTTCTTTTGGCATTATGTCGTCGAAGAACATGATCTTGATGGAGAAGAAAGATAAGGCTTGGGTGGCATTTCCAAGCTTCCAAGGCTTCCTTCCAGCATCTCCACCACTTTAGTCATTGATGGTCGATTTGTCGGATCAGTTTGTATGCACCATAAACCCAGTAACACCATTTTCCTCCCAATGTCTTCTTCTGCCTCTGTACAAAATCCAAGAAATCCAAGGCTTTCTTTCAGCTCTATGTGCTTGTATACCCAATGCGGAAAATAAATCTCGCTAGTTTTCTCCACTTTTGCATCAATGTTCTTTCTTCCCCCAATCATTTCTAAAACCATCATGCCATAGCTATAAACATCAGACTTATGAGATACACCTCCAATGTTTCTACAAAACACTTCAGGGGCATTATAACCAATTGTTCCTCTTGCATCTAGTATCGACAGGGTACTCTGTTGTTGAGGGCATAGCTTAGTTAACCCAAAATCTGAAATCTTTGGACAAAAGTCATCATCCAGAAGAATGTTGTGAGGTTTAATGTCAAAATGTACAATACGAGTGCTGCAACCACGATGTAGGTACTCCAGTCCTCTGGCAATACCAACTGCGATTTGAAATAGCCTTTGACAATCCAAAATATGCCTCCCTCCTACCTTCTTGGTGAAAATGAATTTTTCTAGAGATCTGTAAGACCCCACCCCGAGTTAATCAAGATTAACTCTAATTAATTTGCAATTAATGCTAATTAATCAAGTCTAATTAGAGTAATGATGGTTAATGACCTAACTCCATGAGATTAGTCTCAAATGGACTTAATGAAGTGATAATGAAGAGATTAAGTGAATTGAGTGAGTTTTAAGTCTAAACTAAGAAAACAAGACCTTTTTCGTAAATACGAATTTGTACGTATTTTGTCGAATACGGAAACTCTTGATACCAACACGTGTATCTCGACGAGTACGTCAACTTTCATCATAGGCCCGAAGTCGTTTGACGAAAATCTGGTCAGATGACCCTCCATTTGACTAAAGATGTAAATAGTCTTAGTGAAATGGACTTTATTGCAAATGAGAGCTTATGAATAGAAAAATGAACTCCTTTGAGTTCTTCATTTCCAACGACCCCATCTCAGGCAAAACCCTAGACACCGCTCTTTCTTCCTTTTTCTTCTTTCTCCTTCCATTTCTCTTCATCTAAAGTGAGGATTGGAAGCTTGGAAAGTGGTTGGAGTGGAGCTTCACCTTCTTCATCTTCTTCCTCATCTTGGTTTCCATTTCGGAGTAGTGAAGCTTGTAGGGGAACTCAAGAATTTCTTTCTTGGAGCTACAAGTGAAGAAGTTCTTGTTAGATAGACTTCAAGAGGCAAGTATAAACGTCTATTTATAATTGAAATGCTATATTACAAGTTTTCTTGAGTTATAGGAATGGGTTCTCAACCCATTCCTTGTTGTAGAGTGTATATTGTTAGGGATTGAATAGAATGGTTGATGGCTACTCCAAATGAGTGAGTTTTCTTGAACTCTTTAGGATATTGAAGAGAATTGAGTTCAAGGAACTCAATCTCAGAAATTTGCTTCAGAAGTTTTGAAGCTCGAAAGTGTCATTCTGGGCTAATTTCGGCTAGCCGCGAGGCTAACCGTGAAGCCAACCGTCAAAATTTGTAAAAATGGGCGAGCTTCTGGAAAGCTAACCGCCAATTTTCGGTTAGCCGAAATTTGAATTTCGGCTAGCCGCGAGGTAACTGTGAGGTGACCGAAATTTAGTCAGGATTTCTGTCAAAAATGTCAGCTTCTGGAAAGCTGACCGTGAGCTAACCGCAAAATGGCGGTTAACTGAAATTTAAATTTCGGCTAGCCGCCGACTGCATTTCGACTAGCCGCTGGTCAAGTTCCGGCTAACCGCCAGTAAACCTGATGCTGGCCAAATAATTATTGTGACTGAAAATTTGGCCAATCGATCGGACCTAACGGTGGAAATTTTTGGGGACTAAATGCACATATTAAATGCAAATGTGATGTCCATCGAAAATAACACGTGCATTTAATAACTAATGATTACACCTAGAAATTGTCTAGATTTGGGATAGAGACAAGTAGGACCGTGAATGAATAATGATTCCTCTAATCCTCTTGAGTTTATAATGACTGCATACAATGAACTACTGAACATTGAATAAATGCAATGAACCATGAATAATGAATAAATGCAATGAATAATGAATAATCCTGCTGCAGCAGATGATTGGGGTGTTCCGGAGCTCCGTGGTGATGCCAGTGATCTCTGATTAAGACACTGGTAGATCCCACCTATAGACTGAAAAGTCAATGAAAAGCCATGTACAAGCCATGTAATGAAATATGTATTGAATGAAAAATGATATTGGATCAAAGGGTCCCATAAGTCATCTAATAAATGCTCAATGTAATCCGAATGACATGAAATGAATGAAATGAATTGACTAATGCTTCATTTGGAAGACACTGAATTGAATGACGATAATATTATTGTACTTGTAATCTAGTTATTGATTATCCATTGACTACATTGTTCAGAATATTGCATTAACCTAGATTTAATTGTCTAGAGTTCTTATATTGATAATGGACAAGATTAGCATGAGCTATCATAAATATGTTTATACCTTGTTGAACCGTCGTGTTCATTGTGTTATTGATGGCATTACAGGCCCAGTTGCCCGTCCCGGTCTTGCAGAGGTCGCGCCGCTTGCGGAGGAGGCCCGTCCGTTACCTCCAGGAGGTTTAGCGGAGTGGGCATAGTTCGGAGGGCGATGGTTTTTTATACTTTGGATTATTTTGGGAATTGTTTTGGATAGATATTTTTGTGTAAATCATTTTGAGATGTAATTAGACGTCCCCTGCATTGTAATTTGAATATGCAGTGGTGGACTTCATTGGATTATATTTTTGTATATGTGGACTTTACTTGTAATGTAAAGTCAATTATTGTCAATGTATATATATATATCTGTTTCCGCAAAATTGTACATTTGACAGGTATGTATGTTAGATCCCTTGTGAGTCTTCATCTTAACTTCGGTTAATTCGAGATTTACGGGAGTAAGTATCATGGATTCGTGACCCGGGGTTAGGCCCCGATTAGTCCGGTCTCGGGCCCGGGTCGTGACAAGATCCTCTGGACATGAACTCATATCCAAGTGCTCTTTTAGAAGCCTCAGAACAAAATCCTAGAAGAGTGACAACATTAACCTGGTAAGTCCTACCTATGCTAGCGACCTCATTTATGAATTCCTCTCCATTACCTTCTTTGGAGTTGTTTAAGATCTTCACCGCCACAGGGCGGCCATCATTGAGCATGCCTTTGAACACACTACCATAGCCACCTTGGCCTAATTTTTCTTTGAAAGATTTTGTCACCCTTTTTAGCTCTGAGTATCGATATCTTTTAGGAACAAGAGAACCATAGTTTTCTAAAAATTCCTCTACTTTGAGAGTGTCATATGTTTTCTTTTTCCAAAAGAAGATGAAATTATCTGATGGCAAGTTTGTCACAAGACTGATTATGTAGACGAAAGAACAGGTCAAAATCAAAACACCAACTCCAATGGTTACACCTGCAAGAGAGAGAGATTTGAATCAAACACTTTTATAAAAATCTCTTCACCTTTCACTTGTTTCCCTTAAAATTGGGGTTTATATGGTGTAACTACTATAATGACTTTCATGGATTTCCTTATGCCTTTTCTCTTGCTTAATAACTATTACCGGATGGTGAGGAGACTGTACTTGGATGGATATTAGTTCAAGTTTCATTGTCATTGATTTATGGTTAGGTACTAATAACTAATAGGCTAATCTTCTACAGATGCCTCATACAGAAAAACCTTATACAAAACTTTTTCTTCCACCCAGTAGGGCCAATAAACCGTTCTTTGCTTCTTAAAGGGGAGTGCCGACAATTAAGGATATGCACGATCTACGCATATAATTAGATAATATATCTAGTAACTTAGGTTAATGAGTTCTTTAAAAATATCTCATTTTTTGACCCACCAAGCTGTAAAGAATTGCAGCCTTTGGCCACCTCCCATAGTTTTACATGGTGCATAGGAGGGTTTGCAAGTGCCCCTAGGGATTAGTTCTCGACTGTGCAATCCCTCGGGCTTATGGCCAAAGGCTCCTGCGCTGGGCTAGACGGGAGATACCCTTGATTATGAAAAAAAAGAAAAAGAAAGAATTGCAGCAACGTACAACCTCATTCATCACGCATGTGACCATTAAGATTGGGCTACTTCTGGTGACATTTATCCTTAATGCATGATATATGAAATATGAATTTAAGCTGGTAAAATTTGCATATGTAAAATTTACACATGCAAAACACATATAAATGGTTTGAATGCACCATTTTCACATTAAATGCTGAATGGTTCGGGTTGGGTATGTGAAATTCTCATTTATCTCAAATCTGAACTTAAGGTCAATAAAATTATTTGAATAGTTTGGAATAAGAATTTGGGGTACACAAGAGTTTTAAAAATAAAAGTCAATGCCAACCTCATGCTGAAGTTGTATTGGGGCATTGTAACTAAGGTGGTATAAAGCATTTTCACTTCTTTTCATGTGTGAAAATCTTCATATAAAAATGGCCTAATGTGCTATTTTCACACTTGATTTATGTATGTGATGCGTAAATTAGATGAAATAAATTTAAGAGGTCATTTATTTACACTCATTTACATACCTAAATGATGCACATGCATAATACTTATGTATGATAAAGTTCGTTTTCTTATTTATGTAACGTATTTATAAATGAGGTATGAAAATAATGTGCATGTTTACCATAGTTGTTTGAAAGTAGCATTTTCACAAGTAAACGAGCACATCCAGCATTTTACAAAGATGAGGAGGTGGTAAACAATTACATATGTAAATGGAAAATAGCTCCAGTACATTTTCAATAGGGTGTCTACATCCGGTAAAGATTTTGTAAACTTTGTGAAGAATATCCAAAATATCCTGACATATAAATCTAATTTTTTGCACTAGTATAGGCTGCCCAATTCTTCATCATTCCGTTCAATTTTCTCGTATTAATGATAAGCATCAATGTACTTAATTTTATGGGTCCATCCGAAACCGTCTCAATTTACAATTTGGGTCAGAAGCAAGTCGTGTTTGTAGGTCAGATATATATGGGTCCATTTTACGGTGATGTTACTGCGTTTGTGTGCATCGGTGAATACATCCTAATGTGGATGCTCCTATATATGAGAGCTAAATTCTCGTGTTTAAAACTATGCTGTAGTCTTTTACGAAAAAAAAAAAAAAACCTTGCAATGGTCCATAAGACTACTGTAAGTAAAATAGCATGTTTAAGTGCAATACCTATCAATATCTTTCTTCTAGATTTATCACCACCTGCAAAAACAATATGTAATACACATTAACAACTAGTAGTGGAAATAATAATTACAAATAATGATATAATTAATATTGATCATTAGAAGAATATGTTTTGCAAGTAGGATGAAGAGAAATGAGATAAAAGTGTCAATAATGATTTGGTGATATTGTAAAGAGGATTAAAAAAAAAAAAAAAAAAAAAACCCTCTTAGACTTGGTATCCACCAAAAAGGCCATCAAGATTCAGTATCAAGAAAAAAGTTCTTAAACAGGGATATCTTGCTCATTTATTTTATTTTATTTGTTTTTCTCTTCTTTGGTAGAGTGGCCATATCTCCAGTGACCAAAAACAAAAGTAACGGGCGGGGACATCCCCTCATTAGGGCATTTTCAGTCAATATTGAAAATTTGAGGATCCTTTTTACCGGAGATTGAAATTTGAGGGCCTTTTTTGTCTTCAACAATTCTAAATGTTGGATCCTTTTCAATCAATATTGAAATTTGAGGATCTTTTTTCATCCATATTGAAATTTGTGAGCCTTTTTGATCTTTCATCGGATCTAAGACTAGCCCTCTCTTAAAAAAAAAAAAAAAAAACTCTCAAAGGGTATGAGGCATTTTGATGGGTTGAATATTATGCATGGGTATGGGATGGGGCAAAATGGGTTGAATACTCACATGGAGACCCGCCCACCCACACTCAAACTAGTCGAGAGTCAGTTCTGATACCATTCTATGGTACGATGGGCTTTAACCCATCAAAAGGCCTCATACAAAGTAAGAGTGTAAATTTTACATATAACATCATTCACTTTCCTCTCTCAAAAATCGATGTGGGACTCCAGGACCTCACACATCGGCCAGCTACATGCAAGGAACTTGAAAGAAAAGTGGGGGAGGATATGAGAATTTAGATGCTTAACTGGAGCCTGAGCCGAAGGGCACATGTCAGGATACGATGCTCCGTTGCAGTAGCAGGCGCGTTTTTGAGGGGAGGCTTCATCAAAACGGCAGTAGCCGTTGGATTTGACACAGTCCCGACAGCGATAGTCAAGATCAGATGAAGACCATGTGACCTCAAACCCCCCTGCCAAAACATCAATCCAATACTCCTCTGCCTTTTCCTTTTTTAATAGCAGATCTCTATTCAGTTCTAGGATCGGGATTTGCATCACGTGGCAATTGATGAAGGGGCCTGTGATGTGCTGTAGGAATGTGAAATAGGCATAATCTCTGTAATGATCGGAGGAGGAGCAATTGAAGAATTTGAAGTCTGGGTTGTCTGGAACAAGAAAAGGACAGTTGTAGAGGAATGAAAGGCTGAGATCTCCCTTAGGGCCCGTTTGGCACTTTACTAATACAATTAAAGTCAAGTAAAGTCTCCATTTTTCAGATAAGATTTCACATTAAATGCACTTTATTCAAAACTCTCTCCATCTTTTTCATACAAAAAGTCAAAAAGCAACTACCTTTATCCACTAAAATATAAAAAAACTCCACTTTTTCATACAAAAAGTCAAAAAAATTCCATAACAAACAACTAAAAATAAAATATCATCATAACCCACTTATATTTTATTCTTTTTTCAAAATCAACTTTTCTTGACTTCACTATATTAGTAGAGTTACCAAACTGGCCCTTAAGTGTAATTAAAGAGATTCACTATACTAGTGTTACTGGATGGACGAAGGCATGGGGTCATGTCCTTGTTCTCAAAGTAATAATCTTTATCAACGATGGTGGCTGTCTGATTCTCGTAATTGATCTTCATAACATGGTACTTGCGCGATTGAATCACCATCTCAGAGGAGTTTTCAGTCTTATTGCATTTGATTTCCAGCTTGTTTGGGTAGCGGCAGTATTCAGGACGGCCCTTTGTCCAAAAGGGATAGCTGATCCTGAGCTTGACGTTCCCGCACTCAAATAGGGAAGGCGAGCAGTCCTGGGCGGAAGATAAAGCCAGCATAAAGAAGAGCAGCACAAGGAGGAATGATGATGGGAGGGATTGGTGAATTGGGAAGGTATTCATGATGTGGCTCTAGGTAGCAGCATCAACGTGAGACCAGAGAGAGATGCAGATGTGGGGAGATGCTTAAAACTCAATATAAAAGGAAAGAAAGAGAGAAAGTCAATCCAAGAGAGAGAGGCAGCTGAGGGAAGATACTTACAAAACTCAATGTGAAAGGAAAAGGAGAAAAAAGACTGGCTGTAGAGTTTTCCGAAAAAGTATATGGCATTTTCAATGTAATGAAATACACAACCATAGCGTACTATTCTTATAGTGTGCTATGGTTGTGTATGTATTAACTATTTTTGTGTTAAAAACTTTGGACCCTCAATCAGGATGTCATGTGGGCTTATTCACTAATCAACGATGGGACTTTTCAGTTCTCTAATTTGCATTGAGGTGAAGCCCACATCTAAATTTTGCAACTCCTCAAATTGCCCAATGTGAGTTATGACTAATAGTGATTGGTAGATTAATTAACTAGAAAGCTATTAGACTGCTGCTACACAGAAGATTAGATCATCAGAGTCTAGCCTCAATTTTCCTACACACATACAAACGTGGTGAACGAGAAACTTGACGATTGAGTGAGTCGGCCATGTGCAATATAAAATGACTGGATTTTATTTGCCGTTCGGGGGTGGGTCCCAGCAGGAAAAATGATCACTGAAGTGGCGTCAACTTGGTGGAATGCGCCCAATGGAAACGGCGTCTGGTAGTTGGGGGTTTCGTCGGCTCCAATTTTGGTTTCTGCGGAATGATCCAGAATCCGTGGCTGGAGGATTCGGAAAATATTATTTTAAACTTTCTACCGTCATTGCAGAGACTAACAAGTGATTATAATTATTTATTGATTAGTTGCAATTACTTTGACTTTGTGGATTCAATTCCTAGGAAGCATTCCTAGGTTGATTGGAACCCAAACCAGCCATCCCTCCAGTCCTGAACAAAACCCCGCTACGGGAAAAGGAGGAATACCAAAAATTGCTAAGATGGTATAAGTTTAACCTCTAAATTGGGAATCACAGGGTGTTGCTGTGGATAGCAACAGCCGCTCCATAGCTCATGTCAGGGATCAATCCCTACTAAAGTGGTTTTAACTTTCCAATCCTAACCACTGGGCCAACTCAGAAAATAAAAAAAAAAAAAACCTCCAAATCATGAAAAAACTCGATATTAAAGGAGATCAGATGATCTATCACAGTTAGAGATGGTGTGAAAGACTAATTGAAGTCTATAGAAGAACAGTTTGAGGCAACTGATACTAGAGCAAACCTCAAGTATTTGCTACTTACATACCCCACTAATGGCTAATTACATTAGAGATTTGCTACTTACATACCCCACTACAACTGACAAATTAGTCATTGGATCAACACGGTTACAAAAGAGAAACATAATACTTGAGCTTTGGACAAAAAGCAAGATGGCTTTGGCAACTGATAAGCAAGTGACTACGAAGGTCACTTCATCCTGGCTGGGTCAGGACAAGATCCATTATATGATTTGAGGGAAAACTTCGTTGGAACGGTTACTTAAGAGTTGATTTTCACGTACTTTGCATCATTAAAATTTGGTATTTGAGAAATGATAGATTTCAGTTGATTCCTGAATTTTACTCTTCATTGAACAATCCGTGGTCTATCAAAATTCAAACCACTCACAAAAATTAATACAACTTTTCAATTTGAATTGTGGGAGAGTGTGTCCTGCTATTAGGTTGTTGACATGTTAAGCTTACCATCAAATTTACAGCTAAACATACAATCAAGTTAACATGTGATCAAACGAAACAATGGCCAACTGCAACTAGGCATAGCAATAAATGCTGTAGTAGTGTTGTAGTATTTTCATTTTGGCAATGCTTTCAATTTTTTTGTTAATTCATCTTAGAGAGAAAAAAATACAAGATAACGACTCACTGTATTTTGAGGGCAAAAATAATGGCTATTTTAAGGGCAAAAACAATGGCTCACTTTAGATTATCAACTGCTTGATCACAAGATCACCACGGGACCATTACTTCTTTTGAAAAATTTGACAGTTACACTGCTATAACTGTTTAATGGTAAAGTCAGCCTCAACTTGGTCCAACATTGGCAGCTTGTTTATACCCAGCCTCTCTGCTATTTGGGGAAGTGGGGTTGGTTGGGGACCTGGGAGTTCGACATGGATAAATTAAAAGGGTCATTTCCCTTTTACTGTGGTGGTTTGCTCTAACTTTACTGAAATTTCAATATTAAAATGGAATTTTTGGAAAAATAAATTGCACAAATAATTTTTGTTCCATCAATATTGTGGACAAAATTTTTAATAAGATCTTTCAAACCCAAAGTACAGAAATATTTATATTAGAACGATGCTATGAATTTTCTCATGGCAGAAGAAAGACTCATTCAAATATATCATGGCGGACTCTTCTCTTTTGGTAATTGGTATTATGTCGTAGGAGAACATGATCTTGGTGGAGAAGAAAGATAAGGCTTGGGTGGCATTTCCAAGCTTCCTAGGCTTCCTTCCAACATCTCCAGCGCTCTACTCATTGATGGTCGATTTGTTGGATCTGTTTGTATGCACCATAAACCCACTAACACCATTTTCCTCCCAATGTCTTCTTCTGCCTCTGTACGAAATCCAAGCAATCCTAGACTTTCTTTAAGCTCTATGTGCTTGTATACCCAATGCGGAAAATAAATCTCGCTCGTATTCTCTGCTTTTGCATCAATGTTCTTTCTTCCCCCAATCATTTCGAGCACCATCATACCGTAGCTATAAACATCAGACTTGTGAGAAACGCCTCCAATGCTTCTACAGAACACTTCAGGGGCAGTATAACCAATTGTTCCTCTTGCATCTAGCATCGACAGGGTACTCTTTTGTTGAGGGCATAGCTTAGCTAACCCAAAATCTGAAATCTTTGGACAGAAGTCATCATCCAGAAGAATGTTGTGAGGTTTAATGTCAAAATGTACAATACGAGTGCTGCAACCACGATGTAGGTACTCCAGTCCCCGTGCAATGCCAACTGCGATTTGGAATAGCTTCGGACAATCCAAAGCATGCCCTGTTCCCGGCTTGTCGGAGAAAATGAATTTTTCTAGAGATCCTTTGGACATGAACTCATATACAAGTGCTCGTTTGGAACCCTCAGAACAAAATCCTAGAAGAGTAACAATATTAACATGATTAGTCCTGCCTACGCTAGCGACCTCATTTATGAAATCCGCACCTTTACTTCCCTTCAAGTTGTTTAAGACCTTCACTGCCACGAGACGACCATCATCACGCTTTCCTTTGAACACACTACCATAGCCACCTTGCCCTAAATTATCCTTAAAGGAGTTTGTCATCTTTTTCAGCTCTGAATATCGATGTCTTCTAGGAACAACAGAACCATAATTTTCCAAAAATGCCTCCACATTTCGACTCTCATGTGTTTTCTTTCTCCAAAAGAACTTATCTGATGGAAATTTTCTCACAAGACATATTATGAACACCAAAAAGCATGTTAGAAGGAAGATACCAACTCCAGCTGTTGTACCTGCAAGAGAGAGGTTTTCAGTGAAACAATTTTGGGCAAATTTCATCACCTTTCATATAAAAATTTTTCTTTGAAAAGAGGAGAGGGTCTATCTATAACATGTAGCATCCATCAAAACTTTCCTTGATTTTCTTTTGCCTTTGTCCTTGCCCAACAACTTTATGTGATATTAATATATGTAAAATTATTGTTAGAAAAGGAGCGAAATTGAAGTACAACTGCTTGCAAAAGCCATAACAATCATTAGCTTGTGGGGAATCTGAATGCGCTACTCTCATGACTATAGGGCACATGTGTGATGAAGGTGGAGTCTATTGGCCCCATCCAAGTAGAAGACTATAATGTAAGTCAATCTATAAATTTAATTTCATTTCTGTCACTAACAGCCTGATATAAGGCTATGAAACTCAAATTGTGAAAATTATTTTTCATTAGATGGAAATTAGCTCAAGTTAAATTGACACAATGGATCAAATGCTTAGAAATTAACTAAAGAGGGAACCTTTTGACATATGCTTTATACACAAAAGCTTTGTACACACTCTTCTTCCACTTTGCGTGGCAACTGTCTTGGCTTTAGGTAGGAAAAAAAAAAATTCTACAAGCGTGTCAGCAAACGATTCACCTGACATCTGATTTTTCAATTAAGATTATGTTAAATTCACAAGAACATTGTGGCAACCTCATTCAACACGTGGGACCTGTCAAGATTAGACCACTTTAAAGAATATCACTGACTACATTCTTCCATTCTCCCGCCCATCCAACGGCACGCTCGTGTACATGTAATTTCATGGAAAGATGAAATTGCCACATCAGTAAATTCTATGATTTTTAAAAACTTTGAAAATGTTGAATGTTGAATGTTGTCCATAGTTGTTAATATTGTTTTGGACCTCATTTCGCTCTGGCCTTCAAAATGAAAAGTTTCGGCCGATTCGGGATTTTTGCGAAACTTTTCGGAATTACATTTCGGGAAAAATATAACAAAATATATATACATATATAAGTAAAAAAATAGAAAAAGTAATAGATATAGATTTAATCTGTTATAGTATATTTTTTTGGAATTATATTTTGTGAAAATATTAGAAATGCAAAATATATGTGTTAAAAAAGTAAAAAAAAAAATAATTTTGTAAAATTTCATTTCGACCAAAACGTTACATTTCGACCGAAATCCCGAATTTCGGCTGAAATCTTGAATTTCGGCCGATATTAACCGAAATTCAAACCGAAAAGTTTTGACCGAAATTTTGTTTCGACCACTTAACAGAAACGAAAAATTTCGGCCATTTCGGCCGAAACGAAACGAAATTAATAACTATGATGTTGCCGCATTTGGTCCAGTCAGTGACTACAAATCATTTCTTTGCCACTGTGCTTTTGATTGCGAGTGGCAGGGAAACGCACAAAACCACAATAATTAATCACGAATGTAGATAAATGAAGTTTGAAGTCATCCAAGCTCCAAATGATGATTTTGGAACTATAGACCACCTCGGTTGATCCATTAATTTCATGGGAGTATCACGGTCCTCCATCCACATGGTCTAACTGTTGGAATGGGACCACCCAAGATTAGTTCTTTGGAAAATCAATATCCTGAAATTGTGTGCAACAATCCTAATCCTGGTGTACATACTGTTTTCAATTTAAAGCAGAGTCTATTAGTGTGTACACAGAAGAAAATCTGTAAGACAAAATTGTATTCAGCAAAGAGGAAAAGACTAGAGGGCTTAAAAGGATCCCCGAAAGATTGAGTGTTTATAGCAAGTGTGTTTCATAATAATCGAGCACTGCTATTTTGTGCTTATTCTTCTTATAAAATTATATTTAAGAGAGTTCATGCATTCTTTCTGTTACATTTTATTACTGGCATAGTAATTTTACTGTCTCCGTGTTTATCAGCTGATACACGCCGCCATATCGGCTATATGACCATTGGTATATCGATTGATATGCATAGTTTCACCAATATTCACAACCATGCCAGTAGAACTACAGTAAGTTAAAGATAAATCTAATGTGGTCTCATTACACTCTTTTGTTATCAATTTAGAATCGACAATGTAGCATTATTGTGTTCGTTTGAATGGGCTGATACATATAGTTGTATCAGAGATGCTTATTGCTGCATCAGTCGATACATATAGTATCTGCGGATTTTTAAAACCATGTCCATAGAACTTCCCTAAGTTAAAAAGTAAGTCCAACTATAACACCTATTGATTTACCCAAATAAAAATAAAAATATAAAAAAAGTAGGAAAAGAAAAAAATGTAATACCCAGTATGAGCTTCTTTCTTTTAGATTCAGCACCTGCAAAGGCATTATAATGCACATTAGCAAATACCAATAGAAATAATAACAATGAATAATGATAAAATTTTCGGCATTTCTTTATTTTCGATTATTAGAACATGAATTTGAGAAGAGTTGAATTAAAAAATAGATCTCACAGAGTTGACCCATAAATGAGATGAAGTTTTCAAATGCTGATGGCCACTTATTGTAAAACTACTGCTATTGTGATGCAGTCATCTCAATTTTCAAAGTTTGAATTCGTCAATGATTTAGCTATCAACGTTTTAAGGGCACCTTCCATGTAGATTTCTGCATTTAGTTGATGGAGAAAGGGAGTAGAGACAGAGTACACATTTTCTTTATGAAAAGAAAATCACAAGTTCGATGCACCCCCTCAGACCTTATTACAGATTTCTTTTTTTTTTTTTTTTTTTGCTTTTTAAAAAAAAGAAATCGCACGTAACATTTCAATTAGCAAATATCATGGAAAAATTCAATCATTTTTACAAAAATATTGCCACATAAGCATGCCCGAAATCTTGTGATGCCTGTTCAACCTTGTTTACAAATCCAAAATGAAAATTTGTATTGAAAGCTTAGCTAACCCAAAATCTGAAATCTTTGGACAGAAGTCATCATCCAGAAGAATGTTATGAGGTTTAATGTCAAAATGTACAATACGAGTGCTGCAACCACGATGTAGGTACTCCAGTCCCCGTGCAATGCCAACAGTGATTTGGAATAGCTTTGGACAATCCAAAGCATGTCCTGTTCCCGCCTTGTCGGAGAAAATGAATTTTTCTAGAGATCCTTTGGACATGAACTCATATACAAGTGCTCTTTTGGAACCCTCGGAACAAAATCCTAGAAGAGTAACAATGTTAACATGATTAGTCCTCCCTATGCTAGCGACCTCATTTATGAATTCCTCGCCATTACCTCCCTTCAAGTTGTTTAAGACTTTCACTGCCATGAGACGACCATCATCATGCTTTCCTTTGAACACACTACCATAGCCACCTTGCCCTAAATTATCTTTAAAGGAGTTTGTCATCTTTTTCAGCTCTGAATATCGATATCTTTTAGGAACAACAGAACCATAATTTTCTAAAAATGCCTCCACATTTCGACTGTCATGTGTTTTCTTTCTCCAAAAGAAGATGGAACTATCTGATGGCAGTTTTCTTGAAAGGCATATGAAAAAAGAACATGTCATAAACAAGATAGCAACTCCAGCAACTGCACCTGCAAGAGAGTGATTGTGAGTCATACTTTTGGGCAAATCTCAACACCTTTTACATAATTTTTTTGTTCTTTGAGAAGAGGAAAAGAGGTTATAAGATGTAACATCCATCAAAACTTTACTGGATTTCTTATGCCTTTGCCCATACCCAATAACTTTAGATGATCTTATTGTATAAAATTGTTTGTCAAACAAGAGCGAAATAGAACAACATGTGCTTGCAAACATAACAAACATTTGCTCTTGATAATTCTGAATTTACTCCTGTCATTACGCAACCCCTAGTTCTTGAATCAGAACCTATATCAGCTCTTTGAAAACCTATATCCTGAAATTTTTATATTTTAGAATGATCCACCCCATTTTGTGTATGTAGCAGTCCTAATTCCGGTAATACTTAGTCTACTACTTTTCTGGAAAAAAATCTTTTACTTGATTTCTCAAACACAATTAGTTGTAAATTGTGTTTTTTATGGTTTGGTGCATTATTTTGTAGATTGAGTGTTTTTAGCATGAGTTTGTAATCATGGACTACCATTTTATGTTTATTCTTCCTGAGGTTTTAAATTAAGATTCCAAATCAAGGTAGTCTTTTAGAAATAATTCATCACTATGTCTATTGTGATATTAATAGTCTTTAATGTGATGATTCAATGATGACACATGTACAACTCTAAAGAATAAGGTTTTCTTTAGTCGCGCTGGATCATGCCTGAGATTTTTTGTTGTGGGAACCATCTGGGTGCATGGCAGTGAAGGGAGATAGGGGTGGATTGGTTAGCAATTAGCATGTCGATTAGGGGTGTTGTCAAAATTAGTCCGATCAGATAATTCTAGCCCTTAACTTTAGCTGCACAATGTTTAATGGCTAGTTGGCCACATACTCTGCAACCTTAATGTGATATCATCTTATGTTGACTAATGTATGGATTAGTGTAGAACTTGGACTGATGCCAATGAAATGGTGAAAATGTTTTATTGTTCACAGTATGGAATATATGTGGAAAAAGTAGGAGCACCAATGAAATAGCATATTGGGGAATTCATGTCTCTTTGATGATATTCATTATATAAGATAGGACTTTCTGTTTGCTTAAAAGATTTGGACAAATGGTTTAGGAGTCACTCTTCTTACACAATCATACTAAGAGAGGCCGTGCATTCTTTCTGGTTACATTTTATTGCTGGAGTAGTAATTTTACGTTCTCCCTGTATATTGGCTGATGCATATTGTCATATTGGCTATGGGCATTAGTGTATTGATTGATACGCATAGCATTGACCCATATTTACAAATGTGCCGGTAGGACTTCAGTAAGATAAAAGATAAATCTAATGTGTTCTCATTGCACGTTTTTGTTTTCATTTTAGACTCGACATTGTAGCATTAGGGTGTGTTTATCGGCTGATACATATAGTTGTATCAGAGATACTTACTGTTTTATCGATCCATACATATCGTATAAGCTGATATGTAAAACTATATCCATAGAACTTTTCTAATATAAAAAGTAAGTTCGAGTGTAAAACTTAATGATTTATTAAAAAATTAAAATAAAATAAAATGTAATACCTAGTATCAGCTTCTTCATTTTAGAATTATCAACACCTGCAACACCTGAATTATCAACACCTGCAAAAGCAATATATAATGCACATTAACAAATACTAACAAAAATAGTAATAATGAATAATTTAACAATTTTGATATTATTTTATTCTTGATTATTAGAAGTTGAATAGAGTTGTGTAAAAAAATAGATCTCACAAAGCTGGCATATGATAGATGAGATTAAGTTTCAATAATGTTGATGGCCACTCATTGTACAGCTACCATTATTATGATGCATTCATCTGCAACCATAGTTTTAAGGGTGCATTAGTAAACAATGCAGATTCCACGACTTGTGGAATCTACAGCCACGCCTTTCATTGTAGATTTCTGCATTTTTTTGTTTTGGGGGCAGTGAAGGAGAAATGGGGGGAGAGTGCATATTTTCTTGAAGAAAATCACGAGTTTGAACCACATCCTCAAACTTTAAATTACGGATTAATCAAATAAATTTGCACTTAACATTTTAATTAACATATATTGTGGAAAACTTTGGCACACAAGCATGCCCTAAATTTTGTGATGCCTGGTTAACCTTACTTTTATAGTAACAAACCCAAAATGAAAACATTGTATTGGAAGTCTATTTTATTCACTCATGAGAAATGCTCAGGTCTATTTTAATGTTTATTGATGCTACAGGTGTTATTGCTCCTTTCTTTCTCTCTCTGGCTCTTGTGGTTGTGAGTTTATTTTTGGTGCTGTTGGTTTCTGTTTCTCTTTTATGTCCTTTTTGGCTTTTCAGTATTTCCCTCATGTACTGTTAAGTTTGTTCAATGAAAGTTAACATTCAAAAGGGAAAAAAAAACAGAGAGAGAAATGCTTAGGTCGTTGCACTAGTACTCAGCTGACCTTCAGTATCGTGTTTAACCTCAGAAAGACTTACGTTTGCTTTCTCACTCCAATCCACTGAGAGCTCAGTGGTGAGGCAAATCCCTTCCATAGAAACAACGGGGACCAATCCTTGGCCGTAGTGCTGATAGTTAAGGACTTGGGGGTGAGTGTATGTAGAAGCGAAAAAGAAAAAAACCAGCTATATAGTTTGTAAGCGTAAATCCAATGGCATATATCACTCTACATAGAGAGAAATTTGGGTCAATTTATATGCATCAAGGGCCATGATATATGTGCAGATCCAATCAAGTAAAAGTGGGCCGTACTAATACCAAACATCTTGCTAGTAAAAGGCAAGGATAGTGTTGCGCTTAACCATCTGGATGTAGAGAAAACAGGGGAGAAGTCCTTTTAACTATTGATACATTTTCCCATCGTCGGAATTGACTCGAAGAGTTCTGCAAAATGTAGAAGAATAAATCTTACCCTAATTTTTTTCCTAGACGGTTAAAACAAGGTAAGAGAACAAATAAAAACATGAATTCTTTGTTACGAAAACAGAGACAACTGAACCAATTTCTACCATGTTTACCAGAACAAATGAACTGTCCATGCAACACTTTGACTGTACATGCCTCCTTTCTCCATGCAACACTCCTCACATTCACCGGTAAGACTCCATCCAACACCAAAACCAGCGGCCAGCAGAGTGAAGAGGTCTCTTTTTGACCCATATGGATCAACTTGCGATTCAGACATGGGAAACTCAATGACTGAACAATTGTGTTTTACAGCTGGTAGGCTCTCATTCAGATAATAATACAGATTAGCACAATCTGTATAATTGAATAACTTCTGGGTATCTTCAGGGAAAATATTTTGACCATGCTTGCAGTTGAGGAACAAAAAGTTAGGTGTTGCAACTTTGAAGGAAAGAAAAAAGAGAGAAGGGAACAGTTACATTGTGAAGAGAATTGCAGAGTTGGGTATTTCTTAGGTGAAGAAGTCCATCATCTTGAATTACTAGTTGTTGTGCTTCATATGACAGACTTCGAACGACATGTCTTCCAACTTGATGGGTATACTCTGCACTCAGGTGCTGGTATTAGAAAAGTGGAATTTGATTGGGTTTCCACTTCCACACAGGAAAGGATTGCATTCTTTGGGGTCACAAGCTTCTAGTTGAACAATGAAGAGCAAGCATGGAGAGAAAGTAGAAAGAGAGAAAGGAGGTAAATGGATCTGTCATATCTAATCAAGATTTTAGTACTTACAACCAATCCACAATAAAACCCACAGCGAGCTCTTTGCTGATTAAAAAGTAAAGGAAAAGGAGAGAAAAGAAAACAATCATTTGCTAGACTCCCATTTTTCTTAGATGAAACTCAGCCGATGACTTTGACTGAGGAATAGTGACTTCAAACCAATCTGAAGATGAAGGGCTCCTCCTCTGTTTGTTGGTCCCCAACTTGCAATTTCCTCAATTCATTGTTTTTTCATAACTTGTGGAATTGTGGAGATGTAGGTGGAAGCGGCCCTGTATCAATTCTATGTTTTTTATTTTTTTTTTATTTTTTTATTTTTATTTTTTCTCCCATTAAAGTTAAAAAATGAAAAACCTGAATTGCACGAAAAGAGAATGATGGAAGGCTCTAACTCCCTCAGGCATTGAATCCTTTCCATTCATATTGAAAGATTTCGACTCGGATTTCTGTGACTAGTAACTTGAAATTTTCCCAACGGCCCGGAAAAGTAACACCATCTTTTTAATGCCATCTATCTAAAGAGTTCATTATGTGGGTTCGAACGATAGATGGAACACAATTTTGCGTTGAGATAATTAAGCCGTTGAGTATATCGCAATAAAGTAACCACCAAGAACTCATTCAAAGATGTGAGTAAAAGATGGCTAAAAGAGCAAGGGTAAGAAAGGGATCTTGCTCTCTGTTCATCTTCGAAGATATAAATTCTCATCTGAAAAACTAAGGTGGCGGAACTTGGAAGTAATAGGATTGCAAACAGCAAATAATAAATTCACTACTGGAGAGAAAAATGGCGAATTTACTACCAACCATTGGCTAGAGTTTTGGTAGCATCACCAGCCACCAATGAGTTCCCCACCAAATTATTAACAAACAGGGGTAAGCATCCGAACACTACCCCCAAGAAGAAAGCATGAAAGAAAACAAACTACCAGTGATATCAGCGACTTAAAGAGCATTACATGATGTGAGATGGGGCCGGTCGAGACAGAAGCACTTGAACTCGTTCTCTAAGTATCCGCACCGACCTCCACTTTCCAAGCACCTGCTGCAATTGGGTGCAGTCCAGGTGAGGAGGAATCCCTTATGTAGTATCTCCAAGTAACTCTCCTGGGGCTTGGAATCCATCATAACAGGCACAGAGAAATTAGATTCGCATTTCTTTGGGAGATTCCAGGAACTCGTCATGCTCCCAGTAAAATTCAACCTTGCAAAAGAGTGATGTGTCTCGTTGTTGGGGATGCAAGGAATTGACTGGTATTGGGGTAGTACTTTTTCCTCGGTGCAATTGTAAAAGAATAAGAGGTTGTGGTTCGATTCAACAATATGGAAAGCAGAATGATTGAAGGTGAGGGTAAAAGGAGGATGTGTGCAATGAGTATCATCCATCAATCTTTTGTCGACAACGGAAAAGAATTGGTCTTCATAAGTGATATTTTTTATGATGTATTCGAAGCCCCAAAGCTTAAGGATCGGTTGTTGGTTGTCGCAGGTGAGTTGGAAGCCCGGATAGCCACAGTGGGGTGGGTGTTTGGCAAAGATCCAAAAGGGGAAGCTTATGTATGGGCCCTTTCCATCAATATCACATCTTTCAGGAACGCAAGTTCCGAATAATTCGTCAACAGAAAGGGCTGGTTCTGCTAACAGAAGAAAGAAGATGATGGTGGAGAGGAGAAATCTGAAGGGTGCGAAGAACCAAAACCCTCTCATTTGTAGCAGGTGTTGATTCATTTGGAAGGAAATCGGATTGTTAGAAGAAGATGCAGCACTACTACTATGATATCAATAAAGAGATGGACTCAAAACAGTTTGTGACTTGTCAAGCAGGGGTCGATCAGCACTGTCGATGTCCTGGCCGACCTTCCATCTTCATGATCGTGACTGGCTGGATGGAGCTGATGTGAAATTCATTTCGGATTTTATGAGGCCTCCACCAAAAGGAGTGGAAGCTTACCTAGTCAATCAACTGTTTATTTCACTCTAGAATTTTTCTTTCCTCGGGAACTGAAACTTTGATAAGGAGGAGAGAAGGCCGAAAAAAAAAAAAGTTAATTAGCCAATAGACCCTCGTATTCCTACGGTAAGGTATCCCGTCCATCGACTTTTCTTCTAATACCTATGGTCTATACAGTTGTACATAGTTTGGTGAGAGGTCCTTATATACGCCACATCAAATATTTTCATGACTGATTTGCCCTTTTAACTTTTTAAGCATAAAAATTTGAATTTCAAAATTTTAAATCTTTCATTCTCCCTTTTATTTCAAGATAGGCCACGATTGTTGATCGAAGAAGATCGCTTTATCTCTATTTTGGAATTGTTGTAGAGAACGCAGAGGGAGAGTAGACTTGCAAGTCATTTTGGTTGGAATCTGTTGTACTGAACAAGATCGAAAAACATAGAGTTGATCCGAGCTCTGGTTCTGGATAGAGAAGGAGATCGGATTGATCTCTGGTGGGGACACAAAGATCGCAGAGTGTCGTTCTTGATGAAACCAGGAGAAGGGCTGCCGAATTTGAAGAGAATAGACGAAAAAGAGAGGGTTCACAGAGAGCACACGTTGTCTTTTTATCAACATCATGAATAGATGCGTGGCCTAAACATTAAAGCACATGTCCAGCCCCTCTAGATCGACGTTTGGAAGTTTCTGCTCAACCTACACAATGAAACGGGTTGCATGGTCATCCTAATTTTGTCTTCAACATGACCGGATTTTGATATAGCTGGCTACTGTTGGGTTTTTTTATCCTTTTGTTTCTTTATACTGTTTACGGTGTCTGTACTTCTTATTCTAAAAAAATTATCTGAGTTTAGAAAATTTTCAGAGTTTTTAAGAAACTCAGATAAATTTGCCAAAAACTTAGAAAATATTTTCAGAAACTCTGATAAATTGGACAAAAACTCAGATAAATTTGCCAGAACTTAGATAAATTTATCTGAGTTTTCGGCAAACTTACCTGAACTTCTGGCAAAACTCAGATAAATTTGTCTGAGTTTTGGCAAATTTATCTGAGTTTTGCCAAAACTCAAATAAATTTGTCTGAGTCATGACAAATTTATTTGAGTTTTATCTAAGTTTTGCCAAAACTCAGATAAATTTGTTTGAGTTGTGCTTTTGCTAACGTGTACAGATGCTTTTTGTCTTTTTTGTATTTTGAAATTTATTTGCGTGTTTCGAAATAAATTTAACTGAGTTCTTGGAAAAAAATACTCGAGTGTTTTGCAGATTTTTTTGAAATTTGAAAAATTGGTTTTATCTTAGTTTGGCAAATGTATTTGCGCTTTTGAAATTTATTTGTGTTTTTGAATTTTATTTATGTCTTTTGAAATTTGTTTTTGTCCTTTTAAATTTATTTGCATTCTTTTGAAATTTATATGCATTTTTTGAAATTTAGTTGCATTATTTTGAAATTTATTTGCATCTTTTGAATTTTATTTGTGTTTTTTTAAATTTATTTCAAAATCTCATTAATGGGATTTTCATTAATCGTGGCCAATTAAATAGTGGTCGGCCATTATTAATGGCATACCCCACTAATCATGGGATATGATTTATGTGTAAATAGATAAGGGCTTTTAAAGAAAGGGCAATTTGGACATTTTAGATCTTCAAATTTGGAAGAAGGACATACCACACTATGAAAAGAAAGTGTGGATCTAAGGCCATAAAATCAAATGTTCAGGGACCTCCGCCCAATTGTGCAAAAAAAGAAGCTATTTTACATATCAATCCCCCTTGAAGCCTTTTTTTTTTTTTTTTCACTTTTCTGTCCCGGATCTTATGATATTATGGGAGTTTAAAAACCTATGATATCATGGAATCCAAATGTTAAAAGTTGAAAAGTCCGTACATGAAAAGGCCTAAACAGTCTGACCTGGATCTCGTGATATCTTAGGTTTTTAAACTCCATGACATTAAGAGGTTTTTAATCATGAAATTGGGAAAATAAAATTTAAGGGGAATTAATATATCAAATCTCTAAATAATAATAATAATAATAATAATGAAGCAAGAGTCAATCAAGTGTTTATGACTCTCTCTCTAGATTACCGAGTGATACTAGAACTTGAGAGGCACAGATAGACCCCTGGATGCTAGATTAAGGCCAAGTCGGCAAGAGATGCCTTACCACTAATCTATTTAGTGATTAGTGGTTTGGCCTCTCCATGTAACCAGTAGACATGACATATTCTCAAATCTCATTTCAAAAGTGTTTATCCCATTGTTGGACTGTGCACATGATTTATAACTGCAATAAGTTATGTGTTTAATAATACATAATTTTTTTCGAAACACATTATCAATTAAGTGCAAATTTTAATGGTGAGACAAACTTGTATTTGATTGAAATTTGCAGATATATTATTGGAAAGGATGAGATTCAAGATGAATGGTCCGAATTATCGTAAAGTAGGCTCCCCGATGGGTTCCGCCCACTTGATTCGGAAAAGTGTGTAACGACTGTGATACGGGGTCCCGACTAATTTGCGCATTGTGTTCATGCAGCATCTCGAGCACATGGAAGAGTGTGAAAGTGGTCATGCAGACGCATGAGGCCTTCGAGTGACCCATACGGCTTAACTTGCCAATCAGACACCGGATTTATCAGTTGGCATGCTCCCGTCTGAACAATAAAGAATGTAGTTGGTGCACTCTGTGTAATTGTATGACTTAAGGTTATCTGGATTCTGGATGGAGAGTATAACCGCGCTTGCAATTTATAAAGGTAATGTAAGGTGAAATAAATTTGAAGGTAATAGAAGGAGAGACGGCAACAGTAAAATTGTGAAGGAAATTGCAGATTTGGGTCTGGTTGGCACTAAGGAGGTTATTGTCTTGAATTACCAGTAATTTTGATTCATATGTTATACTTTTGACGGTATATGTTCTTCCAATGAGTTTGAACTCGATCACAGATATGTTGTTGTTGCATGTGATGTATAGCCCGCAGTCAGGATTGCTGGTGGAAGATGAAGGGGAATTCGATACTGGGAACAGTTCCACGGGCGAAACGATGGCACATTCTCCCGCTATGAGCTTCTAGTCCAACAATGTGAGGAGCAAGCAGAGAGAGAGAAAGAAGAATCAGAAAATAAAAAGGAGATGAAAGCATCTTCCATTTCCAAAGTTTATAACCAAACCACCACACAAAAGAAAGAGAACACTTTTGAATAATTACAGAGGAAAGGATATGAAAAAAGAGACACCTACCCTGTTTTTCTAATCGATTTAACGTGCTTGTTTGGATTGCAGATGACATTTCTGAGAATTCGAGACTGGGGGCATCTGGAAAAAATAAGTTCATAATTCCTACAATAGAATTTATTTACAAATTAGAGCTTTTACCCCTAAATAATAAGCTAAGAGAGGCTGCTTTTTTTTTTTTTATTCTTTTAGTTAAAGTTTATAAAAGTGGGTATTAATACAAAATTTATAAGTGTTGGATGAGAAAAATTTCATAGAAATTTTAAAATGACACAAATGATGGATTCTACATTGTGGTTTTTTAAGGTGGCCCCCAACTATCACAATTCATAAAGGTGAACCCCCAATTTCCTCATAAAATAAGATGTTTTATTATTATTATTTTATTCATTAGACAAATCATAGATTAGAACTTAAATTTGTGCTTTTATTGTAGACTTTAATCTAATTAGTTTTTATTAATTAGACAATCCCAAATGGCCCATTAGAAGGTGAGTGGTAGAGGGGACCATTTCAGTACTTCTCTTTGTCCTTATATGCCCATTTCTTTGTAGCTTCCTCTCAGACTGATGGTGGATTGGAGAGGGACGGGAAACTCCTCTGCACCTTCCTGGCCTTGTTTCTTTGTCTATATTCTCTTTCTCTTGTCTATAGTACACTAATGTGAGACTTGAAAATGCATTTGAATTTTCAAAATTTGGATCGTTCTTAAGGGCCTTTTTGACATTTCACTCTAGTTATTTTCAAGAAATATTATCCATCGAAGTAGAGAATTTAAGGAATTTCAACTCTAGAATGATTTGAATTATGAATTTGAATGGGTGCTCTAATGTTTGAGAAGAAATGGGGCCCTCATTTGAAAGAGTTAAACTGCAAGTTGAAAGACTTCAACCACCATTTAATTCCAAGTTGAAGCATGACTCAGAAAATTCAGACTAGGACTATTTTTGTTTGTTGGTGCCATATTTTGAACCCATGACCTAAATAATCTAAACCATAGATTTCAGCCATCTTGACAATGCAGAGATTGGCAATTCAGACTATGATTATGACGTTACCTTTCCATGAAAAAATTGTACGAGGTGCCTCATCCTCTAATGGTGAGAGATGAATATTACATTAGCTATTTGCAGCTTTTCGTATGATATGAAGTCTTCTTATTCTATTATTATTTATTAAAGATGCGACTTGCCGGTCTTTTGACAATTGCAATAGAAAACAGCCCAATTGAAATCTCAACTCTCACATTAAGAAATAAAGACACTCAAATTGAATTGGAAACCACTTTACTAATTTTCTATTTCTTTAGAATAATACATTATAAAAATGGCAATATTACCTCTCTGTTATTTATTCTTTGGTAGATTCTTATTCCCGTTACTACCACAGCCTCCATCAATTCATCTCTATATCATGTGTTGCTTCATTCCCCTCTCCCTATCTCATCTCTACTTCTCACTTAAGCAGCAGTTGCCATGATATTTTATTTTTAGATTTAGACTCCATGACAGGAAGGGAGTTGTTTAGAAAAACAAATATATAGGGTTTAGGGGTTATAGCTCTTCTTTACACAATACATTAGTTGCCCAATTAAGATCACGTATAAAGGCTGTAGTGGATGAGTGTGGTAAATTCTCAATCAAAGGTATTCATTTAGATTACACGAAAGCGATGGAGACAGGTACGAATTTAATTTCATATTTATGTTGTATTATTCAAATCAATCCTATATTTATGTAAATCAAATTAAAGTCATGTTAGTCCCAAACTAACATGTGCTAGGTTCATTAAGGTATTGTTTCCAAGTTGGTATAATCACCACTTGTTCTATCATTGGCTTGCTTGGAGAGTGTCAGCAAAGGCAAGTTTAATATATCCTATTTTGCCATTGGTTAAAGGGTTTGAAGACTAATTTACGCATTAAACCCCTTAAATTTATTTCCCAAGTTTGATACACTAAGTGCCATTTTTCTTTCCTTTTTCTAGCTAGTTAATGTATTTATCACTAATTTATTTAAGTTTTTTAATTAATGACGCATTTATACTTTAGGTACAATTTTTCTATAGGGGTTTTGACATATTGATTCGCCTTAGATTTTGTTTTTCCAATTTCATTACTTTTTTTTTAATGTCACCATAGTCAAACTCTGGTTAACACTATTTTTTTAACCATTCTTCACCATATCCCATGATATCATGGGGTTTATCAATTTATGTATCACATATTTTTTGCAACTGGTGAAGAAATTCGTTTTTATAAAACACAAAATTTGACATTTTGCAAAAAGTAAATACACATTTGATCACCATTTCTCGGGTTCTATTATTTGGGAAAAAAAAAAAACTCTCTTACATGCTACATAAAAGCCATTATGCCATGGGATCCGGAGAAGAAAAGTTGATCATGAAATTTGAACATCTCAAATTAAGGAGTCTAATATTTTAAAACCCCTTTGCTATATCAGAGAGCAAGATAAGCCCAAACACCAAAACTGTAGCTGTCTGCTCCGTCAATTTATCCATTTTATCATAACCATGATTTCGACCTAAATCTAGTTATCTACTTTCGCATATATGATGATCCAAACAGGCCCTCGATTCTTATATTGAGCCACAATTTGGTAGTTTAAACCGATTAAGAACATTGATGTTGAATGGTGGATAGCATTTTGACCCACAAGATCGGTGAATTTTACCTGAAAAAGTGAAAATGCATCTAATTAATCTTTGACCCAGCAACCTCCAAGTTGTGAACTGAGCATATCCGTCTATTCGGCTCCAACAAGTTCACATGCAAGGAACTTTCAGCCCACTTTCTCTTATGACACGGTCTAGAAAATAGAAATGGGCCCTGGCCACGGTTTAAATATCGTCCAATCCAAAGAAGAATGGCCCTATCAGGTCTCTAGTCAAGTCAATGATGATAAGTCAAGCCAACGGCCTCTCCCTACGAAGACGACAGAATTAAATGACACATAAAATGGCATTAACTTCTTTTACAAAAGGCTCCATCCATAATATTTTGTTTTCAACGATTTCAAAAACCTTAGTACCTTTCTATCAAACTCGTGATTGAGTGGCGTTAGCAGTATGATATCACAGTATCATACACGTCTTAAAAAAGTTAATTATAGTTTCCACAGTCCCGGCTAGTAGGCCACCCTAACATTAAATTATTTTTGAAAAAAGAAAGACTTGCACCCGGACACCATCTTAAGGAGTCCAAATTAGGACTCTCAAAAGACCGATTGAGATCCGGCGTGGGGTTGTATACCTAGCCCTTATGGGCTAATGCACGGCCCATGGCCTAAAGATAAGAAAATCATTATTTTTAAATTTCTTTTTTACATTGCCATAAGGGGCACCAAGTGTGAACCTCGCGTTAACTCTCCTTTATTTGAGTTTCAGGAAAATGCAACGTGACAAGTAACATCGCCATAGATGAAATTGCAGCGCTTTGATACAATTGAATCTAGTTGGGTTATGGCTGGGCAATCATTTACTAATCCAAGAGAAAACTATTTGATGATATTAATGAATCTTATCTTTTAACTCATTGACTTTAGGCCTTTGATAGAATGCATCCTAATATCGTCCAAACAAATGAGACATATATAAAAGAAAAGGAAGAGAATTTGTCTCATCATTCCCTAAGGGCACGTTTGGTAAGCATCCATGGTAGGGAGGGTATTCTATGCTCCAGAGGATTCCTTTGCTCCAGTGGAATCAAGCCATCCTCATATAGGATTTGTAAAGAGAGCTCTTGGTTTGGCATTGAAAGGGGATTCCCACCATTAGTAGAATGTGATACAATAGTTATAAGTTTTTTGGAAATAATTCAAGATCTATGACGAATCAGGACCTCAACTTTTTCCTCTAAGTTAATTTGGGCCATCTAGAGTATTTGAACGGTTCGGATCATGCAACAGGGCCCCACAAAAATAAAAAATTAATAATTTAGAATCTGGACGTTTTTGCAAATATCTCAATATCTAGACATGATCAACGGCTGAAATTTGATCAACTGGCCGTTTTTGACCTTTCAGAGATAACTCACGGTTTAGATCATGATTATGGGCCCCACAGGAACAAAAAAATTGAAAAAAAAAACACTGTTTTTCATCCCGGTTTTTGCCTTGTGTGAAATCAACGGTCAATAGTTTTTGGCCAATTTCTTATGATCCATATTGAATCAGGCTGCCAAATTTGGACCTAGAGCCGTTTTAGGCATTTTGAAGAGATTGGACAGTTTGGATTTCGCAAACGGGCCCCACAGAATTTCAGAAATTGCCATCCAAAGGTTTGGACGTTTTTGTAAATATCTCAAACTCCATGAACAATCAACGGTTGATATTTGATTTTCCAGCCGTTTTTGGCCTGTTAAACAATACTACCGGTTCAGATCTTGATTGTGGGGCCAAGAAAAGGTCAGATTTTGAAAATAACGGTGAACCCTATATTACCGCCATGCACACTGTAGCAGCGCCTTTCTGCCCATTCACTGATTCTGTCTTTCAGAGGGGGGAGGGTCTGACATGGGAAATACACAAGAATGGTGATGCAGAGATTCCTTGATGAAGGTTTCCTTGCATTACCAAACGTGGGTTTTCCACGGGAGCACAGAAAACCTGCGAGGAATCCTCACCAAGGATGCTTACCAAACGTGCCCTAAATCTCATGCCATTGAGATTTTGTAGCACTTTGTGTTCCATCTTGTGGCCCATCTATAAAAGGATGGTCATTGGAATTGAATTTGTGCGTGAGACTAAACATTTGATCCAGTTACTAAAGAAAAGTGATCACATGCTATTAAGAACCCACATAAGAATCATGCTAAGATAAATAAATCTACAGAATCATGCTATATTCCTACCTCTCTACTGGATAACGAATCCTTTCTATTGTGGAATGTCTTATTATTTTTTCCTCTTTCAGGACAGAAGTGTGCTCTTCCAAGCACCTTCAGAACCATACAAAGGCTTTGATCTTTCTTCCTTTTTCTCCCTCCTAACTGCATGACTCGACACCTCATGTAAATCCTTCCAACTTTAAGGATCAATTTCTTTTTGTGGCTTATACACTCATATTTAAGGATAATGCGAGGACTTAAAGTTCCACTTGACAGTTGAAACTGAAACCAATCTTAGTTGGTTGCAATAAGATTCTTTCAGTTCCCATTCTGTATTGAGTTCGGGCAGCCTAGATTCCCAAGCCCACACTTCCGGTAAAGAGCCCAGCAGCATAGGGTAGTTAGGCTGGCAGTGCATGTCAATTGTCTTTAATAGCAAGCTAGATTTGTAACAAATTTTAGAAAAGTACATGGGCACCATGCAATTTTTACTTGAATGAGGATAAAATAAAAATTTTCAACACTTTTAGAGGGAGAACAAAAATTGCTCCAATAATTTTGTCCAATCAGTGTTCACAGAATACACACAAGGAAGAGATCTCTCAAAACCATAAATATATTCTAGCAGGATTCTTTCTTATCACAAATAAATGGTGGAAGATGATTGATTTTTCGTTTTAGAAGAAAAACCTACTCAAAATGAATTTACCAAAGTTGAGTATTCTTTTCTTCTGTTATTATTTCGTGGAAGAAGGTGATCCTAACAGAGAAGAAAGATACAAATTATATATATATATATATTCCCCTATATATATATATATATTAAGAATGGTTATTTCTTTGCACAATCATTCTCCAAACATCATGAAAACCTTCATTTGGTGTTATGTTGTCGAAGAGAACGATCTTGATGGAGTAGAAAAATATGGCTTGGGTGGCATTTGCAATCTTTCAAGTCTTTCTTCCAACATCTCCACCACTTTACTCATTGAAGGTCGATTGGTTGGATCTGTTTGTATGCACCACAAACCCACTATCACCATTTTCCTTGCAATTTCTTCTTCAGCCTCTGTTCTAAATCCAAGCAATCCTAGACTTTCCTTAAGTAGTATTTGCTTGTATATCCAATGAGGAAAATATATCTCGCTAGTATTCTCTACTTCTGTATCGGTATTCTTTCTTCCCCCAATCATTTCTAGCACCATCATGCCATAGCTATAAACATCAGACTTGTGAGACACTCCTCCAATATTTCTACAGAACACTTCAGGGGCAATGTAACCCACTGTGCCTCTTGCATCTAGCATTGACACGGTGCTCTCTCGTTTTGGGCATAGCTTAGCTAACCCGAAGTCAGAAATTTTTGGGCAAAAGTCATCATCTAGAAGAATGTTATGAGGTTTGATGTCAAGATGTAGAATACGAGTGCTACAACCACCGTGTAGGTACTCCAGTCCCCGTGCAATGCCAACTGCGATTTGGAATAGCTTTTGGCAGTCCAAAGCATGACTTACTCCCAGCTTGTCTGGGTAAATGAACTTCTCTAGAGATCCTTTGGGCATGAACTCATAGACAAGTGCTCTTTTAGAACCTTCAGAACAAAAGCCTAGAAGAGCAACAACATTGACATGGTAAGTCCTACCTATGCTAGCGACTTCGTTTATGAATTCCTCGCCATTACCTCCTTTGGAGTTGTTTAAGACCTTCACTGCCACGAGACGGCCATCATTGAGCTTCCCTTTGAAGACACTTCCACAGCCACCTTGCCCTAAGTTATCTTGGAAGGAGTTTGCCATCTTTTTCAGCTCTGAATATCGATATCTTTTAGGAACAACAGAACCATAATCTTCCAAAAATGCCTCCACATTTCGACTGTCATGTGTTTTCTTTCTCCAAAAGAAGATGGAACTATCTGATGGCAGTTTTCTTATAAAATAGACTGTGAAGACCAAAAGGCATATCAGGAACGTGCCAACTCCAGTGGTTGCACCTGCAAGAGAGGAATTTTGAGTTTAACACTTTTGGGCACAATGGCACATCTCATTTACACAATTTCTTCTTTCTTTAAAATGATAAGTAGCTAGGGTCTTAATAATGTAACTGTCACGACCCGGGCCCGAGATCCGGTAACCCCGAGCTGTGATCCCATACTTACTCCCGTAAATCCCGAATTAACCGAAGTTAAAACGAAATCCACAAGGGATAACAATCTCAATAAACCTGTTAATTACACAAACCTGCGGAAACGATTTCATTTGACAATAGCAATTAAGATGTACATGTATACAAAATAATGTTCCTTATACATGTGTACTATCCATCATTTGCCCATCAAATAGTACATGTCCAAAATATTGTGCAACGACCATTAATTACATCAATGACCATTAATTACAACCCAAAATGATTATACAAAAGAATGACTTCACAAAATATTTCCAAAAATGTAATATTCTTTCTCGCACTCGGATACCCGTGTCAAACGGTATCCCGGCCATTCCATTCGATCAGTCCTCCTGGAGGAACCTGAGCGGTCTCCTCCGCTCCCGCCTGGGGTGCTGCCGCACCGGCAATGGCAAACGGGTCTGTAATGCCATCAATAACACTAGTGAACACGACGGTTCAACAATGTATAAACAATTCTTGCAATAGCATGTTAGTTCATGAGTTGGATTCATTCAATATATCAATAACAGTTCCAATCCTAGATGAGTCTAGAAAGTTCCTACAATAACAATAAGTCGACATGAAAGTCAATCATGTGGACATGAACAGGGTGGCCACTACCATAGCATTCATTTCATTACATTTACCATCTTCCCTCAAAGGAAGGATTCATTAGTACCATCTTCCCTCAAAGGAAGGATTCATCTTCCAAACGGAAGGCATCGATCAATACCCATAGATACGATCGGAATTTAGTGGGACTTACTAGTGTCCGGGCCAGGGACAACTAGCATCACCACGGAGCTCCGGAACGCCCCCAAATCCATCTACTGCAGTAGGATTAGACATATATCTCATTTATTCATTCATTGAACTCATTCAAAGTTCTAAAACAATAGCTAGGTAGTGCCAGGCTCGAGGGTCAATACTTTTCAGTGAGCAATCCATCTCTGGATTCAATTCAGCTCCAAGATTCCCATAATAACAAGGGAATGGAATAATAGTGCTACCAATCTCATTAGATTAGGGCACAATGTTACAATAAGGAATCACTAGACAACCATGATTCCATTTAATTCTATCTTAAATCTAAACAACCATATAGATATAACCAACGGTACTAAATGCACGTGTTATTCATGATGAGCATCACATTTATATTTGATGTGTGGATTATAGTCCCCGTAGTTAACGTCTATGGAAGTCTAGACCCCAATTTATTAATTGTGAAATTCTCCCTTCACTATCCTTAATTCTCAATAGTTTCAATTTACTTCGTGATTAGTCGTCGAACTAATCCGGGAGCATTTATACTCACAAGGAGTGCTCCAAACTTACGCAAAAATCCAAAAATCCAAAATCCACTAGACTCAAACTGAGTCCCCTAATCAATCGGACCGTTAGGTCCGATCGATTAGCCAAATTTTTACTCACAATTAATGTATTGGCCAACGTCGGTCAGCTCGGCGGTTACCCGGCGGTTAGCCGCAACTCAGTTGGCGGCTAGCCGGAACCTTCTTGGCGGCTAGCCGAATTTCGACTGGCGGCTAGCCGGAATTTCGACGGTTAGCTCGCGGTCAGCTTTCCAGAAGCTGACATTTTCTGTCTCAATTTTCGGTCACCTTACGGTCACCCTACAGTCACCTTACGGTCACTCTACGGTCACCCTGCGGCTAGCCGAAAATTCAATTTCGGCTAACCGAAATTTTGGCGGTTAGCTTTCCAGAAGCTCGCCCGTTTATGGATTCCGGCGGTTAGCTTTACGGTTAGCCTCGCGGCTAGCCGGAACCCACCCAGAATCCTATTTTTGAGCTTCAGAAGTTCTGAAACAACTTCTGAAGACTGAGTTCCCTGAACTCCAGTCCTTTTCAACAACTTATAAAAGTCCAAGACAATGCATTCTCTTGAGAATGACCATTGGAACTTCAAGTTCTCTTCTCATACAATATCCATTCACTAATAATACCTCTAATATCCATTAATCTATACATTCAATCCATAGAGATTCTATAAAACTCTACAATGGTTAACAATAATCACAAGAGAGTGTTTATACTTGCCTCTTGCAGTCAATGCACTCAAAGCCCTCTTGCTCAACTTGCCTTGAGATGGAAAAACGCTCAAATGAAACCCTAACTCCATGAAAACATGAAAATGCACGACCCTTAAGCTATTTATGCTAGAAACCTTCCCTCACTACTCAATAGAACTTGGAAATCCTAAGGAAAGAACATCTACTTACTTGTAGCTCCAAGCAAAGAGATTTTGAGTTCTCTTTCGAGCTTCACACTTCACAAATGGAGGAACGGTTGAGGAAGAAGATGAAGACGGTGCTACACTCCTCAAAAACCTCCGTGAATCTCTCCTAATCTTGCTCTCGATGAAGGAGAATGAAAGAGGAAAAAGGAAGAAGATGGAGAGGAACGAAGCTAGGGTTGATGTGGTGAAATGAGTGAATGATTCATTTCATTCTAATATAAGAGTTCCCACTCCAAAACCCCCTTCCCATTATCTTTATTACAATTTGAGTCACTTGAAGCCTAACTTGGTCCATTTGAGGTCAAATGGAATCGCGCCTATTATGAAAGTTAGCATACTATTCGAGACGCACACGTTGGTATCAAGAATTTCCGTATTTGACGAAATACGCGTAAACTCGTATTTACAAAAAAGTCCTTGGCCTTGCTTATTTGACTCTAAACTTACTATTAATCCACTCAATACCACTCAAGTCCATTCCATTATGCTTAATGCATCATTTGAGAGTAATTTGTCTCTCTTTGATTATTAATCTTCATTAACTCAATTATTCGTGCTTATTTGGCATTAATCTTAATTAATTAGCCTTAATCACGATTAGTTCGGGTCAGGGTGTAACAGTAACTATCACGACTTTCCGGATTTTCTTATTCCTTTGCCCACGCCCTACAATATCAAAATGATCTTAATTTTTAACAGAGCTGGTTAGAAAAGAGTAAAATAGAAGCACAGATGCTGGTCAAAATACCCTGCCTGCTTGTATTGGTATGTTGGATAAGGTGTGGGTTTGTTCCCCACGTTGTGTGTTTAACACCCCTCAGATTTACGTGATGCATGTGTCTTGCAGAGTCGTGCATGCAACTGAAGAATTAATTTCGTCGGACCAAATACCATGCGGATACCCTCCTCAGCTAAAAAAAAGTGCTTGCCAAACACAACAAATATTAGTTAGCAGGGAATCCAGTCAGTCATGACTCCAGGACACATGTGGGATGAAGGTGCATGGAATCTATTGCCCCCACCAAGTATAGGACTTTCGATAAGGTAAGTGTGCCTGTAAATTTATTTTCATTTATAATCTCTAACCTTCTGATTTAAGGTAATTAAAAGAAATGGTGAAAATAATTTTTCCATGGATATTAGCTCAAGTTTGAGAGAAATAGATCAAATGGTTAGAAGCAACTAATTAGGCAAATTTTCACTAGATGCCTTGTACCCAAAACCCTCATACACAACCTAGTCCTCTACTTAGTAGGGCCAATGGGCAAATGTCAAGTCTTATGGTAGCCGTACGGTCAAAATTCTTATTTTCTTTATGTGTATTGGCAAATTAGGGGAGATGTATTAGCTGTTGGTGTTTTGGTATTAGAAGATATTTAAAACAATGTGATCGTCATTTTCTAAGATAAAGAGTAAGTTTAAAGTGTAATACCTGCTATCAGCTTCATTCTTTTACGTTTATCAACACCTGCAGAAGAATTATGTAATACACATTACAGAAAGTTAATAGAAATAATAATTATAGATAATGGACCATTTGATAAATTTTTATTATGGGTCTATTAGAAGAACATAATTTAAGTTATAAAATGACCTGACATAGATGAGATGAAGTATGAATAAAAAAGATGGTGTGACCCATTGTACAGTGCTACCGCTCTATGGCCATCCCAAATCTCAAAGTTGGAATTGAACAGAACTTAAGATCAGATGCATAGATTCATGTTCAATCAGTAGCAGCCATCTTTACCAAAAAAACCAAAAAAAAAAAAAAAAAAAAATAATAATAATAATTCAGTAGCAGCCATAAACAAAGTTGAGTGCACAGCTTGGAGAATCTACAATTGGAGTGGATGTCACACTCGAGAAATCAACAATTTCTTTGCGTCCCACTTATGGAGAAGGAAGGGAGAAAGTGCCCATTTTCAGTGGAAAAACTCACAGGTTCAATGATAAGGCCTTCTAATTTAGTACGAACAGTTGATTTTGAACAATACTGAATAATTTGTAGTTCCATTTGTATAATTATTAACGAACTAACCTTAAATTGTTTTTACAAGTCATTACTGTAAATTTATTGTTGGTGCCGATCTAAAATTTCAACCCACTCAAAAGCACTGCATCCGTATATATTTGCACTAATTCATGCCCAACTCAAGTCAGAGTTGGCCCTGCCTTATTCATAAAATATGAGATTTTACTTTGGTTTTTATTCAACCATGTATTTTACATGTAATTAATCTAATTGATTGTAGGTCCAACTCTAAATAAAATAAAATTTCACGCATTGTAAAGTAAGGAATGGTTATTTGATGATTTGAATCTCAGATGTTAGTGCTAGCTAGTGATGGACGTATAGCATGGACATAGATAAATTAGTTCATCCAAATTGTTGACCTTGAACCTTGAACCAAACAATTGAGAAGCGAATCAAACAAACTTATTCCATCGAATCTTCTTATCAAACAAAGTATCCAAGTATGAAATTAGAACTCGAACACATGAGATTAATGGAACTAAGAACTAGATAACTGTCACATCCCTATTTCAGGCCATCTCTCAGGAGCATCCCTTGTGTGGGTACTGGGTCCTAATGGTTGATGTGTCCCAGATTAATTTGAGCTCAGATGGTTTAAGCCATTGTATATATGGCAATAAAACAAGCACCAACTTAAAAGAGAAGAAAGCAAAAGGAAAAATCAAATCGTGTTCTCTGTTTATCTTAATAGAGATTTGATCTGAAAAACTGTGGGGGTGGAACTAACAGATCTCCAAGCATCAAATTATGAACTTGATGAGTCCGGCCTAAATTGGCCCGATCTGTCATGAGCCAAAGCCCAAAGTTAATGGAGATCCGTTTACAGTCCGGGCCCGTATCCACGATGCCCGGCCACGTCATGGCAGTCCGGAGCGCTTCGGAAGCAGTCAGGCCACGTCCCGCTCTTACCAGGTCCAGCGGAGAATATCGCAACTGCCTCGCCGGTCGAGGACACCTCGAACGCTCCTCGTGAACCGTGCTGAGAAGTCTCCCCATCTGTTAGGGAAGCTTATAAATACTAGAGCCCCTCGGTACTTGAGGGGCAGGCAATTATTATTTATCAGCAAAGCTCTCTCTCTCTTAAGTTGTAACCCTTGAATATTAATACATCCGGCAACCTCAGCCTTTCCGAAAGTGGACGTAGGTCGCACTGACCGAACCACTATAAATCCCTCTCTCATCTTAATTATTGCATTCATTACCATTATTACTTGACCGGTGGTGTCCGAACCAGAGTTTGACATCATCAGTTTGGCGCCGTCTGTGGGAAACGTACAAAAAGTTTTCACCCTCATTCCAATTATGGTGACCACCAGATCGACAAGACGCGAGGAGGGCGAGGATGGTCCTCCACTGACTAATCCTGGCCCGAATGCTCCTGCTCCCACTCCTCAACTAATGTTGGAGACTATGCAACAGATGGTAGCCCAAAACCATCAAATACTACAACTCATGCTCGTGGGGCAAGGAGGGGTCGGAGGAGTACCTCAAGGAGGAACACGTCCGGGGCATCAAAGAGCTCCACGACGCCGAGGAGCTCCCCACCTAGGCGCCCAGGCCCCGGGCGCCCATGCTCCTGGCGCCCATGCCCCGGGCGCCCATGCACAGGGCGCCCATGGTGTACACCCTGGCGCCCATTCCCAGGGCGCCCCCCGTGGGGCCCAGTTGGGAGGACCCCCACCTCCGGGAGGGTCAAATCACGGAGAATTTTCACGTCCTCCCTCCGCTTCTAATGGGAAGGATCCTCATTTCCGAGAAGCGGAGAGTGAGAATCAGGAGCTGGAAGGCGCGAGCTACTTCTATGATTCAAGTAGAGCAGCCCCCAACCGATGGGACGAGAAGCTCAGAGAGATGCAAGATCAACTGGGCGATGTTTTCAACGCCATGAAGGCACATGCACCAGAGACAGTGGATTACCTGGTCAGGCGAACGGACACACCGTTCAAGCCTGACGTGGTGAACTATCCACTCCCTTGTAAGTTCAAGATGCCATCCGTGGAAACCTTTGATGGAGCGAAGGATCCGCTGGATCACCTAGAGACTTACAAAGCAATAATGCAGCTGCACAGTATCCCGGAGGAGATTATGTGCAGGGCGTTTCCAACCACGTTGAAGGGTTCCGCCCGACAGTGGTTTTCCAATCTCGCCCCAGCTTCCATCTCCACATTCGAGGAGCTAAGCAGGTCCTTCGTATCACATTTCATTGGAGGACGCCGCCACCAAAAGCCAGCCACACACCTGCTGAGTGTAAAGCAGGATAGTAATGAGAGTCTCCGGGCATACCTCACTCGTTTTAACGAGGAGGTACTTCAGATTGAGGAAGCCGATGACAAGGTAACCATGACAGCCTTCTTGGGAGGCCTCCGTCCTTCCAATTTCTACTTCTCAGTAATGAAGCGCCCGCCAAAGAGCATGACGGAGCTACTGGCGAAGGCCCAGAAATATATGAATGCTGAGGACGCTACTAGGGCTAGGCGAGGCGAGTCCTCCAGAGGCGAGTCCTCCAGGGCGGCGGACAAAGGAAAGCACGATAGAGACGACAAGAGGGAGCCAAGCAATAAGCGGAGCAGAACCGAGAGGATACCTGTCAGAGACCGACTCGGTCCCGCTCCCCAGAGAGACCGACTCGGCCCTGTTCCGCCGAGAACCCAACAAACTTTTACGGCTCTCAATGCTGCCGTTGGGCACATTCTACTGGAAATACAAGATGATCCTGTAGTAAAATGGCCGGGGAAAATGAAATCTCCACCAAACCGCAGGAACATGACCAAATATTGTCGCTTCCATCGCGACCACGGTCATGACACTGATGATTGTTTCGACCTCAAAAGGCAGATTGAGGATCTCATCCAGCGTGGACACCTGTGCCAATATGTTGCTGGTAGGGGGCAGGCGCCACCGCCACCTCACAATGCCGATAACCAGCACCCTATTGGAGAAATCCAAACCATCTCTGGAGGGTTAACGGAGTCTTTCTCCGCCATGAAAGCCTATGCCAGGAAGGCGAGGCATCCTGAGGAGCCACGCCCGTCAAAAGCACCGAGGCACAGCGCCGACGAAACTATATCCTTCTCGGATAAAGATCTAGAAGGGATCCAGCACCCTCATGACGACCCTCTGGTGCTCTCGATGACCATCGCCAATTTCCAGGTACATAGGATCTTGGTGGATAGTGGAAGCTCTGCAGATATCTTGTTTGTAGAGGCTTATGACAAGCTGAGGCTGGGCCGAGAGAGGTTACAGCCTGTCAAATTTCCTCTCATTGGTTTTTCGGGGGAGAAGGTGTATCCCTTGGGGGCAATCACATTGCCGGTTACAGCCGGGACAGCCCCCCGAACCTCCACCACAATGGTCAATTTCCTGGTGATAGATTGTCCATCAGCTTACAACATCATTCTGGGGCGACCTACTCTTAACTCCTTAAGAGCAGTCCCTTCCACCTATCATCTTATCCTCCGCTTCCCAACCCCGAATGGAGTGGGGGAGGTTAGAGGAGACCAAGTAGCAGCAAGAGAATGCTACGTCACCTCGATGAAGGCCAAGATAACACAGGAGGCGATGCAGGTTGAAGTCTTGGACCCAAGAGATGATGCCACCACAGAAAGAGGGGAACCTGTTGAAAAACTTACCCCTATAATCTTGAATGAAGAGCATCCAGAAAGGAAAGTATATGTTGGCTCTTCACTCCCGGAGCGTCTGGTTGGCCAATTGACAGATTTTTTGAGGGATAACATGGGCATATTCGCATGGTCACATGCGGATCTTGAAGGAATCGACCCAGCGGTCGCCACCCATCGCCTCAATGTTAACCCTCTCCACAAACCTGTTCGGCAAAAGCTAAGGGGCGCCTCCACTGAAAGGGCCCAGGCAATAGACAAGGAGGTCGGAAAGCTGATTGAGAACGGGGCGGTCAGGGAAGTGGCGTATCCTGAATGGCTCTCCAATGTGGTGATGGTGGCCAAGGCGAACGGGAAGTGGCGCCTCTGCGTAGACTTCAGCGAACTCAACAAGGCATGCCCAAAAGACAGCTACCCGCTGCCCAGGATTGACCTCCTCATCGACGCCACAGCGGGACACGAGCTTCTCTCCTTCCTGGATGCTTATTCTGGATATAACCAGATTAGCATGCACCCTCAAGACCAGGAAAAAACATCATTCATCACTCCGAAGGGCACCTACTGCTACAGGGTTATGCCCTTCGGACTAAAGAACGCTGGAGCAACCTACCAACGCCTGGTGAACAGGATGTTCCACTCCCAGATCGGGCGAACGATGGAGGTGTATGTGGACGACATGCTGGTGAAAAGCTTGGCTGCAGCAGATCACATCGGTCATCTTCAAGAGACCTTCGGTGTTATTAGGACCTACAACATGAAGCTGAACCCCGAGAAGTGCGCCTTCGGCGTGGGATCAGGAAAGTTCTTGGGCTTCATGGTCAATCAGAGGGGGATTGAGGCAAACCCCGATAAAATCAAGGCTATACTGGACATGAGGTCGCCATCATCGACTAAGGAGCTGCAGCGCCTCAATGGAAGAATTGCAGCACTAAACAGATTCGTCTCAAAATCTGCAGATAAGTGTTTGCCTTTCTTCAGAATTCTTCGAAAAGCTTTTGAATGGGGATCTGAGGCTGAGGATGCCTTCCAGAAGCTCAAGGCCTACCTGGCCACACCTCCTCTCCTTTCACATGCTTCGCCTGGGGAAGTGCTGTATTTGTACCTCTCTGCTTCTCCCTCGGCGATAAGCTCTGTTCTCATTACGAACCATAGTGGGGTGCAAAAACCCATCTATTATGTGAGCAGAGCATACCGGGGGGCAGAGGTCAGATACTCAGAGTTGGAAAAGCTGGCGCTCGCCCTCATTTCTACTGCAAGGCGTCTACGTCATTACTTCCAGGTCCACAAAATCATCGTCGTCACTGATCAACCTCTTAAGAGAGTTTTGGCAAAACCTGACGTATCTGGGAGACTCCTCAAGTGGGTAGTAGAATTGGGCGAATTTGATATTCAGTACCAACCAAGGGTCGCCATCAAGGCACAAGCACTGGCTGATTTTGTTGCTGAGCTTACACATGTAGAGGACCCCACCATGTTGCTACCTGCAGACGCAACCTCTCCCCCGGGCGCCTCTGGGCGCCCAAACTGAAGTGGGCGCCCGGACACCTCTGGGCGCCCAGACTGAAGTGGGCGCCCAGAGCTCCTCTCTCGGCGCCCAGACTTCTTCCGGCGCCCAATCCTCTCTCGGCGCCCCGACACATGTGGGGAATTCTGCTCCCGACGCCCAGGCAACCTCTGATTCTTCGCCTGGCGACCAGATGCTTACCAAGACATCAGACTTTTATTCTGTGCCTCAGTGGAAGCTGTATGTTGATGGCTCCGCAACAAGTGAAGGCGGTGGCGCAGGACTCCTTCTGAGCAGCCCAGATGGTACACCCATCAAGTATGCGGTAAAACTCCACTTCAATGCCTCGAACAATGAAGCCGAATATGAGGCCCTCCTCTCTGGCCTGAGGTTGGCGATTGAGATGGACGCCCAGTACCTCGTCGCCCACAGCGATTTACAATTGATAGTGAATCAGGTAAATGGGCAGTTCGAAGCGAAGGAGGCAAGGATGCAGGAATATCTTGCCATGGCAAAGAGACTAATCCAGCAGTTCAAGCACTTTAAGATAAGTCACATCCCCAGAGAGGATAACATGGCAGCCGATGCACTCGCCAGGCTCGCCTCATCCTTAGAGGTCTCATATGCAGAACCAACTTTCATGGGGCACCAGTTTGAGCCAAGTAAGTTGGATACAGACACCACTAGCGTCAACTGCACCACGACCGAATTGAACTAGATGACCCCCATCAAGGCGTATCTCCAAGAAGAAACAGTCCCAGATGATCCCCTGGAAGCCAAGAAACTCAGGATGAGAGCTTCTAAGTTCACCATCCTACAAGAGGTACTCTACAAAAAGGGTTACAACCTGCCATTGCTGCGCTGCCTTTCCCCAGAAGAAGCTGACTACGCCCTCAGAGAGATTCACGAAGGGATTTGTGGAAATCACTCTGGAGGACGCTGCCTCGCCCATAAAGCGCTTAGGCAAGGGTACTTTTGGCCAAGCATAGTAAAAGACGCCAAAGAATTCACCAAGAGGTGTGACAAATGCCAGCGCTTCTCCACTGTGTCAAGGCAGCCACCAGAGGAGCTGACTACCATCCTCAGCCCATGGCCTTTCTCCAAGTGGGGCATTGACATCTTGGGCCCCCTGCCTTTGAGTAGAGGCCAGTGCAAATTCATAGTCGTCGCCATAGACTATTTCACAAAATGGGCCGAGGCAGAACCCTTAGCAAAGATAACAGACTCCAAGGTGAAGGATTTCGTCTGGAAAAACCTGGTCTGTCGCTTTGGGATACCTCACGCCATTGTCAGTGACAATGGCAAGCAGTTCGACAACAGGCTCTTCAATTCCTTCTGCGCCGACCTTCAAATAAAGCAGCCTCACTCTAGCCCGGCACACCCCCAGGCGAATGGGCAGGCAGAGGTGATGGTGAGAACAGTCTTGCGCAACCTTAAAACAAGGCTCGAAAGAGCAAAAGGTCTGTGGGTCGACGAGCTTCCGGGGGTATTATGGGCCTATCGAACCACGCCACGGACTCCTACCGGGGAAACCCCTTTCTCTCTTGCTTTTGGGACTGAGGCGGTCATTCCTGTCGAAATAGGGGTACATTCCCTAAGGGTCCACCACTACGACCCTACCACCAATGAGGAAGGACTCCGCCTCAACCTCGATTTGCTAGAGGAGGCAAGAGAAATGTCTGTGGTCCGTAATGCGGAGTACAAGCGACGCATGGCCAAGTACTACAATTCGAGGGTGAAGCCTCGTTCCTTCCAACCAGGAGACCTGGTCCTCAAAAAGGTGATCCTCGCCACAAAGGACTCTCGGGAAGGAAAGTTGGGACCAAATTGGGAAGGTCCCTATCTCATAATAGAAGTGGTGAGACCGGGCACCTACAGAATCCAGAACTCTGAAGGAAAGGTCTTACCTCATCCATGGAATGCAGAGCACTTGAAGAGGTACTACCAGTGAAGATTTTGAACGGGGTGGATTAGGGTTTTTGTTTAGGTACTTGATGTTGCACTTTTTATTGTTCAAAGCATTGTTCAAAATAAAGCAATGGATAGATAAATAAAATTATGTTACTTTCATTACAAAAAGGTTGCATAAGCAAGAAGCAAAAGTCCCTATGCTCTAATCACTCTCATCCCCCTCCTCATCATCCTCCTCTGCATCGTCCTCAGCATCATCAGAGCTGCAGCCACCATCATCAGGCGCCTCCATCGGCACAAAGCCTGATATGTCAATGTCTGGAAAGGCAGCCGAAATCTTCTCTCGAAGCTCCTCGTAGCCATCAATGAAGGCATCTGCAAGGCCAATCTGTAGGTCCCTCTCAACTTGAGAAGCTCTCTCGTTCGCTGCCTTCATCTCTGCCTCCATAGCAACTTCTCTGAGCCTCGCCTTCTCAAGGGTCCGAGCAAGCTCAGCCTCACTGAGCGAAGCCCTCTCACGGGCCTTCATAAGCTCAGCCTCACTGAGCGAAGCCCTCTCACGGGCCTTCGTAAGCTCAGCCTCATTGAGCGAAGCCTTCTCACAGGACTTCGAAAGTTCAACTTCTGCCTCGGCCGCCCTCTTAGTGGCTGCTGAAAGTACGATCTCAAGCTCGCTAACCCGCTCACGGGCCGCAGCAAGATCAATCCCCGAAGCCCTACCAGCGGCTTCCAAAGCAGTAATCTTCTCTTGAGCAGTGCAGAGCTCTAGCCGCACAGCCTCCTTCTCCCGTCTCATCTGACCATAAGATTGGGCTCTCGACAGCAAGCAGATGGATGCAGTAGAGACCTGAAGAGATAAGGGACAAAAAATGAGACGGTTAAAAAGAAATAAAGGGGTAAGGGCCTGGAGAAAAAGGAATACAGAATAGTGAATCTTTACCTGAGCCAGGCTCTCTACAAATGAATCAATAACCCCCTCGGTGCCCAGGGCGTTAACCCGAGAAGCCTCATGCGGCAGCACATATCTCCCTAGCCTTTCCCGCATCTCCCACGAATGACCCAGCATGGAGCCAGTCCTGGCCGATACCCCTGTAGAAATGCCCGGTTGTGGAGGACACAGTTGAGGGGCAGGAAGGGTAGCTGAAGAGGAAGACTGCGGGAAAGCAGTCTTAGCAGAAGAGATCCCTGCCTGAGGAGACACTATGGGTGAAGCCACTCGAGGAGGAGGCACCCGGGACTCGACGCGAGTCGCTGGCGGAGAGGTTCTTAGAGAGGCGTCCTTCGTCCTCGCCGCCTTGGGGGAATGGGTTCCCCTATCCGAGAAGCGGGTCGAAAAGCGGGCTCCAATCATCTCTCTGCTTATCTCTATGCCTATTAAAGAGAAGGGTTAGCGAATGGTACATGGATACAACATATCAGGTAAAGTTTAAGATTATTGCCAAAGCAGAAGTAGCTTACTTTTTCTTTTGGATGACGGTCCAGACGGGGACCCGCTTGTCCTATCCGAAGAAGAGCCCGGAGGGGGTCCACTGACCTTGCCACTTTCTTTAGGGATAAGAACTCCCAAGTCTTTCTCAGGGTGATCCCTCACCGCTTGCAGCTTCGACTCTTGATCTTTGGAAAGTGTAGGAGGATCTGTAAAAAGACAGAAAAAAACAAAAAACAAAAAATATATATATATATATATATATATATAAAGGTACGGAGAAAAGGACAATAGAGAACATACCGAGTCTCTTGGCGTCAATCCACCCTGTGGGTACCAAGGGTCGATCTGACTCAGCAACCCACTCTCCACCAATGAAGAAGAAGCGACATTTCCAATCGTGGCAGTTGGAACGCAATCCCGTGAGTAACTTGCCGCCTCGAGGGGTAAAATAGTACCATCCCCTGTTTGGGGCTGGTGACTCGATCAAACTGTAGGCAGCATGAAACTCGGGAGGAGAAGCGTCCTGCTGATGTACTCTCCTCCACAGTGCAAGGAATCCGATCAAAACTCTCCATCCGTTCGGTGCTAATCGCCCCGGAGTTAAGGAAAAATAGTGAAGAATACGGCAAATAGGAGAGGATATTGGAAACCTTAACCCCGCCTCGATCATCTCCTCGTAAATGACAACATCACCAGAAGAATCATCGCATGCTGGCTCGTCTGGTTCGGCCCGGCGGCACAATACGATGGGTGGGATACATACAGCAACCCTCAAAAGATCATTGTCTGTTTTGAGTACACTGAAGATATTGCTTACCTTGGATCCGGCATCCTCAACGACGACTTTTCCTCGATGGCGACGAGGACGCAAAATCTTGCTTGATACGTTGGCGGGCGGACTGTTTTCTCTTGCCACATGACGACTCACGCCCTCTCCGGACGCCGAAGATGTCCTCACCGCACAAGCAGCGACACCCGAGGGGACTACTCCGGTCGACGCCAGGCTGGTGCCCACGCCCGTGACCGCCCAAGGGCGCACGACGCCCCTACCAGCTCCTGCCACGCCGGTTTCCGCGGATGCGTGAGCACTCACCGCACCCGCGCCCGTGGACCCCACTGCAGCGCCGCCCGCAGCGCGCACGGCCCCCGCACCGGCGCCGCTCGCAGCAGGGCCGCCAGCTGCAGCGCCCTCGCCACCCTCGCCCGTGGGCTCCACCGCTGTGCCGCCCGCGCCAGCAGCACCCACGCCGTCCGCGCCGGCGCCCGTGGCACCCCCACCGGCCGCAGCGTCCCCACCGGCGCCGCCAGCGCCTGCAGCGCCCGCACCGGCGCCGCCAGCGACACCAGCGCCCGCACCAGCGCCTGCAGCGTCCCCACAGGCGCCGCCAGCGCCTGCAGCGCCCGCACAGGCGCCGCCAGCGCCCACAGCTCCCCCGTCGGCGCCGCCAGCGCCAGCAGCGCCCCCGCCGGCGCCAGCAGCGCCCACACCGGCGCCGCCAGCGCACGCCTCGCCCACGCCGTCCGGGCCTGCGCCGCCTGGGCCTGCCGCAGTGGTCTGACCGGCGGTCCGTCCTGCAGTCGTCGTGCCGGCCAGTCCGGGGTCAACGTTGACCTCCACCTGCTTCTTCTTCATGGCACCTCTTGTTGCAGTGGAAGATGAATGGAGGAAAGAGAGGGGAAGGATGAAGAAAAGGTAAGATGGATGGAGGAAAGAGAGGGGAAGAAAAAATCTCTTTTTCTTTCTCTGGGGAGAGGAACAAGTAAAGAAAGTGAAGTGGGTTTTCCTCTCTTTCAAAGGGCTTTTATAGCCTAGGGTTTCAAAAAACCCCAAACATAAGAGGAGTCTCATACTGACAGGACTCTCCCCAAAAATCCTTCTCCTCAGGGCCGGGGAAGAACACAAGAAGCTGGCAGGGAGAGGAACGCGGCAACAGTTGTTTGAATGGGAGAGAAGCCGGATATGCAAAATGCCCCCCTTTCAAAGCTTCTTTGGGCGCGGGGCATTGAGGGGCAAATGATGAGTCCGGCCTAAATTGGCCCGATCTGTCATGAGCCAAAGCCCAAAGTTAATGGAGATCCGTTTACAGTCCGGGCCCGTATCCACGATGCCCGGCCACGTCATGGCAGTCCGGAGCGCTTCGGAAGCAGTCAGGCCACGTCCCGCTCTTACCAGGTCCAGCGGAGAATATCGCAACTGCCTCGCCAGTCGAGGACACCTCGAACGCTCCTCGTGAACCGTGCTGAGAAGTCTCCCCATCTGTTAGGGAAGCTTATAAATACTAGAGCCCCTCGGTACTTGAGGGGCAGGCAATTATTATTTATCAGCAAAGCTCTCTCTCTCTTAAGTTGTAACCCTTGAATATTAATACATCCGGCAACCTCAGCCTTTCCGAAAGTGGACGTAGGTCGCACTGACCGAACCACTATAAATCCCTCTCTCATCTTAATTATTGCATTCATTACCATTATTACTTGACCGGTGGTGTCCGAACCAGAGTTTGACATCATCAGAACTCATTACTAGAGAGAAAAGGATGGTGAATTCACTACCACCCCGTGGCAAGACTGATCGTGACAACAACAACAGAATTCTACACAAGATTATCAAAAAACAGGCGCATGCACCCAAACACTACGCCAGTTGCCAGATGAAATCACGAAAGGAAACAAAATACTAGTGATCTTAGAGACTGAAATAGCACGGCATGATACGGTATTTTTGGTAGCCTCACCGAATACATTCTACACCATAGTTATCTGAATCCTACCATTCGTATCTCAAATCTTAACAAAAACGATGAATCCAATACTCATTTAATCGAATCATACGATTCAAAAAAATTCAGCTGAGTGAAAATAGCTTCAACCGAATAAGTGAATATTAACGATCTTTTACTTTCTTCATTTCTTTATTCTTTCTTTCTTTTAGCATTTTTTACTTTTGAAAGGTTATTTAGTAGTTAATCTCTTAAGAATTTTTTTTAGCTTTGGAGAGGTTTTAGAGATGAATAAAGAAAATACATTTAATTAAACCGTTCCATTCTATGTATAGTGCTTATTAATTTTTTTTATTAGCACTTTCTTAACTTAAAGAACAATCTCACCGTGTAAGATTGATGGTTTGTATATGGTTTTACTTTTATATTTTTACTTAAAGATAACAAAAGATAAATATATATTAATACCTTAGACTTATTTAACGATTTACACATATCATTTACTATATAATAAAATATGTCATTATGTTCTTGATATAATTGTATGATAGACTTATTTATCATTGTGTTTATACTGCTATAAATGTGAAAAGGAATGATTATGAATAACTAGTTTTTTATTTTCTTTTTAAATTTTAATTATTATTTTATTTTTATTAGAAAAACGAAAAATCATTCGATCCACAATTCCATTCAATTTAGTGAACAATTTGTGATACGATTTCAATTTTTAAAATTATATTCTACACCAACTAACCAAAAAAACAGGGGCAAGAGGAAAAAATAATACCAGCGATATCAGACACCAAACTATTTTTACAATATACGCGATGGGGTCGATCGGGACAGAAGCACTTGAACTCGTTCTCTAAATATCCGCACTGACCTCCACTTTCAGAGCACCTGCTACAATTGGGTGAAGTCCAGCCGAGAAGAAAACCCCTACGTATCATCTCCAAGTAATTGTCCTGGGGCTTGGAATACATCATAACAGGTACAGAGGCATAAGATTGGCATTTCTTTGGGAAATTCGAGGAATTCATCAAGCTTTCAGTAAAACTCAACCTTGCAAAAGCATGATGTGTCTGGTTGGAGATGCAAGGAATTGGCTGGTATTGAGGTAATTGTTCTTGGGTGCAATTGTAAAAAACTAAGAGGTTGAGGTTGGATTCGTCAATATGAAAAGAAGTATAATTGAAGGTGAGATTGTGAAGAGGATGTGGGCAATATTTTTTGTCAATCCATCCTTCCTCGACAATGGAAAGGGATTGCCGTTCATAAAAGATATCTTGAATGATGTATTCAGAGCTGAATATCTCAAGGATTGGTTCTTGGTTCTTGCAGGTGAGTTTGAAGCCCGGATAGCCACAGTAGGGTGGGTGTTTGTCAGGGATCCAAAAGGGGAAGCTTATGTTTGGGCCCTTTCCACAGCTTCGAGGAACACAAGTTCCGAACAATTTGTCAATGGATAGAGCTGGTTCTGTTAATAGAAGAAAGAAGATGGCGGTGAGGAAGAGAAACTTGAAGTTCGGAGAGAACCTGAAGGCTCTCACTTGCGACAGATGTTGATTCATTTGGAAGGAAATCGAATCGTTAAAACAAAATGCAGGTTTTAATGGATATTAATAGAAATGGAGGAGAAACAAAGATGGAACCAGCAGTCTTCCTCTGTGTTGACTAGCTGTGGTTTTCGTGTCTTTTCCTAGTGGAAACACTGTTGTTCATTCCCATGGCAACCTTCCATCTTCGGGATCGTGCCTAACATCACCATCTATCTCGTGAAATGAATGGAAACTTACGAAGTCATTCAGGTGTGGATGAATCAAGTTTAGCTGGACATTGACTAGTCCTACCTGCTCTAGAAAATGTACTAAGTACTGATGACGGTGGCGGACCCGGATTTTTATTTAGGTGGGGCAGATAATTTTCCCAACATAGGTTTAAGTTAAAGGACATGATTTTCAATATATATAAGGAGGTGCTCCTCTAAGAGATATCTTTTACCTTATATGAGAGCTAGGGATAGGGGCCCTCACATTTAAGTTATTGGCATTGGATATGGATGTGAGGGCCCCCACCGAATCTCTTATTTAAAGTGAGAGATATCTCTCATAAGAGCATCTTCCATATATATATATATATATATATATATATATATGGGAAATATTCAAGTGAGAACTAGTTCTTACATATTACGTGAGAACTTTTTTGTGGGGCCCAATTGTGGGCCCCATTTGGGGATGGGACCAAGGGGGATGGAAAGATCTATGTGAGACCACCCCATGTATCAAGTTTGACCCCAAACCCATGCCCCTAACCCCTTCATCCGTGGCCCACAAGTTTAATGGCTTCATATTAAAAAAAAATATTCAACCCTCGATCTAACGGTTCAGTCCATTTGGATGTGTGCCAATCTTTGGGATTAGTGACTATCAAGGGGTTTCCTATTGGTTGCTAGGTTTGGATGGGTTGCTGGTTGGTCCCCACAAAAAAGTTTTCACATAATATGTGAGAATTAGTTCTCACTTGAATATTTCTCATATATATATATATATATATATATATATATATATAAGGAATCCAACTACTAACACCTAATTTATAAATAAGCTTCTAAACCAAACACCGAAATCCCATCTCCTCAACAAATTAGCATATCAATTAGCAACCGTTCTACAACAATAATAAAGAAGCTCTAAAAAAATTTTAGAGAAGTAATAATTATTATCATATGAAAATTAGTACCTGTTTATCCTTTTCTTAAGCTCCTAACGACTATTCTATCATATAAATCCAAATGAGAGCACTTTTATTTATAAATGAATATTGTCACCATAATCATAAACATCATATTATAGTTCAAGAAAAAATTTTCAAAAGAAGAAGAATAAGAAATAAGTAGTTTAGCTCAATCTTATAATTTTGTTGCTAGCTACTTTTGTTTACAAGAAGAAAATAAACTTTTGTAATTCATTGTAGTAGGATTACTGATTCGATGGAGGCATTATACAGTCACACGGTCAAGAAATGCAAATGGATGTGGTCAAATGGAAACATTGCTGTATACATGTGGCCCTTTGTGGTGATGATAATGAACAATGACAATGATTGGTCCATGTCTTGGTGTTCCACTTCCAACTCCGATGGGCTTGCCTTAGGTATGAGGAACATGGCCCATTTCAGATGAGAATATCCAGAAACATGCACTAATCAATATTTGGCCAACTAATGGATGGTTATAAGAAAATGGATGAATAGGATCACCGAAAGAAATAGTGTTTTGGGCGTAGGGCGGTACTTTCGAGATAAGTAGGGTATGGGCCAGGGCCCATTACATGTTTTTGAGAATTTCTAAATTTCACCTGGGGCGACCGCCCATATAATAACAACATGGGTCCATCCCTGGGCCTGGGCTAGGGTCAGGGCCCATTTCATGCTTTTGAGAATTTCTAAATTTCACCTGTGGCGACTACCCCATATGACCAATGATCTTAAGCTTACCCGAGTACTGTAGAGTTTAATGTTTCACAAGATATATCTCGAACACATGCTCCTACATGTAACTGTATATTTTTTGGTTTGGATGAGGAGAAAATGGTCATCCCAACCTAATTGGCACAAGGCGTCGAAGATGAGAAATTAGCTAAGAACTGCTGGTTGAGAAACTTGGGACAAATTGAATGAGAGACAATCCATTTACTTCCCATTTTCTTTACTAATTTTTTTAATGACTTTAATTAGTGCCTCGTGAATTTTATTTCTAGAGGCTAATGATAAACAACATAGAAATGCCATCTAATGTCCGATAGTTTAAAGGGCCTGTTTTTTTACTAGAATTCTTGATATGAATTCTAGTGGTTTGGGTTTTTGGGACATAACCCTTATATTTCCAAATTCCTTGTTTTTTGTTAAGAATTTCTGAATTCCAGCACTTGAAAAGCCCCAATTGGCCTTTGAGAATTCAGGAATTTTACCATCTTTGCATTTTGGTGGAATAATTCCTGAATGCTCAAGTACAAAGAAGTATTTAGGAATTTCATCTTGTCTGGGAAATTCAAGAATTCCCCATACATGAGTTCACTGAATTCTAGTAAATGAATAGACCTTAAGTGCCTTGATTGTATTCCTTTTTTTTTTTTTTTTTTTTAAACCTTGGTTCTCATCCTGAAATCAAAGCCTAAGAGGGAAAAATGAGAGTTAAAACAAGTAAAAGTAAACCACCACCACCCCCACCCCCCCCCCCCCCATTATTGGAAACTATATTTTCTTGTCTGTCACTTCCTTGTCGCCTTCAGTGAAAATATAAGGATAGGGGAGAAGGAAAAGTTGAAGGAAAGATAAGAAAATGGTCGGTCCCTTGCATAAATTTTTTTTTTCTCATGTCCCCCTTTCGTCAATCCGTGAATGATGGATCACTTTCCTTTCGTCTCCCTTTCTTTCCTCCTTGTTATAATTATTATATATCCGGCCCTAATTTCTTGTAGATACTATGAATGCTCGTCTTAGGAAGGCCATGTTCTGAGAAGGGAAGTTATAATAATGTGGGAAGATCATGTTCCTTCACGACTGAAGACCAGCAAGAACGTGAAACACGATGTGGTCGGTCAGTGACAAGCCAGGACTAATGCCGTAGGCAATTGCAGCCCATAAAAGTCAAGTTTAAGGGCTACTCTTGGATAAACATTCCCTTTTTTTTTTTAGCGTGGAAGTTCAAAACTGCTAGTGTATTTTAAATGAGTAGGGAATACGTGGAGTTGAATTGAATTACTGGCGGCAAGAAAGAAGAGTCAGAAAAGATGCAAGTGCTGCTTTCCCAACCAAATGACACTTGTGTGGGGGTATTCCCCAAGGCGACCGACCTCAGGTCCCGGACTTGGCAAAAGCATGAATACCGACCTCAGCCCTCGGCTATGCGCTCCATTTCGGTAACATGCCCCTTGGCTTCGGCCTCGGTACAAGCATGAGACCAGGAGTTCAGCCTCGGCCATGCTCCATCTCGGTCTCGGTCAGACTGCTGATCGGGATGACCATGGACAGCTGTCATGCCACGGCAACAGGATAAGGGCACCGCCCAAAATCCCTGACACAGCTGCACCGCCCATCCATCAGGGTATGGCCCGATGGGACAGAGTGAGCTACGATGGGACAGCCTCTCAAGTGCTTACCCCAAAGTCCACTCTCATTCTCTATAAATACAGCCTTCAACAGGTAACATGGGGGGGCTATCCACATGCTGTTGGTACGCCGCCTCCTCCCACACTTCATCTCCTACCTCTGTTTAGTCCTGCACTTGCAACTAACAAAGGCATCGGAGAGCCCTGCGCTGCCCAAGCCAGGGTCATCTGAACTTCTTCTTCTCTTTCCTATTTCAGGCTCGAGGCATCGGTTTTTCTATCATCTACAAGGAGCTGCAGCCTCCGTCCTCTTCCAGTGGGCCGCAAAATCACCCCCCCGGGTCTGTGATTTTTTGTGCACTTACAATTGGCGCCGTCTGTGGGAATTTAGATCAGATCAAAAAGCCATCTTTCCCAAACACCATGCCTCGAAGAGCCAGAGAGGAACGATTTCAGTAACAGCTTCATCGACCCCAGCTCGGCATCGTCTTCCACGACGCGTGGAAGGTTGTCGACGCCCTGGAGATCCTGATCAAGCGGCTCATGGCGAAGCAGATGAAGAACGGCGATGCCCTGGGCGACGCCCTCCTAGGCGCGGCGACGCCCGACGGCCGCGACGCCCATCTCGGCGCGCGACGCCCAAAGTCCGCGACGCCCGACGCCCTCCTAGGCGCGGCGACGCCCGACGGCCGCGACGCCCATCTCGGCGCGCGACGCCCAAAGTCAGCGACGCCCGACGCCCTCCCAGGCGCGGCGACGCCGACGCGCGACGCCCATCTCGGCGCGCGACGCCCATCTCGGCGACGCCCGAAGTCCTTCGCGGCCCTCGCTTCAGCGGCACGATCCTTAGCCGTCCGCTTCGATCGCACGATCCTCTACCGCCATTGGCGGCACGGTCCTCTACTATCAGCTTTGATGGCATTATCCTTTGCCGCTGGTATACTTCATCATCAACCTCAGTTGCAATGCTACTCTCCAGTTCGGCAGAAGTAACTCTCCAGTTCGGCAGCAGTGCATCGAGGCCACCAGCTTCGGTAATAGTACCAGCTGGGCGAGCATGACTCGGTCCTCTCCAGCTCGGCAGCAGTGCCTTCTCCTGCTCGGCAGCAGTAACATTCGCCCTTTCAGATGAAATCGAAAAAAGCAGGCTTGGTGATGCCACCAGCCTCGAGAAACAAAATCACTGGCCCCGGTATAAGTACCAGCCAGTTACGTCCCGATTTCGGAAAAAATCAAGCTCGGTGATGGCACCAGCTTCGAAAAAACAGGCTCGGTGATGCCACCAGCCTCGAGAAAAAGATTACACTGGCCCCGGTAAGAGTACCAGCCAGTTAAGTCCCAATCTCGGCATACAGCATCTCGGTCCTGCACCAGATCGCTGCCCGACAGCTTACACTGGCTCCGGTATAAGTACCAGCCAGTCGAGTCCCGAATTAAGCATACAGCATCTCGGTCCTGTACCAGATCGCTGCTCGAAAGCTTACACTGGCCCCGGTAAGAGTACCAGCCAGTTCAGAATAATCAAGCTCGGTACCTGCACCAGCTTTGATAGACTGTCAGGCTATTTAGCTTTCAACTTCCTAGAGGAACGTGCACTCTAGAAAGTTAAAAGCTGGGGGCTTTGTGTGGGGGTATTCCCCAAGGCGACCGACCTCAGGTCCCGGACTTGGCAAAAGCATGAATACCGACCTCAGCCCTCGGCTATGCGCTCCATTTCGGTAACATGCCCCTTGGCTTCGGCCTCGGTACAAGCATGAGACCAGGAGTTCAGCCTCGGCCATGCTCCATCTCGGTCTCGGTCAGACTGCTGATCGGGATGACCATGGACAGCTGTCATGCCACGGCAACAGGATAAGGGCACCGCCCAAAATCCCTGACACAGCTGCACCGCCCATCCATCAGGGTATGGCCCGATGGGACAGAGTGAGCTACGATGGGACAGCCTCTCAAGTGCTTACCCCAAAGTCCACTCTCCTTCTCTATAAATACAGCCTTCAACAGGTAACATGGGGGGGGCTATCCACATGCTGTTGGTACGCCGCCTCCTCCCACACTTCATCTCCTACCTCTGTTTAGTCCTGCACTTGCAACTAACAAAGGCATCGGAGACCCCTGCGCTGCCCAAGCCAGGGTCCTCTGACCTTCTTCTTCTCTTTCCCATTTCAGGCTCGAGGCATCGGTTTTTCTATCATCTACAAGGAGCTGCAGTCTCCGTCTTCCTCTAGTGAGTCTCAAAATCACACCCCCCCGGGTCAGTGAATTTTTGTGCACTTACAACACTCATGAAGAGGAATAGACGATGATTCTATCAATACAATATTGAACAATCCCACCACAAGATTTCACCGTCAAAGAGGCTGAACTGTCAACAAAAAGAAAATCTAAGTATGATTTTACTTTGACTGGGTGATCAACTCAGGCCAAAATAAATAAAAATAAGAATCAATTCCTTCGGAATTTAACAATACTATGGTTGTGTCAGCCTCTGTTAATGTCTCTAACTCTGAACCTTCATTCTTTTCATTTGAAACAGGTCGAAAACATGAAAATAGCCAAAACAACAATGGAAAATTAACAAATCTAAACCTTGGGAAAAAGGAATTTTTTTTTAACAATTCCAGTATATTTTAAAATATTGAGAAATGACCTATAATCTAAATCAGGAATGATCTGGGGCCCAATTGACTCAGTTCAGAGGTTTTTCTAAATCAAAGGTACCTAAATAAGAGTTACCTTCCAAAGAGGGTTTCTTTTCTTTCTTTTTTTTTTTTTTTCTAATCCTTCCTTTTCTATTGGGTGATTATACTCTTGTTTCTTAGATTAAAAATGCCTTAACGCCCTTCTACACAAGTGCTCAGTTGATTATAGAGATATTGTATACTGTGCATGGTTGAGTGAGCCCGAACCTATTGTGTGAAAAAAAAAAAAAAAAAAGGAAAAAGAAAAAGGGAAAAAAAAAAAGAGAAATCACATCTGACAAAAGGAATATAAAATAATGAAAAATGGGACCCATCTATTGCTTGCAGACCATCAGATCTTGTTAATTTGTGGGGCCTTCGTAGATTAACCTTCTTATTTTTTTCATCATTTACCCAAAAAAGAAAAAAAAAACTTTCTTTTATTTTTCCAACCCAAACTACATCCAGTTCGTGCAACAGTAGATGCATGACAATCTCACTTTGCAATCCGCTGATGGCAAGGATACGAACACACACTCTCAATCAAGTGCGCATAAAAACTATTTCATTTGCCCAAATTCAATCTTTTTAATTTGTGAAATATCAAATGATCATATGGTGGAAAAATCTTTTTTCTAAATCATGTTTTTATATCTTTTGAGTCCAAATCCGTTGTTGCAGCTATTACATGGGAACTATATTACACATGCTTTGAACTACATCCTAGGGCTTACATAGAGAATATGTAAGCGTTCATGGTAAATGCCATCCACTTCTGTGATGTACTGTGAAGTTTCTAATCAAAATACTTGGGTGTCACCATACTATTGAGTACATATGAGACAAATTGCTATGCCCGTGTGAGGGGGAAGCGTTAACAATCAAACCACAAAAGAGAGAGACATAAGATTTACATGGTTCACTCAAACAAAGGCTTTGACCATGAAAATAATCTTCTTTACCAAGAAAAGCAAATGATTATAGATACTCTCACTCTCTCATCATCTCAGCAATGCTTTGTCTTAAAGCTGGAAAATCTAGTTTTATGTGGTTTGGTAATGCACTTATATTCATGGAAAGAAATTACTAATTCATATCTTGAATCTATTTAGAGTATGGGATTGCAAATTACATCATGAACTAGGATCATCTGAGAATGCCCCCCACGGTGACTGTGAGTGGGCCAATCACAGTTGGCCACGTCACCATGGGCAGTCTTTGTTCGGATGTATGTCAGGTAGCCCGTGATGACATGGTGGTCTTGATTGGTCCACTCACGGTCACCGTGGGGGGAATTCTTAGAAGATCCAATCATGTATATAATCTCCTTAATTTTGTTAAGCTTTAAGAAAGTCTGCTACAATTACTGAAATACTCTTTATCGTAACCAACCCAATGTAGATCAATCAAGTTAATTTGAATACAAGACACAAATCCAACACAAGTCGGATTTGTCAATTCTCACTTTTCTCTCCAGCTTTAGCAAACTTCATTTTTTTATCACATTGCAAATTAAACTTTATACTTCTGTAAAAATGTCGATGATCGATTTCACATCTAACATAAAAAAAGAATTTCATTACTCAACATCAGGCCAAACGATGGTTCCAGTTCCAATAAAGTCTACAACAAGAGAGGTTTCTATCTACAAGCATTGTATGCTTGGATATCTCTCCACCTCTTTTTCATACTCAATCCGGAAGGCTCCAAAAAGATTTCTCAATGTCATGTTTATATTCATGTCATTATGTTGATGCGCATCGAATATTGAAAGCTGCTTCAAGGGCGCTGTGTAAATTAGCTAAAGACATCTTTGTGAGATTAATTAACTACAAATTACGCTATTAGTCATGTTTAACACTTAAAATGATTGAAGGGACCTTTCTTTTTTTTGGGTACCCAAGCCGAGGGGGTTGGGAACCAAGAGAGAGCATGCATACACTGGAAGGTAGTCCATTCAAGTAGAAAGAAGGCTCATATAAGCGGAAAAAAAGCCCATACAAGTAGAAAGGGAGCCTGTTGCACAGGCGAAAAAAAGTGACGTACCTTGAGTTCAAATTCCAAACAACCAGGTAAGAACCAACGGTCCTTATCACATGGATAAGTAGCCGTACTTGATTGAAGGGACTTACTACCATCTAGAAAATCCTCATTTAGCATCGAAGTGTACGTTCTCTTTCAAGCACCATCAGAATCATCCATAGGCTTTGATTATTTTTCCTTTCTTTTTACTATACTTGATATTTATCTATTATTGCCATGCATATCTCTGGTTTTTTTTTTGACTTTACTATCATCATATTTGGTAGAACTTGCAAGATCCTTCCTTTTAAAGATGAAGATTTTCCTCATAACTACATGACTCGTCACCTCATGTAAATCCTTCCAACTCTAAGGATCAATCAATTTTTTTTTTTTTTTTTGTGTCTTATATATACTCTCATCTTTAAGGCTGATGCGGGCCTTAAAGGTCCACTTGACCGTTGAAAGTGGAACCAATCTTGATTGCTTGCACTAAGATTCTTTCAGTTCCCATTACAATATATTAAGCTCAAGGGATTTTGCTTCAATTTTGACCTGTGGTTATAATTTTGACCATCAGTTATAAAATTTTATTTTAAATCTTTCATTTTCTCTTCCCACTTCCCAACTCCTCCGTTCTTATTTTACTCCACTCATTTTAATAGTTTTGTGTGCTATAATGTAACTGCTCTAGAACTACTCTGCATTTTAAAACTTGCTTATCTTCTTCTACGTAAGATGAAGCATTTTGGATTCTTCGATCCTCGTCCTCGAAGAAATGACAATGAGGATCATGGGTAGATTTTTTTTTTCCAATAATTTCTTTATCATGATTCCCTAGCCTACGGTTTTTGTAATTAAATTTGAAAACTTTTCGGTTTTTCATAAACTTTCCATTTTATCATAACTTTCATATTTACATTGCCTGTGCTAAAAACGGATTTGTTTTGCTAGTTTAGTATTAAGTTTGGACGGTCTAGATTCCCAAACTCAGTAGAGGGCGCAGCAGCCTAAGGATAGCAAGCCCGGAAGTGCATGTCCAACTGTCTTTAATAGCAACAAATTTTTTTAACAAGTTTTAGGAAGTATACAGTGCACTTTGTAAAGCCATAAATCTATTTTAGAGGCTTGAGTTCTCTTCCCATTCACTTAGCTAGATTGAGAAGGAAAAAAAAAAAAAAAAAACACTTCAAACATATTAAATTGATGTTTTAGGGAAAAAAATTGCCCTAACAATTTTCTTCAATCTGTCTTCACAGAATACATACAATGAAGAGATCTCTCAATCAATGGATTTTCCATAGCAGAAGAAAAGCTTACTTCAATCAATGGATTTTCCATAGCAGAAGAAAAGCTTACTCAAATTTTCTGTGATGTACTCTTTTCTAGGGTATTATGCCATCGAAGAAGATGAACCTTGAGGAGAGGATATACACATGCAAAGAGTCCGGATCTTCAGTTTCACCAAAATAGGAAGAAACTTTTCATCCGATCCACATTCGCAACCTATATAAAATCTTGTCTTTGAATTTTTTTTATTCCAAAAAAGTAATTGAAAGGATGCATTAGCTGCCATAAGATTTTGCATAAGCGGCGAAAGTGGATTGAACGAAACGGTATCCCTCAGTTTTTAGGATACAGAGGATCTGGACTCTCATAAAAAGGGCTGCACTGAGAAACACAGGGAGCTGTTACGATATAGGTGCGATATAGCCCGACTGCACTCTCACGAGAATGGAGTACAGGGAGCTGTTCTAGTACGATGAACTCCTCGTTCGATGCTGAAAAAAAAAAAAGGAACAAAAACCATCCTCATTTCTCTGTCTCTCAACCCAAAGAAATGAGAAACCCCAAAATCCGAACCTCCAATCATTTGGTCTCTCCCCAAAGCCCCACCACTCGTCTCCTGCAAGCTACGAAACAGAGAAACACAGAAGAAGCAGAAAATGAAGGGGGAGAATGAGAAAGAGAACAAAGAGAAAGGAGACGACCCCTTGCATGAGGTATTTGTAATTTTCCTTTCTGGTCTGCAATGCAATTTTCTCAAAACATACCATTTCTGAGAATGGTTATTTCTCTACGCAATCATCCTCCAAACATCAAGAAAATATTCATTGTAGAAGCTATAGACAAATAAAGTGAAATACATTATGGTGGATTCTTCTCTTCTGGCATTATGGCGTGGAAGAACATGATCTTGACGGAGAAGAAAGGTATGGCTTGGGTGGCATTTTCAAGCTTGCAAGGCTTCCTTCCAGCATCTCCACTACTTTGCTCATTGATGGTCGATTTGTTGGATCTGTTTGTATGCACCACAAACCCACTAGCACCATTTTCCTCGCAATTTCTTCTTCTGCTTCTGTCCCAAATCCAAGCAATCCTAGACTATCTTTAAGCTGTACGTGCTTGTATACCCAGTGCGGAAAATATATCTCACTAGTATTCTCTACTCTTGCATCGATGTTCTTTCTTCCCCCAATCATTTCTAGCACCATCATACCATAACTATAGACATCAGACTTGTGAGAAACACCTCCAATGTTTCTGCAGTATACTTCAGGAGCAATATAACCAATTGTCCCTCTTGCATCTAACATCGACAGTGTACTTTCTTGTTGAGGGCATAGCTTGGCTAACCCAAAATCTGAAATCTTTGGGCAAAGGTTATCATCTAGAAGAATGTTATGAGGCTTAATGTCAAAATGTACAATACGAGTGCTACAACCACGATGTAGGTACTCTAGCCCTCGCGCAATGCCTACTGCGATTTGGAATAGTTTTTGACAATCCAAAGTATGTCCTGATCCCAGCTTGTCAGAGAAAATGAATTTTTCTAGAGATCCTTTGGACATGAACTCATAAACAAGGGCTCTTTTGGAACCCTCAGAACAAAAGCCGAGGAGAGGAACAACATTAACATGGTAAGTCCTACCTATGCTAGCAACCTCATTTATGAATTCCTCACCTTTACCTCCTTTGGAGTTGTTTAAGACCTTCACGGCCACCAGACGTCCATCATTAAGCTTGCCTTTGAAAACACTACCATAGGCACCTTGGCCTAACTTATCATTGAAGCAGTTTGTCATCTTTTTCAGCTCTGAATATCGATATCTTTTAGGAACAAGAGAAACATAGTTTTCCAGAAATGCCTCTATATTGCGAGTATCATATGTTTTCTTCTTCCAATAGAAGATGGAATTATCTGTCGGTGGTTTTCTTACAAGACAGACTATGAAGACAAAAATGCATGACAGAAAGAGGATAACGATTCCAATCATTCCACCTGCAAGAGAGAGATTTTTAATGAAACACCTGCAAATGTCTTCACCCCTCTCACATAAATTTAAAATAAAAAAATAGAATCTATATAGTACATTTTTTTTTGTGTTCATCATCAGGGTCAAACCTAGTTCCGCCACTGTTCATAATCAGCATCGGCTTGATTCTCCTTCCTAATTTTAACTGTGTCAAATGGCAGACCTAGGATTTTCGATTGAGGGATGCAAACACTAACTTTACTAAGTTGTTTAGTTTTGGGGGCAAACCGAGGATTTTCACATGGATTTTAACTTTTAAGGGTGGACTCACGAATTTTATTAGGTTTTTTAAGCGCACTCTAGTTGAACGTTTACCGGGTGCAACCGCACCCTCCTGCTTGTGTCTAGGTCTGCCTGACTGTCAAATTTATTAAGAACTCGATAACCACAATCGTCGATAGGCATAGTTCTAACTAAATGGTATCAAGGCCCATATTGGTTTTCCCAAAATAAATAGTAATTCAATGATGAAAAACACACACATATATATGTCAACTGTATCTCATGAATTTATTAAGAACTCGAGAATCCTCTGTTTTGTGCCGTTCTAAACCCTGTTTCTACACTTAGGTGGCCTTTGTTTCATATCCTGCACAATGTAGCCTTTGGGATTTTTTTTTTGGTGGGCTGTTTTAAGGGGCTCTTTACCCTTTTTTAGGGACCTTCTTTTAGCATATTTACGTATGGGGATATATCGATATTTAATGGCGTAGGCCTGTAAATTGTAGTTTGGTCGCTGTATAATTTATTATGTTTGTATAGTCCGGTACATATGGTCCTATCAGATTTATGCATTAATGTATGGGCAGGCGCATATCATATTCGATCAATATTTAGAACTATCTAGGTAGGAGTTCTGTGAGATAAAAAGTAAACTAGAGTCATACCTATTATCAGCTTCTTTGTCTTAGATTTCTCAACACCTGCACAAGTGTCATAAGCACATTAGCAGCTAATAGAAGAAATTTATTTATAAATGACAGTAGAGATTTTTGTATTATGTTATTACTGATTATTTTTAGGACATGATCCTCAATAAAGTTGAGAGAAAATAGATCTCATAAAGCTGGTAATGAGATTGATAGAGTAGAGTTTCAATAATAATGAAGGTGGCTTATTATAAAAGTACTGTTGGTATATTAGTCATCTTAAAGTTGGAATTGGTCAAAACTTGAACGAAGACCTGATTTCTTAGTCAATCATCAGCAACTATGGTTTTATCAGAGTAGAGAATCATTATTAAGTGGGTACTCTTTATAAGGAGATTACCATCCGTAAAATTTCTCCGCATTTCTCCAGCTAAAGGAACTGCACTAGTCAGTTTCTCTGTATATATCTAAATAGGTCCAAGTATATTGATATAAATATAAATGAAGGCACTCCAGCAGCCTTCTTACCACCTCTTTTGTATGTGAAGAGAATTAAAGTGGAGGATCTCACTATGTGGAGAAATGAGGAGATAAGTAAGGTGGAGAATCGCCTTTTCTCTACTATATATGAACTTAAATAGAGAAATATTAAGAAAATTATTATTTAAAAAAAATACTTTATAAGCAAAAATGTAAATTAAGTACATGTATATGATTTACTAAAAAATTTCTTTCTTTCTTAGTTGGGGGTGAGTGGTACAGATTTGGTGAGACTATTTACCTGCTCACTCAAGGAACGATTTCTGAACAAGCATGTGAGATGGGACATCCTTACAATTGGGTCATCCCGAGTTTCTCTAATAAGAAAATCTTCAATTTCATTACAATAAAATGTGTTTTCCCATCCTCAAAGAAGACAATCCTTTCTCCTGCTTCTAGGATAAGTTACAAGGAGAATTCATTTTCTTCCTAAATCTAAAAGGAGAAAAATGCATTTTTCTTGAGAAAAAAAAAAAAAAATCTTCTCGCTGCTACAGTCTACATCCAAGGGGCCCACGAAGGGACACTAAAGACTGATATCACAATTGGACAATGTGCGACTAATTGTCCAGCTCATGCCCACCAACCTGAGCCAGTCAGCATTGGGCAGGATTTTGGCTAAGACTTTAGGCTTGTAGACTGGCCCTGCCAAATTCTCTGGCCTATAGTGACATGGGCTGGATCTGCAGTTTCATATCTATAAGGCCTGCTCAACTTGATATATTTATAAGAAAATGAGTATATATTTTTTTCGCTGGGCTATGCTTTGGTCTACATACCCGTGGACCTCATCTGGGCCCAAATAGCCCAATTGGAACTTTTTGGACAAATTTTGGCATAGCCCACGAATACTAGGCCCAATAACCCAAAGGGAATTTTTTGGACAAAGTTTGGCATAGCCCACCCAAACCATATGCCTACCAATATTGTTAGAAATTTTTTATAACCAAATCCATTTTCTGCCTTGTCCACCAGAGAAAATTAGCTGCTCAGTTGTTTCACTTGGACTGGAAATGGACTCACCGGTAAGATTAACAAGTGGACCACAGTGGAAAGGGGTCACTCTTTGAGCCATACAGACCACGAGAAACTCAATGATTGTCAGTTTTTAACATCTGGGAGGTTTTCATTTGGATAATAACAAAAATTGTGATCTTTGCAATCTTCCTAAGGGCCTATCTGTTTGTATAGAATACATATAATTTATGTTCTAAAAGATTAAAAATGAAGATCATTGTGAATGTCCAAAAATGAGCATCAAATATCCTTTCCTTTTATGAAGATACAATTGAAGAAAAAATGGGAAATGAATATGTAGCCATCACCTAGTAATTCAATTTTAGGAAAGTCCAGGTCTCATCAACTCATCTACATTGCCACCTTGTAAGTTACATCCTTCACCCTTGACCTCTTTAAGAATGTTGGGCATGAGCTCATTTAATTATGAATTCCTATGTATTAAATTCTTGTGTATTTTATGCAAACAAACAGATCAGAAGTGTTCAATAATGACGGTCCTAGAAATTGAAGAAAGAATAGCTAGGCATTCCAAGGATGGAAGAATGAAATGAGGAGAGGGGTATAAGAAAATTGTAAAAGGAGTTGCAGCCTTGGGACTTTGGAAGATGGAGGAGGCGATCTCGTCTTGAACTACTAGTTCCTTTACTTAAATATGAGTACCTTGGTCTTCAAAATTGATCCTGTTATGAAGTGACCTGCTGCATGTCTATAAATTGAATTCAAGATTGCTGATGTTAGAGAAAGGAATCTGAGTGCAGTTCCAAATCAGGGGATACTATAGGGAATATTGTAGAAAAGTTCGATATGGAAAGGGAAAGCATGAGTTCATCTTAGATAAGGATTAAATCGATTTTTCCATTTTTGCCTTTCTTTTTCTTCTTTTCTGATGAAGGTATCCTTGAGGTCTTTGACCCTGCAGGGCTAATCTCCCAGGCAATGCTCACACAGCAGGTAAATTTGATTTATGATGTGATTTGTATTAGATTAAATCAGAATTAATTTAATGTGATTACAAGTATTTTAAGATTAGGTGTCTTGATTGTATTATTATATAAACGACCATTCACTATTTTCAATAAAATACACAGTAAACTTGGCAAGATATAATCCTTTGGAGATTTCTACATCAAAAATCAAATTTAATATAATTCTAATATAGGATAAATATCCAACTTCTCTTCAGGATTCTCAATTAGTCAATGGAGAGAGCTCCTATAACTAGGGTGGGTTCTAGAGGGGGGCTACTATATTCCCACTCTTATAACTGGACCACAGGAAACAAAGAGAGATCCTTGACCGATTACAGAGGAAGGTACGACAAGGAAGAAAATAATATGCCCTCCTTTCTAATGGATCATAATTGCTTTCACGAGCCAGACGACTTTGAATGATGATGAATCAAGACTAATTAGAACATTATTGGTGAAGGGGACCATTTCATTATCCACGTCTGACTTTTCTGTGCCCTGCGTGTAGTTAATTTCCTTTCTTTGACTAAAGACTATTGACCTGTGGAAGAACGGAAGGAGACCGGAAACTTCTCTCGACTTTCCTTCGTCATCTTTTCCTAATCTTGAAAACTGAGGTTTTCTGGTTTTCACACTGAATAATGATTGTGATCACTCAATCTCCGTTATATATAGGGACCAAACTGAGTTTACAAGTGATGAGATCGAGTTCATGGGCAGGAATGTTATGACCATTAATTTGAATGTTATCTCAAGTTACAGATCATGTTATTCATCTAATAAATGGTCCGGTCCCAACCCACACACGCCCTCTCGTTCCTCAATCAGTAAATACCCTACCCAACCCATTTGCCCACCCATAAAGTTCCTGCAGATTGCAATCTTCGGGTGTGTTCATCTACTAGGTAGTTTATACTTTCTGAGAAATTCACAACCACAAGAATTTTATCAAATGGCATTAAGAGGGGAAGGGGCGAAAGATTTAATATTATTGTGTGCATGCGTGCTAAAGTAAAACCTAGAATTGACCATCAAACTAAAAAGCAAACACAAGATGAAATCACACTAGAAATTTATTTGATCAAGCAAGTGTGCCTACATCCATAAATGGGCAAAGAAAACTCTGACTCTTAGGTCTCTTCCTCTTTTGTACTCATAGGTTTAAGGTTTATAAGTTAAATCATATGTATAATCTTTTTTTCTTAACCCTAAAAAAACATAATAAAATCACCAATATATAGCTGACCTGGTCATTAGCTAACTCAATGGATCAATTTGGCTAATTAAAAAATGCAAGACATAAACTAAACAAATATGTAGACCATTGATAACAATAACAATAATAATACTGGTGATGATTAGGGATGTAAATGAGTCCTTGATTATTCGGAGGTTTTAACCCGTTAAAAATCGTGTTTGGGTCGTTATTTTGGCCCTGATAAGTAAACGGGTATAGGGTCCTTTTTTTGGACCCGTGACCTAAAAGGGTCCAGAGTCCGGCTCCACCTTAATTCCGACCTATGGATCTAGGACCCTATATATTACCTCAATTTTTGAGAATCATGTCTAAAAACTAGCTTTTCTTCCATATTATTCTCTACCTAAATGAAGAGGCAGACCCAAACCCTGTCTCATATACAAAATCGGTTCTAGCTCTATCTTCTCATTAATGGTTTCAATTCCCGAACAAGGAAACTGATTTCGAACCGGATTCGGTTTCAGTTCGGATTATATCTTCTCATTAATGGTTCCAGTTTCGGATCCACCAAAGGACCCGATTGAAACCGACCCATTTACATATATGAGAAATCGGAGAAATCAAAATCCTTGCTAGCAAGGAAAATAAAGGGACAAGATGCTTACGATGGGGACACGTGGCAGGATAGGTCTTGCCGTTGCAGTAGCATATGGGGTGTGCAGGAGAGGCTTCATTATAACCGCAGTGGCCTTTGGATTGGACGCATTCCCAGCAACGACGGCCAGGGTCAATTGCAGACCATGTGACCTCGAAGCCCTCTTCCAAAACTTCATTCCATGAAGCCTCTGGAATATTCACAACCAACCGGTCCCTATTCCTTTCGAGGACCGTAATTTCTCTCACTTGGCAATCTTCGAACGGTGCTGTGACATGCGGTAGGAGTGTGAAGTAGGCATAACCACCACTTAAATGTTTTGAGAGGCATTTGAGATATTTGAAGTACGGGTCCTTTTCAACAAGAGTAGAGCAGTTGTCTAGAAATGTGAGTTTCAGATCTCCCTCAGTGTAATCGAAGAGTCCGTAGTTGAGAGTACTGTTGTTGAGAGGACGCAAGCAAGTAGTAGTGTCCCAGTTGCCAAAGTAATCTGTATCAACGATGGTGGCTCTATGATTCTCATAATCAATCTCCTTGACACGGTACTTGTGCGTTGCAATCACTATCTCAAAGGAACTATCTAACGGATTGCATGAGATTTCGAACTCTTTTCGATAGGCACACTTGTCCAGACGGCCCATCGTCCAAAAGGGTTAACTGATGTTGATTTGGGCGCTCCCGCACACAGATAGGGAAGGAGAGCAGTCCCTTTGTGGCTGACTGACCTCCTGGGTGGAAGATGAAACCCGCATGAAGAAGAACGGGAGGAGGAAGAAGAAGAGCAAAGCAAGGATGAATGATGGAAGGCATGGTTGAGTTTGGAAGCTATGCATGATCGGTCTCTCGATAGCAGTAGAAAAGACAGAATGAAATGATTTTGTATATAGATCGAAATCTATAAAGAGAACAATGACTCATAACACGTGGAAGTTGACTTAGATAGCGAAGACTTACTGTCGAGTCGTGTTGAGGAGTTTCTTAGAAAATTCGGACTAGGGACATTTCAACGGAGAAAATGTATGTGGCATTCCCTCCTCCATCCTGTGTACCTATCGTTGTTCGCCAATTAGAATCTGACATTGGGTTTCACATAGAAAAGTAGGATGTCCACAGTAGCACCGACTGGTTGGATAAAATTTTGCTAATCACTATCTAGTTTATACATTCAATCTAAAAATCTTACTTTGGACCAACTTTTTAGTGGATTAAAATCAAAGAGAAAAGCAATCATTTTGAGCGATTTGGATATTTTATAATTAGATTGAATATCTCCAAACCTGTACTCATACCAAAAATCATGGAAACACTCTTTGTTTTTACCAAATTAAAGCCCAACAAAGAAAAACGCAAATTAAGGTGGAGGGCGAGTTCCAAATATGAAAAAAAAAAAAAAAAAAAAAACTACTGTAATTTACTGGTGAGTCAGGTTATCTAATTGCTTAGACGTACATGAAAATTGAATTGCCTGCTTTGGTAAATGATGACCCAAATGGCCCCTTCAATTTAATGTGGAGCCATAATTTTGTGATTCTTACAAGTTAAGAGCATTGGTGTTGAATGGTGGATGGCATTTTAAAATTTGATTCGCATGGTAGACGCGCTATACTGAAAATATCATCCAATAATCTATAACCCAAAACAACATTATTAAGGGCCTATTTCTTTAGCATAACTTAGAAAATTCGTTAGAGAAATTGTAAATTCTCTAGACACTGCCCCTTAATTGGAATTCTGAAACCCTCCTCTTGGGCGATGATTTGCAAACGCTAAAGACGTTGGAAGTCGGAACTCTCAAAAGCCATATGAAACTTGTGATTGAAATATGAAATTCCAGTATAATATTTTTAAATACTAAGGAAACAAACCATCACATCATATTTATGAATTTCCGAACATAATAAATTCCCATCCAGATTCTATGAGAGAAAGGAGACCTTTGTTCGCATCCATCCCTCCGTTTCCACGCAGGCCACAAATTAAATAGAAATTAAGGAACTTCACACTAGCTTATTCCGGGAGTACAACTAACTTCACGCACAACAATTAAGGGCGACAAAATCTGACCTGACCCTCTAATTATCCATTTATGTATCCGACCGACACCTTATACATGTTAGTTCTGGGTCACACGTGTGAATACACACGGGAAGACAAAAGGGCAAAGAAAAGAAAGAAAGGAAAGAAAAAGTTCGAAAAGCAATCCTATTTTATCTTCTAAGCAATGTTGCATCCGAACCAATTATATAGGTCCGTCTCAGATGAGATAAACATGAACCGTCTTAAAATAGGAAATCTGACCTGACCTGCTAATCCAATTTTATTGCGGGTAAGTTTTTTTCCAACTCGTATAATACAGGCATCGGGTGAGATGGGGGTGCCCTCGGGTGAGGTAAGAGACCTTGGATGAAGGAAGGTGACTACCCGGGTTGAAATTTAGTACAACCAAGTAAGCATCGATGCTTTTTATAACTAGGGTAAGAGGTTATTTATAGGGCACGTTTGTGTACACACCCTTTTCATGGAAAGAGGAAACTGCCACGTCAACAAACTCCATAGAAATGAAAACCTCAAAAAGGGATTTTAGTGGAATTTAGAAATTAATGTTTGGTGCAAATTTTTTTCCTCTTTGAATTGGTGCTAATGTTGTTTGGTGCAGCTGTATATTTCTTATTGAAAATCAAATGAACCATTACAGAAATAATACCCATCATAGAAATAATCATAATACATATACCCTACTAATCAACGAAAATAAAATCATAATACGATGGTGATGTCTTGGGTTGAGCTAGAAAAGAGTGAAGAAATGAGATCATATATAAGGGAGAAGTTTTGTGATGAGATGAAATTTTCATACCCCCATAGGAAATCCATTTCTAGCATTACCAAGGAAGATGCCAATAAAGCAAAAAAGCATTTTCGTGGAATTATTCCACACTGAACACATAAAAAATAGGTTTTCAACAGAAAAACATTTACTTTTGTGCTGATAAGTGTTACACAAAACATGCCTTATAGTCAAACAGACTTGTGGTTGACCATTTACCATAGCCCTTCGTATTGTCGCGAGGCAAAGGCTAATTGGCTTGTCATGCAGAGCAGGAGAGGCAAAGGCTCCTCTATTTGAATCAAGGAGGTGATGAGGGTAGGGGCATGTTCATGAACACCCCTAGATGAGGGTAGACCTCAATTGCATCCCCAACTTTAGCAATTGAACTAAGACCAGGACAAATTAAGCAGATACCCAGTTGATTCTCTGTTGCCGAATGTAGCAAAGTCCTTAACCATCGGGTCATGATTGGGTTATGCGTACATGTGACATGACAATAGGATGGAGGGTAAATTCGTGAAGGTTAGGTTGGCCTCTCTTCCCTTTTCTCTTTATCTTCTTCTTAGAACCCTAGTGATGGTAGATTTCAGCAATCTCATATGAGGAATCCTCGAGAGATAATGGAAGGTACCCTAGATCTCTATGTGTTGAAAAATTCTAACCCGAGAAAGATGCTTAATTAAAGAGCTGCCTTACTCTTTTCCCATGTGTTTTTAGCCTACGAGGATGCAAAAATATTAAACTCAAAAGTAAATAATTTAATGTGGGCCTAAACAAGTTGAATGGGATTTATGTAAGGACCTAATCTAGTTTAAACCATGAATGATTTGGACCAATTGACCGGATCTAGAAAATTTGCTAAATCCTGCAGCGCCCTCATAAGAGCTACCTCCAAACAGTTGTCTTCTTTACTGATCCAATGATTCTCTTTTCGTTTTTGAACAGAATATGCCTTAATGCCCTTCTACACAAATCACATCTGAGAAAAGAGGTAAAAACCCATAATCTAACATTGAATATAAACTCCAGCTGAGGTAAAGTTTATCGTTTGGTAAACTATTGAGTGCAGGGATGAGGGAGCTTTCCCCATCAATGAAGAAAGTTGCACGTCAATGGACAGGTTCTTTGGTGGATTGAATCACATGCCATGGAAAATATAATTTAGACAAAAGTCTTATCTTTCTGGAGAAACAGGGAGCCTCTCCTTTCTAACTTGATGAAATGGTTACAATCTAATCATACCTTCTTTTGCTTAATACAGGTGAGATGAAGTTGTTATTAATTGTTTTTTTAATGGATGTGGTTGAGTGGAATTTCAATTTATAATCTAATCACAAATTAATAAAAAAAAAAATGCATGTCACAACCTCACATGAGCTAAGTAAATCCATGTCATTTTATTAAGGATAGCAAACACATTATTGCATTAAACGATTTGCATGACTAAACATCATTGCAAACTATAGTCAACAGCTATCGTCAAATGACCCTTCCATGAATAAACTAGGTAGATAGAAATTAGATAGAAGAAGTAGCCTAGAGGGGTCCCATGGACGCAGGTCTAGGTCTAACACTTGGGGAAGGGTATCTTGCATATCTGAGCCACCTTCTTCGCATTAGGGGAGTCGACGTACTTCCTAAGGTTAGGATCCTTCATGTACTGGCAAAGGCACGGCTTCTGTTCGTTAAGCTTGGTGCAGCACAGGGGAGTGGGTGCCGACCCGCCTATGATCGCTGGTGCGCACGGACTGAGTTCAGTGGGTTGGCAAGTGACCGACTCCGAGGCCGGCAAATTGCAGATCAGCAACACCACCATGAGACCCACAACAAAGTAAGAAGCCTTCATCTTCAAATTTGAAACAACAACAATGGTAGAGGAGATGAAAATGAAGATGGGTTCGTTTGCTGCGCCACTCTTTTGAATTTATAGACAAAGGGTGGTAGGTAAACAACAAAGGGGAGACATTAGGAGCCGCATGATAACAAATTCAGGTGTCGTCTCCTATGCATACTTTCCACTTTTACCATGAATTAAGGGCTGTTCATGGTTTCCAAGAATCATTGGAATGCTTAGTGTCTTTGTTTTGGGGTTAATTTGACGAGGGTCATTGGGGAAGTAAAAAAAACAAAGTGGGCAGTGGGGCATAATCATGTATTCTTTAATGTGGGGCCTGGTAAAACTGAATGGAAATGGGCCAGGTTTGGGTTTCTCTGGTATCCGGAGGTAACGTTTATGAGATCCCAATCTCTTTACCATTTGGGTTCTAAATGTCAATTAAAACCATAAATTCACCAGTCGGATTTGGAGGTTGAAGGAAAATAAGTTGGGTTGGGTTCTGGGCAGGTTGGCAGGTTGAGTAGCATGGGACGGGGACCTCAATCTGAACCCATCCCATTTCTTATTCAAGCTGAAAATGCTAATTTCCACCGAGAATCATCTAGTTGGGTTCGACCCACTCGAGTTGACAGGTCAAGTCAAGAAGTGCGACGCCTATGTAAAATGATACCATGAGAAAAGAGTCCATGCGGGGGCCTTGCCATCTCTAGTGGATGAAAAAAGTAGGTATGCATTGTTCTTTCGTTTTCTTCTTAGAAAATGGCAGGAAAATATGTGGAATGATCCATAGTGTGAAGGATGCACAAAGGTATTGGTTTGTTGAAAAAAATGCTAATGGCCTGAGGGGCCCACCACCGAAATCTACCCACCATGCTCACCACCGTTCAGTCCGACAAGTGCGAGGTTTTGGGTGTAGTGCGCACACACTAGGCAATCGGTGTATCACAACAATTTTTCCTGAAACGATAATGGTAGGTGGGCATCTTTCCAACCATCTTAGGTGGGCCATTTTTGTCACTACTCGCCACCATTTGATTAGAATTCAAATAAGGGTGTAACGGTTCGGTTAACTGTTTATTTTAGAAAAATCGTTAATCGAACGGTATTTCACGGTTTTTAGTCTTTAAAAATCGTAATCGTAATCGAATCGTGAAAAATCGTTAAAAACAGAACCACGGTTAACCGCGGTTAACAATTCGGTTACGATTAATTATCACTTAAAAAAATTTGTGACAAATTTTCCAGTTACCAATAAAATTTACTATGAAAATAAAAACTATAATTGGTGAATGGCATAATATGTTACTGGCTTTTTTCCATCCCTTTTTTCATTCATATATGGATAGAATAAAACATTTGCATCACTAGTTTTACTCTCCTACTCTTTTAATTTAGTGAAAGTACCAATCATATCATATACTTCTTAACCATTCAATAGTAAATCAAGATTGGGTGGTTAAAAGATTCATAAGTGGGACACAGCTCATCCAATGAGTGTCCATGAATCAGCCAATCTATATTTATCCATCAAAGAGGTGGCCAATCAAGAGTGTGTGGGGTTCTGATTGCCCTAGCTCTCCATCTGATTAAATCTTCTCTCCCTCAATGACAGAGATGAGACGTCATCAGGCAAATACGTCAAGAAAAAACGTGGGCCAATCAAGGGGCTATGAGCTCCCAATCTATATTAGGATGAGGTGGTTGTTTATACGTTAAAAATGAAATGTCAGCATCTCATTTTGATTGCTGCATGATGAAAGGGTAGGTATCCAATTCCGTCTACTTTCCATTTGTTCCTTTCGGTGATTTGATGTCACATTAGTACCGAACGATTCGGAATCTTGATACAGGTAACCTTACCAGATGGGTCTTGATTTGGATCAAATTCTTATCCATTTTCCTCCTCTCCGTGGCGTTCACTGGGCCCACTTGGATGCATTTCATTCAAGAAAGGCAGATCAATAAGAAAACTTTGACCATTGACCAATAAAAGATCAAATAATTTTAACCATTAAAGTGCTTAACCTTAATAAGTCATTTGCAGCAAATTAGGATCCTTGCCGACTGGCCCCACTGGAATCAATTGATTATAGGTGGACCCCAAAGATTACTAATTAAAAAAGCAGGAACCTTCCGAGCAAGTGGGTTAACTAGGATTACTAATTAAAGGTGTGGTCAAATTTGGCCTACTAAATTGCAGTAACGTACGGTTCAGGGAATATATATATATATATATATCTTTAATGGAGGGAGGGAGAATCACAATAGATCCAAAAGTGGTCCCTATAGAGTATAGACTGGCGCTCTTTGGGCAACATGGCTGAGCAAATCAAATTAGCATATATAGTATATAACCTGATTTGATATGCAAGGAATGGTTGCAATTTTCAAAAAATTCCAAAGAAATATTTCATGGGAACTTTGATGCGTGCTCTATACGGCTTTCTAATTATTTGAATCTGTTTGCAACGGCTATGAAAATGTGTTTTGGAACTTCCATTTTCTTAAAGTGGGAAATGGGAGGCCAAAATCTTTGAATGAAACAGAGAAAAATATACTCCTTTCTTTATCTTGTATCCGCTAGCAATTTATTAATTGATACCAAGTTATTGGTATAATCAATACAGTAACATGGTAATTAAGTTTAAAGAATGGCATCATTACATGTCGACTTGCAATTAATGGTTAGATGTTTACTAACATTCTATGAGATAAGTTTCGATACATGACCCATTTACTAATAAATAAAGGAAGATTTTTAAATAAGGTCTTAAGTTTTTGCTTATTCTACAAGAGGACAGTTGTTTCAAACTTTTCAAATTAATCTCTAAGTTTTCCAATAAGTTTTCAATCAAGGACATTTGGCCATTTGAAGGTATTTTCTGACCACTTTTTCCTTCGAGTTTTTTTAAATATCCAAAACACCCTTCATTTAAAGCAATGATATGGTTTTGACAACCACTACTTGCAGTGGAACGTGTGTTGTCCTTGATCACCGTGAGAATGTCAGTAAAAGAAATGAGGAGAATATAGATCGAAGAAGTGGAGGAGTGCTTTATTTCAATGAATGGTAATTTGTGTATTTTAAAAAATTGAATTTTTTTTTTCCGGAAATAGCTTTAAATGGATGGATGAATGTGTTTAAATTGAAAACTTCTTGGAAAACTTTGCGACTAATTTGAAAAGTCTTCAACCTTGTGTACTTTTTTTTAATGAGGGAAAAACTTAAGGCCTTATTTGAAAATGTCCCAAAGTAAATATAGAACCAATTAATGATTTGCAAGCATTACTTTTTAATTAGATGTTTACTAACATTCTATAAGACAAGTTTCAATACGTGACCAATTTACTAAACACTTTTTATTTGGGGATAGATGGGGCTTACATGTATGCTAGGAGATTTCTCTCACCAATGGTCTACATGTACAGACTGCAGTCCAGCTTTTTGGGACCAATTTGGACCCACATTTGCTAAGTGCAGCTCTTCTCTCACTCTTATGCCTCTATGATTTGGCACTTTCTCTAGTTTTATACTCATTAAATGCTTACTTAACGTTGCATTGAACCACAAAAGAATCTATAGTTTCTTCCATGAGTGGACTGAATCCCATTTAGACCCACCTTTGATAAGTGCTGCTATTCTCACACTATTATTCCCCCATGATCCGCCAATATGTCTAGTTTTACGCTCATCAAGTTCTTACTCGCCGTTGATTGAATCTCAATATCCTTAGAAGATCAATAAACTTTAACATTGTTAAATCAAGGGCAGAGATGATCTTATATAGCTAACTTTTATCCATAATCAGATCTTTCAATCTCTACTCCAATGATAGGAAAGCATCCAAGTGGGCCCCACAAGCCGAAGTGCATCTTGTGTGTATGCAATACGCTTGTAGGTGAAAATCCTCCCTTTATGCCTTAAACGAGTCATAATTGTCTAAGTTGATTTACAAGGGGTTCAAACAGCATTCTTGCCTACCAGTGACTCTGCTCACAGGAGAACATCTTCCCCCAGTGCCAAGAGGCCCAAGACGCTGCACAACCAAAACAATATTTGGTGAAAGGAGATTCTTGTGATCATTTACTAGATAACTAGAGTTGGGACTTGGGAGTGACCCATATGTTACCTTAGTCTTATTCATTGATGGGGACCACTACCACACTGGGGCCACATTAGAATTTTATTCGAGTTTCTCTCTTAGGCCCGTAAGGATTATTCTGACCCAAGGTCTAAGAACCCTGTGTTATAAAATAAAAAATAAAAAAATAAAAAAAATTGGGGACTTCATATTTTTCATGTAATCGATTGAGAGAACTGCTCGTCACCAAATGATAAGATTAGGATTACAATCTCTTATTGGACCACAAATAAAACTCGCAGGTCAAATTCCTTGTTTGAAAACCCACACTTTACTATTAGGTTTATATGGACTAGGGTCTAGGGGTTTAGGCTGTTAGTGCTCTAATGATAAGCTAAAGCATGCGTGTTAGTTCACTAATGATAAGCTAAAGCATGCGTGTTAGTTCACTAATGATAAGCTAAAGCATGCGCTTCTAAGTGCAATCAACGCTAAGAGTGGAGCTTTATTCGGTGGACTTTCACTATGAGATGAGCCAAGTGCCTGGACATTGATTCTCTGGCTTCTAATCTTTAAGCTCCTCGCCCTGACCTAGGTCAATCTAAAGAGAAAAAAAACAAAAGCACCATTGAAACAGCCTATGTAATTTTAGTGACTCCCGTGCTTAGCCTGGGCCCAAATATGAGAATATATTTAGAATTAAAGTAAGAATAAATATATTATTTAATTGAAATAAAGAGTATGATATAGAATTATAATTTATTATTATTTTCAATCTTCTTATTCGTGGAAAAAAAGAATAAAAAAATAACTGATGAAGTTTTTGCCACTAAACATTAATGATTATCGATGACATTTGGAATTTAATATATATAACTCTAACTCTTTCCTAAATTCAGTCCGAAGGAGTGCATTTCTTTTTTTATAAAACCTAGTGATGTCTCAAAGAAGAAATTAGCATGATTAATAATATGCATTCGCAAATGCATATTATTTTCTTTTTGGCCCTATTATTTTTTATGGATCAATAGCATGTGGTGGGCCACTTCAAGTATACTTCAAGTCTTTGTGAAGTAAAATCTCTCATGTGAGGCTTAGGGTTATGAGTTTTTTATGTGATTAATGGCATATGGTGGGCCACTTCAATTAGGCTTCATGCATTTGTGAAGTAGCAATATCACATGTAAGGCTTGCAGTGCAAGCTGTGTAGCCAATTAGAAACTAAAAGGCGAGGAAACTAATAACAATTGCATACTAATAATTATGTGGGGCTCACCTTATGGATCTCAATCACATGTATGGTCCATATGCTCCTAGTGAATGCAGGCGTGCATCAAGGTGGGCCCTGATCTAAGCTCATTTTGTCAAGTAATAAATAGCTAACAACAATTGCATACCAATAATTACGTGGGGCTCACCTTATGGATCTTAATCACCTGTATGGTCCATATGCTCCTAGTGAATGCAAGCATGCATCAGGGTGGGCCCTGATCTGAGCTCATTTTGTCAAGTAATAAATAGCTAACAACAATTGCATACCAATAATTATGTGGGGCCCACCTTGTGGATCTCAATTACGTGTATGGTCCATATACTCCTAGTGAATGCAGGCCTGCATTAGGGTGGGCCCTCATCTGAGCTCATTTTGGCAAGTAATAAATAGCATAGACTCAAAGGTTAAAATCATAACCATAAGAGGATTGGTTAGACAGATTTTAGGATGGATTAAGATTAGAGAGTGATTCAAGGATTAAGATAAAAAGATAAAATAGAAAAGTTAGAAAAAGAGGGATTTTAGGGGAAGTTAGAAGGATTTTAGAAATGCAAGTTTAGGAAACCATAATCCTAATTTAAATGGAGAGATTTAGGGAGGAGATTTGGGAGGTGTAGTGGCCCACATTAAATCCAAAGTTTTGTGTGATTTTCTAAGTATTTTTCTTAAAGAAGAACTCACCTACTGATGACATGGCACCCCTCACAGCCCACCTCCATGTTTGCTTTAATATATATAATTTAAGGCCCATTCGGATCTCCCCATAAAGAGGGTAGTTTATGTGACCGAGACAAGGGCCGCTAAGTTCCAAGAATCCAAAGAAGGCATTGGGACGTTGTTAAAACCAACATCATCTACATTTGCATTGCAGGCTAAAGTATTAGGCTCTTTTTTTTTTGGATTTTGTTGAGAGGAAATCATAACCAACACTACAAAAAGGGTGGGTCTAGCAAGCCAATAAATAAATAAATAAATCCAACCACCAAACTACATCATCAGAAGATCGCCTTATGGGAAACTTCATTCAAAGTTCTGGAGATATAAATAAAGCGTAATGAATATCTTTACTTTACTAGGGGCATGTGCTCCTACAATCAAACTGCATACTTCGATCATATCCAGTCCAACTCGTGGGGCTCACCTAAAGGGCTACTTATTGATGGGTGTTGGGTACATAGAAAGGTTTTCTTATAGATAATTAATGTGAACAAAAAAAAAAAAAAAAATCATCCAGGTCTCATCATCTTAGTCCTTTATTTAATAGCTATAAACCTTAGTGGCGTTTTACCCATAGATTTCTTTGCGATTCAATCAAATGGTGGACAAAGGTTTGTTGAGAGTGAAATTATGCCCCATGCCAAATCATGAAATGATGAGAGTGTGGAAGGGTCTGTATAGATCAAAGGTCTGCCCAAGTGGGCCCGTCAAAGCTGGATTGCATGTAGTGTTGCTCTAGGAGAACATTTCTCAACTTTACCGATGGTATTAATTTATTTATTTTATAATGGAGGGTGTCACTGCCCTTTGAGCCAGATTGATCCCTACGGGCCCGGAGGGAGCCGGGTAGTAGTGCAGTTTCGAACTCTCAACCTTCGAGAGCAAACCGTGTCCTTTACCGATGGTATTAGTTCAAACTAAAAGACGTATATTTTTGTCCACCACAATCTTTTGTACTAATTGCTACATTTCCCCTAGGTCCATTTATGTGTACGTATTTAATTTGTAGAAATGTGTGATAAAATGGTTCCAACAAGGACTTTAATGAGGTGAGGGGTGAAGTACACAAGATAGAAATATAGATGTGATCCTGGCTTTTCTAGGATTTGGTTTACTAAATTGATAGTTGGGTATTCATTTTCCATCTTTCTTTAATTTATTTTTAAATATCAAGAAAACTGTTTCATACTCATTTTTGAATTTTCAGCCTTGATTTTTTCAATTTCAACCACGTTTGGGATTACATTTCTTAGAATTCTTGGAAATTTGATTCCGCACGATGGGGATGTCAAAAAATTGTTCATCATAATACACATCACATGAAAGACTTAAGTTTTGGGACCGAAAAAAAATAAAAATGGAAGACTTAAGTTTATTAATATTGCTTTTATCAAAGTTTAGAAAATTATATTGAGGTAAAAGTCATATCATAATACACGCCATGTGGAATGACTGTACAACTTGATTAATCGATACACTAGCACAATAATCCGTGCTATGCAAGGTATATTTATCAATAAATTTTATAGCAACATATATTAGAATCAATTAAAAAGAAACTCATATCATATAGAATCATCCGTAAACACTTAACGACAAACTACAACTAAAAAGAGGATTATGATAATACATCTTTTTTTTAATCAATAGTCTATGGTGTAGAAATGGAGTAAGAGAAGAGTAGGGACATACAACAACTAAAAAGAGGATTATGATAATACATCTTTTTTTTTTTTAATCAATAGTCTATGGTATAGAAATGGAGTAAGAGAAGAGTAGGGTGGAAAGAAAAGAAGAGTATACCTAGAGTAAGTGTATATGACATGAATTTTGGGATGTAAATGAAGTTGTTGAAAAGAGAAGAATAAAATGTGGAAAGAGAGTGGTTGCATCATGTGGAAGTGGGGGGAGAATGTTGATTAATTAATCATAGAGAAGGGATATAACTCTGGGTCAAAATCAATAGTTACGGTCAAAGTTAATTTGGGTTCGCTGTATGCTTGGTAGCAGACCCACCAATCTGCGCACAACCAATCTGACCCGACTCATTGCCAGCAACTGGGTCGTCCATTTTTCATTAAGTATTGTCAAGCTACCATGATCCAGACCGTCTGCCCAACTATGTATTCGATCAAATACCCATGATTGGACTCTAGCCCTCAAATAGGACGGTTGTGACAGTCAAGAAGAAAAGTCTTAAAGGTGGGTCCCATCCGAGCAGCAGTATGACTACAGGTTGGCAAACCCACATGCAAGGAAACAAGGGCAATGCAAGAACAAATGACAGGTAGAAACTTTCATGAAAAGTTCAATTAGCATAGGCACAGCCGAATCAAGTTTGCAGGGACCCTACATGCCAAACGTTCACTAGCCAAAGGCATCCTTTTCTTCCAGTGCTTATGCTTTCTTGGCTCGCAAGCTTAGAATCCGAACTGGTGACACTCTATAATCCTTATAAAGTCTTCCTTTTGTAACATGAAAACATCAATCCATTTTCCATATTACAAGCAACAATGCCGACGATTATTGACTCTTCCGATTCAGACAGCCGTCCATCTTGTTCAAGATCCTCAACTAGGCTCTTTGGCCGAGAAAGAACTTTACATTCCATTCTTGGAGGAGGGAAAGGTACTAGGGTAATGTTTGGATCGTCTTAAGTTTGAGTCTTAATGTCTTGTGTCTTAAGCGCTAAGACAAAAAAACTAAATAAGATTGTTTGGTACGCAATAACAACATGTCTTAAGCGCTAAGACGTCTTGTTATTTAAGACGAAATTATCTTAATTCTAGGAGCTCAAAATCCAGCTCCTGGAATTAAGACCCCAACATCTTAAGCGGTAAGACATTTCAGGACTTTAAAATAATTTTAAAATTTCCGTAATAACCCCCACCAATATCAACGATTGGAGCCCTAATCTCCCTATCTCTGTCATTTCTATCTACCCTTACAAAAGAGGCAAAGTTGCCAAGTTTTTTCAACCAACCATTGTGGGGCCCACCCAAAGTATTATAATAAAATATAATAATAATATATTATTATTATATCATAATAATAATAATATAATATCTTTTTCACCCAACCATTGTAGGGCCCATCCAAAATATTATAATAAAATATCATAATAATAATAAAATATCTTTTTCACCCAACCATTGTGGGGCCCAACCAAAATATTATAATAAAATATAATAATATATTATTATTATATCATAATAATAAAAATATGATATCTTTCTCACCCAACCATTGTGGGGCCCACCCAAAATATTATATCTATCTATCCATCTTATACAAACTTTTTCACTACACCATTGTGGGGCCCACCCCCAAATATTATAATATAATATAAAAATATATTATTTTGAGAAATTACAAAAATTTTCACTACACCTTTGTGGGGCCCACCCCAAAATATTATAATGCAAACTTTTTCACTACACCATTGTGGGGCCCACCTCCAAATATCTGCTATCTACTATCTACTATTTACTATCTACTACTATTATAAAAGAGTGGAAAGTTGCAAACTTTTTTCACTACACTATTGTGGGGCCCACCCCCAAATATTATAATATAATATCATAATATATTATTATGAGAAATTGCAAACTTTTTCACCACACCTTTGTTGGGGCCAACCCTAAATATTATAATGCAAACTTTTTCACTACACCATTGTGTGGCCCACCCCCAAATAGTATCATATAATATAATAATATATTATTATGAGAAATTGTTAACTTTTTCATTACACCATTGTGGGGTCCACCCTTAATATAATAATATATTATTCTGAGAAATTGTAAACTTTTTCACTACACCTTTGTGGGGCCCACCCTAAAATACTATAATGCAAACTTTTTCACTATACCATTGTGGGCCCACCCCCAAATATTATAATATAATATAAAAATATATTATCATGAGAAATTGCGAACTTTTTCACTACACCTTTGTGGGGCCCACCCTAAAATATTATAATGTAATCTTTTTCACTACACCATTGTGGGGCCCACCCCCAAATATAATAATATGATATAATAATATATTATCATGAGAAATTGCAAACTTTTTCACCACACCTTTGGTGGGGCCAACCCCAAATATTATAATGTGAACTTTTTCACTACACCTTTTTTTATCATTTTGGTGGTCGTTATAGTGATGTGTCTTTAGTCCTTTTATAAGCGAACTATTATTAAAGTTTATGTAATAATGTTGGTGATTATGACGTGGAACATGCATTGTGATAGTTAAAACATGATTTTTTTTTAAGTTTAAAAAAATGAGTATAGAGTGTACTGGACATTGTCCGAGTCAAAAGAAACAAATTTATGTTACAGATGTTTTTCAGGCTTAAATCCATTTTTTTAAATGACAAAAATTACCCTTAACTTAAGACATAGATAAGATGCATTACTAAACAGTCTTATTCAATTCAGATCTCATCACGTTCAGGTGTTGCCAAACGATCTTATTACAGAACAGTTAATCAGATCTTAAACTTGCAGCTCTAATAAGATCTTAAATTCACAGATCTTTTTCAGACAGATTAAGACGTCAAAACATTAAGACGATCCAAACAAGGCCTAGGAGTATAACTTGCCTACACTTTTTTGTGGTGTCCACCTTGATGCACGTCAATCAAAGGGCCAATGTGGCATTAGAAGTTATTAATAGGGATTAGGGTTATATACTGAGCGATCCTCTATTTAATTTAAGGACAGGAACTTTTATAGATGATCGCCACTTCTAGTACACATAAAAAGTTTCCGGTCCAACCCTAACCTTGTCATTAGCATGTATCAACGTGGTCGTATAAAAAGTTTTACCACATGCCATGCAGGCCATGGGGACTTTTTGATACGCCATTGTGACCAATGCGGCTATGCCACATGTTAGATGTAACCCATTTGATGGAATTTTGAATCTGAATTGTGCTATTGGTAGGCAGTTGCTGACATCATCCTCTGGAAGAACAAGAGCTTATCTGCTGTCGTTTTGGCTGCTGTCACGGTGATATGGTTTCTATTCGAAGTAGTGGAATACAATTTTGTCACTCTTGTTTGTCACAGATCCATTGTTATTTTGCTCGCTACTTTCGTCTGGTGTAATGGGGCTGCACTTCTTCGACGGTAACTTGTTCATGCACATGGTATGATAAGCAGTGGCGGATTCAGGATTCAAACTCACTGGCGATACGATTAAGTAGTGAGGGTCCGGGGGCAACGCCCCTGGATTTTTTTTTTTTTTTTGTTATTTATATGGAACAAATATAATATAATAGTTTTAAGCAATAAAATAAAGAAATAGTTATTTGTCACAATTGTTCCACACAGTCATTTAGGGAAGAATAAGGCACATGCGCTGATGCACACTTTGGGTGAATCACACGATGCTGATTGGTGAGGAGCTTATGTTCTGAGTCGGCGAGTCGGTGAAGGTAAAGGAGAGCTGGAGAGGACGGTATACTCTGCAGTCTTTACCTTTGATGCCCTAATAGTTAAAGAATGGGCTTAATATTTTTTACTGGGGGCCTGATTACATGTCTTTGGGGGCCTACTTACATTGGGTCTAAAATATTATATATATTTATTTTTTTTTTCCAAAAATTCACTGGGGGCTCAGCCCCCAGTGAATGCATACTGCATCCGTCACTGATGATGAGTATGTTATTCATTTCAAAAATCCATGAGAATTCAAGTATTTCTTTCTTTATAGAAGACAAAAGTACTTTACATTAATTGGAAGAAATTAACTAGGATGAAGGAGAGGGAAATCTCATGATTTGGTTGGCTCCATTTTTTTTATTTTTATTTATTTTTTTAGTTTTAATTGGAGAGAATGAAAGTGAGTAACTGTGGGTTGGCCCTGTTTTTCCCAGTTTATGGAGTAAATTCATTTACCATATGTATTAGGCAGTGAAACACGCTCTCCACCTTCAGAAAAGGTTTGTCATTTTTATCTTGATTTAGAAAGGAAAGTCGCATTGAACGAGTTAATATTAATAGGTTCCTCATAAATATATATATATATATATATATGAGAAGGTGACTGTAAATTTCTCACATCCGAATGTAAAAAGTTTTCCACCCCATCATGAATGATTTTGATCCCTCAACTCTGTTACATTTTACCCCACTACATACATAAATAAATAAATAAACTTTGTTATATTTAAACCTTTCGCTACTTCTTTCCTATTTAAATGATAAAAAAGACAATTGTCAGTAATATTTTCTTTTTTCCTCTTAAATTTTTTTTTTTTTTGGGTATTCCAACTAGGGCTGGTCCCTGTAAAACTTAACATGCAAGGTAACAAAAACTTGCACATGCCAAGGGGTGGATAACTCAAGCATCTGAGATTGTAGGAACTCACAAACCCATCCATGCAAGATAACAGGTACACATGCAAGAGAGGTAAGGGGACCAGATTTCACGAAACTAAAACTGGCACTTCTTACAAGATAACAGGTACACATGCAAGAGAGGTAAGGGGACCAGATTTCACCGAACCAAAACTGACACTTCTTACCACTTAGGTAAGACGTCATTCTTAAAAAAAAAAAAAAAAAAACGTAGCAACATTCTCCAGCTGATGCAAAGTGATGCTTTTGTTCTGCCTTTGAAAGTAAAAAAATTGCAATTTCTTATTATAGTGATGTGCTCTTTTGCCTTTAGGTGGACCCGACTAATAAAGAAATTAAAGTAACTGATTATTATATAAAACCTAGTTCTAGTCAAAGACTAATAAACAAACAAAGTAAGTAAATTCTAATAAAAAAAAGGTAACCACCACTGGGCCATGCCTCCGGTGTGACGCATCGGAAGTCAGTGATGACTAGTAACATTAATGAGCTGAATTTTTGTGATAAAACCCAATGGTGAATTCCATATGAATATCGGATATGTAGCACCACATAATACGAATGGGGATTGTAATTTTCTTTCCCCTGACCAGATCTCTGTAAAAAGTTTTGTTTGGCTGACTACATAATACAAATAGGGATTCACTAATTTTCCCTTTCTGGTCATTTTCAATTCTGTGTGTGAGGCAGAAAACACATCCAATCACGGCTTGGTCTTTGATTGAATGGTTGGTTATGTTCGCAAATTGGCAAAACTTGGTACAATTTTTCTTATTCAAGACAAGATTATTTTTCAACTTGGAGCTCTAGTTTAAAATAGAATTTATATTTTTAGACAAATATATATAGGAAAATATTCATGTGCATCCATCCCTCATCATAGGGTGAGTGACACTTATATAATTGGAAATATTAATGTGCAAAAGATGAAAAGTCATATATGACCATATGCAGAAAAATAATGTTCATAGTGAACTCGGTGATTGACAAGGCTAACATGTTCATATCGGTAGTTGGATTATTGATTGTTTATTTACTTTGTATTTAGAGAGCCTCCACATCATCCTGTCCGAATCCCAGTTTAAAGAAGTTGCTTTGGCTTTCCATTCCAAACAAAGGGTCTTCATAACCATCCTCTTTGACATTGCAATATGGAAGGACCTGAAATTGTTCCTTCCGGTAATTCTACTTCTTCCATTTCCACGGATATATCTTTTCCGCTTACTCTTCCTATGTAAGACCCCACCCCGAGTTAATCAAGATTAACTCTAATTAATTACAATTAATGCTAATTAATCAAGTCTAATTAGACTAATGATGGTTAATGACCCAACTCAATGAGATTAGTCTCAAATGAACTTAATGAAATGATAATGAAGGGAATTAGATAGATTGAATGAGATCTAGACTCAAACTAAGGAAACAAGACCTTTTTCGTAAATACGTATTTTGTCGAATACGGAAACTCTTGATACCAACACGTGTATCTTGACGAGTACGTTAACTTTCATAATAGGCTCGAAGTCATCCGACGAGTATTGACTCAAGTGAGCCTCCATTTAACTTGAATTGGAAATAGTGGTGAAATGAAGGGTCGAGTTGCAAAATACCCTTATAAGCATTGAAATGAACCCTTGAATTCATTCTACTTCATTTCATTCAAGAGAAACCCTAGGCACCTCCCTTCCCCCATTTCTCCTTCCATCCTTCTTCATCAAGAGAGAGTGAGAGATTGGAGTGTCTAAAGCAAGTTTTGAAGAAACATCATCTTCCTCATCTTCTTCCTTAGCTGGTCTTCCATTGTGGAGTGTTTGGAACTTGAAAGGAAGGCTCAAGAGCTCCCTACTCACATCACAAGTAAGTACTTAGGGCTTTCAAGGATTTTCCAAGTTATAATGAGTGATTAGACATGGTTTCTAGCCGATTAGCTCATAGGATAGAGTTTCTTGTGTTTTATGGAAATAAGGTTTGGATTTGGGGATTTCTCACCTCAAAGTCAAGCTATCAAGGGATTTCTTGCTAATAGGCTTTAAAGGCAAGTATAAATGTTCATTTATGATTCAAATGCTAGTCTATAAGTTTCTTTGAGTTATAAAGATGGGTTCTCTAACCCTATTGTTAGAAATGGAGATTTTATGGATTTGTTTGAGCTCTATGGAATTTATGATGTATTAATGATAGAATAGAAGTGCTATTTGTGTATTAAATGATGAATGAAGGGAGGATGGAAGATCCTTAAATGTGTTTGCAAATGGTGGTTGAAATGAATGCATGAAGGAGTGAATGTTCGGAGTTCCAGAAATGGAGTTCTGGACAGTTCGCTCGAGCGAACCAGTTACTGTCTGATGCGAAAAGTGTCTGCACGAGCGAACTTTAGGTGCGCTCGTGCGATGAAGGTTCTGTTTGGGTCCGCTCGAGCGAACTTGGATCCACTCGAGCGAACCTGATACTGGCCAAACACGAAATTGTAAGCAAAAATTTGGCCAATCGATCGGACCGTTAGGGTCCGATCGATCGAGGGACTCAGTTTGAGTCCAGTGGATTTTGATATTGAGGGTGGAAAATTTTTGGGGACTAAATGCACATATTAAATGTAAATGTGATGTCCATCGAAAATAACACGTGCATTTAGTAACTAATAATTACACCTAGAATTTGTCTAAATTTGGGATAGAGACAAATAGGACCATGAATGATTAATGATTCATCTAATCCCCTTGAGTCTATAATGACTGCATACAATGAACCACTGAACAATGAATAAATGCAATGAATTATTGAATAATGAATAAATGCAATGAATAATGAATAATCTTGCTGCAGCAGATGATTGGGGTGTTCCGGAGCTCCGTGGTGATGCCAGTGATCTCTGATCAAGACACTGGTAGATCCCACATATAGACTGAAAAGTCAATGAATTGATAAACCATGTAAAGGAAACTGAAACAATATTGAAGCCTCGGCCATGAACGGTTTGCCCTTCCGCCTTGTGGTTACTTAAATTGATTAAACGAAAATAAAATAAAGCCCAGGCCATGAACAGTTTGCCCTTCCGCCTTGTGCTTAAGTTTCTTCCGTTGGAAGACACGAAATGAAACGAAATGAATGAAATGAATTGAATAATGCTTCATTTGGGAAGACATTAAACTGAATGATAGTAACACTATTGTAATTGTAAATTTAGCCATTGAGTATCAATGGGCTACACTGTACAGGATATTCCATTAACTTAGATGTAATTGTCTAGAGTTGTTATATTGATAATGGACAAGTTTAGCATGTGTTATCATAAATGTGTTTATACATTGCTGAACCGTCGTGTTCATAGTGTTATTGATGGCATTACAGGCCCAGTTGCCCATCCCGGCCTTGCAGAGGCCGCGCCGCGTGCGGAGGAGGCCCGTCCGTTACCTCCAGGAGGTTTAGCGGAGTGGACATAGTTCGGAGGGCGTGGATTTTGAATGTTTTGGAGATTATTTTGTGAATCATTTGATAGATATTTTGTATATCATTTTGAGATGTAATTAGATGTCCCCTGCATTGTATTGTGAATATGCAGTGGTGGACTTCATTGGATTATATTTTTGTATATGGGAACTTTACTTGTAATGTAAAGTCAATTATTGTCAATGTATATATATGTTTCCGCAAAAATGTACATTTAACAGGTATGTATGTTAGATCCCTTGTGAGTCTTCGTCTTAACTTCGGTTAATTCGAGATTTACGGGAGTAAGTATGATGACATCGCGATCCGGGTTAGGCCCCGATTAGTCCGGTCTCGGGCCCGGGTCGTGACATCCTATTACTTCGGGCAATTGCTTTATTATGGATACTATCAACAGTGGGAAGTTATTGCAGCTCCTTAAGTCTCCTATATTTTGGTTAAGATACAAGAAAGACTTTCATTTATCTCACTTCATAGAACATAAATCCTATACGGAAGACCAATGATGATATGTCACTTGCATGAGATTTTCATCATTATCTGATCATGTGGAACAAAGACCCCTAGTTGTGTTTTTTAGAAGGGACCATGTTAGAACAATGCCGAGATTCAGCTAAAGAAAAATTCCATATGGGTCCCCCTGTCCTGATTTGTGAGTTACTGAATCTTTGTTGTTGAATTTGGAACTAGTCTTTCTGTGCATCCAAACCCTTCAAGCTCTGTATGGCCATTATGAGGATGAGGTAGATTATCTAGCAGGACGAGGAAGTCGCAAACTAAAGAAGGCGTACAGGAAATTTGATTCGAAGGTTATGGACAAAATACCGAGGGGACCAGTGAAGGAGAAGAAATCCAAGTGAACAAAATGCTAGAACTATAGAGATGATTGTTAATTCCTTGTTCGGTCGCATAAATGCAATTTGATTTCCATCATTCTGTTGGCTAAAAGGGGTGATCTTGGACGAGTGATTTTTCTTTATATTATGATTTAATCCAATGTAAGCCTAAGTTGTCATGCATGTCATAGATAACTTGGCTTTAAATTTGGCAAGTTGAATTATTAAACTGACCAAGTTTGGCTTCGGTGATGATTACGCTGATGATAATGATAAAGATGATGTTGATGATGATGATTAGGAAAACATGGGTGGGGCAGAACATAATTTAAAGAACATTTAGCGGTACACATTCTTGAAACAGAGTATAAAAAAGTCTTGGGTTATTACTTATTTATCACCATTTATTTTAGTATTGTTGTTTGGTTGTGGGATTGGATGTTCTGGGCTCGAGGTTCTGTAATCAAAAGTCGTCATTATTCTTCATATCCACAGCTAATTGTTTATAATTATAGTTATTAATCTCTAGACTCGTGACATTTATATTGTATGAGGCCGATATTCTCTTGCGCTCCTCCTATCAGCACAATTGGGCCCCGTGAAATTCAAGGTTAACCTCTTCATAAGGTAATATGAAACTGTATACCAAGAGAGACAACACAAACGGGAAGAGGAAGCCCACACTGTGGGAAGGGAGAGGACACAAGTGGGAAGATTAGCAATGGCATACACAGGGATTGATCCATCGGCAGCTGGGTGACGTAGCCAACTAACTAAGCAACTGGGGATACTCATGGGCCAGGCCAGGCCAGCCCACACCTGATCCAGGCCCAACCTCTTTGGGCTGGTCTTGGAGTAAGTAATAATAAGCCCAAAGCCCACCCCGGGTGCCCACCTAATGAGTGCTTTTTAAAATTAGTGTACAATATTTTCGAAACAATTGGTAGAAAGCCCAGTTGAGCCTGGCCTGTCCCTGCCCAATTGACTACGTGGGTAGGCAAGGACCTGACTCTGTAGACCTTGTTGCGCTAGGGCCAGGCTTGGGCCTGGATACTCCTCCGCCCTCCCCAGCCCAGCCCAGCCCACGAACACCCCTAGGAGCTACCCCTTGTAGTCAATTAAATCAGCATGCTATTCAATGGAATGGCCCTCCAACTAGAATGATGTCCACAAGCTTTACTTTAGTAGTATCAGAGGCTATCGACCCCATTAGTTGGGCCACAAGTGTGTCCACTGGAGCCTCAACGGCTCTGTTGACTCAGTCAACAAAAATATCAGTGACCGCAATATCATATTTATTCAAGAACTGTGATATAAGGAGAGCCACTTTAACAGTAATTCAGGACAAAAATAGATATATACTGTATGTGATGGAATCTTGATATACCAGATAACGAATACAAGTGCAAAAACTGTAGTTTATGGAGACCAGCAGCGTCGCAGTATGCTCTCATTCATTTAGTGCTTCACCTTTTTTTAATATCAAATGTGGACCCAAATCCAGATTCATCCCTATATTCATTTTAAATATGGTCCTGTAGCACAATAGAACGGTTCTGGGTCCCAAGCCTAGGACCCAAAAATATATATACCCAAATATATTTAATTGGATCTTGCCGATTTCTCATATTTTAAATGACACTTAAATATTAAAAATATACTATAATAATACACATAATTTGTTATATCTAAACTGGGCACATCATCATCATATTTGGGTTTGTTGGGCATGACACCCAGAAGCTATTCCTAGTCAGTTCCCAACTGAGTTGAGTTGGCTTAATCTTACTCAGGCGACCATGGCGTGTTCTAAAACAATGGAGCCACAGCAAGAGGTTGCCCCAAAAGTCTCTCATTCCAAAAGGCCCTCACATCCAAAGAGTTCCCCCAACACTTTTTAGATGGTTGCTTTTATTCCTTTCTTCACCCTCTCTCTTACGCCTCTGTTCAAAAAAGGTTCATGATTTCTTGCCTCGGAGACTTTGGGACATCATCTCTTCATCATGGCCCGCCCATATCACTGCACTTGATTGCTCAATAGCTAGGACCATCAGATCAGATTTAGTATTATCCATACAGTTGGAAGGGCCCAGCACCCTCTAATTAGACTTCATTGATTACATATCAGAATACCATACTGACTGAAGCATCAAGGGTTCTATTTTAAATAAATTATTGACAAAAATAACAACTTGAAAGATGTACAAAAGCAGACTGTATGCATCTTTGTTGTGATTTTAGGCCCAACCTTGCGTTCGCGGTCCTTATCTGCGAATCTCCACCATACGGGTAGCAGGCGCTTGATGATCAGTGTGGTCCGCCTGACCGGCCCCTTATATCATGCATCATGGTGCAAAAATAATGATAAAACGCGCCATCTCAGTGATGAGGATCATTCAATCGAACTGTTTGGTTCCACTGTGATTAATGGACCAGGGGCCAAAATCTGTATCAGCCTGCAAAAATGATGGTACAAAAAAAATGACCCACATTCCACATATTATGGGGAAAAGGGTCATTCCTTCAGAGGCCTCTCATTGATGGTCATGATCACAGTTGAATTAGCGCCTTTTCACGGTGGAGATTGATGCATGAGACAGCGTCGCTTGCTCATCCGGGCCGCTAACTGGACCTCTTTTGACGTATCCAAATTCCTTGATCCATTGCTGAAATCGGTGTCTGAAAATGATGATGATGCGATGTAAACTCTATCTTCTGATCTGCGATGAACATGGCCCACAACGCGGCGGGCCGCTCGCCACCCAATTTGGCAAGGCAGTTTGATGCAGCACCAGAGAATGGCCAAGGGGCAGCATAGACACAGGAGACATGCACTGCAGATGCATTCGGAGGTACCATTGCAGCATTGCTCATCCTCTCCGTTGTGAGATGATGAAGAATCCTTTGTTTCCATGTGTCAATGTATGTACCTCTTCTCCTACATCACAACTTTATACTATCTCTCTTCATTCCATGTGCGGTTGTGTGCTTCTTTTCTCTCCTTTTGAGAAATCCCAATACATTGGTCCCAGGGGTGGCAATTCCTGGTAGCCCACTATAACCCTATACAAACCCAAATTGGCAATTTAGGTTTTGGGCTCACCCTTTCAGTTTTGTGTTGGGTTCGGTGAATCCATCCTTCTTATTTGACCTGCTAACCTGATCATATTAAAGCCCAACCAACTTATAGAATTTGAACCTGTGGTCCGCAGTTCTCAACCCGACATGTAACCTGCTCGACCCGATTAGCACCCCGAGGTCCCACTATGGGTTCTAAGGCCCAGAGCCCAAAATTGCTGTGATAGGATCACCCAAGCCGTCTGGTGTCGGTAAGGGGCACCATGTCCCACTGTCATGGTATTGACTTGATGGTGTGACCCAACCAAAAGAAAGATCATGAAAACAAAGGTGTAGAATAATTTAGCATGGAAATATACCTGGTCGGGTCAGGTGTAGGGTAAGATTGGTTTGGTCGGCGTGCATCACGATGGACGTAGCGAATCTATGGTTCCTGTTTCACTTTCACTTTTTATCTAAATCTAAATGGTAGATGGCTTGCACATGCAAGATTCTTGGAGAAGGTCAAGTGGAGGTGATCGCTTTTTCAAAGGCCAAGTTTTGACTCGTTTAAGCTTGCGAGTCAGTAACGAGTGGGTTAACTCTGTTGACTAGGAGTTCAACTTATGTTGGGTTCACTTGCGTTGCAATGATCTGACCCTATTAAAAAAGTTCTAGTCGCCTGTTCTGTTTCGGGTGATGGGCTCAGGCCTCGATTATGAAGCTGAAAGAATTCACGTCAGGCAGGGGCGACCCAGGAAATATGCACGGGCCCACTGTGTAGTGTAAAAGAAAATGTATAAAATTTCCAATATAGGCTCAAGCCTCGATTATGAATGCAGGAATTATGGAAATTCATCAGGCTAAAAGTTTCTTTTCATGTGATTTGAAACTATAAATTCTTGCAACAAAAAGAGCATTTAAAAAAATCGTAAAATTACGTTATAAATCCCCAACAAGTCTAATTTTTTTTCAGAAATGCCTTTAACCAAATAAGCCCTCAAGTGAAAAAGAGTCCGAACGATTCTTATATCCGATCCACTCTATTTTCTGCACTATATAGCCACCCATGATTAAGTTACCCACATCCCTTACCAACATTAAGGTCTCGTAAATTGCCACAAGCCCAAATTTTACACTTGTCCAATCATTACTCACCGTTGGATTGAAAGCAAAAAACTCAATATCTTCTAAAACTATATCACATGAGTGCCAAAGATCAAGAGGTTAGGATGATTGATAGCGTTAATATTTTGTATGCCTCTAGGCCTCATTGAGATCCTTCATGCCCCCACCTCCCCATGGTTTGCATGGCCTTAGGCTAAAAACCATTTTGTATATATATATATATATATGTATATATATATATATATATGTATATATATATATATATATATATATGTATATATATATATATATATATATGTATATATATATATATATAGGGGGATATTCATGTGCATCTATCCCTCACCAAAATTGGTGAGGGACACCCATTTTGGGGTTGTTTCAAGTACAAGAGGGAGGTACAAAGTACCCCTCTTGTACCACTCTTGTACTTGAAACACCCCCAAAAGGGGTGTCCCTCACCATTTTTGGTGAGGGATAGATGCACATGAATGTTCCCCATATATATATACTAGTCATTGCCCGTGCCTAAAGGCACAGCGCACCACGATCGGAGCACAACTAAATCTAATTACTCTTCTTTTGACCACCTAACAACTAACACCGCCCATAATTTAACAAATTTAACTCAAATTTTATATGTGGCCCATTGGATCAATCAGCTTCAAATCAAGCCCAGCTGGATTTTATTTTTTTAGGTAAAACAGCCCAACCAATTGGACCTTTGTTTAACCACCATTGAATACCAGAAGTGGCCCACTACTATAAGCAGTCTATTTTAATTGCATGCAAGCCACGTTTACATCTGCTACCAAAACAATCCAAGTTAGCCCAGATTCCACAATCCGTGAAAAACAGCATATATATGTGAAGGGGCAAACTGGTAAGTTGTGGGCCCAAATTCCACACCGTTCAATCACTCAATTGCAATCATAGCCATGTGTTTAATCATGTCTTTACTTGCAAGGAAGTTTTGAAAAGATAATGGCACGTTTCGTAATTTCATAGAAAACCAAGGACACTCCCATATGCTCTGGGAAAAGATAATGGCATGTTTCGTAATTTCACAGAAAATCAATGGCACTCCCGTATCCTCTTGTCCTTAGTAAAAAGTTACTGCCCCTTTGTTTTCAAATAATTACAAAATTACCAAGCTCTTGAATCCATTCTCAGCCCTAGGATTTATATACAAAAATATGTACATAAATCCAAGGGTCCAAAATGTCCAGGGATTCAAATACTGCTCTCCCTTATTATATACTAGTCATTGCCCGTGCCTGAAGGCACAGCGCACCACGCTCTGAGCACAACTAAATCTAATTACTCTTCTTTTGACCACCTAATAACTAACACCGTCCATAATTTAACAAATTTAACTCAAATTTTCTATGTGGCCCATTGGACCAATCAGCTTCAAATCAAGTCCAGCCAGATTTTATTTTTTTAGGAAAAACAGCCCAACCAATTGGACCCTTGTTTAACCACCATTGAATACCAGAAGTGGCCCACTACTATAAGCAGTTTAGTTTAATTGCATGCAAGCCACGTTTGCATCTGCTATCAAAACAATCCAAGTTAGCCCAGATTCCACAATCCGTGAAAAACAACATATATATGTGAAGGGACAAACTGGTAAGTTGTGGGCCCAAATTCCACACCGTTCAATCACTCAATTGCAATCATAGCTGTGTATTTTATCATATCTTTACTTGCAAGGAAGTTTTGAAAAGATAATGGCACGTTTCGTAATTTCACAGAAAACTAAGGACACTCCCATATCCTCTGGGAAAAGATAATGGCAGGTTTCGTAATTTCAAAGAAAATCAATGGCACTCCCGTATCCTCTTGTCCTTAGTAAAAAGTTACTGCCCATTTGTTTTCAAATAATTACAAAATTACCAAGTTCTTGAATCCCTTCTCAGCCCTAGGATTTATGTACATAAATCCAAGGGTCCAAAATATCCATGGATTCAAATACTGCTCTCCCTTATTATATAGATATATATATATGCCCCCACCTCTCCATGGTTTGCATGGCCTTAGGCCAAAAACCATTATATATATATATATATATATATATAGGGAAGTGCTTCTATGAGAAACATTCTCACCAACTTCGTGAGAGATGGATGGGGGCCCTCATTTCCATATCCACTCTCACCAACTTAAATACAAGGACCCCCAACTTAAATGTGAGGGCCCCCACCCATCTCTCACCGAGTTAGTGAGAGTGTCTCTCATAGGTGCACTTCCCATATATATATATATATATATATATATGGGAGGTCTTCATATGCATCCATCCCTCACCATTTTTGGTGAGGGACACCCCTTTTGGGGGTGTTTCAAGTACAAGAGAAGTACAAGAGGGATACTTTGTACCTCCTTCTTGTACTTAAAACACCCCCAAAAGGGGTGTCCCTCACCAAAAATGGTGAGGGATGGATGCATATGAATATCCCCCTATATATATATATATATATATACGGCCAATGCTCTTTTAAGCTTAAGCTTAGGATAAGATTCCGTAAGCTAATGCTTCTGGGGCCCATCCATGGTCCATCTAAAGGGACCAAGCACACGAGCCTCCTAAATTGCACATGCCCACCAACTTTTAGTCAGATCCAAATTTACTAAACCGTTGGATCGACAATACACCGATCCGAATGAACTATTGACCATTAAACTTTTGGTGCCTAGATGGAGATGATAGAAACCACGGTTGTGGCTGATTTTTTACAGGAATGAGGGTCCTAGGGAGTCCTTGAAACCCCCCCACCCTCATGCCCATATGGATCCTCAAGTGGGCTCCACCACGCAATTGAGCTTACTTCAGCTTATCTTATCCTAAGCTTTAGCTTAAGAGAGCTGGCCCCTATATATATATATATATATAGAGAGAGAGAGAGAGCGGGGGGGGGGGGGGGTGGCCGGGCTCTTCTAAGCTGCGGCTTAATTTATCCAAAACTGAAACAGTGCTAGTCCCACAAATCAAAGTCGATTATCTCTGATTTTAGCATGATGATTGTCTCCAAAATCAAGATAAATTAAATCAAAACTGAATTTTTCAGTTCCATCATGTAAAAAAAAATAAAGATAATCGACTTTGATTTGTGGGATCAGCACTATTTCAGCTTAGGAGAGCCTTGCTCATATATGTGTGTGTGTGTGTGTGTGGAAGATTCTCCTATGAAAGTAACTCTCATGGTACTATGAGAGAAAGGGTGGGCGGTATGGATCTCATAAAATGAGTTTATTATGAGTGGATGGATTCTAATCATCAAGGCCAAGGGGCTTGCAAGATTAGGGAGGCAGTTGGTGTGATGAGGTTAGATTGATCAAAGATGAATCCCACATGTAGAGGACAGGCAATTGATTACATCCACCATACACAAAGCTCCACATGTACATGTACATGGCATTTTTTTGTTTAGTTTTTTTTTTCTTTTTTATTTTTTTGTTCTGCTTTTTATTTAGACATGATTTATCAGATCCTAAGCATAACTAAAGTTGGTTTTTTTCATTTTCATTTTTGCTCTGACTGCTCAATGCGAGGAAGTAATACTTTCAAGGGAGACGAGTTCAAGTAATCTCCCATTCTGAGAATGGCGCCTTACCTACCCCCCATGTGCGAGTCCTTATTACGTTGCATGTTTGAATTAGTCCTCCTTGCATGTGTGAGTTCAAATTACCTCATATGTGCCAGTTGTCCACTCTTACATGTGGGAATTCCTATCTCACATGAGCAGGTCTCTCAACGACCAACCTTAGCCGGAATACCCAAAAAAAAAAAAAATCTTCATTTCCTAGTTCTTTTTCAATGTTTAAGAGCCTAGTTTTCTTATGATGTTTTCCTACATGTAACCTCCGTGTTTCTTCCCCACCATAAAAAAAAAAAAAAAAAAAAAAAGAAAAGAAAAAACAAAAACCTCCTTATTTTTCAATTATCAAGCTTATTACTGTCGTTCCAAATAAAAGATTTCTGCACTTTTATAGGCCTTCGAGTCATGATTTAACTGTTCAAACCCCAATACAAGAAGATTCATTTCTTGAATCCTCTCCCATGAGAAATATGTAAAGATAAATAAATAAATGCGCAAACAACTTAATTCCACTTTATGCTGTTATACTCTCTTGCACTTTTGTGCCCACCAATCCATAATTCGAGCCATTGGTTGTCCCTTGCCCCTTGCTTACCCGCTCCTGATGATTTCCGGGCTATTGTCAGGGGCCGTAGGGACCAGTTTGGCTGTAAGACCAAGATACCCTATAATATCAAAAAAAAGAAAAAAGAACATATTTCGAACCATTGGTTGTGTTTGAGACCCACCATTTCTACGTGGGAGAGTTTTGGAGTCTTACAGCCAACTAAATTATTGAAATGATGAGATAGATCCCTTCCTCTTCTTGCCCCTTTTGCTCATATATGCTAGTATTTTTTTTTTTTTGAATTCTACATATATTTATAAATATAATTAAAATAAGGGGTTTTGGCATATTAATCCTCCTTAAATTTAGTCTTCTCAATTTCATGACTAAAACTTTGATAATGTCACCAGAGTCTCTTGACTCCATTGGGCTTTAAGATTTTTTTCTTGCCCAGATCCCATCATATCATGGTATAGTCCCATGATATCATAAGATTTATCAAATTTTGTATAATACATGTTTAGCAACTAGTAATCAAACTTATTTATTTAGAACACGAAAAATGACATTCTATGAAAAGTAAATACACATCTGACTACCATTTCTCGGGTTCTATCATTCGAAAGAATTTCTCCTGCATACGCTGCATAAAAGCCATGATATCGTTGGACAATCCCATGATATCAAGAGATTTATCAACTTCCGTTACATACACGGTTCCCATGATATCATAGAATTTAGGGGGAAAAGGTTTATTAAAAATATTAACCAAAGTCGGGCAACTCAAGTGATATTATCTGAGTTTTGGTCATAAAACGGAAAAAATTGATTTTAAAAAAGATTAATATGTCAAAACTCCGTATAATAAATGTTTAAGAAAAATAAATTATATGTGAAAATGATATAAACATGGTTCTTGCAAACAAAAGTTATAATATATTCCATGTAAAATTCATGTGCAGATCCCATGTGTAAAAATCAAATGACGTCCCCTCACGAAATCCAAGAAGCTCCTTGGTGGAGTCCACTGATCCAGCACAAAATGAATTCCCTCCTTCCATATGAGCTCTCCCACTGCAAAGACACGTGATGAAGCACTTGTAGTTGTTAAAACCATTTAAGCTTAGAGGCCCACTGACAGATGGTTGTGCCCTTTTAATTCAGAATGAGATGTATGAAGCCCCACTTGCGGCCAAGGATGGCATGACTAAGCGTCCCGCAACTAGGTTGGCCAATGCTGCAAACGGTTGATAGCCAAAATTTCCAGCCACAGATTACATTAGTACGGATCATTTCTTGTTGAGATTTTAGCTACTAAGGCTGCCTTGGAAAGATTTGCAGAAGAAATAATGTCAGTATCAGTCTTCGGACTTTATTGATAAAAGTAAGAGTGGGATCCTCTGCTGCCAGGGTTGATGATGGGTTGGGCAGTAACTGCTATTAGGGGCGGGTTTGGTGGTCACTCCTATTCTGCAGCTAGAGTTGATGATGGGTTGGGCAGTCACTCCTATTACGGGGCGGGTTTGGCGGGGGAATATTAATCGGATTTGAGATGAGTGCCAGGTTCCACTCAAAAGCTTTCAAACTCTAATAGCACAAGTTCATGTAATGAGCAATGCAAATTCCCAAGAGGTCACACGTTCAAACTGTGACGATGATTTGGGTAGTCTTGATACACTCCTATTCGGGGCGGGTTTAGCTGTGGGATGATCACAGATAAGTTGGTTAGACTCGACGAAGCACGTACGTGTTTGTGAAGGGCTCGTGGCCAAACTGGATACTAGTTTAAAGCTAAATTATCTATCTAGTAACAGCCTGTTTGGTAATTCTAGTTCGATTAACAAAACCTAATTAAATTAATTTCTACGATATCTAGAATAGAAGATCTATTTTTCAAGTTATAATTTGCAATTAGTTCATGATAGAGTGTTTATAAGTATAGGATCCACTTTTAGGAATTGTGATAGATAGGGCATACGTACCTTTTAGAAATTGCAATGCAGAGCCCATCCTATGTGTCATTTGAAGATTTTAAGAGGCCAATTTTGTCTAGGAAGCTATTTTTTGGAAGTTCTAATCTAATTAATAAGAGCTAATTAGCTTAAGGTCTAAAAAATAAATCTCTAATTTTTAAATTTTATTATAAAAACTCTTATTTGATGAGGTGATTGGAGCTCGTCTTTATGAGTTATCGCAATTGGAGGCTTGGAGCCCACCTTTCTATAAATTATGTTGTAAAATCCGCCATTTGTGTTGACCCATTTTTAGGAATTGTGGTAACTGGGGCCTGCCTTTAAATCACGACGTAAAATACTCCATTTGCATCATTTTAAAAATTAATAAGGTCATCTTCATCCAGGATACAAGTCAATTTTGCAATGTCTTTGTCGATTCCTTTTAACTAAAAAAGCTCAAAAGGAATAGAGTAACCCTTCGTAAATTTATATCATTTTAAATATAAAAACTTTAATTATAAAGAAGTTCTAAGATTTTAAAATACTGTTTAGAGATTTATCAAACTTGCATGAAAGTTAAATGAATCGGATATTATTATTATATGTAATGGATATTATTATCGATCAAAGTCCCAAATAATGTCCACGAGTATAGGAATGATTTTTTTCTTCCTTTTTTTTTCTCTAATCGGGGTATCCAGGTCTCTTGGATCTCCTTGCTATATCTCCCGGGGTGGTGGCCTCCCTAGTTTCGACTCACCGCCACCGAGTACGTAGGTTGGATTAGAATAGCGTGGGTTTCCAACACATTGGCAGACCTTGATGCGCTGAGACCTCCAGATAGTCACGGAATGACCCAGCCAACGGTACTACCAAGCTTTAATAGTATAGGACAGAATCGTTGATTTCAGATTAGATATCAATACCGACAGTTCCTCTCCTCTAGTAGGCTCACAGGGGTGACAGGTTTGATTTTTTGCTCTCTCTTTATAATGAAGCAGTGCAGATCACATTGGCAGACCTTGATGCACCCAACACATTGGCAGACCTTGATGCGCTGAGACCTCCGGATAGTCACGGTATGACCCAGCCAACGGTACTGCCAAGCTTTAATAGTATAGCACAGAATTGTTGATTTCAGATTAGATATCAAGACCGACAGCTCCTGTCCTCTAGTAGGCTCACAGGGGTGACAGGTTTGATTTTTTGCTCTCTCTTTATAATGAAGCAGTGCAGATCACTGCTGCAGCAGTCTGAGTAGATGATAACTTCTACTAATAACATGCCATTGTGGTTGGTGGCTGCTTTAATACAGACTACAGTGGTGCGGGCATGGTTGAATGATTCATGGAAAAGTAAAGGTAAGTAACTGTAAAATGGGTGAAAGAAAATGTAAAAGATGGTCATGTAATAAAGAAAAAGCAGCAAAATAAAATTATATTTATTTTCAAAAGATAAAGTAATTTGAGGTGAGATAAAAAGTCAACAAGCGGAAAAGTTCCACTTCACTTGAATTTAATGACAGTAGGTAAAATAGAAGTAAAGTTTTGTGGAAGCATGAACTTTTACTTTTTCACTTGTTGTGACTATCCAAGCGTAATAAAGTAAAAGCTTGTTTCTATGCTTGAATTTAAAGATTTATTAAGAGATTTTTGAATTTCCACACATAGAAGAATTCCTTGATGCTTCCTTGAACTTGAGCATCCAGAAATTTCATCAAAATTTAAAAGGAGCTAGAAATTCTGAATTTTCAAAAGATATTTGAAACCTTTCAAGTGATGGAATTTTGAAAGGCATATAAAAAAATATGACATTTTCAAATGTAAGGGAATAAGGTGTCACATCATGTCCAAAAAACCTCAATACAATGAATTCCCTACTAAAGAAATAGGTTCTAGATCTTTAAGGAAAGAAATTAATTTCCTACATACCTAGCCTTTGCAAAATCAACATTGACTTATAAGTGTCACATTATGCATAAAGTTAAAGAGCGGTCAGTTAAAATAAATTGAGTAATGCTAGTTTATATGCGATTGGATGGTTGGTGTAAAGTAAGAAAATAAAAGATTTTAAAAAAGAGAATTGAACAAAGGGCACTTTATTATACATTGTGGGATCTAGTAACTCTAAGTATAATAAGTAGAAACATCTACTCTTGGGGCCAATTCAACTCCTCTTTCACTATACTCAAGTGCAAGCAAACAGACTACTTGTCAAAACCTACTGTGATCCACTTACTTGACCATCTTTCCCACATTTGACCCACACAATACAACCTAGATGGGTTAGATAAGCCTATAGTAAAAACAGGTTCGGTTGGGGTTAACCACCATAATTAATTTAAATGGATCAAATTAGGATCAACCCACATATCTAAATAGATTTAAATGGTTTGGTAGTCGTTAACATTTTGGTACTTAAGATGATTTATTTTAAATAAAATGAGCCAATCTTGTGTTGGGCTTTTTCTTTTTCTTTTTTTTTTATTTTATTTTAAACTGTTAAACTGAGTTACGGCCTTAATGGTTGTTAGGCGTGGGTAAAGTCTCTACAAGTTGGATTAGGTCAACTGGTTAAACCAATTGACCCATTTTAAATATAAGTCGTGTACGGGTTGGGCTTCAACTCATAGACAACTAAGTTCGACCCAACCCGTTCACCAACCCTAGTTGTACGTAGTGGTACTCACGGTCGGAGCGAAACTGTTGATCTCGAGCCCGCCCGTTTAGTCAATTTTGTTGAGTACGGCTTTGCCAGGCCAAATAGGGCATTTTACCCATTTTTCAGCTTTTGGATAATTGTGAGGACAAATTAAATTAAAAACACTCCTTATACTAGGTCAGGTTGGGCTTTGAGATTTCTATCACTTATTCCAAACCCACGCTAATACTAAACGACATAGATTACATATCCAAGCCCAGCTCAAAGCCGGCTAGCCAATCAGGCTTAAGTTGCCCCGACCCACGACCACCCTAGTTGGCCCTGGCATCAAATAAAATTTCTTTCTCATAATTATTCTCAATCTTATTAACATTTTCCCCCGATTTACTACCCCATCCACTAATTAATGTTAGTGGAAAACAAATTTACCTTGAGTATGGCACTATGTAAAAGAGAAAATCAAAGGAGGGCCTATCACGCATGAAATGCATAAGATGTTGAACATCCCTTATCTTTTAAACTGTCAAATTCTTTTCGTTTAACATGTGCCCAGTCAAGTCCACCATTGGTGAATAAGGTGGAGATGCAGATGGAATCTTAACTTTTCTAGAGTCTGATAAATTAGAGTGATAACTAGAGTTAATCTCTTCACTTAGCACTTTAGTCTACACCTCTTTACTTTTCTTTTTTTGTCCTTTTCCCCGTTTGTTTCTCTTTCTAGGAACATGCATTATACGATACAATCATCACTTCAGTAAGATCATTTTAAATGCATGAGTAGGATGGGTAGAACTCCATGTAGGGCTTGCTTATTGATAATTCAAACAGTTCAAAATTAATGTCATCCCTTCTTGCAATATATCTTCAATTTTAGTTTAATAAGACTTGGTCTTACAATAAAATGAGAATATTATAATCTGTCTAGCACAATCTTATGCAATATTTATCATTAGCGCAAGCTATGTGGAAGGGGAGAGGTCTATGGTTTGTGAAATTGCAAATGAGGATCTCCCACCCTGATTTTATAATTAATCATGCAGTTTCGAACCCCCAATGCCAGTTACTAGAGTAACTATATGGATCCCATACTCTTCAAGAAATTGAATCCAATTTACCTCACTGGCACTAAGCCGCCTTCATCCACCGGGAGGATTCTAATAATGTGGAAACTCCTATTTCTTAGAAATTGCTCTTCTCAAACCAAAAGATTGAACCCAGCAGGTCCATAGAGTAAGTAGACTTTCACATGATCATGTGGAAACTCCTTGTGTGCTCGGTCGGATTGGGATTGTGGGACCCAACCCCATTGAACTGGTTACAGGATATGTCGTTGGAAGTGGATCCCATTTATCTAGCACAATTTCGATTATCATTATATGGCTCCCATATTGGGTTTATAGAGATCTGTTTTAGGGGAAGCATGTATTGCGACGGACTTCCATGCTCCAAAACTCTGCCATAGGGTCCACACAATGATAATTCGGGCCATATGTATCATGAAATTTTAGTTCAGTCGGAGTTTTAGAGTTGGCACAGGGCGGATCCGGACTTGAATATAGTTATTTTTCTACTAACAAGATTCCAAAGCAGATAAAGAAAAGTAAGTGTTGCCAGTATTTTGGCCTGATCGCCATCACGGCCACGTGGCAAAAGTCGCAGCCCCGTTGGCTTGGGCACCAAAAAAAAAAAAACATGAGTTTGTGTCAAGGGAAAGATTGGCAACGTTTCTTACTAGTAACAATCTCATTGCAAATGGCCCATCAAACAAACTATCATAAATGAAAACACATCATGTTATTCTGAGCTTTCAAGAAAACCTCAAGTTAATCTGAGCTTTCAATGTTGAGTTCTGCGATGACATTTTCAAGCAATACGAGCAATCTAAGATTTTGAATAGGAGAAATGTCACTGACCAAAACAATAATAAGAGAAATGTACGTGTCGTCCTATTCCATCTTCACTAGTTCCAGATATATAGTGTGTGAGAGCGACTTCTGCCTCGTAAGAAATTTATGCACTGAAGCCCAATACACCTTCTTCACTATGAGGGTAGATTTCAGTACTTGATTTCAGTACTAGGCCCGAAAGTAGATTACCACTCCTTACATGGATCGGATCATTGTCTTGATCTTTCATGTCTTTAATGTTAGATTCCTTGTGAGCTCTGTAAAGTGTAAACCATAACTTCTCGAAGTATCTGTTCTATTGCCTTTGGTGTGTTCCTTTGAAATTACATTAGTGTAGAAAAATATTGTTCAACTCTTCTCTTATTATTATCACGTTGGGAGGTTTCATGAAGCCCACCTCGCGTCACGTGCGATCTTTTTATCTTCCGTTTCGTAACGGGAAAGAGGAGGATGGGATTCTCGTGCCGGTACGTATGCTTGTCAGCAGAGGAGATGGAGAGGTTCTCGATCGAGGTCGAGAACCTGATGAATGGCAGCAAGGAAGAGCACAAGGAGGAAGTAGTTGGAAACAGTCCAGTTATCTCCAGTAGACATGTCGTAGACACGTCGGAGAGTGTGTTCAACTTTTGTAATTGATCAGGGGGCTCCACCTATGACCCTCCCTGCTGCAAAACCATCAGAATTTGGTTGGGTGGATGGATTTTTGCTTTTAAAGTCTGTGGTGGAAGTGCTTTAATTAATGAAGGTCTATTCTAAAAAAAAAAAAAAAAGGAAGAAAAAGAAAAGATTGTTAGAGGTCGTGGGACCACGTTTGGCACTGTCCATTCAAAACACATTTGACTTGATGTTCCAATTGGCCAAATCTTGAGCTAATCTCATGAAGTTGCAAGTCTAGATTCAATATTGACAGTGCCTATATAAAGAATTCAAAGCAACTCAGAATGTACTCACCTTAGCCTCTTTAGATGTGGGGTGAAATGAAATAAAGCTACTTGGTCAAACTATTAGACAAGGTAAGAAAAAAAGGATAAAAAGTAAAGGTACAAAAATAATTAAAAATCACTAAATGACCAGAGAGAGAGAGAGAGAGAAATAATCTATCGTTTGTGTGTTTTTACTCTCAACACCCTCTTTGTTTTAGTCATGAATGATGGTCCATAAGTACAAAAAGGATTTTAGATTAAATAGGAAATTCTTAACTTATTGACATGGTTTGCTGAGCACACCTGCCTTAAAAAAAAAAAAAAATTACACATGACGAAAATACCCCTCCCTCTCCTTTCTTCTCTCCCTCTCCTTGCTCCGACGACCTCCGACGACCTCCGCCCGCCATCCCCTCGGTGTTGTTGAAGGGAAGGGAGTGACAGAGAGAAAGGGAGAGAGGGAGAGGGAGAGAGTTAGGAAGGGGAGAGGGAGATGGAAAGGGCGAAGGGCGGGGAGATGGGGTGTGGGAGAGGGAGGTAAAGGGAGTAAGGGAGAAGGCGGGTGGGGGCTATGACAATGGGCGGCGGGCAAGAGGCAGAGAGTGGGAGGAAAAGAGGGGGAGAGGAAGACTGGGCGAGGAGAGGAGATGGATCGGGCCAGGAGAGGGAGCAGAAGGAGAAAGAGAGAAAGAGGGAGAACGAGGGCGGGGAGAGGCGCAACCACGGAACCTCAGGTTAGGGGGTTTACTGGAGAGCGTCAACCATAAACAAGATATCCTGCAGTAAATTATATTTTGCTTACTGATAAGAGGGAGTCAAAGAGCTACCTAAAATCAAAAACTCATGTAGATAAAGAAGAGTGGATTAAAGCTATACAGGATGAGATTAATTCTTTGAAAATGAATAATACTTATGAGCTAGTGGAACTTCCAAAAGGCAGGAAGGTTTTGAAGAACAAATGGGTATTGAATAGGGTTAGATTACAAACACTGTCCCACGCGATTTTATAAGCGACCGTAAAGGCAACTATACTAATAGAGTCAAGTGGAGTAAAGTTGATTTTGAAGAAAGAATAAAATATAATTAGGTTATGATGTTTATAACTGCCCCATCAAATACGTACGTAAAGAAGTTTATAACTGCCGGATCAAAATACCACAAATGAAAACAATGTTAGGGTAATCTGGGCTTTCAAGAAAACAACGTCAAGAAAACTCAGTCTTCATTTGAGCTTTCTATGTTGAGGGTCCACGATGACATTCTCAAATACGTACGTAAAGAATGACAAATGTGTGAGACTTACAAGTTTGAACGGTTGGAGAAATGAGTTTTTTTTTCTATTCCTCTCTCGCTACCTATAGAAATATGTGTGACAGGGACTTATACCAGCAAGAAATTAATTCAGAGCCACCCAAATACGCCCTCTCGACTCTATAAATTCGTTCAGGCACCCCAAAAGCTTAAGCCCACACTGGAAAACACCACTAAACCTACAAAGTTTTTTATTGCAAAGTTTCATGGCCTCCACACCAGTGTTCACTGTTAGGAGACAGGAACCCGTTCTGATAGCTCCTGCTAAGCCTACGCCACATGAGTTTAAGCTTCTTTCAGACATCGATGATCAAGAGAGCCTTCGTTGCCAGGTTCCAACAATACATATTTATCGTAATCATCCATTTGTGAGAGGGAGAATGTTGACACAGTTCTTCAAATATGCCCTTGCAGAGGCACTCGTCTTCTACTACCCGCTTGCAGGCAGGTTTAGGGAAAGGCCGGCCCGCAAACTTGTAGTGGAATGTACTGGAGAAGGCATCCTGTTCATAGAGGCAGAGGCAGATATCGCACTTGACCAACTAGGTGACGCCCCGCAACCACCATTCCCATACTTCGATGAGCTCCTTTATGATGTTCCTGGATCTGGTCACATCCTCAACAGTCCGTTGTTGTTGATTCAGGTGCGAAGGATTAATGACTAGAGTTTTGAATTTTCCTATGGCCTGTTTGTTTGCATTAGAATACACATGACTTTGATTTTCCTCAGCAGTCCCTTGGTTTTTATAGCCACTCTACATATTCAAAGCACACAGATTTCTATTCTGAGATGACTCTGGATCCTCTTCGAGTGTCTCATCAAAACTCGACATAGGGCAGACCTACTGAGAAATATTTGAGCTGTTCAAAATGAATGACTCACGCAGGTGGACTATAATTTGATATTATCCCATTTATGGAAAGAGCAGTCACACTGAGCAGCTTGGATTTTTAGTTGGTAGGCCCTGCAATAGTACTCCAATCCTTCTGAAGGTTGATTGGCCTGAGTGGGATGGAGGATCTGAACTCATTTTGTCATAAAATCTAGAATCATAATTTCTCATCTCCTTAAATCCTAACAGCTCGAATATTATCGGTACTGCATTGGTGCTGCATGTTGGACTTCCTTGAAATCAAATTAGTGTAGAAAAATTTTGTTCAACTCTTTCTCCTATTAATAACGCGTGCAGCTTACTAATCTCACGTGCGGAGGTTTCATCATCGGCCTCCGTTTCAACCACGCCATCTGCGACACCACTGGTGCTGCCCAGTTCATGCGCGCAGTGGTCGAAATGGGACTGGGCGCAAGTGCCCCCTCCATCCTACCCGTGTGGGAACGAGAGCTCCTCAACGCCCGAAACCCACCTCGAGTCACGTGCCACCACCCAGAGTTCGAGGACCTCCCCCAGCCCACACGTGTGGACGCCGTCCTCCCACCCAAACAGATGCTCCACCGCTCCTTCTTCTTCGGCGCCGGCGACATCGCATCCCTCCGAAAGCTCCTCCCGCCCCACCTCCGCTCCACCACCACCACCTTCGAGCTGCTCACCGCCTGCCTCTGGCGGTGCCGCACCATCGCCATCCGCTCGGACCCGGAGGAGGAAGTGAAGGTCATACTCGTCGTCAACGCTCGGTCCAAGTTCAGCCCCCCATTGCCGAGTGGGTACTACGGGAGCGTGACGGCCAGCCCGGCGGCAGTGTCTCCGGCTGGGAAGCTGTGTCGGAGCCCTGTGGAGTACGCGGTGGAGCTGGTGAAGGAGGCGAAGGTGAGGGTGACGCAGGAGTACATGCAGTCAGTGGCAGACCTGATGGTGGTGAAGGGAAGGCCGGCGAAGACGGCAGTCCGGTCGTGGGTGGTGTCGGACCTGACGCGGGTCGGGTCGAAGGATGTAGCGGATTTCGGGTCGGGTGAACCGGTTTACAGCGGGCCGGGGAAGGCGTTTGTTTGGGAGAATGGGATGGCGGCTTCTTTTTATCTTCCGTTTCGTAACGGGAAGGGGAAGGATCAGGATGGGATTCTCGTGCCGGTTTGCTTGTCGGCCGAGGAGATGGAGAGGTTCTCGACCGAGATCGAAATCATGATGAATGGTAAGGAAGAGTACAAGGAAGAAGAAGTGGTTGTGGAGAGTCCAGTAACAGTAGCCATGTCGTAGACGCGCCGGAAAGTCGAATGCATAACTCTTGTAATAGTATGAGTCAAAATGGTCAATAATTCTCGTGGAATCTTTTAGTGGGACCACATTTAGTTGGTCCAACCTTAAGATTGATCAGGCCAACATCATGAAATTTTAGTTTTGTTTTTTCATTGTGGGCCCCACCAACTCTAATTGAATATTGTAAGGAACAATTATTTTGAATGGTTTCTGTTTAAATGTGGCCTCTAGGTGATGGACTTTATAACACAGGCACAGATGATTAGTTCAATGAGCATATTGACCTCAGTACTTTAAATTGGATGAATTGAGAAGCAAATCAAATGAACCTACTCTATAAAATTTTCTTTTCTTTGTCTTTTAATTTTTTTTCCTTTTATTTTAATTTTTAAAGGACTCTTTATCTTTCCATTGTAACATGTAGGAACAAATTTTATGTTGAAAATATCGTCTGTTTTCTCATGCAAACGTCCATTCATAATACCATATGTCTACACTATTTTCTATTTTCTACTAAATAGTAAGTTGGTTGTGACTGATTTTGAACGAAAATAATAAATACGTAAATAAAGCTATGGCAGCAGTTATGTTGGTGGCTGCCTGGCTGGGATGTAGGCTTCAACATTGCGGACGGCCAAATTGGAACTTCAATATGTAGCTACATGGCCCATGAAGTGTTAATGGCAGCCATTGCAAAAGCTAATCAAATGAAAAGATTCAAGACAATATATCTCCTATAGATAATCTTCGTATCCGGAATTTCTTGATGCTCTGGAGTTGACCCTTTTTAAGCTATGGAAATACTTACATCGGTCATGTCCATTAAATTTGATGATGTTACTAGCAATTTGAAGCAATCTTCATGTGACAATTACAGTGTCAAAAGATTATAGCCTAGTGGATAATCATTGATTAATGGTCCCAAAGGATCCCTGGCTTTTCAAAGGATCCCTGGCTTTTAGCACCGGACACCAAAATCTGCCGCTTAAACTGGTACAAGTAGCACAAAATTGTTCACCATTATTACAGCCACTAATAGCTACTGTCACTATTGGTTTGAGTGGGGAAAAAAATACACCGCTAAAACTCAACGCCAGTGGTGGAAAGTATCCGCTGCTAGTATCAAATCTCCCCTCCTAAAATTTTCCTTTTTAAGCCAGAAATATGCCCTGTTTTTCTTATTAGTGGTGGAAATTTAGGTATTTGCAGCAGATAATGTCCACTGCTATTGATAGTTTTGCGGAGGATAGGAATATTCGCTGCAGTTTTTTAATCCACAGCTGGTGGGGAGCTTTTACCGGCGACTTTGTTGTCCGCCGGTGATAGGCATTTCTTTGTCCGCTGCTCACTGTATTTTTTAAACAAAATTCATAAAATAAAAAAAGAAACCTCTAACCCATAGCATTTACATCCATATACATTCATAAAAAAATAAATCATCAAATTGAAATATATTTGAACTCAAATGTACAACTTTCATTATTTGAAATTCCATATATACCACATTCACCTCTTGAAACATTCATCCATTTCATTTCTAGAAAAAACAAAAGGAAAAAAAGAAAAGAAAAACCAAAGGACACCTTGACTATCAAGGCTGCACTGTCTAATGTGAAGCTGTCATCCTTTGTAACTCTACCAGATCAAAACTTTGGGAGCATTTCCACATCTCCACATACCCCAGTGTATCAGAGGTCTTCATATATAGTTTCTTTACTTTCAGTATCTTCAGAGAATGAATCATGACTTGAATTGGCACTGAGTCACTTGTTTCACTAGCCGTACACTGAAAGCATATATATTCACCCCTATCTGGTATTTGGCAAGATCAGCATCCGTTTGCTTGTAAAATGGATCCTCTGGTACTCTCACATGACAAATGTTCTTTATCTGTTCCATAAATATATGAAGATCATCTCCAAGTAACTTCAGGAGGCCAATCCCAAGTGATGGTAAAGGAGAGAGATCAGCAACTTCCCAACGCTAGTACTTAGAAAATCTTGGGTTTATAAACCCTATTTGGAATCAATCCAATAATACTGTAAACATTTAATCTAAACCAATAGAGTAGTAAAATAGTACCTGATTGTGCCATCTTGAAACTCTGATCCAACAGAAGATTGGTCTTCAATGGGGAATCGCAACTCTCTTGTGCTTTTGCCTTTTTTCTCTGGTAAGTGATGGTTGTAGAGATACTATCGTAGCCAAGAGAGTTACCTGGGTTGTCTTTTATAGGCCATAAATCTCTCCTTCCATCAAGAAGAGAATAAATACCTTTTAACCCTCAAATTAACATAGATGGCAGTTATAAAAGGAAAACTTAAGTCAAATTTTAAAGAAATCTAAAGGAGGGATAACCGGTCATTTGGGCCATAACATGTGGTCCAACATTCTCTCACTTGGTCCATATGACCACAAAAAAAAATTTAAATAAATCGAAAAACTAAGTTTGAAAATGACTTTGACTAGTGATCACCATTTTGAAAAACACTTGCCATCATAACTTTCATGCTAAGTTTTTAATTTATGACTAAGTAAGTCTAATAATGTAAACTATAGCGGTTACATGCCTTTAATGACGTGTTTCCTTCTATAATTACTACATTAGCATTATTGCTTAACACAATCCTTAATAAGGGTAAAATATGATGATTATCATGGCAATCCTATTTTATTGGGTACAATAACGCCATTTTTCTTTAATTTTCTCACTGTATACACTTCAATCACATGTGACAATAATTTCAATAAAGTAAGAAAATACAAAATCTTATTTTAGTGATAAATATGACAGTGTCTTTACATATCTTCAACAAGGCAATTCAATTAGGCCCATATTTCTAACATGCTCTTTGTAGTCCTTTGGCCCCAATGCTTTTGTCAAAGGATCTGCTATCATGAGGCTTGTCTGGATTCCAACGATAGACATTAACCGATTTCGTACATTTCTTTTAGTATAAGGTATTTTACTTCTATAAATTTTGATTTACTAGAAACCTTTCATTCTAAGCAAATCTTCTTGCAGCGTCATTATCACAATAAATCTTCAAAGGCTCAGAAATGGTGTCTATAACACGTAATCTTAAGATAAAATCACGCATCCATAGAGCATGACCTGTGGCTTCAAAGCATGCCACGTATTCAGCGTAAAATGTGGATAGAGTCACTAAAGTTTGTTTTGTACTTCTCCATGAAACTGCCCTGCTAGTTAACAGGAAGATATATCCTGAAGTCGACTTTCTTGTATCGAGGTAACCAGCTAAGTCAGCATCTGAATAACCGACCGTATTTAAGTGATCAGACCTTCTGTAAAAGAGCATGAAATTTCTTGTGCAACTAAGGTATCGGAGAACTTTCTTAACTCCTACCCAATGTGCCATTCTCGGATCACTTCGATATCTACTAAGCATGCCAATTGCAAAACTGATTTCGAGTCTAGTGCATATTTGTGCATACATTAAATATCCAATTACAGCCGCATAAGGACCAGTTTCCATCTATTGCCTTTCAGTTTCATTTTTTGGACATTGTTCCTTACTAAACCTGTCACCTTTTGCGATAGGTACATTTTGTGCCTTATACCCTTTCATACGAAATCTTTTAAGTACATTTTTATTATAGGGTTAATGTGATAACCCAAATAATCCTCGAGATCTATCTCGATACATCTCAATTCCTATTACAATGGTCGCTTCACCCGTATCTTTCATATTAAAATTGTTCTTAAGATATTTCTTAGTTTCATAAATCATTCCAAGATCATTATTAGCCAATAAAATGTCACCGACATATCGGACTAAAATCATAAATTGGCTCCCACTAACCTTGAGATATATACAATGATCAACGGTATTTTCAGTAAAACCAAAAGATGTAATAATGCGATTGAAATTTAAATACCATTGTCTGGAAGCCTGTTTAAGACCATATATCGATTTCTTTAATTTACAAACTAGTTTATTTTCATTCTCTTTCACGAAACCTTCAGGTTGTTCCATATACACTTCTTCTTCTATATCTCCATTTAAGAACGCTGTTTTGACGTCCATTTGATATAGCTCTAAGTTGAAATGGGCTACAATTGCCATAACAATTCTAAATGAGTCTTTTTTAGACACCAAAGAGTAGGTTTCATGATATTCTATACATTCTCTCTGAATAAAACCTTTGGCCATGAGTCGAGCCTTGAACCGTTCCACTTTTCCTTTGGAATCCATTTTGGTTTTAAAGACCTATTTACAGCCAACCACCTTGGAATCTTTGGGTAATTCAACGATATCTCAAACTCCATTTGTGGCTATTGATTCTAACTCATCCTTCATGTAACCATTTATCGGAATTCTCATTTTCAATGGCTTCCTGAAACGTCTTAGGATCTTCTTTAATGCCAATGTCAGATTCTTCCTCCAAATACACAACATAGTCATCCGGAATAGCATGTTTTCTCATTCGAGTTGACCTCCTTAATATCTTCGAATTGAATTCATTGATGCTTTGTTGTGTATTTTGAAATGAATCATTATTTTGTTCAAGAAATGCCTCATTGATGAGATTTTGAAATTTGTGTGGTTGTTATTCCTCTTGATAATCATTAACTATGATATCAAGTGGGACAAAAACTTTGTTCAATAGGCAACTCTAATGGCTCCCTTATTTCATTGTAAATCACAGTTCTATTATAATCACTCCCACTTTTCTCATGATTCTCTAAAAATTTGGCATTTCCAGATTCAACAATCCTAGTTGCATGGGTCGGACAGTAAAACTTATACCCTTTTAGATCTTTTTGGATAACCAGTGAAATATCCACTGATTCTTTTAGTGTCTAATTTCCTTTCTTGTGGGTTAAAAATTCTCACTTCAGATGGAAAACCCCATACTCGAAAATGATTTAAGCTCGGCTATTTACCGATCCACAACTTGAAAGGAGTTTTGAGAACTGTTTTTGTAGGAATACGATTCAATACATACATTACCATCTTTAGTGCCTCTCCCCACATTGAAACGGGTAAGTTGGTGTTGCTAACCATACTCCTTACCATATCTATTAATGTTCTATTCATACTTGCATCTACACCATTTTGTTGAGGTGTACCTGGCATTGTATACTATGCTACAATACCTTCCATTTATAGAAATCTAAGCAAACGGACCCGAGTTACGATCCAATTCAGTGTATCTACCATAACACTCACCACCTCAATCGTATCTCACTACTTTAATTTTCATGTCTAATTGCTTTTCTACTTTTGCTTTAAAATTTTTGAAGACTTTTAAAGCATCATATTTTTCTTTAATCAAATTGACATAACCATATCGTGAAAAATCATCTATAAAAGTAATAAAGTATTCCTCCCCCAAAAAACATGGAACATGAATTTTACCACATATATCTGTATGAATAATTTCTAAGGGTGAAGAACTTCTTGTGGCACTTTTCTTATTTGTATTGGTTTGTTTTCCCTTTATACAATCAATACAAAGACCATAATCAGTGAAATCAAGATTGAGCAATAAACCATCAGTCACCAATTTTTTCATTCTCTGTTCAGAGATATGCCCTAATCTTTTGTGCCACAACCTTGATAAGTTCTAATTTAGTAGCTCTCTTTTCATGCCTATGTATAATCCTCAATTAATGTGAGGTGTGAGGTGTGTGTAAAGTTTGTTCATATATAGAATCTAACTTTAGTCTATACAAACCATCACATATATAACCATTCCCAATCAAAATATTATTGCAAAAATATGCATAATGCGATGTCCAAAGTTGAAATTAAATCTATTACAATCAAGTCTGGAAACTAAAATCAAATTTCTAAAAATATCAAGAACCAAGAAAGTATTATCTAAATCCAAGACATGACTAGTGTCAAGCACCAGCTTATAAATGCCTACAGCTTCAACCCTTGATTCCATTTTATTCCCCATCGTAATGGTTCCATTTTATTCCCCATCGTAATGGTTTTCTCGCTATCATTGGAGTTTGCCTTGAAAGGAATCCCTGCACACAACCAGATACATGAATGGTTGCTCCAGAGTCGAGCCACCAAGAATTTGATGGAATATTAGCTAAGTTGGTTTCTTGACATGCAAAAGATAGATTTTTACCTGTTTTTTCAAACCAATTTTTACGCTTTAGGCAATCCTTCTTAAAATGTCCGTTCTTTCTATAGAAAAAACGTTTCTTATGTGCACCTTTCTCTTTCTTGTTGGGCTTTGCTTCCTAAACATTGGTTTTCTTTTTGCCTTTTCCTTTTCTCTTGGACTTATTTTGAGGAGACATAATTAACAATTAATTGTCTCTCAGCCTTAAGCATCATTTCTTCTTGATCAGCTTTTGCGATCAACTCATTCAATGACCATGGAGTTGAGCTCTGGTTGTAGGCTACTTTAAATGGGCCAAACTCGGGAGGAAGATAATTGAAAATGAATTGCACTAAATATTTTTCAGACACGGTCATATTAACTTCTTTCAATTTAAAAGCGCTATTTGTTATTGTAAATATGTGTTCTCTTACTCCCAACGTTCCATTATATTTTATACTTGTAAGACGGCTATTCAAGGATGCACCTAAAGCTTTATCAGTTATTTGAAACTGACCTTTTATAGCTTCTAGTAGGTCCTTTGCATATTCCTTTACTTCAATGGAACCTCTAATGGTGTCCTCGAAATTGAGTTTGTAATAATTCTTATCATAACCTTATTAGCCTTAATCCATTTATTATAGTTAACCCTTTCATCAGTTGAGCTCGCATCCTTGGGCATTGCTGGCTTAGGCCCATCCAAAGTCATATCAAGGTCCAAATAATTAATGGCTAACAATAACATGTCCAGCCATTCAATAAAATTTGATCAATCTAACATAGCTAGGTATATTCCCTAAAGTCGAAAGTGACGTCAAGGAATTTGTAACTGAAGAAAAATAAACAAGTAACAATAAGTTATGTGATGCTTTAAATTTATCTATGCAATATTCTTAAATTTAAAAGTGATATGTACATCATTGTAAAGCCGCCTTTAGGTTAGAAAACAATATGTAAATATATTACTTTTCTTTGATTAATATGACCATGTTTATAATATGTAATGTGATTGTATTGAATATATACCTTTGGGTATAAATTAAATACAAGCAAAGCACATTTATTAACCATGTCATATTCCAATTTCAAATTATGGACAATTGTACCTTTGGGCTTAATTGAACCATTGCCTTTATGAAATTCCAATCTCTAATTGGGTCGCTTTGGTGGCTACCAAGTTATGAAATTGTTGAATTTTTTAAATTGTTAACAACACTTAAGTGATAAAGTTAGTTCATGCAGTCATGAAGTGTGATGAACCAATCAATCAAAAATATTGGTCAATATGCACCATTGTATAATTTCCAAATAACTTTGTTATATCACATTTAAGTTGATTAGGCATCATTTCAGAGATCAATGGTCAAAATTATCATTAGTTGATCATTGATCAATACATAACATCTTGTATTGATTCACCATAACCATACATCCATCCAATCCAACAAATAAATAACTCTAAATATTTAACCATAGTGAGCGTATCTGAATATTAACAATAAAATAAAACTTTGATATTGCTAAATAAGTAAGATTAGCAGCAGAAGTAGCAAAAAGAAGTTAAACATAATGTTAAAATAAAAAATCAATCCATCATATCTGTCCATGTGATAGATATCAATGCCATCAATACACAACAGAAAACGGATCGTTGATTTGGGTCACTTCTGAAGCTTCTTTTGGTTAATTGGATGTACAAATAAGTACCATCTAATAAGTGGGTCCAACTGGAAAATTTTCTCCAAAACTGAAATGGGCTTAATGGGCCATTAACGGGTCAGGCCCAACCCAGAATTGGCCTAGAAACTGGCCCAGACCAGAAGCTCACACAGTCCAAAACTCAGGAATGGACAGGTTAGGTCGGGTCGGGCTAAACCAAAAACTGACCCGGCCCATCCAACTTGGGTGGCGAGGCTGGGCTAGCAAGGTCTCAACCCGCCAGGCCTGGCCCAGCCACCCAAAAGTAAAGTGCACAGAACTAGGTAATGGTTGAATCCTAACTGATTCATCCCATGCGCTGTCTTGCGCACAGAACACGTCTGGGACAGCGCACAACCTCGGTTTATATATACATGTATATATGGTGATATTCAAGTGCATCCATCCCTCACCATTGTAGTGAGGGACACTCTCATTTTGGGAAGTTTCAAGTACAGTCTATCCCTCACCATTGTGGCGAGGGACACTCCCTTTTTGGGAAGTTTCAAGATACTTGAAACTTCCCAAAAAGGGAGTGTCCCTCGCCACAATGGTGAGGGATTGATGCACTTAAATATTCTCCATATATATATAAAATTCATAAAAAAAAATCATCCTTTATGAATTTTCTGACATACTCTCATGTTATCGTTATTAAGCTACCGGCATGTCCAAAAAATGATAACAGTTACCGAATCTGAGATTAAAATCTCTAATGTAATTCTTAAATAAAAAAAATTTAAATGACAGAAAATAAATATTTTCTTCCAATCTCTTTCAGATTGAGTTGGACACTATAATCCTCATTTCTAAGGCTATCATTATCCAATAAATTAAATACCCTTTATCAAATACCCAAAATTTCTTTCCTTTGGTATTTGGTTTTTTTTTTATTCCCGGAAGAAACCAGAAAGCTCCGATAAAACGATAATAGATCATTACATTGAAACTAGCAGGCTCTGATATCAAATGTTAGAAAATCTTGGATTTATAAACCCTCTCTGGAATCAATCCAATAATACTGTAAACATTTAGGGCACGTTTGTGTACACAACATTTCCGCGGAAAGAAGAAATTGCCACGTCAGCGAATTCCATAGAAATAAAAACCTCGGAAAAGGATTTCCATAGAATTTAAATTTTCATGTTTGGTGCAAAAAGAGTTTCCTCATTGAATTGGTGGTAATGTTGTTTGGTGCGGCTATGGATTCCTTATAGAAAATCAAAATTTCTTATTTGGTGATATAATTTTTTGAAGAAAAATAATATAACATGTATATTATTTATTCAACATTAAATAATAATTTATATAAAGAAATAAAAAATGAAAGAGTTGTATGGTTTTTGGGTTGAAATGGACAAGAGTGAGGAAAAGATGGAGAAGTTTTCCGAGGAAATCCATTTCCCATACCCCCCCATAGGAAACCCGTTTCCACAATTATCAAGGAAAATGCTGACGAGGCAGGAAAGCATTTCCGCGGAATTATTCCGCACCAAACACCGGAAAAAAGGGTTTTCCGCGGAAAACCATCCATTTTTCCGCAGAAAAGTGTGACACAAACATGCCCTTAATCTAAACGAATATAGTAGTAAAATGGTACCTTATTGTGCCATCTTGAAACTCTGATCCAACAGAAGGTTGGTCTTCAATGAGGAATCACAACTCTCTTGTGCTTTTGCCTTTCTTCTTCGGTAAGTGATGGTTGCAGAGATATTATCGTAGCCAAGAGAGTTACTCAGGTTGCCTCTTATAGGCCCTAAATCTCTCCTTCCATCAAGAAGAGAATAAATACCTTTTAACCCTCAAATTAACATAGATGGCAGTTACAAAAGTAAAACTTAAATCAAATTTTCAAGAAATCCAAAGGAGGGATAACCAGTCATTTGGGCCATAACATTTGGTCCAACAATGAATACATGATAAATTGATGTACAGTATTTCACAACAAAATTGCTGTCCCAGAGGCATCAAGGAGATCTTACTAAATCCAAAGAAACAGTAAAGAGAAAATATGAGCCGAACAGTTTCACAATGATTCAGAAACTGAACACATGGCATTATATAACCATGGATGCTGGCTTTAAGAGCAAGTCCAAAGCAGATTCTATGTTGAAAATGCCATGAAACAAAAGGTAAATTATCCAGAAATGCATCCACGGCGCTTCTTGATTCTAACGAGTTGGCAAGAAGAAGATCAGGCAAAGGTACAAATATATCGTCTAGGTCTCCAACGACCATCATTTCAGGCCATGTCAAAGATGATTATTACAGAAAGACAAACTTTTATCATTAATAATTTCTTTTATTAAAGAAAATATTACCAAAAATAGGGCAAAAGCATGCGAGAGAAGCAGTGGATGAGTGGAACTATATTTATCATATAAGCTAGAGTAGAGAGGTCACATGCCTTCATATTATTGAAATGTCAAAAATTAAGAACCCAATGTGTCCTAGGAAATACTGTTCATCCAAACAGGACTTTACGATGTTAGCAACAATTTGCCCAAGAGCAATGTCAAATACAGGTAATCAGAATTGAAACATTACAGGCCACACTCAATGTTTACACCACGTAATAAGAAGTGAAACATATACAAGCCAAACTCATTGCTTACATCACCACTGCTTGAAAGAAAATGATTAAATTGCTACATACTAAATGAAGAAACCGTAAGAAATAACTAGGATCTAATATTATCACTTTTCACCCAACTAGCTACAGTACTCTTTAAGGAAGTGGGTGGGCTGCTGTTTGAAAGTTGGGCCTGGTTGATGGGCACCAATATTGCCATATATTGCAACAGAGTTGACCAAAACAAAAAAAAAAAAACGTATTATTTCACTAAAAGGTTCAGCTCACACTGTAATTTTCTAGATGCAGTTAAAACTTTACAATAATTAAATATGAAAGAGTAAGAGAAATCAGAGATAGTTAAAATTATTTTAACCACAAATAGCATCCTTACTTTAATTCCAGAAAAAAAAAAAAAAAGCTACAATGGACAATTGACTGATAGACATCATAGCATAAGACAAACTCTTACATACCTCAGATGACAGAACAAGCTTGATAGTGCTGAAAGAGCCAAGAGCTCTTTAACTTGAAAGACAACTTATATAGGATGTGTGGGGTGTTTCCATAATATTGAGGTTACCCCTGGTTCAAGTAAGAGTATCGACCAGGTTTATTTTGATCTCGGCTTTATTCAGCTCGGCAATAGTGCCAGCTGGTACCGAGCTTGATTTATCCTCGATAAGAGTACCGGCTAGACCCTTTTTATGCTCGGCTTAGTGCACTTCGGCAGTAGTGCCCGAACTCGCACACGCCCGACTTCGGTGCCTTTTCCAGTTCAGTCCAATTGACCAAGGTGAACACTGAGTGTCAAGTCTTAATTATATAATGGTACAACTACATTGTAGAACGTACTGTCAGATAGGGTGGCCGCCGGCTGTCGATAGGGGGTTATCCCTGTCCGACGGTCATAACCACATTTATGTATGAGATTGGGGAATGATCCGATGGGACAGTGCTCTCACCTACATCCACTAAGAATACGAGGTATGGGCTGATGAGACTGTACCTCCACCTACCTCCACTAAGAGAGCTTCTGATGGGACTCCTGCCTATATATATGCATGGGTAAAATCCATGGAGATGTACGATATATACACGCTTTACACATACCTTGAGCATACACCCTGAACTCTCTCTTCTTCCCTACTCACTCTCCATTTGTTCAGTGACTGCACTAACTTAGGCATCAGAGTGCTTTTGGCTGACTGCAGCCAGCATCTCTGACCTTTGTTCCTTCTTCCCCTTTCAGGTTTAAGGCATTCAATCTCTCCAAAGGAGTTTAGCAACAATATCGCGAGGTTAACACTCGCCTAATCAAAGTCTGTAATATTTAGGCACTTACATAGGATTTCTGCAAAATCAATCAAAATGGATTTAACAGACCATTCAATCAGATCAATATAGAGATACACGTGATCAACAGACCATCCCACACCAACCCAATGGTAATAGCAATTAGTATATATAATAATCTCAGATATAGTTTACAAGCATTAAAATTTGACTATGAAGGTTGATGACCCTCCAAGGGGAAGGGGTAGGCCAAAGAGGACGTTGATGGAGATAGTAAACATAGATATGAAGTGTAACTAATATGAGGATTTGACTCAGGATAGATCAAAATGAGAAAACTGAATTTGTGTAGCCGACCCCAACATGGTTGGGACAAGGCTTTGATGATGATAATGATGATGATAGTTTACAAGCATTAGCATTTTACCATGCCAAAGGAAAAGAAGGGAAACAAAACTCTGAGAGTATTAATATAGAGGGAGATAGGAAAAGAGCCCGTGGGACAGTGGTCATAGGCAACTTTATTGAATTCCCTGGAAATGGTTTTGTCCTTGTTTTGGTGACATTAAAGCAACCCAAAAACACAAAAGCATAAAGGAATGTAACTCTCCCCAAATGCATCACAGGAAGACATACTAATTCAATTAACAAGATAACAAGAATATTTTTCAAACCAAAAGAAACTAATTCAATTAAGAATTGTAGGGTGTGGAGAGATGAATGGGGATGATGATCCCTCAGATGACTGCTTACAGGCCGGTGAAAAGAAGATGAGGTTGGCGAAAAGAAGATGAGGTTGAACATGGAACACGTGAAGACATTGGAGAGCTTGAGTTGGGTAATAAGCTGAAGCCTGAGAGGAAAATGCAGCTGGCTAGAGCTCTTGGTTTGCAGCCTTGACTGATTGCTATATGGTTCCAAAACAGGACAAGATGGAAGACCAAGCGATAGGAGAAGGACTAAGATCTTTTGAAGAAAAGAAACAGTTTGAAGCAATCAAGGCAGACAATGATGCCCTCCATGCTGAAAAGAAGAAACTCCAAGCAGATGTATATAATAATAATAATTGTAATGGGTGGCTTTGCATGAGATCTTGTGCTATATTTGTTTTTGCTCATGTTTCTCTTAGAAAACAGAATGGTCTCTTTGGTTTTATGGGTAGTGAATGTGATCTAGAATCTTGCATTGCGATTAGAAAGATCATGGGTTATTAAGTTGCAGATAGATCATGTCTTTGAGAGAATAAGGATCCAGGCCATCCTATTTAAAAGATCATAACTTTTCATTTTGTTTTATTTTGTATATTCTAAATGAATCGGTCACTCATGATTTCAATCGACTCCCAACTTTATTGTTATTTTATTTTCTGCTTTCTCTCATCATTTGATCATGGAATGGGTGGTGGGTGCCCCATTTAGGAATTCAATTTGATCGAAAACACTGATGACTTCTATCTTAATTCATCATTTCCCTGATGGGTTTGATCCAATGATGCAGATGATGGTGGCGAAGGGCAGAGAAATAACAGAACCAATCAATCTCAATAGAGATAAGAATCAGATGCATCTAAAATATAAGAATCCTATGCGCCACAATAGGAAATAAATCATTAAGGGATAAAAAGTCTCATTACAAAACCCCATATATCTTCAGTTACTAAAAAAGGGTAACTAAAGTAAATATCATGACATCCTTATGGCCCATTTGTTTGATTTGAATTCCTAGGACTTGTTCACAGTCCCCTACTATCGAAGGGGCTACAATTGAAGTGGTGTAAAAGCACCCTTTGAAAGGAAATGATACCTAGGCATCAACCAGTAAATCAAATCCTGGGTAAGTGAAGGTCCCATCTTCATCCCCACCTTATATCCTTCAATCTTAACCTCTTCAATACTCTTTCATTACAACCCACTTTACTATGACTTGCTAGGATATTGATGCAGAGTAGGGAAACAGGCACTTGAAGCAATCATGGAATTGACATCTTTGTAAGAATGATGATCCAACAAACTACATCACAGCTTAGTACCAAAAAGATAATGCAAAGCAATGAATTCTGACAAAACCCGAGATCATACTATGCCCAATAACAGGAAAAATAAAAAAGATATGTGCAAAAGCTTAGGCATTTCATACTTTCCCAATAACAGGAAAAATAAGATAAAATCAAAACAAACAAAAGGGAGAAGTGGGGTGGTTGTTGAAGAACATACCTTTGATACTCCCATTAGCCATGTACCTGAAACCTCTTCTTTTTTCTTTTTTTGTAATCACCTGAAACCTCTTCTTGATAACATAACATCTAAAGGTTAAACAAAAGTAGCAGCAATAGAAATGAAATTGAATTCCATCATAACAAACCAAAAGAAACTGAGAAAAAAGTGGTGGTTGTGGGGAGGGGGCATGGAATTCTCCAGCCATTGCAGGAATTCAATTGGGCAAGTCTAGAGTTTTGGGAGAAATCTACCTCTTTCGAGAGGGAGATTGCAGGGAACCAGAGTCACATGGCCTGAAGGAGTTGACGGCGATTTCCACTAAAAAAAGGCAATCAAGTAGAAGAAGAAGAAGCAATCAAAATCTGCATCCAAAAGTCTGGCATCAAACACAGAAAGTCATCTGAAAATCAAGAAGAAGAAGGGAATCGATGAGCAGGAAATTGAGAAGCTATCCTTACCAAATTACAAATCATCAGACATCGGCTCTTCTACAGCTGATTCCTCTTCCTATTTCATAATCTCGTCATTCAGAAGAGGTATTTGAACAAACCCTCTAAATAGATGATGGAAAGTCAGGGTCTCGATCTAACGTAAAGAATTCCACAAGGGAAATCCTAAAAGGGGCATTACAACTTTAGACGAGAAGGAGAATTGCATGAAAATCTTCTATTACCTCTTCGTCTCAAATCATTTCAACCAAACTGAAGAGAACAGGATATAAATTTCAGAAACCTGTGATTCCTAGGGTTTACAATGGAATAGAAGACCAACAAACTCAGTTTTTTCTCTTTCTTCTGAATCGTTCTGCTTTATCACCATTTCTAGGGTTTTGAATTCCGGCCTCTCTTGAAGAAAGGAGAAAGAAGAAATTGAACTATAACGGCGGATAAAATAAAAAAAAACGCCACTAAAGATGATAATGATGCTCTTTACCGGCACTTCCACAACTTTTTTTATATTTGAGTTTATGAGACTATCCGCCGCAAAAAAGATCCCTGCAACTAACTGCACTGCAATTATACAAGTCGAATCCGTGTATAGTTTTCGCCGTGGAAGAAATGAGAGGGTGTTTTAGTAATATTTTTATGATAGCTTGTCTTAGGATAAAGAAGCCCTTTTTTAAAAAAAGTTTGAGGGAACGTGAGCCTGGATTGGACTTTCTTATCTTGAATTGTTGAGATATTATTGGTCTTCTTGCATATATACAAAAGAAACAGGAAAACAGAGAGGAGAGGGAGTAGGGCGAGTCCTAGAATGAAATGAAATGAGATGACTAGCTATCATAGTTTTAGTGAGTTTTTAATGTTTACAAGAAAGTTTTTGCCCCCAGTAGTTTGAGCAAATGGGTCTTGCAAGTGATTTGAGTCCTAAAAGAGGGGTCTAAATGTAAGATAAAGGAGTTGGGTTCACAATTTGCATGTCTAAGGTGTGCAAGACCTTTAACAATCTAAAATTACACCTAACCCCCTATACTCTCAAGTGCTGATAGAGGGAAATAAGTGTGCAAAGGCTCCTAGAATGCTTAGCAAAAAGGGGAGGGGTGCCCTATGACCTAACTTTTGCCTCATAGATAGATATATTTTAAAAGTTCCTGAAAAATGATTTGTATGATATAGAATGGCATAAAACAATAATTTTGCCTTAATAATATTAGGTATATATCCTGTAAGTGCACAAAAACTCACAGACCCGGGGGGGTGAATTTGCTGCCCACTGGAAGAGGACGGAGGCTGGAGCTCCTTGTAGATGATAGAAAAACCGATGCCTTGAGCCTGAAAGGAGAGGAAGAAGAAGGTCAGAGGACCCTGGCTTGGGCAGCGCAGGGCTCTCCGATGCCTTTGTTAGTTGCAAGTGCAGGACTAAACAGAGGTAGGAGATGAAGTGTGGGAGGAGGCGGCGTACCAGCAGCATGTGGATAGCCCCCCCGTTTACCTATTGAAGGCTTCTGTATTTATAGAGAAGGAGAGTGGACTTTGGGGTAAGCACTTGAGAGGTTGTCCCATCGTAGCTCACTCTATCCCATCGTAGCCCACTCTGTCCCATCGGGTCATACCCTGATGGATGGGCGGTGCAGCTGTGTCAGGGATTTTGGGCGGTGCCCTTATCCTGTTGCCGTGGCATGACAGCTGTCCATGGTCATCCCGATCAGCAGACTGACCGAGACCGAGATGGAGCATGGCCGAGGCTGAACTCCTGGTCTCATGCTTGTACCGAGGCCGAAGCCAAGGGGCATGTTAACGAAATGGAGCGCCTGGCCGAGGGCTGAGGTCGGTATTCATGCTTTGCCGAGGCCGGGACCTGAGGTCAGTCGCCTTGGGGAATACCCCCACACAAAGCCCCCAGCTTTTAACTTTCTAGAGTGCACGTTCCTCTAGGAAGTTGAAAGCTAAATAGCCTGACAGTCTATCAAAGCTGGTGCAGGTACCGAGCTTGATTATTCTGAACTGGCTGGTACTCTTACCGGGGCCAGTGTAAGCTTTCGAGCAGCGATCTGGTACAGGACCGAGATGCTGTATGCTTAATTCGGGACTCGACTGGTTGGTACTTATACCGGAGCCAGTGTAAGCTGTCGGGCAGCGATCTGGTGCAGGACCGAGATGCTGTATGCCGAGATTGGGACTTAACTGGCTGGTACTCTTACCGGGGCCAGTGTAATCTTTTTCTCGAGGCTGGTGGCATCACCGAGCCTGTTTTTTCGAAGCTGGTGCCATCACCGAGCTTGATTTTTTCCGAAATCGGGACGTAACTGGCTGGTACTTTTACCGGAGCCAGTGTAATCTTGTTTCTCAAGGCTGGTGGCATCACCGAGCCTGCTTTTTTCGATTTCATCTGAAAGGGCGAATGTTACTGCTGCCGAGCAGGAGAAGGCACTGCTGCCGAGCTGGAGAGTCTACTTCTGCCGAGCTGGAGAGTCTACTTTTGCCAAGCTGGAGAGTAGCATTGCCGCTGAGGGCGTCGCCGAGTCGGGCGTCGCGGACTTTGGGCGTCGCGGCCGTCGGGCGTCGCCGCGCCTAGGAGGGCGTCGGGCGTCGCGGACTTTGGGCGTCGCGCGCCGAGATGGGCGTCGCCGACCTCAGGCGTCGCCGACTTTGGGCGTCGCGCGCCGAGATGGGCGTCGCGGCCGTCGGGCGTCGCCGCGCCTAGGAGGGCGTCGGGCGTCGCCGACTTTGGGCGTCGCGGCCGTCGGGCGTCGCCGTGCCTAGGAGGGCGTCGCGGCCGTCGGGCGTCGCCGCGCCTAGGAGGGCGTCGGGCGTCGCGGACTTTGGGCGTCGCCGACCTCAGGCGTCGCCGACTTTGGGCGTCGCGCGCCGAGATGGGCGTCGCGGCCGTCGGGCGTCGCCGCGCCTAGGAGGGCGTCGGGCGTCGCCGCTCTTCATCTGCTTCGCCATGAGCCGCTTGATCAGGATCTCCAGGGCGTCGACAACCTTCCACGTGTCGTGGAAGACGATGCCGAGCTGGGGTCGATGAAGCTGCTGCTGAAATCGTTCCTCTCTGGCTCTTCGAGGCATGATGTTTGGGAAAGATGGCTTTTTGATCTGAATTTCCCACAGACGGCGCCAATTGTAAGTGCACAAAAACTCACAGACCCGGGGGGGTGAATTTGCTGCCCACTGGAAGAGGACGGAGGCTGGAGCTCCTTGTAGATGATAGAAAAACCGATGCCTTGAGCCTGAAAGGAGAGGAAGAAGAAGGTCAGAGGACCCTGGCTTGGGCAGCGCAGGGCTCTCCGATGCCTTTGTTAGTTGCAAGTGCAGGACTAAACAGAGGTAGGAGATGAAGTGTGGGAGGAGGCGGCGTACCAGCAGCATGTGGATAGCCCCCCCGTTTACCTGTTGAAGGCTTCTGTATTTATAGAGAAGGAGAGTGGACTTTGGGGTAAGCACTTGAGAGGTTGTCCCATCGTAGCTCACTCTATCCCATCGTAGCCCACTCTGTCCCATCGGGTCATACCTTGATGGATGGGCGGTGCAGCTGTGTCAGGGATTTTGGGCGGTGCCCTTATCCTGTTGCCGTGGCATGACAGCTGTCCATGGTCATCCCGATCAGCAGACTGACCGAGACCGAGATGGAGCATGGCCGAGGCTGAACTCCTGGTCTCATGCTTGTACCGAGGCCGAAGCCAAGGGGCATGTTACCGAAATGGAGCGCCTGGCCGAGGGCTGAGGTCGGTATTCATGCTTTGCCGAGGCCGGGACCTGAGGTCGGTCGCCTTGGGGAATACCCCCACACATATCCTATACTTGTAGGATTTCAAATAATATTCACCGATAGGACATTGCACACATTCACCTTTTTCCCTACTTCAAGGAACTTACAAAAATCAAGTTTTTTGTACAGTTCTTTGTTGTACGAACTACACGGTACGAATTTTTTTTTTTCCTAATGTCAACTCTTAATTCGGGTATGAGCAAAATCCAAAAGATTTGATAAGAAAAAAATAGATGCTTGAGACTATTCCCCTTTTTTTTATCCTATGGTACCGTGGGAATGACCCACTAGAACGATAACAAACATGCCCCGAGCATGAGAGGATTTGAACATTTGCACCATCCACCGATTTGATGCTCCTCCATCTGTACATAGACATTTTTTTTTATATTTTATATTATAGTCCCAATTTTTAAACGTGATCAATGAGACAACTGAAATAACTATGATTTCACGAAACAAGGCGAAACAATAATTTCGAACGGGTTGAATATAAAAGATGGCCATACTATACACTTCTGTGGCTATGAGCTCAGATAATTGTTGGAGCCCATTGGAGCCCGGCCTTAGTGCAGATTCGATCATTAGTAAAAAGCTTCACCAACAGGAGCTGGCTTTCGAGCCAGCTTATCTTGACATGGTAGGGCTTGGAATTGATCTTGACTCGAGCTCAACAATTGTATGTGATATTGGTTTGGCTCAAGAGAAATTCTATATGCACCCGACTATTTTGCTGAGCACACCCACATTCCTTCCTCATGTATAATTTTTTTTTTCTAAGGGTGGGTGTGCTCAGGAAAAATAGAGGTGCATATAGAATTTCCCTTGGCTCAATTGCCCTACAAGGCGAGCTAAATCTCGGCATTGTTTAGCTTAGCTTGGCTCGGGTTGGCGATGGATGGCCTGAGCTCGAGAACGAGAGTGACTCAGTGATTGACATTGACAGAGATTCATATCTCATATGTAAAAGAATTTGCTGGTCCCAAATGGGTGTCAGAACCGAACTCGCCGAGAACCTTGTGCGTTCCAGTGTGGGGTAGACATGTGAACTCGCTATCAATGCTCTCAAATCTTCTGGATTATCAACCAAGCGTTCCCATCTCCCTTATATAGAGCAATCCCTACGAGTTACAACTTTTTCCGGACTCTACCCCTCTTGGAATCCCACATCTCCTGACCAGCGTGGGAATTCTGCCAACCGAGAGTCTGAATTTGATCCAAATTCTACCACCAAGAGTTTGATTCTTATCTGACTCAACCAGATCAAGACTTGTTGAGAGTTCATTCACGGCACACCGCCGGGCTCGATCTGGTGTAAGCCTAATAGCAGTCGGGCCACACAATTTTCCTAACAATCTCCCACTTAACACAAATACCATGTAAATCAAACGTGCCAATGTACATTAACATATACTCCAGTCCCTACATACATCTCTAGCTAAGCAAAAGGCTTAATGAAAGGAATACACATCAATTCCACCAGCGGGATCTTTGATATTGAAATCTTAAGTTTATTTCCCACATTTTAGGTATACAGATATCACAATTTAATATCATGAGGGATTGTGGAATTGTGGTTCCATTCATTGATGTAACAGTTGACCCATAATATTTGCACCGGCTCATCGGTTCTTACCAACTTCAAATTTCCATAAACAGATCTAACCTGATGGCCACTTGGTTTACTACATCGTAGGTTTTATCCCAAGTTTCATTCTTAATAGAGCTACCATAATTGTTTTCTTTATACCAGAAAATCAAGACATTTGCTGATGGTTAAAATATAACCAGACATGGACTGCCTCTCGTCCAAGTCATCATCTCAAGAGGCAACCATTTAACCATGCAGTTCCAAGACAACAACCGTACCACAAGAACGGTATAGCAAATATTTTTGATGTACCCAAATTCCTCTTATTCACTTGCCATAACAGGCATATCCGAATAACTTAAGAATCTAATTATGAGACCAACGACGATCCATTTCCGGTCTCATAAATCCAGAATTACAGTATTTTATGCATGATGAGGATGTCATACAATATGCTCCTCCCATTATCCTCGAGTAAGGCATGTCTTTGGTCATAAGTATGTCCTTTTCACTAATAGGATCCTGATTGTTGGACAATTTCATACACATGCAAATGAGAGTGCCAATAGGCTTGCACATCTCCATATCCAACTGTTTTAACACAGCATCCTACTCGGACTCATGTGACAAAGTCCGTATCAGATTTGGCTTACATGGTTATTGCATATGCCTAGTACATCATGCTTTAATCCATGTTTTCCATCTCGAATCAAGACTTAAACACTGTTGCTTGAAGATTACTTTCAATTCGCCACCAACAATCAATATGTCATCCAATGACAAATATATAACTATTCTCATTGCTTTGACCTAAATGCATATCTCATATGCCGGGGATAAACTAATTTCACGTATAGCCTTAAGAAATTTCTATGTTAAAATAATTTGTACACATTTATCATTGATCTTTCCACCACCAGATTTGCAGATTACATGTAAAGATTTTCCTACTCTTCGCCGTTTAGGAACTCAGCATTTACATCCACCAGGTGCACTTACATATTATGACAACAAACCATTGCCCTTAGGATTCATATGGATGTGGATTTACTCCCGGAGAGATAATCCCCACATAACCAAATCATTCTATTTCTAAATCCTTGTGCAACCCATCGTGCTTATCTACTAATCTGTCATTATCATTTTATTACCACGAACCCATAACCCTTCAATCCTAAGGTGGATCGACTAATTACCATGCCAGATTCTTATCTTATATTCACCTCTATAGTGTATAGTCAATCATCATATTGCGTAGATTGACAATAAATGACAGATTAAGATCTTGCACAATTTTTACCAAATAACTGCACCAATCATCCAACCACGTCGAATGTTATCAATCTTACAAGAATCCTAATAACCTGGGATGTTCATTTTCAAGTGGGCCCTGGCCAGGACTTACACTTTCAACACTGCCAATGTTGAAACTCCCACTTTCCGCAACACCATCCATCTTCAGAGATGTTGTGGTACATCTCTAGGATTTGTATGGGATCCACAAAGAAGCATATATTTCGACCTGTGGATATAATCCGAAATTCGTGATTGATCACACGATATCCCTTTGGATGAATCAATTTTACAATGAAAGAATGATTTTCTTCGTTTCCATTTGTAGATAGTATTATAATTGTGGCCCGCAATAGTTTGTGTACAACACATCGCCACAATGTCATACCTCATAAATGTGTCTTTGGGCTAATTTTAGGAGGTGTTCGACTCAATATATATTGTGCACTTACTTAATAATATACCCTCTATAGCACACAGTGGAAGATACGTGTGGTTAACATGGATATAATATATCCAAACATGAAGTGATTTTAAAATTTCCAACCACTCCATTTTTAGTTGTGGGGTGTACAGAATTAAATGTATGATCCTCTCCATACACAATATACTTGAATCATTCATAAGTATACCCCCCTCCCCTCCCCCCCCCCCCCCCCCCCAACGGATCTTATCCATTAACTTTTTAGCCCTATTGGTCCATGATTCAGCAGCATACCACTCAAAGCAATTTTACAGTGCCTCAAGCTTATATCATAACGGATAAGTTTAAATGTATTTGTTAAAGTCACCAATCGGAGTAGCAGATCACTCCCACCCATTTAAATTTGGACAAATAAATGGTCAGCATATTATAGAGTGTATGTTATCCCTCAACCACACTTTTAGTTATCCCGAAAAAGAGTTACACAACCATTTTCCTCTCAGACATGGCTCACAAATACCAAGGTCAGATAAAGGTATCATCCCAACCAGTCCATTTATTCGGTCTTTGTTGATGTGTCATGTTTTCAATGCCATCAGTGTGCCAAACCACACATCCAATATATACAGAATAATTAAAACTAAAAGATTCATACATTACAAGCTATATCAAGCAAGTAAATATCGTCTCAGAAATCAAAAAATTGTAACAATCTCCCATGCATGCAAATCACAACTATATTGCCTCATAACAGATTTTCTTAATCTATTCCATCACCAGTTGAGCCACGAATTTTACTCATCACAGAGTAGTAATTAGTAAAGTCTCCCCAAAATATAACAAATTAGATTTTCAGAGTCAAATGTAATATAGAATTATGTCATTTTTGAAAACACATCACAAAACTGTTCCATATTTATAGATGCTTACAATCTCCGGATTAGTTTTCATAATTCAAAATTTTAATTTCCATCCTTGAGATCATATGGAAAACCACAAATAGATCAACTAGTTCTGTTCTTACACCTTCATCAAATCCACCGTTATATAACTATAACCTTTGTATCCGATCCACTAGGTTCTCTATCTCATCATATTCTTTTGTCCCCTTGACTTAAATATTATTTTTATTTTTTGCCTCAAATTTAATTGAAATTTAAATATTTAACAGGCTTGGGACTTAAGTGATATACTCCCACTGAAGTGGAAGACCATGACAATAGATATAGAATTGGAACACATTGATCAATTAGTTTTTCCCATCGTGGTCAACACTTTATAAGTGATCCGATCAACTCAGTTGTCAATCACACATCCATCAGGCAATCAATAGTACATGCATGCATCATAAATTATTTTCATCTGAGATCTAGTGGTTTATCAAATTTTAAACCACTAACTAGAGATCATGTCTCTTTTGTGCCGTTGGATTGTGCTCACATACTTTCGATCAAATCCTTGACCCCTTGATTCGCAGAGTAAATATTTAGCAAATCAATTATTACACGCCCACTGCACAAGGTAATGTCAAAATTACCATTAAAGAATACTACAGTGGTCGTCAAGGGTTCATCAAAATAAAATAAACGATGGATCTTATCTCAACAAATAAACCCACAATTCCAAGATAAGGCACACGTCCGATATCTCAACACGAGTCGGCACATCTCGCTGAAGATATCACTCTTAAGTAGGTCATACAATGCAGTTTTTTATAAGACAAATCCAACACATTAATAAAAGAAAAGTCAAGATACCACTAACTGTGATCGTTGAGCAAGGAGCTTTCTAACCATTAGATCATCAATCTTTCACTATATTTGTATAGATTTCGTCGCCAGGAGTCCGCAGGCCCAAGCGAATCGTCCATCGGAGCTCAAATGACCCAAATATCACGCGACAAATTTTAAGCGTCAAAGATGACCGCATCTGGTCTAAAAAATATCTAACCATTGGATCCCAAATCTGTCAACACTACTAGGTAGTGCTCGTCACCATGATTCTGCAGAACCAAACTACTTGTCTATCGGAGTCTGGATGAATGAGTTATGGACAGTCAAAGTTCACAGTTGACCGTTGACTGGGCCTGCCTTGTGTTAGCAGTACAGCAACCTGCGCAGTTTCTCTGACGTCACGATGATGTCATCCATGCACTGTGCTGTACCGATACTTGCGTTGAGGCAAAGTCTCTGCTGCTGGGCTCAGAACCGCGCCAGGTTGGTCATGGGTCCGGTTGCAGTAGGGTCTTGTCCACCCGACCTCACCTGCCCGAGTCTTGTGGCGCCTGTCCCGGGGAGAAACAGCAGCCACACGTGCTGCGTCCAAGAAAATAAAGAGCGACAATGCGCTCTCTCTCTCTCTCTCTCTCTCTCTCTCTCTCTCATGGAGCAAATCCTGAGTAGTCCTGTCAATTTGGTCCTTTGAAAGGGGGCCCGGCCCGGCCCTTAAAAAGCCCTTAAATTGAGGGCTTTCATTTTTTTTATAAAGCCCTAGGGTCGGGCTAAGATAAAATCTTACAGGCCCTCTAACTTTAAGGGCCGGGCTAGGACAATAGCAAACCCGGCCCGGCCCGGCTCTTATATTTTCTCTTCATGTTAAAATATATATAATTATATATATATGGGAGGTGCTCTAGTGAGAGACACTCTCACCAAGTTGGTGAGAGATGGGTGGGGGCCCTCATATTTAAGTTGGGGGCCCTTACATTTAAGTTAGTAAGAGTGGATATGGAAGTGAGGGCCCCCACCCATCTCTCATAAACTTGGTGAGCATGTCTCTCATAGGAGCACATCCCTATATATATATATATATATATTGTCCCAACTGCCCCCTATATAATTCACTAAAAGTAGTTGTTAGTACACATTCAACGGACAAAAGAAAACTCAATATGATGTCATTTGATGCGTTATTTTATATCATTAGAAGTATTATTAAGTATCATTAGATGCTATTATTAAGAATCATAAGAAGTTATTATTTGTAAAGATAAACTATTTTTTAATTTGCCATTGGTCAATCTAAAAACATTTTTTAACTCCGCCGTGCTTGCTTTATTGCAAGCGTTGTCGGTCCCAAGCCCAAATAAAGGAGGAGGGTGAATGTTAAATAGACACTCAATGCATGGTTGTGTGGGCTGCTTCTACCGAAACCGATGTTGTAATCCTTTGGTAACAGCGCCAATCAGGAAGGGTCTTAACCCCCTTCTCTCCGATATAAGCAGCGTCTCAGCCTTTGTCGAGGTGGGACTGGTCCCGGTAGAAGTACCGACCATGTCCTACCGAACTCGACCTCACGCTGACATCCCAGTCCGATCTCGGGTATAGCTGACCCCGGCGCCTTCTCCAGTTCGGCCCCTCTGCCGAGGTGAACACCGGGCTTCCAGTTCCCATTATGAGATGGGACGGGTACTTTGTAGGGAGTCCCTGTCAGGTAGGGCGGCCACCGGCCAAGGATAAGGGCTCGTTCCTATCAACAGATCACATCCACATTTATGTGAGGGATTTGAGGGGAGGTTTGATGGGACAAGTATCCTCACCTACCCCCACTAAAGATCCCAGGTGTGGGCTGATGGGACAAGTATCCTCACCTACCTCCACTATGGAACCTTCCACTCTCCTCTATATATGCCTGCATGAAGAGTCATGAACAGGTACATGCAAGATACAGCCCGCACTGTTACTCTGCTAAAACATCTCTTCTTCTCCACTTCACCCTAGTTCAGTGACTGCACTAACTCAGGCGTCGGAGTGCCTTTGGCTGATAGCAGCCTCGGGCCCTGACTGCTGTTTTCTCTTCCCTTTCAGGTTTCAGATCAGCAGAGACACTTGTTCAAGCTAAACAACCTCTCTGTAAACCCTCATCATCAGTTAAACCTAAGTCCGTAATAATTAGGCACGCACAATTTGGCGCCGTCTGTGGGAAAACGATCTGAAAATTCCACGTTTTCATCCTAACAGCTATGCCTCCCAAGGCTCAGAAGGGAAAGAGCGTTGCTAGACCGTCTGGGTCTAAGCAACCAGAAACATTTCTGCCTCTCATGCCACCTCCACTGGTAACAGACCAGGCAGGAGCGTTGGTAACGAGCTCGCGAAGGGATACCAGGCAAGCACCATCCAACCATCCTCCGAAGGGAGTGGGAGGAGAACCTGGTATGCGGAGTGTAGGTTCACCCGTTACGGTGACACACTCGTCGTCAAGAGTAGCAGCAGCGTCTTCTCGGCGCGATCCTGTATTAGAACGAGCTCGGACGAATACTTCTCAGGCGGAGCGTCCGCGCCTGGAAGTTGTTCTCAACGCGCCACCGCGTAAGGACGTTCCTCAGGAACGGCCCTTACGAGGCGGGGCTCCTGTGCTGTCTCCTCCTCGGTCTTCTCACGGGGACCACATGGAAGAGGATCACGTCCACCTCGGTGATGAAGGTGACGACGACATGGTCCTGGAGGACGATGTTGAGGCCCAAGCCGAGGCCATCAAGGCTCAAAACCTCATCATCGAAGAGCAGAAAGGGCAGATCCTCCAGCTTCAGCGGCAGCTTGAAACGAAGAGCCAAGTCCCGCCCGAAGCCTCTCACACGCCTCCGCCTAAGCAACGAGCTCGTCTAGGTCTCCGGGGTCGACCAGACCTAAGGGATAAGTTAAATGAAAGGCGTGCCCGAGCTCGCGAAGAGGGCTCGAGTAACACTCATGCCAGTGCTGACCAGCAGCAGTGCCATAAACAAAGGCGGGAGACCAGGGCCGACCCCGAGATGGCTGACTACATCGATCAGCAGATTAAGCTGGCCGTACAGCAGAGCCTGGAGCAGGCCGGCCTCGCTCGAGGTCGGTTAACTACCAAACACGGTGACATCCATGGCACGTCTCCATTTTCTCGGGAAATCAGAGATCATCCTCTTCCTGATAAGTTCAGCGTCCCACGCTTCAATCTCTATGACGGGACGTCGGACCCCGAGGCTCATCTTCGGCACTTCACCCAGAAGATGACGGTATTCAGCGGCGACGGCGACCTTGATTGTAAGGTTTTCTCCTCCAGTTTGGGCGACCTCCCGCTTCGGTGGTTCTGTGCGCTTCCCGAGGGATCGATTTCGAGCTGGCCACAGCTCTGAAACTCCTTCGTCGAAAAGTTTCAAGCCCACCGGGTCATCCCAAAAACTGACGCCGATCTGATCTCAATCAAGATGAGGCCGACCGAGACTCTTACTCAGTTCGCCAAACGATTATGGACCATCTACAGCGTGATTGAAAATTCCAACGACGACGTAGCCGTTACTGCCTTCCAACAAGCTTTGCTGCCGGACAATGAGCTTCGGAAGAAATTGGTACGTCGTCCTGCGCCTTCGGTAAAGGCTTTGATGGTCCGGGTGAACCAGTATGTCGAGCAAGAAGAGGACGACGTCCGAGCTCGAGAAAGCCATAATTTCTGGCCAGAGGGCCGACAGGAGGGCCGTCCCACGAGAAGAGAGAGGAGGCTTGCTAAGAAAGAGGCGGATCGGAGTAGAGAGCCATCCAGTTCGGCAGTACGCCCTGCCCCCACCTCGGGAGGCAGCACGAGGCCGAAACCAAGTGGCGCCTCTTATAGAGCCGTCAATACCATCTTCAAAGAGCCTATCTACAAGCTCCTCGGCAAAATCCAGGCCCAGCCCTTCTTCAAATGGCCCCAGCCAATGAAGAGTGACTCCTCCTCCCGAGATCAGAGCAAGTTCTGTGCCTACCACAAAGATAGAGGACACAGAACCGAGGACTGCTATACCTTCAAGGCGCACCTTGAAAAGCTCGTAAAAGATGGGCATCTAAGAGACCATGTCAGGGAAGAAGGCAGAGTGAACAACGCTCAGCAACGCCTCCCCGATGACCAAGGCAGCGGTGAGCCTGCAGGGACCATCGACGTCATTCACCTGGCTCCTGCCCCCCGAGGCAGTGACCGAGCCCGTGCTGAGGCTAGGAAAGCCCAGCACGGCAGGCATGTGATGACGGCCGAGCTCGGTCCCTCGGCAAAGAGAGCACGTTTGGAGAGGCCAAAAATCTGGTTCTCTGATAAAGACTTGGCCGGGGTCCAGCTACCCCACAATGATCCTCTTCTTCTGACTATGAGGTTACACAACTTCGATGTCAAAAGGATCCTAGTGGACCCCGGGAGCTCCTCAGAAATCCTCTACTTGGATTGCTTCAGGAAGATGAGCCTGAAAGAGGAGGACCTGCAAGAAGCCCGCACCCCGCTGGTGGGTTTCAGCTCCAAAACGGTATACCCCAAAGGGAAAATTTCCCTTAAGGTCGAGGTCGGAGGGGCCTCCACAACGGCAGACTTCCTGGTGGTGGATGCACAATCTCCATACAATGCCATCATGGGGAGAACCTGGCTCCATAGCTTGGAGGCCGTTCCCTCGACCCATCACCAGAAGCTCAAGTTTCCGTTGCAGAACAAGGATGGGAGCTTCGAAGTTATCATAGTCCGCGGCGACCAAGACATGGCCAAAGAATGCCTCTTGGCCGTGGTCCCCGGAGATACGCGACCACAGCAAGTCCACATGACCGAGCTGGAAGCTGAGCTCGACGCTGTGGGCCGAACTCCCGAACAGAAGAGCATTGAGGACCTCACCCAGGTCGGGATCGATCCCAGCGGTCCAGAAAGGTTCTTCCTGCTCGGTAGCCAACTCGCTGACAAGGAGAGGGCCAGCATACTCGACTTCCTGTTACAGAATAGGGAGGTCTTCGCCTGGACCCCATATGAAATGTCCGGCATCAGCCCCGAGGTCATAAGCCACAAGCTGAATGTGGATCCCCAGCACAAACCTGTTGTCCAAAAGATTCGCAGATCGGGCACCCAACAGGCAGAGGCTGTGACCAAGGAAATCGACAAATTACTGGACGCTGAGGCTATCCGCGAAGTTCAGTACCCTGTGTGGTTGGCCAACACGGTGGTGGTAAAAAAGAAGGATGGAAGCTGGAGGGTCTGTGTAGACTTCACCGACCTCAATAAAGCTTGTCCCAAAGACAGCTTTCCTCTACCGAAGATAGACCAGTTAATCGACGCCACTGCCGGCCATGAGAGGATGAGTTTCCTCTATGCTTACCGAGGTTACCATCAAATTCCAATGCATGAGCCTGATCAAGAAAAAACCGCGTTCATAACACCCAGGGGCACCTACTGTTACAAAGTAATGCCCTTCGGGTTAAAAAACGCAGGTGCCACTTACCAGAGGCTGGTGACCAAGATGTTTCAAGACCAGCTCGGCAGGACGATCGAGGTCTATATTGATGATATGGTCGTTAAGTCTAAGCGGTCACAGGACCACTTGACTGACTTACGTCAAACCTTCTCCATCCTCAAGAAATACCAGCTCAAGTTGAACGCCTCCAAATGTGCATTTGGCGTCGGCTCGGGCAAGTTCCTTGGCAGCCTGGTTACGAGGCGAGGAATCGAGGCTAATCCCGATCAGATCTCGGCACTCAGAGCCCTGCAGAGTCCGAACTCGATAAAACAGGTTCAGAGACTTACCGGGATGGCGGCAGCACTGAACCGCTTCATCAGCCGAGCTTCGGATAAATGCCATCCTTTCTTCCAGCTCTTGAAAAAAAGCTCCGGGTTCAAATGGACCCCGGAATGCGAGAGCGCTCTCCAGGAGCTCAAAGTGTACCTTTCCTCCCCTCCTCTGCTTTCCACCCCGGTACGGGGTGAGACCTTGTTCCTATATCTGGCAGTTTCGGACCATGCAGTAAGCTCTGTACTCGTAAGAGAAGATGACAGGATGCAGAGACCCGTCTATTACACGAGCAAAATTCTGCTGGATGCCGAGACAAGATATCTGCCACTGGAAAAGCTCGCGTTAGCACTCATTAGTGCTTCGCGTAAGCTCTCCCACTACTTCCTGACATATTCTATAGTGGTTGTGACCGAACACCCACTCAAGTCCCTCTTCAGGAGAGCAGACTTCTCAGGAAGAGTGTCTAAATGGGCTGTCGAACTCGGGCAATACGATATCCAGTATCAGCCCAGAACGGCCATCAAAGCCCAAGTCCTGTCTGACTTCATTGTGGAATTCACCTCTCCTAGTTCGGCACCGAGCCATCTCGACACCGAACTGGGGGGCAAGGAGGCAAGGACTTTGGTAGAAACCGAGCAGGATCGGTCCTGGAAACAGTTCCTCGACTCATCCTGGAAAGTCTTCGTCGATGGCTCCTCCACCTCCAAAAGGGCTGGCGCTGGCATAGTCCTTCAATCTCCGGAGGGTCTCGTTATTGAGCAAGCCGTGACTCTTGACTTCAAAGCTTCTAACAATGAAGCTGAGTATGAAGCATTAATTGCAGGGCTGGCCAGCGCAAAAACCCTGGGGGCACAACAACTGGTGATCTTCAGCGACTCACAGCTGGTCACCAGCCAACTCAATGGAGATTACCAAGCCCGAGATGACAGGATGGCAGCCTACCTGGCCCACACCAAGCGACTCCTATCTCAGTTCCAAAAAGCTGAAGTCAGGCAGATAGGCAGAGACTCCAACTCTCACGCCGACGCTCTTGCAAATTTAGCCTCTGCCGTCGAGGCAGGAAGAAAAAGAACTGTCGAAGTGGAAGCACTGGACAAACCAAGCATACTTCAACCGCCTCGACAGATTATGTGCATTGACCTCGGTCCTAGCTGGATGGATGAACTTATCTCCTACCTCAAGAATGACCAGCTACCCGAGGACAAGAACCAAGCCCACAAAATCAGGCTGAAGGCAGCCCGATTTTGGCTCTCTCCGGACGATAAACTCTACAAAAAATCCTACAATGGCCCTTACCTCCGGTGCGTTCATCCAAGCAAAGTCGAAGACTTCCTTTATGAAATCCATGAAGGGATTTGCGGCAGCCACATCGGAGGTCGGTCACTCGCCTACCGAGCTATCAGCCAGGGGTACTGGTGGCCCTATATGCAGAAGGATGCACAGGTCTATGCCAGGAAATGTGAGAAGTGCCAGAAGTTCTCCCACTCTCTCCATCAGCCAGCATACGACCTGAGCCCTCTCTCCAGCCCTTGGCCCTTCGCCCAATGGGGACTGGACCTCGTGGGACCACTCCACCGAGCTCCAGGGAACAAAAGATGGTTGATCGTAGCAACTGACTACTTCACCAAGTGGATAGAAGCCGAAGCACTCTCCTCCATCACTGAGAAGGATACCAAAAACTTCGTGTGGAGAAGCATTGTAACTAGATTCGGAGTACCTCGGACCCTGGTCACGGACAACGGGACCCAGTTCGACTCCAATTTCTTCAGAAGCTTCTGTCAAGACCTTGGCATCAGGAACTACTATTCTACCCCGGCCTACCCCCAGAGCAATGGGCAGGCTGAAATTTCAAACAAAGTGGTGCTTGACGGACTCAAAAAGAGACTAGATCGAGCCAAAGGGAGATGGGTAGAGGAACTTCCAAGTGTCCTATGGGCATATAGGACTACCCCGAGGCGCTCGACCTCGGAAACTCCTTTCTCCCTAGCCTACGGAATGGAAGCTGTAATTCCACTTGAGGTCGGCCTCCCCACCCTCAGGTCGGAACTGTTCGACCGAGGCCAAAATGATGCAAACCTCGCCACAGAACTCGACTTGGCGGAGGAGCGAAGGGATGCCGCAGCCATCCGTCTCGCTTCCTACCAGCGACAGTTGGCTAGAGGGTATAATCAAAGGGTCAGAGAGCGAAAGTTCTCCCCTGGAGAATTGGTCTTGAAAAAGACTCTTCCAGCAGACAGGAATCCCAGCGAAGGAAAGTTTGCACCGAACTGGCATGGACCGTTTAAGGTAACTTCGGTTGCTGGGCAGTCTGCATATAGGCTTGAGGACATGGAGGGCAGAGAGCTGCCACGCCCATGGAATGCCACCCACCTCAAGAAATTCTATTTTTGAGATGTAATCAGATTCGGGAAGTTAATAAACTATTTCTTTTTATAGAATACGTTTACGTTCCAAGCTGTCCCCTATTCTCGAAAAAATGGCCAAGTTATGGAACTCGGCATATACCTACAGCTCGGTTACAGAACCGACTTGAATTCTTTGTTCGGTTATCTTAGTTAGCTACTTTGGCCTGGTCAATGGACCAGTCAAGTTCTAATTATAAACCGGACTTAGCTTTGGTCATGGGACCAAGCGCCCTCAGTTTTACCGAGATCGATGCTCGTTATGGTTGCAAAATCAATACAGCACCTCGGGTTACAACTACTACAAATTCGGTTTCTACCGAACTCGTTTACTTTGTCTTTATTTCCTATCATTTATTCTGGTTGTTAAGCCAAACGCATAAAGAAAGGAAAAAAGAGAAGAAAACTTCGCCACAAATGTTTAAAGTTGGAAGCAAAGCCAATTTCATTCCATGAGTGAGAAAGGTTACAAATTTCCCAACAAAAAGAAATACAAAATTTCCCCCCAGTACAAAAAAAAAATAAATAAGTTACATCATATATTTTTCAGACCACAGCCCCCTCGGTGCCATCAGCAGCATCATCTTCCACGACTTCGACAGCCATTTGTCCAGCGCCGACATCCGCGTCATGTCCGGGGGCAGGGTCTTCGTCTTCCCTGAGTGCGACCTCAGGAGCTTGATTCGGTGCGGGCTGAGGAGGAGGAAACTGGGGGATCTCTGTATACACAGGGCTGTCCTCGGGGACCCCTGCTGCTCTCAATGAGCTTGTCCATCCCAGCCTCCAGGCCTTCAGGCTGACTCTCTTGACTTGGGCGATATACTGTTCGGTGGCTTCTGCCACCCCTTCGTCAAAAGCTTTGTCAACGTCAGCCCGTAGTTTGTCAGCATCAGCTCGGAGTTCGGCCTCTGCCTCCTCCCACCTCTTTTTGAGTTCGGCCGTTGCCTGAACTTGGTTTTCCAGTTCCGCCTTCACCTTATCAAGCTCGTCTCTGAGGCCCAAGACGCACGTTTCCTGCTCGGCTGCCTTCTGCTTCATTAGGCTGAGATCGGCCTCGAGTTCCAGTTCCCTCTTCTCCGCCCTTTCTGCCCGAGCGGTGCTCTGCTGGGCTTTGTCCGCCGACACCAGCGCCCTTTGCAGGATCTGAAGAAACAAGTGTTAAGCCGACATCAATATCAGAAGTACAGAAATCAAAGAAATGCAAAGTTCGAAGGAGAGAATTACCCTGAGGGCGTCGGCCATCTGAGCCACATCCAGCTCCACCTCGCTCCTCTTCATATGTTCTGCCATGTCTCCAGGCAGAGCGCAGGCGTGCGCAAGGGCGCTGACAACAGATGTGCCATCACTCAGCCGGCCGTCCGACGACAGCGACTGGCCATCCTCCAACAGGAAACTGGGGTTCCAGATCGGAGGGCCGAGCAGCGGCGAGTGCTGAGAGGCAGGGTTGGGCTCGTCCCCCACTGGGTCCGCAACCCTGGGCCTTTTCCCCAGCCGAACCGAATCCCTACGAGATTTGGTGGAGCGCTCGGTCGCTGCTGAAGGCTGAGGAGATTGAACTGGGGGAGAGACGACCGTATCCTCCAAGTTCGGAGGGAGAACGGTCCCCGAGGTGGGCGAGTCTCCGAAGATGACTTCGTCAAGACTAACAAGGGCCGCGCGACGTCGTCCCATCTCGGCCTCTTCGTCCGACTCAGAAGATGGGAGAATCACAAGCTCCTCTTGCCGAACCCCCTAGGACTCACCCTCCGGCTCACTTTCCTCCTCGGAGTCGGTCTCTGTTGCGGTCTGGACCTGCGACTGACCGGCTTCGGCTGAAGCTCTAGAAGGTACGGCCTCGGGAGGTACTTGCGCAGGCCCTGCTGCTGGAGCTGTTTGCTCCTCGGCTTCGGCAAGAGTTAGGACTTGCTCCCCCCTGAGGTTCTCGTGCCGTCTTCTTATAAAAGATCGGTACACGGGTTCGTACCCAAGAAGGGCTGAGGCAGATCGGGTCCGGTGACCCTTGTAGCTATAAATCCTTTTCAACCAGCCGACGTTTCGTCGCCACCCGGAGTTCCTCCTCTGCCGTTTCCTCTCCGCGTGACCTGCACGACAAGCAATTAGGCATCAGTTCGGCAGAATGAAACTACATCAGAAGTTCAAAAATTGAGATATTTACTCGGTGGTTCTCCGAGACGACCGGGTACGTGGTTCACCCTGGGCTCTCCGGGGGCATACTCCCAGTTCCCGGTGACGTAAAGGCAGTCCTCCCCGGCGTATTTTGTGTTGTCTTCGAGCTCGTTGATTATGGGAATCTCCTTCGGTCGAACTCGCAAGTAGTATGCGTCGTCCTTTGGAGATCGACACAGGTTATACACATCCTCAATGTCCTCGACGCCAAGGTCGGTTCCCAATATCCTATTCAGTTCGGCTATACCCATGATTATCTTATAACCATTGGGCATTAGTTGGCACGGGGTAAGGTTCCACCTCCTGAGACAAGCTCTCAGGAGGGGATGGACTGGGAATCTCACTCCGCCCTCGATTATGGCTACTAGAGGGAATGGCATCCATCCCTCTACAAGCACCCGTGGTCGGCTTCGGTCACCATCCCCATCCGCCCTAATCTGGACGTTCTCTGGTATCTGGTATTGTTTCCTAAGCTCGGCTAGGGCAAGCTCTGTGTCTATCCAATGTCTAAAAACCCCCATCTTCCCTAGCCTAGACCGGAATACTGGTGACGGTGACGGAGAAGAAAGACAGAGTAGACACCCCCAAAAACAGAAAAAGAACCCAGAAAAGGAAAAATGTCAGAGGCAGAAGGGAACTCACTAAGACACAGGGCCGGAAAGAATGTAGAGAACGGAAAACTCTAAACTTCAGGAGACGAACGGAAGGGCTTCTCGGACGATGAGGCTCCAGGCAACTCAGGCGAAAGCTCCAAGCACAGTGACAGCGAAAGTGGTCCTCCTTCGAGGACCGGGGTTTTTATACAGGGATGGAGATCTCTTCGTATCCCGAAAAGCATGTGCAGACACCGCCTCGAGCACGCCACCCGTCTCCTCGATAAGACGCAATGGCCATCAGGGACCTGACACATGGCGGCGTCACAGCGCCCTCATGATGATATGGTTGGGGCTATTAAAACCGCCTCCAGACAGCCTGGCGCTATTAAAAGCGCCTCGGAAAGCGAAGCGGCACCCCACGCCTTTGTGTAAACTACAGGATCGGTTTCGGGAAAGTCCATCCTATCACTCCTAACCCCGTGGTCTCCTTGACCCCCCGAAGTCAGGAGCAGGGGGCAATTGTGTGGGCTGCTTCTACCGAAACCGATGTTGTAATCCTTTGGTAACAGCGCCAATCAGGAAGGGTCTTAACCCCCTTCTCTCCGACATAAGCAGCGTCTCAGCCTTTGTCGAGGTGGGACTGGTCCCGGTAGAAGTACCGACCATGTCCTACCGAACTCGACCTCACGCTGACATCCCAGTCCGATCTCGGGTATAGCTGACCCCGGCGCCTTCTCCAGTTCGGCCCCTCTGCCGAGGTGAACACCGGGCTTCCAGTTCCCATTATGAGATGGGACGGGTACTTTGTAGGGAGTCCCTGTCAGGTAGGGCGGCCACCGGCCAAGGATAAGGGCTCGTTCCTATCAACAGATCACATCCACATTTATGTGAGGGATTTGAGGGGAGGTTTGATGGGACAAGTATCCTCACCTACCCCCACTAAAGATCCCAGGTGTGGGCTGATGGGACAAGTATCCTCACCTACCTCCACTATGGAACCTTCCACTCTCCTCTATATATGCCTGCATGAAGAGTCATGAACAGGTACATGCAAGATACAGCCCGCACTGTTACTCTGCTAAAACATCTCTTCTTCTCCACTTCACCCTAGTTCAGTGACTGCACTAACTCAGGCGTCGGAGTGCCTTTGGCTGATAGCAGCCTCGGGCCCTGACTGCTGTTTTCTCTTCCCTTTCAGGTTTCAGATCAGCAGAGACACTTGTTCAAGCTAACCAACCTCTCTGTAAACCCTCATCATCAGTTAAACCTAAGTCCGTAATAATTAGGCACGCACAATGGTAATGCTAAAAAAAAATATATTAATGATTATCTTTTTTTTTTTTCCGGTCCCGGCCCCAGCCCTTGAGGGCAGGGTAAGGGCCTAGGTGGACCAGGCCCTTCGAGGGCTTTGCCCAGCTCAAGCCCGGCCCTGCATATATTGAGGGTAGGGCCAGGACAACCCCGGGCCCGGCCCAGCCCGGCCCTTTGACAAGCCTAATCCCGAGGCAGGGAAAAAAAAAAAAAAAAAAACAATAGCAGCACGTTTCTCTCCTTGATAAGGAAAAGCCTGCAGCAAACGTGCCTTGCAACAGTAGCAAGCTGGCTTGGCCCAGTAGTTGGCTTCCTTTTGTAAGTCAGGCACGCCGAGCGAAAGTAACACACGCAGCACGCGCAGATCAAGAGCAGCAGCGGGTCGTCTCCTTCAATACCTTGTTGGCGAAAACAGATTGCAACGAAGAGAGAGAGACGATAAAGAGGTCCTAGATCCGGCGATCCACATCATTATCACAAGATTCGAACCATCAAACACGCAGATCCGGCCCTGATATTAATTGAAAGAATTTGCTGGTCCCAGATGGGTGTCGGAACCGAACTCCCCGAGAACCTTATACATTCTGGTGTAGGGTGGGCCTGCGAAATCGCTGCGAATGCTCTCAGATATTCTAGATGATCAACCAAGAGTTGCCATCTCCCTTAAATAGAGCAATTTGATTTCCATATCTCTCACATAGAGCAATCTCTAGGAGTTACAACTTTATCGGGATTCTACCCCTCCTAGAATCCCACATCTCCTGACTAGCGTGGGAATTCTGCCAACCGAGAGTTTGAACTTAATACAAACTATACTATTAAGAGTTTGATCCTTATTTGATTCAATCAAATTAAGACTTGTTGGGACTTCATCGAGGCACACCGCCAGGCTCGATTTGACATGGGCCCAATGACAGTCGGTGCACACAATTTTCCTGACATATTGACAATATGTCTAGTCATTTTTAATGATTCAGGTAACAGCACTTGTCTCAGATGTCTAGTCATTTTGACTTGAGATGAAGCATGCTTAAATCATGTAGTGTTCGAGTTTCATTGACGTCACTTCATTTGAGGCATGCCTGTTTCGAGATTGAGTTCAAGCCTGTCAACATCATCCCACCGCCCAACCACATCTTTATCCGCATCTGATCAGATAGATAACATACAGGCAGATTCTGAGACCTTAACAACCCCTTTAGATTTTAATAGATAACATACAGGCAGAGTCAGGGCTGATTTTTGGACGGGTTATTATGATGTATTTTCATTTTGAATTGCATTTTGAATCCCCTTTGTAATTATTCTTTAAATCTTCTAGAGACTTTAGACTTAACAGAAGGCAGTTTCTTATGAATTTGAGTGACCATCGACAGATCCCAGACCGCACACTCTCACATCACAATCAGCAGGAGAGTAGTGCCTGCACTGAATGCTTCAGCGGGGTTGGTTGATGATACAGAGCATCCGGGCAATCCCAGTATGGCACCCGATAGTTGAGGATGGGAACTGCGTTCATGCATCTTTGGAGCAACCACAGACAAGGAAAGAATGGACGTACGTAATCACTCTTGGCACGAGAGAGCAGACATGAGGACAGAAAAGGAACACCTGATGCATGAGACACACGAGAAGAACTGTAGAGACGTACAGACATGGATTAATAAGTTGGAAAATAGATTTTTTTCTTTTTTTTTTTTTTTTTTTTTTTTTTTGTGGGTTAGAAAGTTGGAATGTAGAATGTAGATACAGTTGGGGAAGTAAAAGCTTCAATTATTTGATAGCTGTTCTTTTGGAGTTGTCATAGCCATAGCTGGGCTAAAGCTAAAACCAGAGGGGTACCTGCAAAGAAGAAAGAAAGTTTTTGAGGGAATCAGGGATCTTATAAGGGGTTTTACCCACAGTCACTAATTACAGTCTACGTCACTACGGGTAAAAAGTAGGGCTGTCTATAGTGACGTGACGATCCACTCAATGTCATCATAGAGTAAAGCCTCAGATGATCGGGATTCTTTTTTAGGAGTCTTTGGTGTGTTGTCAATCAAATCTGAGGCTTTCACTAGTCATTTCATGTGGCCCCTCCAGAATCCAAGAAAATCTCACATGATTTGCATCAATTATTAGGTTTTACATTGAGAAATTGCTTTGGACTTGACTACATAGCTCTAGATGTTTTCCCGTGTAAACGAGTAAGACCCTTCTAACGGCGCTCATCCTAATGCATGACAACCAATTGGTGCATGGTTAGAAATGATTTAAGTCACATACAAAAACACATACACACACATATATATATATATATATATATATATATGAGTCCGAATCCCCTGTTTGGATCAGTGAGGGGGCGACACGTGGAGGCTATGCTTTTTTTTTATTCATTGGAGTAGATGTGTTGTTAGCTGATTTAACATCCTCCTTCCATGTGTCACCCCCTCATTGGTCCAAATAGGGGATCCGGATATATATATATATATTGAAGTGGCCAATCAAATGATCATAGCCCATAATTTTAACTTAACAAAGTTTACTAACTATGCATTGCGTAGTTATGTTGTGATAAAATTTAACGTCGAATAATGTTTGGGACATTGTAAAATTTAGTTAGGTAGTAATTAGAGAAGTTTGTGTGTCTAAATGATTTGGATTGATTAAAGGTGGCTCCAAAATATGAAAACTCGAAAAGAGACACAAGAAAGAGGATGATTTAGAGAATTTAACTTATTTGATATCCTTGACAGTTTTATAACTCTTATGGTAATCTTTGTTAAATTAGAGTTCAATAATTATAAGCAACCACTCACAAGATAAATTTTTACATTATTCATTTTTTAAAAACAAAACAACTTCATTGAAATAAAAAAAACCAGCAATAGCAAGAAAAAAAGAGACCCCCCCACAATAAAACCAAATTATAATAGAGGAATCATATTACCCAGCCCATTACCTCCAACAAAAATCCTTCATAGGAGAGAAGCAAAACTTAGTCAAAGAATGAGCCCCTCCATGGAGCTTTCTAAGAATATCATGAACAAAGTCTATGAAGGTTAACGAGCTACTCAAACTTCTAATGTCTAATATGATAAGCATAATAGCCTAATCTGCCTTCCATTAATGAAATCACCTCTAATGCATTAGACAAAAACCTGAATACCAGAAAAATCTGGTCATTCCGCTTCCTTTGAAGCAAGGGACATCATCCTCACTCATGCTTTCATTAGAGGAAGAGACCCTTAGTCCATCAATAGCACGTATAAGAACGATAGGGCCATTCATCCATATAACAAAACCAAATCTAGTCTGACCATCAACTTCCCAAGAGGTTTTTTTTTTTTTTTTTTTCATCTTAATTGCATGGTAACTTTTGCATTTTCACTGCAAGTCCATCTTTAGTCTATGAAATATCATCACTTACATTTTGTTTGAATTGGGCACTTGTATTTGCACGTGGATTTACATACGGGTACTTGGGTGTGTGCCAATACACCAGAGAAAAAGTCATAATAAAATAATATAGATGGATAGGATCTTCACCAAAGTTATTTTCATTTCCTTTTTGCCTATATACGGGTACTTGGGGGTGTGCCTAGGATTCCCACTCAGCATACAAAAACCTTCAATTTATCAGGTGGAACCACAAGATTTTCCTTCAGCGGGCCCCCATATGAAAAAAAATAAATTTTCTTGGGGTGTCATAATAATAAAACTGGCCCTAACAAAGGGGGTTTTTCCTTAATTTATGGAGGGCCATGCTCCCCCAATGAGTTTTTCATGAAATATCCCGAGTCCAGCGGCAAGGCTCCAAAGTCATTTAGTTCACGCAGGGATTTGAGTCTTATGGGGTCAATATGAAATTTTTGAATAATATGAACAACGCTTCTACTTTTCATGATCAATAAGAGTGGGTGCAAGTTTAGGATGTGAGATCTCAAGATTAGTCCACTCAATAAATTAGCCGAATAGTGTGCAAATACAATAAACTATGCAGCGGAAAATAAACTAAAAAAAGCACACATCACAAGGACACTAGATTTAGAATGAAAGACCTTAACCAGGTGAAAAACTATAGATCCGAACTTGATCAACAATCAAGCACAATAAATCTCGAAATTATAAGAAACTCAGATTTCCCCTACCTAAATACTGAAGTTATCTTCTGTCGCTTTACGCTTCAACGACTTCACACCGTTAGTTGCAATAGATCAAACCTACGCTTGACTTCTCAAATCTTCTACACAAGAAGATAATCTTCTACAAACGAAACAGAAATAACTGGCTCTTTAAAAAACTTATCAGCACAACTCTTCAAAAGACCTCTTGAGAAAATTTCTCTCAATTAGATCTTTAATTCAGAACTTGAGAGATATCTATGTCTCTTTGGATTGAGAGTAACACTCAATATATAGCCCCGAATTTGTTCAAAAAACTCATAATCATAATCCACTAAGAAAATCAGGTCAGCTCAAACTTTGACTCAGAGTATGGATCAAACTGGGTTTTTTTTAACTCCTGACGGAAGTTCTTCTCACTCAATTTTTTTTTTTACCGTTACAGTGGGCCACGTTTGTTGCTTCCGGACCATATTAGAAGGTCGGTGTGCATTGAATTATAGAATATGATGCGTGCTCCATTTTGCTTGCCAACTGATGAAGGACGTTGGTTAGAGACGTTGAGCTTTACAATTCACATGATGAAATCGGTTGAAAGGACATGGAGAGATAGGTGTGAGGTGGACCGAGTGCATGGGAATGCAAAGGATCGGACGAATAGTCCAGCCGCCGGTTCACGCTGGAATTGGAGTCTTATGGGGTCAAGATGAAACTTGTGAATAACGTGCAGGAACACACGTTTGGAAAGAGATACTCATGAGGGGTGCCACATGATCTCAGTGGGCTCAGTTGACCCCACCAAGATCCGAAAAAATATTTAAAAATAAAATTCTTATATCATGAATTGAAAATTTGAGTTTGATCCCACATAAATTTTTGAATTTGACCCCACTCAATCTAAGAGTTTCACCCCGACATTAGCTAATTTTGTACACCTTTTTTTTTATTTCTGTGATAGTGAACAAAAGTTACCATAAAATACCCACTGTCTAAGTTGATGAGCCAACTGTCTACCAAAATATTAAAAAAATTAATGGGGCCGCGTTTCTGATATGCGCTCTAGCAACGAGTTCTTAGAAATTATAGAAATTTGTGACATTGTTAGGAAATTAGTGAAGACAAAAAAGGATATTACATACCAATTGGTTTATTTACTTCTAAAATTGACGTTGATTTTACTAGTTGCGACTATGACGATAAAAAGAGGTTCTCAGCAATGAAATACGTAAATAACATGTTGATGGGAGATCAAAGGATGAATGATTGTTTGGTCACATATTTTGAAAAGCATGTCGTTGCTAATATTGATAATAAAGCTATTATACAACGATTTCAACACATATAAACCAGTTAAGGGCAGCTGTAGCAATTTATGTATTTGGATTTTTTTTAGATTAAGAACTATTAGTAACAATGTATTAAAATTTCTTTTTTTTTTAAATTTAATATTATTTTTGTCGGATTATCAGAAATAGATTATTTGATAATTTTATATTATATTTGTCGAATTAACGAAAGTAGATGACCGATGTTGATAAAAGGGAAAATAAATTTATTCGATTCGAGAAAAATAAGTCTTTTGTCTACCCCACGGACTTGAATTCCTAGAGCCACCACCAGAGATACTCAAGTAGAATGACAAATGAAAACTTTGTGGAGAATATACATGACCGTGTTCCTTCATAGTTGCCTCCTGAAACGCGGTAGAAAAGGGCAGCAGAATTTACCATTGGATTGGATTAGAGGTACAAGTTCTTTCTTCATTTCCTCTCTTTTTTTCTTTTTTTTTTTTGGTTATAAACTTCATTACCTATGGCAACATTGTAGAAAAGACAGATGTAATGAAAGAGACTTATACCTATAAGAAGTTAATATAGTGTCACTTTCACCCAATACGCCACTTCCTCTCTATAAATTCATTCAGGAACCTCAAAAGCGTAAACACCATATCAAAATCACCCGAGAAGTTCAAAGTGACTAGATTATCTTTCGTCTTTCATGGCCTCCTCACTAGTGTTCAATGTTAGGCGACAGCAACCCGTGCTGGTAGCTCCTGCTAAGCCTACACCCCATGAATTCAAACCCGTGTCAGACATCGATGCCCAAGAGGGCCTCCGTTTTCAGATCCCAAGCGTACATGTTTACCGTAACGATGTGGCCCTGAGAGGGCTTAACCTATCTCAGCCTTTTCAAAAGGGCCTTCCAGAGGCACTCGTCTTCTACTACCCACTTGCGGGTAGGCTAAGGGCCAGACCTGGTGGCAAACTTGTGGTGGAGTGCACTGGTGAAGGTGTCTTGTTCATAGTAGCCGAGGCAGACGTCCGGCTCGAGCAGTTGGGTGACGCTCCACAACCGCCATTCCCATGCATTGATGAGCTCCTTTATGATGTTCCTGGCTCTGGAGGCATTGTCAACTGCCCCTTGCTCTTGATTCAGGTGACAATGGTGATATGTTCATTGTCACGTGTCTGAGTCAAAATTAATCTTTTTATATTCAGTCGAGCTCATCGTAAATCCAAATTGCCTGAGCTTCCTCTACTCCATGTGTGGGCTAATCTCACCCTAATTGGAGTAGGGTGACTACAAAAATAATGATCTTTAGCCGTGGCTCTTTTTTCCAGCTCATGGTCACAAATAGCTGCTAAGTTCCCATGTTAGCCTTCTAATTGACCATCTAGGCTAATACGGGGGTCTAGTGGTGGAAAAAAAGGCCGCAGCGTGCACCGCTAAAAATCACTTTTTTTTAAATGTATCAGAATAAAAGCCAGACCACAGAGAGTTTCAGCACCCACCCAGTGGTTTTTCTTTAAGAAAAGAAAACGTCATGCCGTTCTCTTCTGCCATTCGAATACTAGTGTAAATGTATGGACACTTGTAGGCTTACGCAAGATAAGGTTATCTATTTGACATTTCCGGCCATAGCTATCCATAGTTAGTAATTTTACTATTAAAACGAAACGAGGTGAAATTTCAAATTAAAAGATTAAAAAAAAAAAAAAAAAAGGCAGAGGGGTCAAATAAAATAGAGATGTTTTTGGTCATTTAGTAAAATGAGAATGTAAATTTGTACCTTTTTTTTAAATATAAGAGGGTTTTTCCTCATTTAGTAGAATGTAAAAACAAATTTTTTACTTCTTTTTGGTAAAAGTGTCGTTTTTTGGAATATGTTACTTCTTATTTTATTGTCTTTTGAAAAGACCATACTTCACTACTTAAGTGAATTAACAAGCAAATAAGGTTCTCTTCATCTTGTTGGCGCCTAACGGTGCACAAAATAGGAGCCCCATGCGGTCATCCTTACCCCTTCATCAACAACTAACAAGTTTCTCCTTTTAGAAAATCGACTTGTCGATTCAACAGTGTGATCCATTAAAATTCGTGTAAAAAAAAGAGGATTAGTGTAATTCAGGGGGTCTTGTGTGTGTAGTCTATTAAGATGGGTCATCACGGGGCCTCGACTATGAGGTAAACACCAAAAAACCAACCTCTGAAAAGCCATGCATCAGTTATTTTCTATACTTTAGACATGATGAGTTAGTAGTGGGCACAATTCTAACTCGATGGGAATTTGGCTCGAGGTAAATATAAAAAGATAGTGTGCGGAGTGTTTTCACCGAAACCGAGGTTACTCCTGACTTCGGTGATTGCACCAAGCAGGGAACGCCTCATTCCATCTATCCAGCACAGCAGGTTGCCACCTGGTTCTAAGGTAGGGTTGGTCTCGGTAAAGGTACCGACCACATCCTCCCGAATTCAGTCACGTGCGTCGGCATCCTTATCCGACCTCAGGCTTAGCTGACCCCAGTGCCTTCTCCAGTTCAGTCTATTGACCGAGGTGAACACTGGGCGTCTAATCCCCACTATAAGATGTGACAGCCACCTTGTAGGATGCCCTGACAGATAGGGTGGCCTCCAAATACTGATAAGGGGGCGCCCCTATCGCGTCCATATTTATGTGAGGGATTTGAGGAGAGATCCGATAGGACAGTACCCTCACCTACCCCCACTAAGGGTCCTAGGTATGGGTTGATGGGACAAGCATCATCGCCTACCTCCACTATGGATCATTCCACTCTCTTCTACATATACTTGCAGGGTAAGCCATGAACAGATATGCAATACTCACATTCACTGTGTTATTCTGCTTAAGCCCTCTTCCCCATTTCACCCTACTTCAGTGACTGCACTAACTCAGGCGTCGGAGTGCCTTCGGCTGATAGCAGCACAGGGCCCTAACTTCTGTTTTCATCTTCTCCCTTTCAGGTTTCAGGCCATCGGAGGTTCCTGATAAGCCGAACAACATCCCCAAAGCTTCCATTAACACTAAAACCAAGTCCGTAATTTTTAGGCACGCACAGATTGTATTTTCGAATCTTTGGATTTTCATCGTTGGGCCCAATGACAGATTTATAGCATGCGTTGACCGAAAAGGTAGTTCACCAAACTCGAACTCCAAGCTAGACTAATTGAAAAGCAAAGCACATGAAATCACCCACACAGAATTTCTGGATCAGATAAGTATTAAAATTTTAAATGTGAACTCAAATGCGACTAACTCTAATGGTGAAGCAGGTTACTATGTTTCCACCTATAAAAATGGCCATCAAATTGACAGTCATAATAGAAACTTCATTTTATATGATAGCCCCTTCGCAGCATTTTGAATAGACAGTTAAAATCATATATTATGTAAATGCAGTGAGAATAAAGTTCTAACATTTTGTGGTTTTCACAAAAGCCCAAACTTCAGTATGTACGCGGAACTAGTATTAGAAAATAAAATCCATGAAACGATGCTTCCGAGAGGAATCATGGAAGAGCTTATAAAAGCACAAAATTAGCCCCTTATTTTCATTAGCAAGTCATATATCTTTCACTTTGTTCTTTTATTTATGGTTTTCTCCTTATTTTCAAATTTCATAAATTGTTTTTAGTAAGTTTTCTATGAAATAAATGACTAAAAAAATCATCCTCTTCTTAATCTTATAGCATGCGATATGAAATTCTTAAGTTAAAAGAATAAACAAAGTCCTTTTCATAATTTATTAGTCTGATGTGATAAAATATTAATGTTATTAAAACAGAGGTAAAAGAAGCCATCCATATTATTCCTTAATTTGTCTTTGCGGTATGAGTTTGAGTCTTTACAAAAAAAAAATAATAATAATAAAATTAAAATTAAAATTCAACCACATCTAGTTAAAAATAAAAAGAGACTCTCTAAAATATTTTTATTATAGCAAAAGAATCTAAAGTTGAAAAGCTTCAGTTTGACTTTTTCAACATTAACGCATGCAGCTGACTCATCTCAAGTGTGGGGGGCTCATCCTGGGCATGCGATTCAACCACGTCATGTGGGACAACGCAGGCATTGTCAAGTTCCTGCACGCTGTTGCCGAAATGATAACTGGCGCACGTGCACCCTCCATCACACCCGTGTGGCAGCGGGAGCTTCTGGACGCCCGACAACCCCCTCGTATCACGTGCGCCCACCGAGAGTACGAGTACAAGGAGGAGGCGCACCACCCCAATGCCGCCTCCCTCCTGGCAGCCGACCAGATGCTCCAACGCTCCTTCTTCTTCGGCGCCAGAGAAATAGCAACACTCCGCAACCTCCTTCCGCCCCACCTCCGCTCCTGCACCACCACCTTCGAGCTGCTCACCGCCTGCCTGTGGCGCTGCCGCACCGCCGCCATCGCCCCGGCACCTGATGAGGAAGTGAGGGTCTTATGCGTCGTCAATACACGTGCCAAGTACAATCCTCCATTGCCAACAGGGTACTACGGGAACGTGGTGGCTTTTCCGGCCGCCGTGTCTCCGGCCGGGAAGCTGTGTCAGAGCCCGGTGGAGTACGCGGTGGAGCTGGTGAAGAAGGCGAAGGCCGACGCAACACGAGAGTATATGCAGTCGGTGGCGGACCTGATGGTGGTGAAGGAAAGGCCACCATTTAAGGTGGTGCGGACGTGGATGGTGTCTGACCTGATGCGAGACGCGTCCGGGCTGTTGGATTTCGGGTGGGGAGCGCCTGTTTACAGTGGGCCTTCTAAATCAGTTGTTGGAGAGAATCCTGGGATGCTCTCATTTTACGTTCCATTTCGTAACGGAAAAGGAGAGGATGGGCGTCTAGCGCTTGTTTGCTTGCCCGAACCTGAAATGGAGAAGTTCTCGATCCAGGTCGAAAGCATGGTCAATAATACTAGCAAGGGGAAGCTGTAGCTGCATAGACTCTAGAATTGAAAGCTTGTGCAACCACTCTACCTAGCACCTAGGGAATGAAATAAAGTGTCGAAGTGTGTCTTGATCTTTGTATTAAATATCTATAGTATCAAATGTTTGAAATAAATAAAGGTTGGATTTGATGTTTGAACCTTTTAGGTGGAACTACTTCCCATAATCCGCCGCATTATGTAATGATGATTTGATGAAAAAGAACTCGGCTGTCATTCCATAAAAAAGGATCACTAATTAATAACCTCAAAACTCAAATTGGTTATAAGAAATTAAGAAACCAATGTTATTACATCCTATTAAATTTCCTCTGCAAACCAGCACTCCTATCAAAATCTCAAGACTTTAGTATGAAATATTTTCAACACTCTCCAGCAAATAGAACTCAGTGGGGCATACATTTTGCGACATGTATTTTAGAGTTTTTTTCTTCATGTGATTAAAATTCGCTGGTTGATTTTGATAGTATATTAAATTTCCCCCCTAACTAATCCTACAAAAATCTCAACAACGCTTGAGTAGAGACAACGAAAATACTTTTTTGACAATGTTCATATAAAGTTTTGATTTTGAGGTTGTTAAATCTTAGGCCCATTGTTGAATCCTCTGTCCATATAATGCTTGCTTGTCCTTGGCCATATTATTAGACCCAATATCTAGAGAGCGGCTTGGACAAACATTAGCCTGGCCACACTCTGCTCATGAAACACTCATACTAGTGTTTGTATCTTTTACACACTACATTTATAAAACCCACTTTCAGGCACTCATGGCCAAAGCGGAAACATATATATACATATATATATATACATATACATATATACATATATATATATACATATATATATATATATGAGTCCGGATTGTCTGAGGGTTCTCCCCACGGGGGACCACATTACCGTGGGGGATGCCTGCATGGGCAGTGGTGACTTTATGGTGACGTGGCAGAACGTCATTGGTCCACTCGTGGTCATCGTGAGGAAAACCCTCACATAATTCCGATTCTATAAATATGAGCCCATATTGTTATTTCACCCTTTCAGCCCTTTCTTAAATGAAATATACACATCCTGTTATTTTAAGTGCCTTTAGAATATTTTGGATGTTAAAAATAGAAAACTTAATATAAAGGTTGTGAGATTATGACTTAATTTCCTACTAAATGAATCGAAAACCAGTATTAGTGACAGGCCATGAATTGAAACCTATGGATTAGGCTATATGAATGGATTTCAGGCAAGATTTAGAACAATTGTTGGCGGCGCCTTTACATTTTCTCAGGTGAAAGGGATCACAAGATGAGCATGGCTCCCTCTTTTGTTTTTCCATTTCTGCAGAGGACATGATCCTCATTTACTTCAACACTTTTAAATGAAACGCGTGACAATTTGTGAAGCCTGTCTCTATTGGATGCAAGGAATATATCACTTAGATTTAACCCCCCTTAAACACAAAACACAATATATTTCGGCGGAACATGCAAGCTAGTTTTCATTTTGTTAAAAAGATCAATAATATTATGAAAATTAGTATAAGTCTTACATCTCCTTAAATCCTAACAGCTCAAATATTATCTGTACTATATTGGTGCTGCATGTTGGACTTCCTTGAAATCAAATTAGTGTAGAAAAATATTGTTCAACTCTTTCTCTTATTACTAACGCGTGCGGCTTACCAATCTCACCTGCGGATGTTTCATCATCGGCCTCCGTTTCAACCACGCCATCTGCGATACCACTGGTGCTGCCCATTTCATGCGCGCAGTGGTCGACATGGGACTGGGCGCAAGTGCCCCATCCATCCTACGTGTGGGACCGAGAGCTCCTCAACGCCCGAAACCCACCTCGAGTAACGTTCCGTTATAACATGTAAGAACAAATTTGAGAAAATTATCAAAAAAAAAAAAAAAAAAAGACTATAGATGGCCACTAACCGAAAAAGAGGCCACTAGTGAATATTTATGTTGAAAATATCGTCTATTTTCTCATGCAAACGTCCATTCAGAGTACCATATGTCTACACTATTTTCTATTTTCTACTAAATTGTAAGTTGGTTGTGAGTGATTTTAAACGAAAATAATAAATATGTAAATAAAGCTATGGCAGTAGTTATGTTGGTGGCTGCTTGGCTGGGATGTAGCCTTCAACATTGCGGACAACCAAATTGGAACTTCAATATGTAGCTACATGGCTCATGAAGTGTTATGGGAGCCATTGCAAAAGCTAATCAGATGAAAAGATTCATGACAATATATCTCCTATAGATAATCTTCGTATGCGGAATTTCTTGATGCTCTGGAGTAGACCCTTTAAGCTATGGAAATACTTACATCGGTCATGTCCATTAAATTTGATAATGTTACTAGCAATTTGAAGCAATCTTCATGTGACAATTACAGTGTCAAAAGATTACAGCCTAGTGGATAATCATTGATTAATGGTCCCAAAGGATCAAGATGCTTTTAGCAGCGGACACCAAAATCTCTGTCACGACCCGGGCCCGAGATCCGGTAACCCCGAGCCGTGAGCCCATACTTACTCCCGTAAATCTCGAATTAACCGAAGTTAAAACGAAATCCACAAGGGATAACATTCACAATAACCTGTCAATTACACAATTCTGCGGAAACAATTTCACTTAACAATATCAATCAAGATGTACATGTATACAAAATAACGTCCCTTATACATGTATCAAATCCATCATTTACTTTTCCAATAATGCATGTCCAAAATATTGTGCAGTGACCATAATTACATTCCACAATGATTATACAAAAAGAATAGCTTCACAAAATGTTTCTCAAAACAAATGTTCCTTCTCGCACTCGGATGCCCGTATCAAACGGCATCCCGGCCGTTCCACTCAATCAATCCTCCTGGAGGAACCGGAGCGGTCTCCTCCGCTCCCGCCGGGGGCGCTGCTGCACCGGCATGGGCAATCTGGCCTGTAATGCCATCAATAACACAGTGAACACGACGGTTCAACAATGTATAAACAATTCTCACAATATTATGTTAGTACATAAGTCAAACTTAATCAATCTATTAGTGACAGTTCCAATTCTAGATAAGTCTAGAAAGTTCCTACAATACAATATACAACTATAAAAGTCAATCTTGTGGACACGTTATTGATGGTCACTACCATAGCATTCATTGTCATTTACCATCTTCCCTCAAAGGAAGGATTATCATTACCATCTTCCCTCAAAGGAAGGATTCATCTCCCAATTGGAAGGCATCGATCAATACCCATAGATACGATCGGAATTTAGTGGGACTTACTAGTGTCCGGGCCAGGGACAACCAGCATCACCACGGAGCTCCGGAACGCCCCCAAGTCCATCTACTGCAGTAGGATTAGTCATTTATTTCATTTATTAATTCATTGAACTCATTTAGAGTTCTAGTACAATTGCTAGGTAGTGCCAGACTTCAGGGTTAATGTTTTTCAGTGAACGATCCAATCCTAGATTCGATTCAATTCAATTCAATGATTCTCTTCATAGTAAGAGAAGAGAAGGATAATAATACCAATCACATTAGATTGGGATACATTGTTACAATAGGAATTGCTGGACAATTACGATTCTATTTAATCCTTTCTTAAATCTAAACGACCATATAGATATAGCCAACGGTACTAAATGCACGTGTTATTATTGATGAACATCACATTTATATTTAGTGTGTGCATTATAGTCCCCGTGGTTACCATCCATGGAGTTTAGACCACAACTTATTAACCATGAAGTCCTTCCTTCATTATCCTTAATTCTCAATCATTTCACTTTACTCCACGATTAGTCTTCGAACTAATTTAGGGAGCATTATACTCACAAGGAGTGCTATAAATTTTCGTAAAATCCAAAACTCACTTTCGCTTACAATTTCATGTTTGGGCCAGTATCAGGTTCGCTCGAGCGGATCCAAGTTCGCTCGAGCGGACCCAAACAGAACATTCATCGCACGAGCGCACCTAAAGTTCGCTCGTGCGGACACTTTTTCGCGTCAGACAGTAACTGGTTCGCTCGAGCGAACTGGGAGTTCGCTCGAGCGAACTGTCCAGAACTCCATTTCTGAAATCCGAACATTCACTCCTTCATTCACTCATTTCAACCACCATTTGCCAATACATTAAAGAATCTCATATCCCTTCTTCATTCATCATTTAATACACAAACAACACCTCTATTTTATCATTTAAAGCATCAAAATCCATAGAACCAAACAAATCCATCAAATCTCCATTTCTACAATAGGGTTTGAGAACCCATCTTTATAACTCAAAGAACAACTTGGACACTAGCATATTCAATCATAAGAAGCATTTATACTTGCCTTTAAAGTCTATTAGCAAGAAACCCCTCTTTACTAGCTTGCCTTGATGTTAAAATCCCCAATTTCAAACCCTATTTCCATAAAACATGAAAAACACATTCCTATAAGTCATTTACACTAGAATCCATGCCCAATCACCTATTACAACTTGGAAACTCACTAAATGATCAACTACTTACTTGTAGTTCCAAGAGAAGGGATTCTTGAGCTTTTCTTCCAAGCTCCAACACACCAAAGATGGAAACAAGGTGAGGAAGAAGGTGAAGAAGATGAGGCTTCTTCAAAACCCACTTGAAATACTCCCAATCTCTCTCTATTTGATGAAGAAGAGTGGAAGGAGGAAGAAGGGAAAAGGGGTGCCTAGGGTTTCTCTCTTCAATGGAATGAAGTAAAATGAACTCAAGGGTTTCATTCCTTTTATATAAACCTCCTTTTTCATTTAAGTCCATTCCACTAATGCCATTTACATCTTGAGTCAAATGAAGGGTCATTTGACCAAATTCTCGTCAAACGACTTCGAGTCTACTACGAAAGTTAACGTACTCGTCGAGATACGCGTGTTGGTATCAAGAGTTTCCGTATTCGACAAAATACGTATAAATCCGTATTTACGAAAAAGGTCTTGTTTCCTTAGTTTGAGTCTAAGATCATTCAATTCACTTAATACCCGTCATTATCATTTCATTAGGCTTAGATCAATCATTTGAGACTAATCTCATCGAGTTGGATCATTAACCATCATTAGTCTAATTAGACTTGATTATTTAGCATTAATTGCAATTAATTAGAGTTAATCTTGATTAACTCGGGGCGGGGACTTACATCTCTCCCAACTTTTAGAACCATTCGGTCCTCCGAATGCAAAACAATTCAATATAAGCCAATTAAGTAATTCGAAATGTAAAAATTACCTGAACAAACAGTTCGGGATACTTCTGGGCCACTTGCTCCTCAAGTTCCCAGGTAGCTTCATTCGATCCATGATGATCCCAAAGGACCTTGACCCATTTGATCGACCTAGTACGCAGAACCGCCTCCTTTGTATCTATGATCCGAATTGGCTTCTCAACATAGGTAGTGTTAGGCAACACTTCGATCTCTTCATGACAAATGACATGTGAAGGATCATGCACATACTTCCGAAGCATAGACACATGGAATACATTGTGAATACCAGAAAGCTCTGGTGGGAGCTCTAGGCGATAAGCCACATCTCCAATTCGGCTCGTGATCTTGAAAGGTCCAATGAATCTCGGGGACAGTTTCCCCTTCTGTCCGAATCGAATAGTACCTTTCATTGGAGAGGTCTTCAAAAAGACCAAATCATCAACTGCGAACTCTAGATCACGCCGACGATTGTCAGCATAGCTTTTCTGCCTTGATCTAACAACCTTTAATCTGTCTTGTATCTTTTGGATTTTCTCTGCTGTTTCAGCAATGATAGTGGGACCGTGGAAACTTCGGGTTCCAACTTCCTCCCAACTAACTGGAGTTCGACATCTCCGACCATACAGTGCTTCAAACGGTGCCATCTCAATGCTGGAATGATAGCTGTTATTGTACGCAAATTCGCACAAAGCTAAATGTTCATCCCAATCACTTCCGAAATCAATCACACTGGCACGGAGCAAGTCTTCTAGAGTCTGTATAGTCCTTTCTGATTGTCCATCTGTCTGTGGATGATAGGCTGTACTAAAATGAAGTTTAGTGCCAAAGGATTTCTGAAATGACTGCCAGAATGCGGATACAAACCTACTATCTCGATCGGAGACGATCGAGACCGGTGTTCCATGCAATCGAGTCACTTCTTTGACAAACAGTTTGGACATCTCACTGAATCCTATATCCTTTCTGATTGGAATGAAGTGTGCAGACTTTGTAAGACGATCGACGACCACCCATATGGCATCGTGTTGTTTTCTCGTCCTCGGTAGTCCAGATACAAAATCCATTGTAATGTGCTCCCATTTCCACTTAGGGATCTTCAATGGATGAAGCAGTCCCGGTGGCTTCCGGTGTTCAACTTTTACACGCTGGCAAGTCAAACAGGAAGATACATAACCTGCTATCTCTCGCTTCATGTTGTTCCACCAGAACCTATCCTTTAGATTTCTGTACATTTTTGTACTTCCAGGATGCATAGAATATCTGGTGTGATGAGCTTCAAACATTATAGCTTGTTTTAGATCTTCTTGAGCTGGGACACATAGTCTGTCTCTGAAATATAGGACTCCTTCTACTAGCACAAAATCCGGTTTAGTGGCAAGGTTGTCCTTAATTTTCTCTAACTCAAGGTCTTGAAACTGCCTATCTTTAATTTCCCTGATAAGCATTGGCTCAAAGACGGACATTGCCGCAAGCATCACCTTACTATCTACCATCTCAATGGCCACATCCAAATCCTTGAACTCTTCAATTAAATTCCATTCACCCACCAATGACGCCAAATTAGCAGATTTCCGACTCAAGGCATCAGCCACGACGTTACCCCTTCCAGGTACGTACTTGAACGGAAAATCATAATCCTTGATCAGCTCTAACCAACGGCGTTGCCTCGAATTAATATCTTTCTGAGTGAACAGGTACTGAAGGCTTCTATGATCGCAATGGACTTCAAAAGTCTCCCCATACAGATAATGCCTCCATTGCTTCAATGCAAACACAACAGCCGCGAGCTCTAAGTCATGAGTGGCATAGTTCTTCTCATGCTCTTTCAACTGCCTTGAACCATAGGCAATGACTCTACCGTTCTGCATCAACACACATCCTAATCCAATACCCGAGGCATCTGAGTAAATTTCAAATCCTCCTCTTCCCTCAGGTAAAGACAAGATTGGGGCTGATATCAACTTCTGCTTCAGGGTTTGAAAACTAGACTCACATGCATCATTCCATTCAAAGGAAGTGTTCTTCCGAGTCAGTTTCGTTAATGGCGATGCTATCCTTGCGAAGTCCTTGACGAACCTCCTATAGTAGCCTGCCAACCCTAAGAAACTTCGAACTTCTGGCACATTCTTCGGACTTTGCCAATTAGTAATTGCCTCAATCTTAGCTGGATCAACTGCTAATCCATCTCCTGAGATGATATGGCCTAGAAATGCAACCTGCTGCAACCAGAAGTCGCACTTCTCGAGTTTTGCATACAACTGATTCTCTCTCAGTGTCTGCAAGGCTGTTCTCAAATGACGTGAATGCTCCACCTCTGACTTCGAATAGACCAGAATGTCATCGATGAATATTACAACAAACTGGTCCAGGAAAGGAGCAAACACCCTGTTCATTAAAGCCATAAATACTGCAGGTGCATTCGTTAAACCAAAAGGCATCACTAAGAATTCATAATGGCCATAACGAGTCCTGAATGCTGTCTTCTGCACATCTTGATCCTTGACCCGAATCTGATGATACCCAGATCGGAGATCAATCTTGGAGAAATATGATGCACCCTCGAGTTGATCAAACAACTCATCAATCCTAGGCAAAGGATACTTGTTCTTGATTGTCACTTGGTTTATCTGCCTATAATCAATACACATACGAAGGGTGCCATCCTTCTTCTTCACAAATAGCACGGGTGCTCCCCAAGGTGAGACACTTGGTTGTATAAAACCTTTGTCTAGCAAATCTTGTATTTGTTTCTTCAATTCAAACAATTCCGACGGTGCCATTCTATATGGTGCCTTTGATATTGGTGCAGTACCCGGCACAAGTTCTATAGTAAAGTCTACTTCCCTTGCTGGAGGTAGACCTGGCACTTCATCTGGAAATACGTCTGGAAACTCACAAACTACCGGAATGTCCTTTAACTCCGGTACAGGTTTCTTTTCGGAAATAAAAGCAATGTAGCCTTCACAACCACTATGCATTAACCGCTCAGCCTTGAGTGCTGATACCAGCCTGGTATCATACTTCTTCCGAACTCCTTCAAACATTACACTGGCATTGGCCTCATCCACTTTGAAAGTGATGATTTTGCGGAAACAGTCTAAACAAGCCCTGTACTTCGCAAGCCAATCCATGCCAAATATTATATCAAAATCGTTCATTGGTAACAACACCAAATCAGCTGGCATTGATACTTCCCCAATTTTCACACTACACTGGGGAATACACAACTCGCACACTACTCGTTTTCCTAACGGAGTAGTTACAACAAAATCGTAGGGCAATTGCATTACTCGTTCTTGAATATCACAACAAAATGAGGGTGCTACAAATGAATGAGTAGACCCGGGATCAAATAAAGCAACTGCAGGTCTATTGTCTACGAGAATTGTACCTTCGACCACATTGGTGGCAACTTCTGCTTGTTCACGGTTCACCGCATAAGCCCTTCCTACAAGCTGTGGCCTATTCTGCTGTGGTTGTTGCCTTGGTTGCCATTGACGTTGCTGGCCTTGACGTGGAGGCTGCTGCTGCCTAGGAGGAGCTGGTAAGGCCAATTGCCGTGGAGGAGCAGGAATCACTGCTTGCCCTTGAGCAGGCTGCTGATATGGAGCTCTATTATCTCTCCCGCCTCTTGGACACTGAGCCATTCTGTGCTCCAAAGAACCACAGACTAGGCACGCTCCGGTTGTCCTCCAACACGCCTCAGTCCTATGAGATTTGCCACAAGTCTCACAGACTGGCCTATTTTCTGTTCTTGCCGCAAACTTTTGCCTCTTGTTCTTGTTCTTATACTGTCCTCCGCTTTTCTTGAACCAGGAGCCAGTAGTACCACTACTACTCCTCTTGGAGCTCTCAGCCATTTCCTCTCTGTGCACTTCTTCAGCCGTAAAGGCTCTATCAACTGCTTCAGCAAATGTAGTGGGCTTATTCGATGCCACTACCATCTTCTTATAAGTGGGGTTTAAACCATGAAGGAACCTCTTCACCTTCTTTGCCTCAGTATCTACTAAGTCAGTAGCATACTTAGACAATTGCTGGAAAGTATGCACATACACAGCCACAGTCATCTGTCCCTGTTTCAGATTCAGGAATTCTGACTCTTTCCTCTGCTGGATGTGTTCTGGCACGAACTTCCTTCTAAACTGCTCCTTGAAGGTTTCCCAGATATCTCCTTCTGGTGCTGCCAAGAGTGTATCACTAATATCCTTCCACCATGTCTTAGCTTCCTCTCTTAACATGGATGTGGCAAGCTGTACCCTCTGGATCTTCGTGCAGGTTATAGTACCGAACACATCACCGGTGTGTTCTAACCATTCATCTGCCAATATGGCACCTTCGATGCCACGGAACTCAGTAGCTCCTCTCTTCCGGAATTGTTCATAAAGGACATTAGGATCCTTTTCTTTAGATTGTATTACCACTTGCGTCCCCACATTAGGAGGTGGTACAGGCGGAGCTTGTAACTGAGCCTGTATTTGGGCTTGCATCTGATTCTGTGCTTGCAGTAGAGAGGCAATTTGGGTTTGCATAGCCACTTGTGCCTCTTGACTCTTTACTAACTGTTCTAACATAGCGGTCATCCTTGCATCAGCATTTGACGGTTGAGGAGGAGGTGTAGTACCATCATTAACAACAACTTCAACGAAGTTATCGCTCCTCGATCCAGATGCCATCTGAAAACAATAAGGAAGGTAAGATACACATCTCTACCCTTCCATAATATACACATCACATGTAGTAAAAACAATAACACAAATCCAAGAGTGGATTTGTACGCAACTCAACGTTTCTCACAACGTGCTTAGAGTTTCCTAAGTCTTTTAAGTTTTCTTTGATTTTTAACCTTAGTCTCTGATACCATACAATAAGTATGTCACGACCCGGGCACGAGATCCGGTAACCCCGAGCCGTGAGCCCATACTTACTCCCGTAAATCTCGAATTAACCGAAGTTAAAACGAAATCCACAAGGGATAACATTCACAATAACCTGTCAATTACACAATTCTGCGGAAACAATTTCACTTAACAATATCAATCAAGATGTACATGTATACAAAATAACGTCCCTTATACATGTATCAAATCCATCATTTACTTTTCCAATAATGCATGTCCAAAATATTGTGCAGTGACCATAATTACATTCCACAATGATTATACAAAAAGAATAGCTTCACAAAATGTTTCTCAAAACAAATGTTCCTTCTCGCACTCGGATGCCCGTATCAAACGGCATCCCGGCCGTTCCACTCAATCAATCCTCCTGGAGGAACCGGAGCGGTCTCCTCCGCTCCCGCCGGGGGCGCTGCTGCACCGGCATGGGCAATCTGGCCTGTAATGCCATCAATAACACAGTGAACACGACGGTTCAACAATGTATAAACAATTCTCACAATATTATGTTAGTACATAAGTCAAACTTAATCAATCTATTAGTGACAGTTCCAATTCTAGATAAGTCTAGAAAGTTCCTACAATACAATATACAACTATAAAAGTCAATCTTGTGGACACGTTATTGATGGTCACTACCATAGCATTCATTGTCATTTACCATCTTCCCTCAAAGGAAGGATTATCATTACCATCTTCCCTCAAAGGAAGGATTCATCTCCCAATTGGAAGGCATCGATCAATACCCATAGATACGATCGGAATTTAGTGGGACTTACTAGTGTCCGGGCCAGGGACAACCAGCATCACCACGGAGCTCCGGAACGCCCCCAAGTCCATCTACTGCAGTAGGATTAGTCATTTATTTCATTTATTAATTCATTGAACTCATTTAGAGTTCTAGTACAATTGCTAGGTAGTGCCAGACTTCAGGGTTAATGTTTTTCAGTGAACGATCCAATCCTAGATTCGATTCAATTCAATTCAATGATTCTCTTCATAGTAAGAGAAGAGAAGGATAATAATACCAATCACATTAGATTGGGATACATTGTTACAATAGGAATTGCTGGACAATTACGATTCTATTTAATCCTTTCTTAAATCTAAACGACCATATAGATATAGCCAACGGTACTAAATGCACGTGTTATTATTGATGAACATCACATTTATATTTAGTGTGTGCATTATAGTCCCCGTGGTTACCATCCATGGAGTTTAGACCACAACTTATTAACCATGAAGTCCTTCCTTCATTATCCTTAATTCTCAATCATTTCACTTTACTCCACGATTAGTCTTCGAACTAATTTAGGGAGCATTATACTCACAAGGAGTGCTATAAATTTTCGTAAAATCCAAAACTCACTTTCGCTTACAATTTCATGTTTGGGCCAGTATCAGGTTCGCTCGAGCGGATCCAAGTTCGCTCGAGCGGACCCAAACAGAACATTCATCGCACGAGCGCACCTAAAGTTCGCTCGTGCGGACACTTTTTCGCGTCAGACAGTAACTGGTTCGCTCGAGCGAACTGGGAGTTCGCTCGAGCGAACTGTCCAGAACTCCATTTCTGAAATCCGAACATTCACTCCTTCATTCACTCATTTCAACCACCATTTGCCAATACATTAAAGAATCTCATATCCCTTCTTCATTCATCATTTAATACACAAACAACACCTCTATTTTATCATTTAAAGCATCAAAATCCATAGAACCAAACAAATCCATCAAATCTCCATTTCTACAATAGGGTTTGAGAACCCATCTTTATAACTCAAAGAACAACTTGGACACTAGCATATTCAATCATAAGAAGCATTTATACTTGCCTTTAAAGTCTATTAGCAAGAAACCCCTCTTTACTAGCTTGCCTTGATGTTAAAATCCCCAATTTCAAACCCTATTTCCATAAAACATGAAAAACACATTCCTATAAGTCATTTACACTAGAATCCATGCCCAATCACCTATTACAACTTGGAAACTCACTAAATGATCAACTACTTACTTGTAGTTCCAAGAGAAGGGATTCTTGAGCTTTTCTTCCAAGCTCCAACACACCAAAGATGGAAACAAGGTGAGGACGAAGGTGAAGAAGATGAGGCTTCTTCAAAACCCACTTGAAATACTCCCAATCTCTCTCTATTTGATGAAGAAGAGTGGAAGGAGGAAGAAGGGAAAAGGGGTGCCTAGGGTTTCTCTCTTCAATGGAATGAAGTAAAATGAACTCAAGGGTTTCATTCCTTTTATATAAACCTCATTTTTCATTTAAGTCCATTCCACTAATGCCATTTACATCTTGAGTCAAATGAAGGGTCATTTGACCAAATTCTCGTCAAACGACTTCGAGTCTACTACGAAAGTTAACGTACTCGTCGAGATACGCGTGTTGGTATCAAGAGTTTCCGTATTCGACAAAATACGTATAAATCCGTATTTACGAAAAAGGTCTTGTTTCCTTAGTTTGAGTCTAAGATCATTCAATTCACTTAATACCCGTCATTATCATTTCATTAGGCTTAGTTCAATCATTTGAGACTAATCTTATCGAGTTGGATCATTAACCATCATTAGTCTAATTAGACTTGATTATTTAGCATTAATTGCAATTAATTAGAGTTAATCTTGATTAACTCGGGGCGGGGTCTTACAATCTCCCCTGCTAAAATTTTCTTTTTTACCCAGAAATATGCCCTGTTTTTCTTATTAGCGGTGCAAATTTAGGTATTAGCAGATAATGTCCGCTGCTATTGATAGTTTTGGCGGAGGAACAGTTTTTTAATCCACAGCTGATGGGGAGCTTTTACTGGCTGTTTTGTTGTCCGCCGGTAATGGTCAATTTTTGTCCGCTGCTCACTGCATTTTTTTTTTAAAAAATCACAAAATGAAAAAAAGAAACCTCTAACCTGTAGCATTTACGTCCATAAACATTCAAAAAGAAAAAAAAAATCGTCAAACTGAAATATCTTTGAACTCAAATGTGCAACTTTCATTATTTGAAAAATCCATATATTCCACATTCACCTCTTACAACATTCATCCATTTCATTTCTAGAAAAAAAAGGGAAAAACTGAAAAGAAAAACCAAAGGACACCTTGACTATCAAGGTTGCACTGTCTAAAATGAAGCTGTCATCCTTTGTAACTCTACGAGATGAAAACTTTGGGAGCATCTCAACATCTTCACAGACCCTAGTGTATCAGAGGTCTTCATTAATATAACCATGGATGCTGGTTTTAAGAGTAGGTCCAAAGTAGATTCTATTTTGACAATGCCTTGAAACAGAGGGTAAGTTATCTAAAATGCATCCACCGCGCTTCTTGACTAACGAGTTGGCAAGAAGAAGATCAGGCAAAGGTACAAAAATATCGTTCCAATAACCATCATTTCAGGCCGTGTTAAAGATGATTATTACAGAAAGACAAACTTTTATCATCGATTATTTCTTTTATTAAAGAAAATATTACCAAAAATAGGGCAAAAGCAAGCAAGAGAAGCAGTGGATGGGTTCAACTATATTTATCATATAAGCTAGAGAGAGAATCACATGCCTTCATATTATTGAAATGTCAAAAGTTATGAACCCAATGTGTCCTAGGGAAGACTGTTCATCCAAACAGGACTTTACGGTGCTAGCAACAATTTTCCGAAGAACAATTGTCAAATACAGGTAATCAGAATTGAAACATTACAGGCCACACTCAATGTTTACACCACGTAATAAGAAGTGAAACATATACAAGCCAAACTCAATGCTTACATCACCACTGCATGGAAGAAACTGATTAAATTGCTACATACTAAATGAAGAAACCATAAGAAATAACTAGGATCTAATATTAACATTTTCACCGAACTAGCTACAATACTCATTAAGGAAGTGGGTGGGCTGCTGTTTGGAAGTTGGGCCTGGTTGATGGGCACCAATATTGCCATATATTGCAACAGAGATGACCAAAAAACGTATTATCTCACTAAAAGGTTCAGATCACACTGTACTTTTCCAGATGCAGTTAAAACTTTACAATAATTAAATAGGAAACAGTAAGAGAAATCAGAGATAGTTATAATTATTTCAACCACAAATAGCATCCTTACTTTAATTCCAGAAAAAAACCTACAATGGACAATCGAGTGATATACATCATAGCATAAGACAAACTACTATATACATCAGATGACATGAACAAGCTTGATAGTACTGAAAGAGTCAGGAGCTCTTTAACTTGAAAGACTACTTAATTATATAGGATTTCTGCAGAAACAAAACTCTGAGAGTATTAATATAGAGGGAGATAGGAAAAGAGCCCGTGGGATAGTGGTCATAGGCAACTTTATTGAGTTCCCTGGGAAATGGTTTTGTCCATGTTTTGGTGACATTAAAGCAACCCACAAACACAAAAGCATAAAGGAATATAACTAACCCATATGCATCACATGCAGACATACTAATTCAATTCACAAGATAACAAGAATATTTTTCAAACCAAAAGAAACTAATTCAATTAAGAATTGAAGGGTGTGGAGAGATGAATGGGGATGATGATCGCTCAGATGACTGCTTACAGGCTGGTGAAAAGAAGATGAGGTTGAACGTGGAACACGTGAAAACGTTGGAGAACTTGAGTTGGGTAATAAGCTGAAGCCTGAGAGGAAAATGCAGCTGGCTAGAGCTCTTGGTTTGCAGCCTAGACTGATTCCCATATGGTTTCAAAACAGGAGGACAAGATGGAAGACCAAGCAATAGGAGAAGGACTAAGATCTTTTGAAGAAACAGTTTGAAGCAATCAAGGCAGACAATGATGCCCTCCATGCTGAAAAGAAGAAACTCCAAGCAGATGTATATAATAATAATAATTGTAATGTGGGGCTTTGCATGAGATCTCGTGCTATATTTGTTTATGCTCATGTTTCTGTTAGAAAACAGAACGGTCTCTTTGGTTTCATGGGTAGTGAGTGATGATCTGGAATCTTGCATTGCAATTAGAAAGATTTTGGGTTATTCAGTTGCAGATAGATCATGTATTTGAGAATAAGGATCCAGGCCTTCTGATTTAAAAGATCATAACTTTTCATTTCATTTTATTTTGTATATTCTAAATGAATCGGCCACTCATGATTTCAATCGACTCACAACTTTATTATTATTTTAATTTCTGCATTCTCTCATCATTTGATCATGGAATGGGTGGTGGGTGCCCCATTCAGGAATTCAATTTGATCGAAAACACTAATGACTTCTATCTTAGTTCATAATTTCCCTGATGGGTTTGATCCAATGATGCAGATCATGGTGGCGAAGGGCAGAGAAATAACAGAACCAATCAATCTTAAAAGAGATAAGAATCAGATGCATCTAAAAGATAAGAATCCCATGCGCCACAATAGGAAATAAATTATTAAGCGATAAAAAGTCTCATTACAAAACTCCATATATCTTCAGCTGCTAAAAAAGGGTAACTAATTAAAGCAAATATCATGAAATCCTTACGGCCCATTTCTTTGGTCTGAATTCCTAGGACTTGTTAACAGTCCCCTACTATCAAAGGGGCTAAAATTGAAGGGGGTAAAAGCACACTTTCAAAGGAAATGATACCCAGGCATCAACCAGTAAATCAAATCCTGGGTAAGTGAAGGTCCCATCTTCATCCCCACCTTATATCCTTCAATCTTAACCTCTTCAATACTCTTTCATTACAACCCACTTTACTATGAATTGCTAGGATATTGATGCAAAGTATGGAAACAGGAACTTGAAGCAATCGTGGAATTGACATCTTTGTAAGAAACATGATCCAACAAACTACATCACAGCTTAGTACCAAAAAGATCATGCAAAGCAATGAATTCTGACAAAACTCGAGATCATACTATTCCCAATAACAGGGAAAAAAAAAAAAAAAAAAGATATGTGCAAAAGCTTAGGCATTTCATACTTGCCCGATAACAGGGAAAATACGATAAGATCAAAAAAGACTAAAGGGAGAACAGGTGTGGTTGAAGAACATACCTTTGATACTCCCATTAGCCATGTACCTGAAATCTCTTCTTTTTTCATTTTGTTTTTGTAATCACCTAAAGTTAGGGTTTCGATCTAGCGTAAAGAATTCCACAAGGAAAATCCGAAAAGGGTCATTACAACTTTTTTTAGACGAGAAGGATAATTGCATGAAAATCTTCTATTACCTCTTCGTCTCAGATCATTTAAACCAAACCGAAGAGAACACGATATAAATTTCAGAAACCTGTGATTCCTAGGGTTTATAACGGAATAGAAGACCAACAAACTCAGTTTTTTCTCTTTTGTCTAAATCGTTCTGCTTCATCACCATTTCTAGGGTCTTGAATTCTGGCCTATGTAGAACAAAGGAGAAGGAGAGTAGCTGAAGAAATTGAAGTATAAAGGCGGATAACAAAAACCGCCACTAAAGATGATAATGATGCTCTTTACGGGCACTCCCACAACTTTATATATTTGAGTTATGTGACTATCAGCCGCAAAAAAGATCCCGGCAACTAACTGCGCTGCAATTATACAAGTAGAATCCGTGTATAGTTTTCGCCGTGGAAGAAATGAAAGCGTGTTTTAGTAATAATTCTATGATAGCTTGTCTTAGGATAAAGAAGCCCTTTTCTTTAAAAAGTTTGGGGGATCGTTTTGAGCAAGGGTCCTTCAAAGCTTGGATTGGACTTTCTTATCTTGAATTGTTGAGATATTGGTCTTCTTGCATACAAAGGAAAAAGGAAAACAGAGAGGAGCGGGCGTAGAGAGAGTCCTAGAATGAAATGAAATGACTAGCATAGTTTTAGTGAGTTTTTAATATTTACAAGAAACTTTTTGCCCCCAGTAGTTTAAGCGAATGGGGGATTGCAAGTGATTTGAGTCCAAGAAGAAGGTCTAAATATAAGATAAAGGCGTTAGGGTCACAATTTGCATGTCTAAGGTGTCCAAGACCTTCAACAATCTAAAATTACTCCTAACCCCTATACCCTCAAGTGTTGATGAGGGAAATAAGTGTCGAAAGGCTCCTAAAATACTGTTTAGCAAAAACGGGAGGGGTGCCCTATGACCTAACTTTTACCTCATAGATAGAGACATTCTAAAAGTTCATGCAAAATGGTTTATATAATAAAGGATGACATAAAACGATAATTTTGTCTTAATAATATTAGGTATATATCCTAGGCTTGTAGGATTTCAAATAATGTTCACCAATAAGATACTGCACACATTCACCTTTTTTCCTACTTCAAGAAACTTTCATGTGTTACACCGCAAGGTAAGTAGGATATTTTATAATACTAGTGGAGCCCTGCACGTGCAAGGAACATACTCTCTCGGTATGATAATTTGAAAAAATAAAGTCATTAAAAAACTCGATATTAACTATCCCAATGAAGAATGTCCATGTAACAAATTAAGTAATTTACAATCACTCATTGTTCTTATAAAATTTAGTAAAAGCTTCAATAGAAAAAAGTAAGAAGAATATGGAATAACAAGATATATGGAATGAAACTAATTAAAAAAAAAGTTGAAAACCAACATTTTCTGGCCATACATGATTAGGCAAAACACTCACCAATTTCAATATAGATCGATATATAGAACGGCCTATTTCCCATTAAAATTTGTCTAAAACCTAGCACCGAATACATATCAAATTCAATAAAACAAAATACTAACCAATCAAAAAAGTACCCAACTCATAGTTTTAAACAAATCAATAACAAATCATAAGGATTCCAAGCAATCTTTGGCATTCTCATCTCTTCCTCTGACAAGCAAATCGTGTTTTTAGAAGCATTGGGATCGAAGTTGGAATTTTCTATACATTGAGTTCTTGCAGTGAATGAACAAATTCTTTAAACACAACCCTTTTCATGATCATTTAAGCTAAGCATTTCATTGAAATATAATAATACTAAGTGGGGCCTACAGATGTATAGTTCTCTTTGATTATATATAATATAATATAATAATACTAAGTGGGGCCCACATATGTGTAGAAAAAAAGCATGACAAGTTCTTATACTAAGTGGAGCCCACAAATGTGTAGTTCTCTTTTATTTTTTATATATATAATATAATAATATTAAGTGGGGCCTGCTGATGTTTAAATGTAGAGTACAAGCATGACAAGTTTTTCTACTAAGTGGGGCCCATAGATGTGTAGTTGTCGTTTTATTATATATATCTAATATAATAATACTAAGTGGGGCATACAGATATTATAATAACACTAAGTGGGGCCCACAGATGTGTAGATGTAGAGAAAAAGCTTGACAAGTTCTTATACGAAGTTGGTCCAACAGATATGTAGTTCTCTTTTATGTTATACATATATATAATATAATAATACAAAGTGGAGCCCACAAATGTGTAGTTCTCTTGTATTATATATATATATATAAATGTAATAATACTAAGTGGGGCCCACAGATGTCTAGATGTAGAGAAAAAGCATGACAACTTCTTCTACTAAGTGGGGCCCACAGACGTGTAGTTCTCTTTTATTATATATATATATAATATAATATAATATAATATAATAATACTAAGTGAGGCCCACAGATGTGTAGAGAAAAAGCATGAAAAGTTCTTCTCTTTTATTGGGGCCCACATATGTGTAGTTCTCTTTTATTTTATATATGTAATATAATAATACTAAGTGGGGCCCACAGATGTGTAGAGAAAAAGCATGACACTTTTTTCTCTTTTATAATAAGGGCATAGATATTATATGATTATTATTGTCATATAATAAAAATATATTATTATATTATATTATAATTTTTTTTTGGGCACAAAGGTGTAGTGAAAAAGTATGCAACTTCTCTTCTCTTTTATAATAAGGGTATAAATATAGATTTTACATTATTATTATGATAATATAATAAGAATATATTATTATATCATATTATATTATAATATTTAGGGGTGGGCCCCACAAAGGTGTAGTGAAAAAGTATGCAATTTCTCCTCTTTTATAATAGTGTAGTGAAAAAGTTTGCATTATAATATTTGGGGTTGGGCCCCACAAAGGTGTAGTGAATAGGTTTGTAATTTCTCATAATAATATATTATTATATTATATTATAATATTTGGGGGTGGGCCCCACAATGGTGTAGTGAAAAACAGTTTGCAACTTTTCCTCTTTTATAATAGTATATAGTAGTATATAGATAGTAGATTGAAGATATTTGGAGGCAGCTCCCACAATGGTGTAGTGAAAAAGTTTGCATTATAATATTTTGGGGTGGGCCCCACAAAGGAGTAGTGAAAAATTTGTAATTTCTCAAAATAATATATTATTATATTATATTATAATATTTGGGGGCGGCCCCACAATAGTATAGTGAAAAAGTTTACAATTTCTCATAATAATATATTATTATATTATATTATACTATTTGGGGTGGGCCCCACAATGGTGTAGTGAAAAAGTTTTCATTATAATATCTGGGCTTGGGCCCCACAAAGGTGTAGTGAAAAAGTTTGTAATTTCTTATAATAATATATTATTATATTATATTATAATATTTGGGTGTGGCCCCCACAATGGTGTAGTGAAAAAAGTTTACCAGTTTCTCTCCTTTATAATTTTGTGTGTGTGTGTGTGTATATATATATACATATAGAGGAACATTCATGTGCATCTATCCCTCACCAAAAATGGTGAGGGACACCCCTTTTGGGGATGTTTCAAGTACAAGAGTGGTACAAGAGGGGTACTGTGTACCTCCCTCTTGTACTTGAAACAACCCAAAATGGGTGTCCTTCACCATTTTTGATGAGGGATAGATGCATATGAAGATCCCCCATATATATATATATATATATATATATATATAAGTAGTAGAAGTAGATAGTAGATATTTGGAGGTAAGCCCTACAATGGAGCAGTGAAAAAGTTTACATTATAATATTTTAGGGTGGGCCTCACAATGGTGTGGTGAAAAAGTTTGTATGAGATAGATAGATAATAAGGGTATATATATTATATTATTATTATATAATAATAATATTTTATTATAATATTTTGGGTGGGCCCCACAATGGTTAGGTAAAAAAAAAATGCAATATTGCCTCTTTTATAGGAGTAGATATATATATATATATATATATATATATATAAGATAAAATAAGATAAAATATAATTTCTTTAAGTGGGTCCCATGGTGGTGTAGTTAAAAAACTTGAGCAACTTCTTCTCTTTTATAAGGGTAGATAGACATAAGGGTAAAATTGAGTTTTTGGTACTGCTCTTTGTTGTACGAACTACTTTCCAGGTATTTTTATTTTCCCAATGTCAACAGTTAATTCAGGTATGAAAAGAATCCAAAAAAATTGATAAAAAGAAAAAAAAAATTAGGTGGTCGAGACTATCTGATCCCCTTTTCTTTATCTTGTGGTAATGTGGGAATGACCCACTAGAACGATACCAAACATGGCCCTAACACGAGAGGATTTGAACATTTGCACCATCCACCGATCTAATGCTCCATCTGTACATAGACATTTTTTTTTAATATTTTATAATATAGTCCCTATTTTCAGACGTGATAAATGAGACAATTGAAATAACTATGATTTCACGAAACAAGGCTAAACAATAATTTCGAACGGGTTGAATATAAAAGATGGCCATACTAATACACTTCTGTGGCTATGAGCTCAAATAATTGTTGGAGCCCGTTGGATCCTGGCCTTAGAGCAGGTGGATTCGATCATAAGTAAAAAGCTTCACCAACAGGAGCTAGCTCTCGAGCCAGCTTAGCTTAACTTGGTAGGGTTTGGACTTGATCTTGACTCGAGCTCAACAATTGTACGTGATATTGGTCTGGCTCAATTGCCCCGCAGGGTGAGCTCAATCTCGGCACTGTTTGGTTTAGCTTGGCTCAGGTTGGCAATGGATGGTTTGAGCTCGAGAACTGGAGTGACTCAGTGACTGACATTGACAGAGATTCATATCTCATATGTCTAGTCATTTTTAGTGATTTACACTATATTTGGGAACGGGGTAAAATGATGGAGAGGAAAAAAAAGAGGAGAAAGTGGAGGGAAAGTGAAAATAGAGGGTGTTTGAAAATGGTGGAAAGAAAGTGAGAGAGGGGAATTTGGGGGTAAAATTTTACCTCCAAATTTTCCCTTCAAAAATGAGGGAAAAGAGGAGGAAAGAGGGAGACAAAAAGGGGATTTTCCCTCCCCTTACCTCCCCCTCAAACTAAACAAACAAGAGGGGGAAAAATCCTCCTCCTTCATTTTTCCTTCCCCTCAAATTTTCCCTCTCATCCCTTCTTCCCTTCCCAAACACAGCATTAGTTAACATCACTCGTCTCAGATGTCTAGTCATTTTGACTTGAGATCAAGCATGCTTAAATCATGTACCGTTCAAGTTTCATTGACCTCACTTATTTGGATCTAGATTCACTGTTTGGACTAATCAGGCAGTGCCACAAGAGGGGAAATGAATTTTTTCATTCATTGGAGGAGATGAGATTTGACATCTTTCATGTGTCACTTCCTGTTTTGGACGAAACAGGGATCCGGTCCTACTTAATTTGAGGCATGCGTGTTTCGCGATTGAGTTAAAGCGTGTCAACATCATCTCAACGCTCATCCTCATCTTTATCCACATCTGACCAGATAGATACAGTACAGGCAGATTCTGAGGCAATTCTCTCCGCATGCAAATTAACAGTTCCTTTAGATTTTAATATTTGAAAACTCTTGAGTCGGGGCTGATTTTGGACGGGTTGATCAGCAATTGACCCAACTCAACTCTAAATTAGGTGTGAGTTGAGCCAAACTGAAGTCCAACTCAAGACTTGACCCAAATTGGAAATTCCATGTAAAATTCTGTTTCAATAGGGCTTCACTAGGGTCGGTCAGGTGAAGGTCTAATGTATCTATAGGTTATAGCATGAATAATTATATTTTAATGTTCTGGGTAGAATGTTGCAAACATCATTATTGGGATAATATCAACCGAAGAAAATATCAGGACCATTTTGAAGATATTATTAGAAAACTATCATTAAACTAAAAATAACTTTTAAATTAAAATAAGATCTTGTTAATTATTGTATTAATATTTTGGATACTGAAAGGACAGAAAAAATAAAAATGAGAGATTGTAACAAGCAAGTACTTTAGAATAGTAAGGAGTAATGGCAGATCTTTAATTGAAGTGTCCTTTGGTTGAATGATAATAGTAATCTTCTTTTATTTCCATTATACCTAGGTTAAAGTTCTTTTCTTGCTACATATATTTTGCAATGTATTACACAAACTGATAGATTCCATGATATCACGGGATCTATGAAAGGAAAAAATGCTTTAAAATAAGTTAAGTGACTCTGGTGTTGGTATCTAAGTCTCACTCATAAAATTGGGAAAACATAAATTTAAGGAGAATTTATATGTCAAAACTTCTTATTATATTACTACATTAGAGCAATGGCACGGTAGTGGAGATCCAACTTAGGTTATTAGGGATCAACCCCTTATTGTCCCCATCCCCGCCCCACAAGAAGTGAGGCGCCTCTAGCAGCCCTAGATTTTTCAGTGTTAGACATGCTGTGATTTATTTTTACTTTTATTTTACGCTCTTCACTTGTTACGGAGTTTGACACTGCGTTTTCTCATTTTACTGAGTTATCTAAACTTTCAAAACGTGTAAGCTTGTTTCAGTACCTTGCTTACCACAGGAAGCTATTGTTTCTCTATATTTCATAATTTTAATAATAATTTTCATGCATTATTTTTTGTATCTCCTGATAAACGTTTCCTTTGTGTTTTACTAGTAAATGATGATTCAATACATGTTTGTACATAAAGCACAGGTCATTTAGCTAGTTATATGCCTTTATAAATAATAAACATATCGAAGACACGATCATCATAACTTCAAGATTAGAAAAAAAAAAAGTTCCTTCACACATAAATTGAACTTAATTTCTTTATAAATCTAAAAACTGTCATATAGAAATGGTATTAAATAATTTTTATTTTTAAAAATAAACTTTGAGAGACACATACAACGACCTCAATTTTAAAATAATAATAATTTTGTTAAATTTAAAAAAAAAGGGCCAATTTTTTTGTCCCTAAATTCTGATAAATAAAGAAAGAAAGAACTACTCTACCACAATGTATCAACTTTTTCGGCGGCTTTCATTTTGAATTGCATTTTGAGTCCCCTTAGTAATTATTCTTTAACTCTTCTAGAGACTTTAGAGTTAACAGAAGGCAGTTTCTTATGAATTTGAGTGACCATCGACAGATCCCAGTCCCAGACCACACACTCTCACATCACAATCAGCAGGAGAGTAGTTCCAGCCATGAATGCTTCGGAGGGGTTGGCTGATGATACAGAGCATCCGGGTAATCCCAGTACGGCACCCGATAGTTGAAATTGGGAACTGCCTTCGTGAATCTTTGGCCCAACCACAGACAAGGAAAGAATGGACGTACCTAATCACTCTTCGCACGAGAGAGCAGAGACAAGAGGACAGGAAAGGAACACTTGATGCATGAGACACACGAGAAGATCTGTAGAGACGTACAGACACGGATTAATAAGTTGGAAAATAGATTTTTTTTTTTTTTTTTTGGTTAGAAAGTTGGAATGCAGAATGGAGATGCAGTTCGGGAAGTAAAAAGCAAGGAGCCATTAATGCAATTATTTGATAGCTGTTCTTTTGTAGTTGTCATAGCCATAGCCGAGCAAAGCTAAAACCAGAGGGGTACAAGCAAAGAAGAAAGAAAGTTTTTTAGGGAGTCAGGATCCTAGAAGGGGTTTTACCCACAGTGACCCCATGTGTAGACTAATCATGGTCTACCACACACGTCACTGCAGGTAGAAGGCAGGATTGCCCATGATGACGTAACGGTCCGCTCGAGATCACCGTAGGGTAAAACCTCAAATGATCGGGACTCTTTTCTTGGAGTCTTTGTTGTGTTGTCAATCAAATCAGAGGCGTTCACTAGTCATTTCACCCCTCCAGAATCTAAGGAAATCTCACATGATCTGCATCAACTTTTAGGTTTTACATTGAGCAATTGCTTTGGACTTGACTACATAGCGCTAGACGTTTTCCCCTGTAAACAAATAGGACCCTGCTAACGGCACTCACACTAACGCATGACAAACAATTGGTGCATGGTTAGAAATGATTTAAGTCATATATATATTTATATAGTCAGGATCCCCTATTTGGACCAATCAGTGAAATACTGTTTGGACCAATGGGGGGCGACACATGGAGGAGATGCATTTTTTTTATTCATTGGAGTAGATAAGTTGTTAGCTAATTTGACATTCTCCTCTCATGTGTCACTCCCTCATTCGTCCAAACAGGGGATCCGGATATATATATAAATATGGGAGTGCACAAGGAACCCACCAATGCGAGGTCTGTTGAGAGGGAGGTATCTGTTGAGAGAAAGGGAGAAGCCAATCAAATGATCATAGCCCTTAATTTTAACTTAACAAAGTTTACTAACTATACATTGCGTAGTTATGTTGTGATAAAATTTAACCTCGAATAATGTTTGGGACATTGTAAAATTTAGATAGGTGGCAATTAGAGAAGCTTGTGTGTCTGAATGATGTGGATTGATTAAAGGTGGCTCCAAAATATGAAAACTCAAAAAGAGACACAAGAAAGAGGATGATTTAGAGAATTTAACTTATTTGATATCCTTGACATTTTTATAACTTCTAGAGGATTTTACCGGTAAAATCCCGAAATACACCCATATATCTTGAAGGGTCCTCGCCATATTTGCAGCACCAATGGGGTCTTCCAGCCACATTTTTATTTTTATTTTTTCATTTTTTATTCCTACTAACGATAGCGTCACTCAAAGTAATACTGAGTGACGCTATCGTCACCATGCGCACCATTTATAAGTGCCCATCGTCCCCTGATTTCTCTTCTCCTCACAGGACCATATCTCTCTACACGTGGTCTCCTCCATCTATACGTAAATTCACAGGACCATATCTCTCTACACGTGGTCTCCTCCATCTATACGTAAATTAAGGATCAATTTCGATGGGAATATAATTGGCAATCCATACCCTTCTGCCATCATAAGTATTTTTAGCTATAATTGAGCAGTTTGCTTCCTCTCTTACTCAGGTCCCACAGGGATAAATACAGTTAATGACGCCGAGTTGATTGCTATGAGGACGGGTCATTGGGAAGCAGCTAGATTGGGCTTCCATTCTTTCAAATTGAAGGGAGATTCTCTAAATGCCATTTGGTGGACGATGGGGTCTTCTAGATTTCCTTGCCATATGCCAGATTTAGATGAGGAGGTTTCAGAGCTTGCTTTGAAGTTGAATGTTTCTTTCATTCATGTGTATAGACAAGAGGGTGCAGGGTGGATGACCCTAGTTTTGAAAAAAAAATTCCCCTTTTGATCGTTGTCTGTTTTGGGTTTTTTTAGGGGGTCCCAATTGTAGTCTTCTTTGTTCTCTTTCTTTGTTTCTCCTTTTATGTTTTGCTTTCCAGAATTAGAAGTCTCTTATTATGTTGGTAAGCTTTTTCAATAAAGTTTTGGTTGTCAGGTGACTAGTGATGAGGAAAGCCACTCCCCTACTGCTCTTGTAGATCCTTCGGTTGATCTTCACAATCCCTTTTCTGTGTTGAAGAAAGCAATTTTGATAGACTATTTTCCTTTACCAACTCAGTCTGTTTTAACCCCTACCAAGTCTAATTCCCCTCCTCTGGATAACAATTCCATGACTGACATCTCCAATAATCTATCTGTTGAACTCAATATCCAATCTTTGCCTCCCTCAAAAGCTAACCCCCAAACTCTAATTTGGTCCCCCACTTTTGCAGATTTGGCCTCTTCTGCTACCTTGCCCCTAAAAAAGAAAAAGAAACCTAAAGGGAAGAACAAACCCAAGGCAATTCGGGACTCCTCCACTCGTATATCCTCCGCTAGCCTCAATCCTTCATCCTCTCTCAATGCTTAAAGCTCTTTTTTTGGAATTGTAGGGGTATAGCTAATGCCCCTGCTGTCAGATCTCTTCTCTTCTTGGTTAAATCCCATTCTCCTGACATCATTTTCCTCTCTGAGCCCAAAACTTCTTCTCCCCATTCTCTTTCCATAAAGTTAGAGTCTCTTGGCTTCTCTTCTTTTTTTCTCTAATACCTCCCAATCCTCTGCTCCTCCTTCCATCTGGTGCTTTACCAAAAGCCCTCCCAATGCCTCCTTTTCTTTAGTTAACCACTCAGCCCAACACCTTACTGTTTCACTCAATTGCCCTTTAAGTGGGCCTTCTGCTTTCATTACTGGTGTTTATGCTTCCATTTCCTTCATCCAAAGAAGGCTTCTTTGGCAATATCTTATCTCCCCCTCCTTTTCTAATCACCTCCCCTAGGCTATGATGGGTAGGGGTGTGCGCGGGTTGGATTGGGCGGGTAAAGGCCAATATTTCTATCCAATCCGCCACTAGTGTGTTGGGAAAATTTCAATCCGCCACCAACCCACCAAAGTCTAAATCCAGCGGATTGGTTACAAATTTTGGCTGTTTCAACTCAGCGGGTTAGGCGGGTTGGCATTAACAATGTTTTTCTTTTTTTTAATTATCACAAACTATAATTTGTTATTGATAATCTCAAAATATAACTAATGCACACAAAAAACTAAAGGTAGATTTCATTGAATAATCTCAATTCCAACACAAACATAGAGTCAATGAAAAAGAGATATATCATCTCTAACAAAACTAGGCTCTACCTTACAACTTAGGAAATTAAAAAATAGTAGAATTAAATCAACAAACAAAAAGTCTTAACATTCCTAAAGTCACATCAAGGATTCAAAATAATAACATACCAACATAACAAATAAACTTCAAAATGGCATGCATGGTCTCAAAAGCCATAATGTAATCAAATTAAACCCACTGAAAATAAACTCAATTCTAACAAAAGTTCTTCACAAAATAGACTTTTTAGATTTTGTTTAGGGAATTGATGATTGATTAGCTGTAAAAATTTATTAGGTGAATTGATTGACTTTAAATACTTAACAATTTCAACTAATATATTTTTTTATGTATGTAAAATTATTAATTAAGCGGGCGGGTCGGGTTGTAGCGGTTTGGCAATTTTTCAATCCGTAACCCAATCCACTCCGCAATTTTGGGGGTCTAACCCGGCCAACCCAAACCGCCTAACTTAATGACCCGCACATAGCGGGCGGGTTGGTTGCGGGTCGGACGGGTCGGCGGGTTAAGCGGATATTTTGCACACCCCTAATGATGGGTGACTTCAATACTGTTTCTTCAGCAGCTGAAAAGTTCAGTATACATCCCATCTACTCCCCTGCCACTTCTGATTTCAACAATATGATTGCTTCCTCAGGGCTTTTGGATATAGGTTTCATTGGAAATCAATTTACTTGGTCTAATAATAAGCAAGGAAGCTCCTATGTTGCTGCCACATTGGATCGATCCCTCATCAATCAAGCCTGAGCTTTCTCCTTTCCAGATTCTTATCTGCAGCACTTAGTGAGGCGAAATTCGGATCATAGTCCAATTCTCCTTTCCAATCGTCTTCCTATTTCAACTAAATTTATTCCCTTTAAATTTGAAGAAATGTGGGTAGGGCACCCAACTTTTATGGATTTGGTTGTGAATGCTTGGAGTATTCCAATTTATGGAAATCCTCAGTTTAATCTCTGGAAGAAGCTTAAATCTCTGAAAATCATCCTCAAGTCTTGGAACAAAGATGTCTTTGGTAACCTGAAAGCTAACATTTCTGCAGCAGAAGCTTCTATTCTTTCCCTGCAATCAAGCATGGATGCTGATCCTCTTGAATCTACTAATGTGGCCCTCAGATTAGCCAAAAGCTCTCTCCAAAATCCGTTGCAGGCGGAAGAAACTCACTAGAAGCAGAAATCCAGGATTAACTGGCTGAAGGATGGTGACAAGAATACTAGTTTTTTCCACTTAGCTGCTAAAGTGAGAGGTTCTAGAAACAGAATTGAAAAGATTGAGTTCAAGGGCAACACCTTAGAGGACCACCTCCTTATCAAAGAAGCTGCTATTGAGTTCTTTTCTGAGGTCTATAAGTCTTCCTCTGGGCAGTTGGATCTTGCGTTATTTCAGGTCAACAGTGGGCAGGTTTCTAATGAGCAAAATGCTATGCTTACTTCCATCCCCTCTAATGAAGAAATCAGAGCTACTGTCTTCAATCTCAAAAGGTCTAGTTCGCCTGGTCCAGATGGGTTCTCCGGGAGCTTCTTTTGTTCTTGCTGGGTGGTGGTGGGTGCTTCAGTTATTGCAGCAGTTAAGGACTTCTTCATCTCTAAGAAGATTTGGAAGGCTTCTAACTCCTTCTTCCTCTCTCTTACTCCTAAGGTGCCTGCTCCTTCCTCCTTTAGTGACTATCGCCCTATAAGCCTGCTCAATTTCATTTACAAAATCTCCTCTAAGATCCTTGCTGCTAGGCTGGCTTTGGTCCTTTCGGATCTCATTTCCCATCATCAAGTGACCTTCCTTAAGAAGAAAAAGATGCAGGATCACATAGCCTTGGCGCACGAGTTGACTTAAAATCTTCAAAAGGGAGCAAAGGGAAAAGGCATTTGCTTAAAGCTGGACATTTCTAAAGCGTTTGATAAGTTAAATTGGGCCTTCCTGTTTAGAGTGTTGGAATTTTTTGGCTTTAGTAATGCTTGGATCTATCTCATTAAAGAATGTGTGACTTCACCTAAGTGTTCGGTGCTGATTAATAGAAACCCCAAGGGCTTCTTCGCTATGGAGTGTGGTCTTAGGCAAGGTGATCCGCTTTCTCCCTATCTTTTCATCCTCGCTGAAGAAGTCCTCAGTCTAAATTTAGAGAAGCTGGTGAGCCTAAAGAATATCAGCCCTATCTACAGAGCTCCCCCTTCTCCTTCTATTTGTCACTTACTGTTTGCTGATGATATCCTTTTCTTCTTCCAAGCTACTCCCAGAAGCATCAAGGCTATTAAGGGTGTCCTAGATTCATATCAATTAGCAGCTGGTCAACAATTCAATATGGGGAAAAGTAAGGTTCTTTTTGGTAATTGTAGGCAATCATTCAAAAATAGGACCTCGAGGAGTCTTGGCATTTCTCAAGCCTCTTTTCCTGTGTTATATCTGGGTGTGCCTCTCTTCATTGGTAGCCCTAAAGCTATATACTTTGAGAATCTAAAGGCCTCCTTCAGGGCAAAGCTGGCTGGTTGGAGAAGTAAGATGCTTTCCTTTGCTGGTAGGATGATCCTGGTTAAGCACGTTCTTCAAAGCCTTCCTATGCATATTCTCCTAGTCCTCCCCATTCCGAAGTCGATTTGCAATTTCTTAGAAAAATGGATGAGGAATTTCCTTTGGTCTGGAGGAGCCTTTCAAGTTAAGAGAAGTCTCATAAGCTGGCGTTCTGTTTGTCTCACTAAGTTAGAAGGTGGTCTGGGTTTTCATAGAATTCATGACCTAATCAATGCAAGTATGGTCAAATTAGGCTGGGTAGCCCTTTCTTCATCTTCTCTATGGGCTTCTTGGTTCAAAGCCAAATACTTTAAAGGGTTTTCTCCTTGGCACCCTAGCTCTTTACTCACTGGCTCTTGTATTTGGAAGCTTATTAAGAGGTTTTCTAATCATCTTTTTCAAAACAGCCACTGGAGGCTGGGAGATGGTAAATCTATAAGTTTTTGGCAAGATAAATGGCATGGTCCTCTTTCGATAGCTCACCAATTCCCAGGGGTTTCACTTTCTTGGACTGAATTAGTGCATGGCATCTTCTCTAACCCCCAGCAGGTTGCTTCTTCAAATCTCCCGCAGCAAGTGATTTCCTTCTCCTTTTTTCTTCTGATGGACTATTCTCTCTCTAATGTTCCTGATAAGCTGATCTGGTCGAGCTCCAACTCTAGCTACCTTCTTTTCTCTGCTGCTTGGAATTCAATTAGAACCAAGGGTCTTCCAATTTGTTGGTCAAAGTTTCCTTGGAACAGTTTCTTCATGCCCTCCATTGCTTGCTTTGCTTGGAAGCTATTTCATAATAAACTTCCTACCAACGAATGGGCGCAATCCATTGGGGTGCAGCTGGCTGCTTCTTGTTATCTTTGTGGAAAGCATCAGGAATCTATTTTCAGCCTCTTCTTCCTCTGCCCCTTTGCCTTGAGCTTCTGGGACTGGTTTCAGCACCAAGGGAATTTCAAAGTTGCAGCTGCAGTCACTACTTCTTCTCTTTGGAGCTCTCTCTCAGCTAGTTCTTGTTCTTATGCTAAAAAGGGTCTTGGAGCTATTTTTCTGGTGGCCCTTTTCATCCTGTGGAAGGTAAGGAATCTATCTTTGTTTAGTGGTATGAAGCCTTCTCAAGATGTAGCTTCTTCTTTCTTCTTGGCAGATGCTTCCCAAGTTATTGGTAAATTGTCTTCTTCTTTTTCCAGCCCCTCTCTAGATTCTTTTGTAGCCTTATGTATTAAGCACTATCCTAGCATTGGATAGTGGGCTTTCCTCTGTCTTTGTTGCGTTTTTTTTTTTTTTCTGTTGTTTTCTTCTCTTGGTTGTAGCTCCTTTCCTTCTTTTTAATTCAATTTTGCAACTTAGCAAAAATAAAAAATAAAGTTTTGGTTGCCATTCAAAAAAAAGTTCTCTTTTTGACACAAATGAAGAAAACCCAAGAATCAGAATAGATGGAACTAAAATAGAATGGTGGTCTTCACCATAGATCGAAGCATTTCTAACATCTGGGGTACACCATCGATGAGCTTGTCCCCCTTCCAAATGACTCCTATCGAAGGAAAGAAAAACAAGGGGAAAAGAAGTAGAATCAAAAGCTAGATAGAGATGGAAGCAGTTGAAAGGAATGGGCATTAAAAGATATGCTGACGAGTGACGCTAGCGTCGCCCTCGTCAGACACGAGTGACGCTAGCGTCGCTCCTATCAAAGTTGAAAAAAAAAAAAAAAACCAAATGAGTACTAAAGGACCTAATCAGTGCTACATATTTTGCCAGAACCCTTCAAGACATATGGCTGTATTTCGGGATTTCTCTCGTAAAATCCTCTAACTTTTATGGTAATCTTCGTTAAATTAGAGTTCAATAATTATAAGCAACCACTCACAAGATAAATTTTTATATTATTCTTTTTTTTTTTAAAACAAAACAACTCCATTGAAAAAAAAAAAAAACAGCAATATCAAGAAAAAACAGAGACACCCCCCCTCCCACATAAAACCAAATTATAATAGAGAAACCATATTACCCAGCCCATTACCTCCAACAAAAATCCTTCATAGGAGAGAAGCAAAACTTAGTCAAAGAATGAGCCCCTCCATGGAGCTTTCTAAGAATATCATGAAAAAAGTCTATGAAGGTTAACGAACCACTCAAACTTCTAATGTCTAATATATATGATAAGCATAATAGCCTAATCTGCCTTCCATTAATGAAGTCACCTCTAATGCATTAGACAAAAACCTGAATACCAGAAAAATATCGTCATTCCGCTTCCTTTGAAGCAAGCGACATCATCCTCACTCATGCTTTCATTAGAGGAAGAGACCCTTAGTTCACCAATAGCACCTATAAGAACAATAGGGCCATTCATCCACATAACAAAACCAAATCTAGTCTTACCATCAACTGCCCAAGAGGGTTTTTTTTTTTTTTCTTTTTCACCTTAATTGCATGGTGACTTTTGCATTTTCACTGCAAGTTCATCTTTAGTCTATGAAATATCATCGCTTACATTTTGTTTGAATTGGGCACTTGTATTTGCACGTGGATTTACATACGGGTACTTGGGTGTGTGCCAAATTGCCAATACACCAGAGCAAAAGTCACAATAAAATAATATAGATGGATAGGATCTTCACCAAAGTTATTTTCATTTCCTTTTTGCCTATATACGGGTACTTGGGTGTGTGCCTAGGATTCCAACTCAGCATACAAAAGCCTTCAATTTATCAGGTGGAACCACAAGATTTTCCTTCAGCGGGCCTCTATATGAAAAAAAAAAAAAAAAAAATTTCTTGGTGTGTCGTAATAATAAAACTTGCCCTAACGAAGGGGGTTTTCCATAATTTAAGGAGGGCCATGCTCCCCCAATGAGTTTTTCATGAATTATCCCGAGTGCAGCAGCAAGGCTCCAGTCATCTAGTTCACGCAGGGATTTGAGTCTTATCGGGTCAATATTAAATTTTTGAATAATATGAACTACGCTTCTACTTTTCATGATTGATAAGAGTGGGTGCAAGTTTAGGGTATGAGATCTTAAGATTGATCCACTCAATAAATCAGCCGAATAGCGTGCAAATACAATGAACTATGCAGTAAAAAATAAACTCAAAAGGCACACATCACAAGGACACTAGATTTAGCATGGAAGACTTTAACCGGGTGGAAAACTATGGATCCGAACTTGATCAACAATCAAACACTATAAATCTCGCAATTACAAGAAATTCAGATTTTCTCTACCGAAAGACTGAAGTTACCTTATGTCGTTTCAAGCTTCAACAACTTCACACCATTAATTGCAATAGATCAAACCTACGCTTAACTCCTCAAATCTTCGACGCAAGAAAATAATCTTCTACAAACGATACAGAAAGAACTGGCTCTTTAAAAAACTTATCAGCATAACTCTTCAAAATACCTCTAGAGATAATTTCTCTGAATTAGATTTCTAATTTAAAACTTGAGAGTAACACTCAATATATAGCCCCAAATCTATGCAAGAGACTCATAATCATAATCCACTAAGAAAATCAGGTCATCTCAAACTTTAAGTCAGAGTATGGATCAAACTGGTTTTTTTAACTCCTGACGGAAGTTCTCTCACTCAATTTTTTTTTACCCTTACAGTTGGCCACGTTTGTTGCTTCCGGACCATATTAGAAGGTCGGTGTGCATTGAATTATAGAATATGATGCGTGCTCCATTTTGCATGCCAACTGATGAAGGACGTTGGTTAGAGATGTTAAGATGGTGAGCTTTACAATTGACATGATGAAATCGGGTGGAAGGACATGGAGAGATAGGTGTGAGGTGGACCTCTCTCAAAGCGCATGTGAATGTAAAGGATCAGATGAATACTCCAGCCGCCAGTTCACGCTGGAATTTGAGTCTTATGGGGTCAAGATGAAACTTGTGAATAACGTGCAGGAACACACGTTTGGAAAGAGATACTCATGAGCGGCTCCACATTAATCTCAGTGGGATCAATTGACCCCACCGAGATCTGAAAAAATATTTGAAAATAAAATTCTTATGTCATGAATTGAAATTTTGAGTTTTATCCTACATAAATTTTTAAGTTTGACCCCACTCAATCAAAGAGTTTCACCCCCACATTAGCTAATTTTACACCTTTTTTTGTTCCTGTGGTATTGAACAAAAGTTACTATAAAATACCCACTGCCTAAGTGGATAGCCAACTGTCTACCAAAATATTAAAAAAATTAATGGGCCCACGTTTTTGATATGCACTCTAGCAACAAGTTCTTAGAACTTAAAGAAATTTGTCACATTATAAGAAAATTAGTAAAGACAAAAAAAGGATTTCGTATATCAATTGGTTTATTTACTTCTAAAATTGGCGTTGATTTTACCAGTAGTGACTACGACAGTAGAAAGAGTTTTTCAACAATGAAATACATAAATAACATGTACTTGATGGGAGATCAATGAATGAATGATTGTTTAGTCACATATATTGAAAAGTAAGTGGTTGCTAATGTTAATAATGAAGCTATTATGTAACGATTTTAACACATGAAAACCAGTTAAGGGCAGTTGTAACAGTTTATGAATTTGGATTTTCTTTTTACATTAAGAACTATTAGTAACAATGTATTAAATTTTTTTTTTTTTAGAATTTAATATTATTTTTATTGGATTATCCGAAATAGATTATTTGACAATTTTATATTATATTTGTCGTATTAACAAAAGTAGATGACCGATGTTTATAAAAGGGAAAATAAATTTATTCGATCCGTGAAAGATAAGTCTTTTATCGATCCTACTAACTTGAATTCCTAAAGCCGCCACGGGAGATACTCATGTAGAATGACAAATGAAAACTTTGTGCAGAATATACATGGCCGCGTTCCTTCTTAGTTGCCTTCTGAAACGTGGTAGAAAAGGGCAGCAGATGTTACCATTCGATTGGATTACAGGTACAAGTTCTTCCTTCATTTCCTCTTTTTTTTCTTTTTTTTTTTGGGGGGGGGGTTATAAACTTCATTACCTATTGCATCATTGTAGAAAAGACAGATGTTATGAAAGAGACATATACCAATAAAACTTAATATAATGTGTCTTGTCACCCAATACACCACCTCCTCTCTATAAATTCATTCAGGAACCTTGAAAGCGTAAATACCAAAATCACCCGAAAAGTTCATAGTGACTAGATTATCTTTCGTCTTTCATGGCCTCCTCAGGAGTATTCAATGTTAGGAGACAGCAACCCGTGCTGGTAGCTCCTGCTAAGCCTACACCTCATGAATTCAAACCCGTGTCAGACATCGATGGCCAAGAGGGCCTCCGTTTTCAGACCCCAAGCGTACAGATTTACCGAAACCATGTGGCCCTGAGAGGGCTCAACCTCTCTCAGCTGATTCGAAAGGGCCTTGCAGAGGCACTTGTCTTCTACTACCCGCTTGCGGGTAGGCTAAGGGCCAGACCTGGTGGCAAACTTGTGGTGGAGTGCACCGGTGAAGGTGTCTTGTTCATAGTGGCCGAGGCAGATGTCCGTCTCGAGCAGTTGGGTGACGCTCCGCAGCCGCCATTCCCATGCATTGATGAGCTCCTTTATGATGTTCCTGGCTCTGGAGGCATTGTCGACTGCCCCTTGCTCTTGATCCAGGTGACAATGGTGATATGTTCATTGTCACGTGTTTGAGTCAGAATTAATCTTTTTATATTCAGTCGAGCTCATCGTAAATCCAAATTGCTTGAGTTTCCTCTACTCCATGTGTGGGTTAATCTCACCCTAATTGGAGTATGGTGACTACAAGAATAATGATCTTTAGCAGTGGCTCTTTTTTCCGGCTCATGGTCACAAATAGCTGCTAAGTTCCCATGTTAGCCTTCTAATTAACCTTCTAGGCTACTATGGCGGTTTAGTGATGGAAAGAAAGGCCGCAAGTGTCCACCGCTCAAGGTCACTTCTTTTTAAATGTATCAGAATATAAGCCAGACCACAGAGAGTTTCAGCACCCATCTAGGGGTTTTTCTTTAAAAAAATAAAAGAAAACCGCATGCCGTTCTCTTCTGCCATTCGAATACTAGTGTAAATGTATTGACACTTGTAGGCTTACGCAAGATAAGGTCATCTATTTGACATTTCCGGCAATAGCTATCCATAGTTTGTAATTTTAATATTAAAAAAAATGCGGTGAAATTTCAAATTAAAAGATTAAAAAAAATAAAAGCGGATGGGTCAAATAAAATAGTGATGGTTTTGGTCATTTATTAAAATGAGAATGTAAGTTTTTTTACCTTTTTTAAATATAAGAAGGTTTTTTGTCATTTAGTAGTACGTAAAAGTAAATCTTTTACTTCTTTTTGGTAAAGGTTTTTTTTTTTTTTTTTTTTTTTTAAATATGATACTTTCTTGAAATGACCATACTTCACTACTTAAGTGAATTAACAAACAATTAGGGGTCTCTTCATCTGGTAGGCGCCTAACTGTACACAAAATAAGAGCCCCATGTGGTCATCCTTATCCCTTCACAACAAGTAACAAGTTTCTCCTCTTAGAAACTCGCCTTGTCGATTTAACAGTGTAGTCCATTAAAATTCGTGTAAAAAAAAAAAGAGGATTAGTGTAATTAGGGGGGTCTTGTGTGTGTAGTCAATTAAGATGAGTCGTCATCAGGAGGCCCCGACTATGAGGTAAGCACTGAAAAACCAACCTCTGAAAAACCATGCATCAGTTAGTTTCCATACTTTAGATATAATAAGTTAGTAGTGGGCACAATTCTAACTCGATGGGAATTTGGCTCGAGGTAAATATAAAAAGATAGTAATTTCGAATGGCTTGGAATTTCGTTGTTGGCCCCAATGACAGATTTATAGCATGCGTTGACCGAAAAGGTTGTTCATCAAACTCGAACTCCAAGCTAGACTAATTGAAAAGCAAAGCACATGAAATCACCCCTCTGAATTTCTCGATCAGATAAGTATTAAAATTTTAAATGTGAACTCAAATGCGACTAACTCTAATGGTGAAGCAGGTTACTATGTTTCCACCTATAAAAATGGCCATCAAATTGACAGTCATAATAGAAACTTCATTTTATATGATAGCCCCTGCGCAGCATTAGACTAGACAGTTAAAATCATATATTATGTAAATGCAGTGAGAATAGAGTTCGAACATTTTGTGGTTTTCACTAAAGCCCAAACTTCAGCATGTACGCGGAACTAGTATTAGAACATAAAATCCATGAAATGATGCTTCCAAGAGGAATCATGGAAGAGCTTATAAAAGCACAAAATTAGCCCCTTATTTTCATTAGCCAGTCATATATCTTTCACTTTGTTCTTTTATTTATGATTTTCTCCTTATGTTCAAATTTCATAAACTGTTTTTAGTAAGTTTTCTATGAAATAAATGACTACTGTGTGGGGGTATTCCCCAAGGCGACCGACCTCAGGTCCCGGCCTCGGCCAAAGCATGAATACCGACCTCAGCCCTCGGCCAGGCGCTCCATTTCGGTAACATGCCCCTTGGCTTCGGCCTCGGTACAAGCATGAGACCAGGAGTTCAGCCTCGGCCATGCTCCATCTCGGTCTCGGTCAGACTGCTGATCGGGATGACCATGGACAGCTGTCATGCCACGGCAACAGGATAAGGGCACCGCCCAAAATCCCTGACACAGCTGCACCGCCCATCCATCAGGGTATGGCCCGATGGGACAGAGTGAGCTACGATGGGACAGCCTCTCAAGTGCTTACCCCAAAGTCCACTCTCCTTCTCTATAAATACAGCCTTCAACAGGTAACAGGGGGGGCTATCCACATGCTGCTGGTACGCCGCCTCTTCCCACACTTCATCTCCTACCTCTGTTTAGTCCTGCACTTGCAACTAACAAAGGCATCGGAGAGCCCTGCGCTGCCCAAGCCAGGGTCCTCTGACCTTCTTCTTCCTCTCCTTTCAGGCTCCAGGCATCGGTTTTTCTATCATCTACAAGGAGCTCCAGCCTCCGTCCTCTTCCAGTGGGCAGCAAATTCACCCCCCCGGGTCTGTGAGTTTTTGTGCACTTACAACTACAAAAAGCATCCTCTTCGTAATTCATCAGTCCGATTCAATAAAATATTAATGTTATTAAAACAGAAGTAAACGATGTCATCTATATTATTTCTTGGTCTTTGGCTGTGTGGATTTGAGTATTTACAAAAAATAAATAAATAAATAAATAAAATTAAAAATTTAACCACATCTAATGATAAATAAAAGGAGACTGTCTAAAATATTTTTATTACAGCAAAAGAATCTAAAGTTGAAAAGCTTAAGTTTGACTTTTTCAACATTAACGCATGCAGCTGACTCATCTCAAGTGTGGGGGGTTCATCCTGGGCCTCCGATTCAACCACGTCATGTGTGACAACGCAGGCATTGTCAAGTTCATGCACGCCGTTGCCGAAATGATAATTGGCGCACGTAAACCCTCCATCACACCCGTGTGGCAGCGTCAGCTTCTGGATGCCCGACAACCCCCTCGTATCACGTGTACCCACCAAGAGTACGAGTACAAGGAGGAGGCGCACCACCCCAATGCCGCCTCCCTCCTGGCAGCCGACCAGATGCTCCAACGCTCCTTCTTCTTCGGCGCCAGAGAAATATCAACCCTCCGCAACCTCCTTCCGCCCCACCTCCGCTCCTGCACGACCACCTTCGAGCTGCTCACCGCCTGCCTGTGGCGCTGCCGCACCGCCGCCATCGCCCCGGCACCTGATGAGGAAGTGAGGGTCCTATGCGTCGTCAATACACGTGCCAAGTACAATCCTCCATTGCCAACAGGGTACTACGGGAACGTGGTGGCTTTTCCGGCAGCCGTGTCTCCGGCCGTGAAGCTGTGTCAGAGCCCGGTGGAGTACGCGGTGGAGCTGGTGAAGAAGGCGAAGGCCGACGCAACACGAGAGTATATGCAGTCTGTGGCGGACCTGATGGTGGTGAAGGAAAGGTCACCATTTAAGGTGGTGCGGACGTGGATGGTGTCGGACCTGACGCGAGGCGGGTCCGGGCTGGTGGATTTCGGGTGGGGAGCGCCGGTTTACAGTGGGCCACCTAAATCAGTTGTTGGAGAGAATCCTGGGATGCTCTCATTTTACATTCCATTTCGTAACGGCAAAGGAGAGGAGGGGCTTGTAGCGCTTGTTTGCTTGCCCGAACCCGAAATGGAGAAGTTCTCGATCGAGGTCAAAAGCATGATCGATGATACTAAAGAAGGAGAAGCTGCCAGCGGCTGAACTTGTGCAACCACTCTACTTGCCTATTGTGGAATGAAATAATCTTGGTTTTGTCTTTTTAGGTAACCAATCTGGGGTTTAGAAACCAAGCGTTGAAGTTTCTCTTGGGCTTTGTATTAATATCTATAGTTTAGGTGTTTGAAATAAATAAAGGTTGGATTTGGTGTTTGAACCTTTAAAGGGCAACCAAGTTCCATGATCCGCTGCTTTATATAATGATGATTTGATGAACAAGAACTCGGCTGTGTCATTTCTTGAAAAAGGATTACTCATTAATAACCTCAAAATTCAAATTGGTTATAAGAAATTAAAGAAGAGAGCTGCTAATGCCACAAGCCACCGCCCATTTTCTCAGTTCACTCTCCTTCTTCCCCTTTCTCCGACACCACCGCCCTCTCTCCCTTTCCTTATCCATGTCCCTCCCTCTCCCTCCCTCCCTCCCTCCCTCCCTCCCTCCCTGCCAGCCACACTCTCTCTCCCTCTCCATGTCGCTGCCCTGCCCACACACCCCCTCTCCCTCTCCTTCTCCTCCTCTCCCTCTCCTTCTCCTTCTCCTTGTCTCTCTCTCCCTCTCCCTGTCCTTCTCCCCCTCCGACGAGGATGCCAAAGGGGACGGTGGTGGCTGGGGTGGGGGTGGGTGAGTGTAGAAAGTTGGGAGGGAGAAAGTTTTTGATATATGCCCTTTTAAGTAATTTTGTATAGGATATATATATATATATATATATATATATATCATAAAAAATAAAAATAAAAATGATATGCAAAGAGAGGCTTAGGCTATGGCATTAGCAGCTCTCATTAACGAAACCAATGTTATTCCATCCTATTAAATTTCTTCCGCATCCTATCAAAATCTCAAAACTTTAGTATGAGATATTTTTCAACTCTTCCCCGTGAGTAGAACTCTGATGGGGTACATTTCGCCATGAAACACCCGTACAAGGGTTTATTTCTTTTACACACTGTGTGGACTGCTTCTACCGAAACCGATGTTACACCCCTCCTCGGTAACAGCGCCAATCAGGAAAGGCCTTAACCCCCTTCTCTCCGGCATAAGCAGCGTCTCAGCCTTTGTCGAGGTGGGACTGGTCCCGGTGGAAGTACCGACCATGTCCTACCGAACTCGGCCTCACGCTGGCATCCCAGTCCGATCTCGGGTATAGCTGACCCCGGCGCCTTCTCCAGTTCGGCCCCTCTGCCGAGGTGAACACCGGGCTTCCAGTTCCCATTATGAGATGGGACGGGTACCTTGTAGGGAGTCCCTGTCAGGTAGGGCGGCCACCGGCCATCGATAAGGGCTCGTTCCTATCAACAGATCACATCCACATTTATGTGAGGGATTTGAGGGGAGGTCTGATGGGACAAGTATCCTCACCTACCCCCACTAAAGATCCCAGGTGTGGGCTGATGGGACAAGTATCCTCACCTACCTCCACTGTGGAACCTTCCACTCTCCTCTATATATGCCTACATGAAGAGTCATGAACAGGTACATGCAAGATACAGCCTGCACTGTTATTCTGCTAACATCTCTTCTTCCCCACTTCACCCTAGTTCAGTGACTGCACTAACTCAGGCGTCGGAGTGCCTTTGGCTGACAGCAGCCTCGGGCCCTGACCGCTGTCTTCTCTTCCCTTTCAGATTTCAGGTTTCAGATCGGCAGAGACGCTCTTGTTCAGCTAAACAGCCTCTCTGTAAACCCTCATCATCAGCTAAACCAAGTCCGTAATAATTAGGCACGCACAATTTGGCGCCGTCTGTGGGGAGCGATCTGAAAATTCCATATTTTCATCCTAACAGCTATGCCTCCTAAGGCTCAGAAGGGAAAGAGCGTTGCTAGACCGTCTGGGTCTAAGCAACCAGAAACATTTCTGCCTCTTATGCCGCCTCCACTGGTGACAGACCAGGCAGGAGCGTTGGTGACGAGCTCGCGAAGAGATACCAGGCAAGCACCACCCAACCCTCCTCCGAAAGGAGTGGGAGGAGAACTTGGTATGCGGAGTGTAGGTTCACCCGTCACGGTGACACACTCGTCGTCAAGAGGTGCAGCAGCGTCCTCTCGGCGCGATCCTGTATTAGAGCGGGCTCGGACGAATACCTCTCAGGCGGAGCGTCCGCGCCTGGAAGTTGTTCTCAACGCGCCACCTCGTAAGGACGTTCCTCCTCAGGAACGGCCCTTACGAAGTGGGGCTCCTGTGCAGTCTCCTCCTCGTCGGTCTTCTCACGGGAACCACATGGAAGAGGATCACGTCCACCTCAGTGATGAAGGTGATGACGACATGGTCCTAGAGGACGATGTTGAGGCCCAAGCCGAAGCCATCAAGGCTCAAAACCTCATCATCGAAGAACAGAAAGAGCAGATCCTCCAGCTTCAGCGGCAGCTTGAGACAAAGACCCAAGTCCCGCCCGAAGCCTCTCACACGCCTCCACCTAAGCAACGAGCTCGTCTAGGTCTTCGGGGTCGACCAGACCTATGGGATCAGCTGAATGAAAGGCGCGCCCGAGCTCGCGAAGAGGGCTCGAGTAACACTCATGCCAGTGCCGACCAGCAGCAGCGCCATAAACAAAGGCGGGAGACCAGGGCCGACCCCGAGATGGCTGACTACATTGATCAGCAGATTAAGCTGGCCGTACAGCAGAGCCTGGAGCAGGCCGGCCTCGCTCGAGGTCGGTTAACTACCAAACACGGTGACATCCATGGCACGTCTCCATTTTCTCGGGAAATCAGAGATCATCCCCTTCCTGATAAGTTCAGCGTCCCACGTTTCAATCTCTATGACGGGACGTCGGACCCCGAGGCTCATCTCCGGCATTTCACCCAGAAGATGACGGTATTCAGCGGCGACGGCGACCTTGATTGCAAGGTTTTCTCCTCCAGCTTGGGCGACCTCCCGCTTCGGTGATTCTGTGCACTTCCCGAGGGATCGATTTCGAGCTGGCCACAGCTCCGAAACTCCTTCGTCGAAAAGTTTCAAGCCCACCGGGTCATCCCAAAAACTGACGCCGACCTGATCTCAATCAAGATGAGGCCGACCGAGACTCTTACTCAGTTCGCCAAACGATTCTGGACCATCTATAGCGTGATTGAAAATTCCAACGACCACGTAGCCGTTACTGCCTTCCAACAAGCTTTGCTGCCGGGCAATGAGCTTCGGAAGAAATTGGTACGTCGTCCTGCGCCTTCGGTAAAGGCTCTGATGGTCCGGGTGAACCAGTACGTCGAACAAGAAGAGGACGACGTCCGAGCTCGAGAGAGCCATAATTTCTGGCAAGAGAGCCGACCGGAGGGCCGTCCCACGAGAAGAGAGAGGAGGCTAGCTAAGAAAGAGGCGGATCGGAATAGAGAGCCATCCAGCTCGGCAGTACGTCCTGCTCCCACCTCGGGAGGCAGCACGAGGCCGAAACCAAGTGGCGCCTCTTATAGAGCCGTCAATACCATCTTCAAGGAGCCTATCTACAAGCTCCTCGACAAAATCCAGGCCCAGCCCTTTTTCAAATGGCCCCAGCCTATGAAAGGGGACGCCGCCTCCCGAGATCAGAGCAAGTTCTGTGTCTACCACAAAGATAGAGGACACAGAACCGAGGATTGCTATGCCTTCAAGGCGCACCTTGAAAAGCTCGTAAAAGACGGGCATCTCAGAGACCACGTCAGGGAAGAAGGCAGAGTGAACAACGCTCAGCAACGCCTCCCCGACGACCAAGACAGCGGTGGGCCTGTAGGGACCATCGACGTCATTCACCTGGCTCCTGCCCCCAGGGGCAGTGATCGAGCCCGTACCTAGGCCAGGAAGGCCCAGCACAGCAAGCATGTGATGACGGCCGAGCTCGGTCCCTCGGCAAAGAAAGCACGTGTAGAGAGGCCAAAAATTTGGTTCTCTGACAAAGACTTGGCCGGGGTCCAGCTACCCCACAATGATCCTCTTCTTCTGACTATGAGGTTACATAACTTCAATGTCAAGAGGATCCTAGTGGATCCCGGGAGCTCCTCAGAAATCCTTTATTTTGAATGCTTCAAAAGGATGGGCCTGAAAGAAGAGGACCTGCAAGAAGCTCGTACCCCGTTGGTGGGATTCAGCTCCAAGACAGTATATCCAAAAGGGAAGATCTCCCTTAAGGTCGAGGTCGGAGGGGCCCCCACAACAGCCGACTTCCTGGTGGTGGATGCACGATCTCCATACAATGCCATCATGGGAAGAACCTGGCTTCATAACATGGAGGCCGTACCCTCGACCCATCACCAGAAGCTCAAGTTCCCGTTACAGACCAAGGACGGGGGCTTTGAAGTTATAATAGTCCGCGGCGACCAAGATATGGCCAAGGAATGTCTCATGGCCGTAGTCCCCGGAGATACACAGCCACAGCAAGTCCACATGACCGAGCTGGAAGCTGAGCTCGACGCTGTGGGCCGAACTCCCGAACAGAAGAGCATTGAGGACCTCACCCAGGTCGGGATCGATCCCAGCGATCCAGAAAGGTTCTTCTTGCTCGGTAGCTAACTTGCTGACGAGGAGAGGGCCAGGATGCTCGACTTCCTGTTGCAAAATAGGGAGGTCTTCGCCTGGACCCCATATGAAATGTCCGGCATCAGCCCCGAGGTCATAAGCCACAAGCTGAATGTAGATCCCCAGCATAAACCTGTTGTCCAAAAGATTCGCAGGTCGGGTACCCAACAGGCAGAGGCTGTGACCAAGGAGGTCAACAAATTACTGGACGCTGAGGCTATCCGCGAAGTCCAGTACCCTGTGTGGTTGGCCAACACGGTTGTGGTAAAAAAGAAGGATGGGAGCTGGAGGGTCTGTGTAGACTTCACCGACCTCAACAAAGCCTGTCCCAAAGACAGCTTTCCTCTACCGAAGATAGACCAGCTGATCGACGCCACTGCCGGCCATGAGAGGATGAGTTTCCTCGATGCCTACCGAGGTTACCATCAAATTCCAATGCATGAGCCTGATCAAGAAAAAACCGCGTTCATAACACCCAGGGGCACCTACTGCTACAAAGCAATGCCCTTCGGGTTAAAAAACGCTGGTGCCACTTACCAGAGGCTGGTGACCAAGATGTTTCAGGACCAGCTCGGCAGGACGATCGAGGTCTATATTGATGATATGGTCGTTAAGTCTAAACGGTCACAGGACCACTTGACTGACTTACATCAAACCTTCTCCATCCTCAAGAAATACCAGCTCAAGTTGAACGCCTCTAAATGTGCGTTTGGCGTCGGCTCGGGCAAGTTCCTGGGCAGCCTAGTTACTAGGCGAGGAATCGAGGCTAATCCCGATCAGATCTCGGCACTCAGAGCCCTGCAGAGTCCGAACTCGATAAAACAGGTTCAGAGACTTACCGGGATGGCGGCAGCACTGAACCGCTTCATCAGCCGAGCTTCGGATAAATGCCATCCCTTCTTCCAGCTCTTGAAAAAGAGCTCCGGGTTCAAATGGACCCCGGAGTGCGAAAGCGCTCTCCAGGAGCTCAAAGTGTACCTTTCCTCCCCTCCTTTGCTTTCCACCCCGGTACGGGGTGAGGTCTTATACCTATATCTGGCAGTTTCGGACCATGCAGTAAGCTCTGTACTCGTAAGAGAAGATGACAGGCAGCAAAGACCCATCTATTACACAAGCAAAATCCTGCTGGATGCCGAGACAAGATATCTGCCACTGGAAAAGCTCGCATTAGCACTCATTAGTGCTTCGCGTAAGCTCTCCCACTACTTCCTGACATATTCTATCGTGGTTGTGACCGCACACCCACTCAAGTCCCTCTTCAGGAGAGCAGACTTCTCAGGAAGAGTGTCTAAATGGGCTGTCGAACTCGGGCAATACGATATCCAGTATCAGCCCAGAACGGCCATCAAAGCCCAAGTACTGGCCGACTTTATTGTGGAATTCACCTCTCCTAGTTCGGCACCGAGCCATCTCAACACCGAACTGGGGGGCAAGGAGGCAAGGACTTCGGCCGAGACCGAGCAGGATCGGTCCTGGAAACAGTTCCTCGACTCATCTTGGAAAGTCTTCGTCGATGGGTCCTCCACCTCCAAAAGGGCAGGCGCTGGCGTAGTCCTTCAATCTCCGGAGGGCCTTGTTATTGAGCAAGCCCTGACTCTTGACTTCAAAGCTTCTAACAATGAAGCTGAGTATGAAGCATTAATTGCAGGGCTGGGCAGCGCAAAAACCCTGGGGGCACAACAACTGGTGATCTTCAGCGACTCACAGCTGGTTACAAGCCAACTCAATGGAGATTACCAGGCCCGAGATGACAGGATGGCAGCCTACCTGGCCCACACCAAGCAACTCCTATCTCAGTTCCAAAAGGCTGAAGTCAGGCAGATAGGCAGAGACTCCAACTCTCACGCCGATGCCCTTGCAAATCTGGCCTCTGCCGTCGAGGCAGGAAGAAAAAGAACTGTCGAAGTGGAAGCACTGGACAGACCTAGCATACAACTTCAACCGCCTCGACAGATTATGTGCATTGACCTCGGTCCTAGCTGGATGGATGAACTTATCTCCTACCTCAAGAATGACCAGCTACCCGAGGACAAGGACCAAGCCCGCAAAATCAGGCTGAAGGCAGCCCGATTTTGGCTCTCTCCGGACGATAAACTCTACAAAAAGTCCTACAATGGACCTTACCTCCAGTGCGTTCATCCAAGCAAAGTCGAGGACTTCCTTTATGAAATTCATGAAGGGATCTGCGGCAGCCACATCGGAGGTCGGTCACTCGCCTACCGAGCTATCAGCCAGGGGTACTGGTGGCCCTATATGCAGAAGGATGCACAGGTCTATGCCAGGAAATGTGAGAAGTGCCAGAAGTTCTCTCACTCTCTCCATCAGCCAGCACACGACCTGAGCCCTCTTTCCAGCCCCTGGCCCTTCGCCCAATGGGGACTGGACCTCGTGGGACCACTCCACCGAGCTCCAGGGAACAAAAGATGGTTGATCGTAGCAACTGACTACTTCACCAAGTGGATAGAAGCCGAAGCACTCTCCTCCATCACTGAGAAGGATACCAAAAACTTCGTGTGGAGAAGTATTGTAACTAGATTCGGAGTGCCTCGAACCTTGGTCACGGACAACGGGACCCAGTTCGACTCCAATTTCTTCAGAAGCTTCTGCCAAGACCTTGGCATCAGGAACTACTATTCTACCCCGGCCTACCCCCAGAGCAATGGGCAGGCTGAAATTTCGAACAAGGTGGTGCTTGACGGACTCAAAAAGAGACTAGATCGAGCCAAAGGGAGGTGGGTAGAGGAACTTCCAAGTGTCCTATGGGCATACAGGACTACCCCGAGGCGCTCGACCTCGGCAACTCCCTTCTCCCAAGCCTACGGAATGGAAGCTGTAATTCCACTTGAGGTCGGCCTCCCTACCCTCAGGTCGGAACTGTTCGACCGAGGCCAAAATGATGCAAACCTCGCCACAGAGCTCGACTTGGCTGAGGAGCGAAGGGATGCCGCGGCCATCCGTCTCGCTTCCTACCAACGACAGTTGGCTAGAGGGTACAATCAAAGGGTCAGAGAGCGAAAGTTCTCCCCTGGAGAATTGGTCTTGAAAAAGACTCTTCCAGCAGACAGGAATCCCAGCGAAGGAAAGTTTGCACCGAACTGGCATGGGCCATTTAAGGTGACTTCGGTAGCTAGGCAGTCTGCATATAGGCTTGAGGACATGGAGGGCAGAGAGCTGCCACGCCCATGGAACGCCACCCACCTCAAGAAATTCTATTTTTGAGATGTAATCGGATTCGGGAAGTTAATAAACTAGTTCTTTTTATAGAATACGATTACTTTCCAAGTTGTCCCCTATTCTCGAAGAAATGGCCAAGTTATGGAACTCGGCATACACCTACAGCTCGGTCACAGAATCGACTTGTATTCTTTGTTCGGTTACCATAGTTAGCTACTTTGGCCCAGTCAATGGACCAGTCAAGTTCTGATTATAAAACCGGACTTAGCTTTGGTCATAGGACCAAGCGCCCTCAGTCTTACCGAGATCGATGCTTGTTATGGTTGCAAAATCAATACAGCACCTCGGGTTACAACTTTACTACATCAAATTCGGCTTCGACCGAACTCATTTACTTTGTCTTATTTCCTATTATTTATTCTGGTTGATTAAGCCAAACGCATAAAGAAAGGAAAAAAGAAAAGAAAAATTCGCCACAAATGTTCGAAGTTGGAAGCAAAGCCAATTTCATTTCATAAATGAGAAAGGTTACAATTTTTCCCAACAAAAAGAAATATAGAATCTCCCTCCAATACAAGAAACAAAAACAAAGTTACATCATCTTTTTCAAGCCACGGCCCCCTCGGCGCCATCAGCAGCAGCGTCTTCCGCGACTTCGACAACCACTTGTCCGGCGTCGACGTCCGCGTCAAGTCCAGGGGCAGGGTCTTCGGTTTCCCTGACTGGGACTTCCGGAGCTTGGTTCGGTACGGGCTGAGGAGGAGGAAACTGGGGGATTTCTGTGTACACAGGGCTGTCCTCGGGGACCCCTGCTGCTCTCAACGAGCTTGTCCATCCCAGCCTCCAGGCCTTCAGGCTGACTCTCTTGACTTGGGCAATATACTGTTCGGTGGCCTCTGCCACCCCTTCGTCGAAAGCTTTGTCGACGTCAGCCCGTAGTTTGTCGGCATCAGCTCGGAGTTCAGCCTCTGCCTCCTCCCACCTCTTTTCGAGTTCGGTCGTTGCCTGAACTTGATTTTCCAATTCCGCCCTGACCTTATCAAGCTCGTCTCTGAGACCCATGACGCACGTTTCCTGCTCGGCTGCCTTCTGTTTTATTAGGCTGAGCTCGGCCTCGAGTTCCACTTCCCTCTTCTCAGCCCTCTCTGCCCGAGCGGTGCTCTGTTGGGCTTTCTCCGCCAACACCAGCCCCCTTTGCAGGATTTGAGGAAACAAGTGTTACGTGGGGGTGAATATCAGAAGTACAGAAATCAAAGAAGAAATGTAAAGCTCAGAAGAGGGAATTACCCTGAGGGCGTCGGCCATCTGGGCCACATCCAGCTCCACCTCGCTCATCTTCATGTGTTCTGCCATGTCTCCAGGTAGAGCGCAGGCGTGCGCGAGGGCACTGACAACAGAAGTGCCATCATTCAGCCGGCCGTCCGACGACAGCGACTGGCCATCCTCCAGCAGGAAACTAGGGTTCCAGATCGGAGGGCCGAGCAGCGGCGACTGCCGAGAAGCAGGGTTGGGCTCATCCCCGACTGGGTCCGCAACCCTGGGCCTTTTTCCCAGCCGAACCGAATCCCGACGAGATTTGGTGGAACGCTCGGTCGCTGCTGAAGGCTGAAGAGGAGATTGAACTGGGGGAGAGACGACTGTATCCTCCAAGTTCGGAGGGAGAGCGGTCCCCGAGGTGGGCGAGTCTCCGAAGATGACTTCATCAAGACTAACAAGGGCCGCACGACGTCGCCCCATCTCGGCCTCTTCGTCCGATTCAGAAGATGGGAGAATCACAAGCTCCTCTTGCTGAACCCCCTCGGACTCGCCCTCCGACTGACTTTCCTCCTCAGAGTCGGTCTCTACAGCGGTCTGGACGTGCGAAGGACCGGCTTCGGCTGAAGCTCCAGAAGGTATGGTCTCGGGGGGCACTTGCGCAGGCCTTTCGGTTGGAGCTGTTTGCTCCTCAGCTTCGACAAGAGTTAAGACTTGCTCCCCCCTGAGGTTCTCGTGCCGTCCTCTTATAAAAGATCGGTACACGGGTTCGTATCCGAGAAGTACTGAGGCAGATCGGGTCCGGTGACCCTTTTAACTATAAATCCTTTTTAACCAGGCGACGTTTCGTCGCCACCCGGAGTTCTTCCTCTGCCGTTTCCTCTCCGTGTGACCTGCACGACAAGCAATTAGGCATCAGTTCGGCAGAACGAAACTACATCAGAAGTTTAGAAATTGAGATATTTACTCGGTGGTTCTCCGAGACGACCGGGTACGTGGTTCACCCTGGGCTCTCCGGGGGCATACTCCCAGTTCCCGGTGACGTAAAGGCAGTCATTCCCGGCGTATTTTGTGTTGTCTTCGAGCTCGTTGATTATGGGAATCTCCTTCGACCGAACTCGCAGGTAGTATGCGTCGTCCTTTGGAGATCGACAGAGGTTATACATATCCTCAATGTCCTCCACGCCAAGGTCGGTTCCCAATATCCTATTGAGTTCGGCTATACCCATGATTATCTTGTAACCATTGGGCATTAGTTGGCAAGGGGTAAGGTTCCACCTCCTGAGACAAGCCCTCAGAAGGGGATGGACTGGGAATCTCACCCCGCCCTCGATTATGGCTACTAGTGGGAAGGGCATCCACCCCTCTACAAGAACCCGTGGTAGGCTTCGGTCACCAGGCCCGTCCGCCCTAATCTGGACGTTCTCTGGTATCTGGTATTGTTTCCTAAGCTCAGCTAGGGCAAGCTCTGTGTCTATCCAATGTCTGAAAACCCCCATCTTCCCCAGTCTAGACCGGAATACAGGTGACGGCGACGGAGAAGAAGGACAGAGTACACACCCCCAAAAAGAAAAGGAACCCAGAGAAGGAAAAATGTCAGAAAGGCAGAAAGGAACTCACTAAGACAGGGCCGGAAGGAATGTAGGGACAACGGAAAACTCTAAACTTCAGGAGGCGAACGGAGGGACTTCTCGGACGACGAGGCTTCAGGCAACTCTCAGGCGAAAGCTCCAAGCACAGTGACAGCAAAAGTGGTCCTCCTTCGAGGACCGGGGTTTTTATACAGGGATGGAGATCTCTTCGTATCCCGAAAGGCATGTGCAGACACCGCCTCGAGCACGCCCACGTCTCCTCGATAAGACGTAATGGCCATCAGGGACCTGACACGTGGCGGCATCACAATGCCTTCATGATGATATGGATGGGCTATTAAAACCGCCTCCAGACAGCCAGACGCTATTAAAAGCGCCTCGGAAAGCGAAGCGGCACCCCACGCCTTTTTGTAAACTACAGGATCGGTTTCGGGAAAGTCCATCCTATCACTCCTAACCCCGTGGTCTCCTTGACCCCCCGAAGTCAGGAGCAGGGGGCAATTGTGTGGACTGCTTCTACCGAAACCGATGTTACACCCCTCCTCGGTAACAGCGCCAATCAGGAAAGGCCTTAACCCCCTTATCTCCGGCATAAGCAGCGTCTCAGCCTTTGTCGAGGTGGGACTGGTCCCGGTAGAAGTACCGACCATGGCCTACCGAACTCGGCCTCACGCTGGCATCCCAGTCCGATCTCGGGTATAGCTGACCCCGGCGCCTTCTCCAGTTCGGCCCCTCTGCCGAGGTGAACACCGGGCTTCCAGTTCCCATTATGAGATGGGACAGGTACCTTGTAGGGAGTCCCTGTCAGGTAGGACGGCCACCGGCCATCGATAAGGGCTCGTTCCTATCAACAGATCACATCCACATTTATGTGAGGGATTTGAGGGGAGGTCTGATGGGACAAGTATCCTCACCTACCCCCACTAAAGATCCCAGGTGTGGGCTGATGGGACAAGTATCCTCACCTACCTCCACTGTGGAACCTTCCACTCTCCTCTATATATGCCTGCATGAAGAGTCATGAACAGGTACATGCAAGATACAGCCTGCACTGTTATTCTGCTAACATCTCTTCTTCCCCACTTCACCCTAGTTCAGTGACTGCACTAACTCAGGCGTCGGAGTGCCTTTGGCTGACAGCAGCCTCGGGCCCTGACCGCTGTCTTCTCTTCCCTTTCAGATTTCAGGTTTCAGATCGGCAGAGACGCTCTTGTTCAGCTAAACAGCCTCTCTGTAAACCCTCATCATCAGCTAAACCAAGTCCGTAATAATTAGGCACGTACACACACTATATTTATAAAACCCAGTTTCCGATCCCCCGTTATGACCAACACGGAAACCTAAACATATGGGGCCCTATATTTCTATTTCACTGAAACATTTGTTCATTTCAGCCCATTCTTAATTTTTTTTTTTGGCTAATTGGTAAATTTGAATTGAATGGAAGAAAAGGGCAAAGCCCTGGGAGAAAGACAAGCAAAAATACAACCAAAGGATAGCAGAAAGAAAGACAAGCCTCTAAACAGGAAGGCTAAAACCAGCAAAGACAGAAACCTGAAAAAAGCAAAGCTACATAACAAACATGGCATTGCCGCAAAAACAGAAAATGACAACAGCAGCCAGTCCTGAATTGGCTCCAAACTGGGCAAAGAGCAACGTGAAGGCAAGAATCCACGGCACTCCACATCAGAAGAACAGAACTAAGGAGAACACAACCAAGAGCACTATAAAATAACTAGACGAGGGGCAAGGGCAGCCATGAACACTGAGAGGAAGCTCCTTCAATGCTAGGACAGGGCAGCAGCAGCACAAGAGAAGCCCAGCTAAGCCCAGCACTGCACCAACCACCACTCCCCCAAGCCATGCATGTGTGAAGAAGATGCTCTTCTGCCGAATGTGAAAATGGTTGCCTGAAAATCTCCTTGAAGCTCTAAAAAAGAAAAAATCCAGGCAGTAGCAGCAACTCATAGCTGCACTTCATCCAAATTAGGACAAAAGCATTGCTACACTTCACCAAGGCATGGCAGCAGAAAACAGAGCAAACCAGCAGCAGCAGCTCATAAAGGAGCACCAAACACAAGAAGACAAGAATCCATGGCTCTCACTGCAATGCTGCACTTCAAAGAGCATGAAAGCAGCCAAACCAAAGCACAGCAGCTAGAAGAAAACTGACGCAACCTAGAATCACTGTGACACCCGCCCGGCAGACCAGGAAGAATAGCTGACCGGCAAGACAACTAGGCCTGGAAACTTTTGCCTGCACTGAAGAGAGGGAGCTATTGGCAGTTCCGCCTAACTCCATGCTACCTGCAAATTGGGAAGCAAAAAGAAAGCCCATAGCCCAACAGACAACTACCCCAACAAAACCCAGCTGCCAATAACCGAAAACCAAACAGAGAACAGGGAATTGCAACTTCAAACAGACTCCAGAAAGAACACCATAAGATAACAGGGATCTGCAACTTCAACCTGACAAATTAGCAGCCTAAAGTGGATGGAGAGAAGCCTGATCCCACCCTAAAGCCTTCAAAATTGAATGATCTTAAGGGCTTGTTCCAGAAGAAGAGCTGAACATACCACTGCAACAGTATTTGAACAACTTTTGAGCTTTCAACAAAGAATCCTTTAAACCACGGTGCTTGGCTTCATTCCTTAAGAACCAAAGGGTATTGATTGCTTGGAAGAAAATGGCAGCAACAGTCTTTCATCCATTGGCATATACATCCTTGCTTAAGATTTTCCAGACAGCAGAGGAAGCGGGAGAGAAGAGTTCGCAAGACCGAGAAGCCATGACCAAAGCTGCTGGGCTAATTGACAGAAGAAGAAGACATGCAGATCTGATTCCCTATTTCTAAGGCAAGAGTAACACCTTGAAGTCATGGAAATCCCATAGAGCATTGCCCAAGAGTCTGTCGGGATTTTCCCGTAGAAAAGGCGCCAACTGAAACAGGATAATCTCGGATTTATGAGCTTATTCCAAACCAACCCATGCCACTGAACAACTTCTCTTCTAGTCCTCAACGAGTCCCAAGCAAGTTTGAGAGTGAGAGCCCTAGAAACAGAACCTTTCCAAAGGAGTTTATCCGGGGAAGGGGTGCTGGAGAGCTCAATTAGACTCATTTGCTAAAGGACAAAGCTCTTAACCTCTTTCAGAATGATAGCAGGGATTGTAAGATCCCAGCCCCACTATAATATTTTATTATATTTTAATTAGATTATTATTATTATTTTAATTAAATGTATTATAGTTATTTAAGTGGGTAGAATTAATTGGGCCACACGATAGATTAGATGCTTGGATCGGTGAGTTGGGTTAATGGGTAGATGACCTGACCCGTAGTTTGACCCAATAACTTAAGCCCATAAGATCCCCTTTTTAACCTAATCCCTATTTTAAAGAACTGTACGTTCTTATCTTCCCTCTTTCGTCTGCAACTTCTCCCGCTCTTCTTCCTCCTTCAGCTTCCCAAACCATTCCAGCTTTAGGATCCAGCCATCTGAACCAAGATCAGAGGACACCACCGTTATTGTCTCGACTTTCTCATCTCAGGTAACATTCTCCTCAAATCATTAGGAATAGATCTATATTCTTGGGTTTTATCTTCTTTTTCTTCCAATGGTAGATCTGGTTGAGAGAACTATAGATCTGATCACATGGGTATTTCTTTCCCATCTCTTATGTCAGATTGGTGTTGGGATTGTGATCGAGCGCCGTGGTAATCTTGGATTGAGTATTGGCTAGGATCTGTCGCTTTCTTTTTCAACCCCGGTAAAAGGCAAGTACTTAATTATAATCAGTGAATTTAATACCTGTGTCTTTCGTTGATTCTATTGTTTTGCATATAGAAATCCCTTTGGATGCCCTTTTTGTGTTGTTAATTATTTTTGTGATGAGATCTGAGATTCTGGGCATGTCCCAATCGATTCGATTTACCATCGGTTACTGTTGTTCGGATTTTCAGAGAAACCTTTTTTGTTCATCTACTGTTGTTTGGATATAGATTGGTAAAGAGATGTGCAACCATTATTTTCAGTAACTTGCATACGCAGGGAAGTGATTTGTAACAGGGACTGTAACAGGGAACGAAACAGGGAACGCATGAGTTTGGGAGTGTCCGTGTTCTTTTTACCATGGAACCCAGGTGGGGCCACTCGATGGTTGATCCGATCCGTGGATCCGGCAGAGGACCCACGGGCGACCTTAGAGGCGGTGGACCCGTGAGGAGTGGGTCCCATCTGGCCCATCATCCATTGGTTATAAGAACGTGGGCGGAGTTGCAGGTTTAGATTTTGTGTTTGGGCATCATGTATAGCGGGACCCACTAGGGGATCCGATCATAAATCTTGACCGATCCCATTGTCGTGTATGGCTGGGCGACCCTGTTAGTGGAGACTGATCTTGGCGCTTGATCAGCATGACCCACTATCGAGTGTCCCAAGTTGTTGGCATCGACGTTTTCTGTGAATAGTTATAGTTCTGTAACTTGTAACATAAGAGAATGGAAGAGATAAAGATGATGACATGTGGGAATGTGCTGATGACGTGGGCTAACATGGGATGATAGGATTAGGTGATCACAGAACACTTCATTCCACATTGTTTTAACACATGGCCCCCTTTTCATTTTGAATTTACAAAAAGCCCATTCTAGTTTTAATAAACTTAATTTGGGCCCTTTTAGCTTATTAAAAATTGAATTTTAGGAAATGTTTTAAGTGGGTCCATGAGTTTTCTAAAATTATAAGGTAAGGTCATTTATCGTTGTAAATTTGTAAATTAAATATTAAATGTCATCTTTGATTTTAAATGTGTCCAAAATTATAATTTTGGACTTTATTAATCGAATCATTAGACCGAGTAAATTCCGTCCGGGCAAACGGTATCTTACTAACGTGGGGTTTAGTATTCCGTATAACTTCGGAAAAATTCTAATGATTCGAGTTCAACTTATCTCTATTGGAAAACCCTTAATTGGGTCTATGCACCACTGATGGAGAAGAGATGTGTTGATCTTTTATATATTAGAAATTCCTGTAGTTATTGGGTACGAGACCTTACATTTGACCTTAGGATCAATTTGTATCTATGTTTTAACCTTCGCATGCATATATATGTTGGTTTAGGATGTGTATTCCTCTAGATGCATACCCTATTGTGTGTTATGGACTATAAAGTGGCTTGGCAAATTTTGTATGACGATTCGATTATGATATGAAATGTAGAAAAGCCAGCACTTTACTTTGACTTAGGACTCTTGTGTCGGAGCTTTATTATTCAGGTCTATTATGTTTATATGTTTATGTTTATGAGGGTCATTTATGGACGACTGCAGATCGATATGTGGACGGTTGATCACCGATGTGACCGGATCACTTATAATCCGCTATGAATGTGAACAGGTTATCCTGATATTTGTTTTATTTGATCGGTTTATGACCACCGACGTTGTGAACGGGCTTTCTCGATTTATTTAGGGCTGACCACCCGAAACGGGGACACTTGTCCTTGTGTGAATCATATTGCTCCATTTGTTTTATTTGGATTATTCTATACGTTCTTTTGTCATTGTCATTGTCATTACTTCGATATGATCACACTTGTCTATCTTTTCTCGTTATCGTATTAAATTTCGAATTATGATTATGTTCTTGCTATTTACTTTGTAATAATTGGTGCATAGGTACCGAGCCCTACTTTACCCAGGAGACGGAGAAGGATCAAGCGTTTCAAACGTTTGAGCCAACTGACGAACCCGAGTGGGATGCCGAAGATGGCTTTGGAGCCGTCTGAGCCAGCAAACGAGAGAACGTCATCTTAGGATTTATTTTTAAATGAACTTTCTTTTAGTATTGAGACCCTTTTTGAATTTATTTAATTCATTCTGCAACTTTAATTATTAATGTTTATTTGATTTTTATGTTGGGTTTCCTTTATGAATCTTCAATACCAATTGAATAAAGCTTCCGTTGCATTTAATGAAATTTATTTGACTCACCACCTGTTGAAATTTAATGTGGGTCCACTTTTGAAAGCTTGTGTTGTATTAAACATAGAAATTTGAATTTGTTTTTAATTTTTCACGTTTTTCCCCATTTCTTATTTTGGGGGACGTGACGGGGATGATCCAGGAGTTACCTTGAATTAGATCCGACACCTTGTCATCAACAGAGAATTGGAAGAGGGGGAACCTTGGGGCAATGGGAACCTTATCAATCCAGTTGTCGAACCATAGTAGGATTTTGTTTTAATTCCCCAGAGTCCAGTGGTTGCCTTGTTGAAGGACAGAAGCCAAAGACCTTATCTTTTTCTAGTTACAAGACCCAGATTTGGGGTTTCCATGGAACCAGATGGGATAATGCCTGAAATATCTGGCCCTAAACCAAGAGGCCCAGAGAGAAACCAAAGTTGCAGCAGACCAACCCATCTTCAACATACAGGCCTCATTGAATTCCTTCACCCTATGCAGGCCCAAACCTCCTTCAGCTCATTCTTAATGAAATACACAAATCCTGTTATTTTAAGTGCCTTTAGAATATTTTAGAAGTTAATAAATAGCATATTTTAATATAAAGGTTGTGAGATTATGACCCAGTTTCTGACTAAATAAATCAAATCACCTCAATCCGTACACGACCCATTAAATAAACAGGTCCAAGAATCAAACACAAACACGTCCCGTTTATTTAATGGGTTACACGATACAACTGGTTAACCCGTTAAATAATTTTATCCATTTCAGACCATCATGTCAATCCACACTCTTTTGCTAATGAAAAGAGAGTGAATGAGTTAGAAAATGATTTTTTGTACGTGGGTTTTAAAGTCTCACTTCAACCTTTTCAAACTTGCTAAAATACTACTCGTACTTTTTATAATTTATGTCATTTATTATTTGGCGGGTTCTATCGGATTGTTTTACCGATTTTATTCATTAACGACCCGCTAATTTAATTGGTTAACAAGTCCGACCCATTATTGCCACGAAGCCGTTAAGAGGCCCCAAAATCCGTTAATATCATTTGGATTTGTTTTGTGTTAATAAATCGTGTGGCATTTTCACGGGAGCCGTTATTGAGTTCGGAGAAGATTTAAAACAATGTTCGGCACCTTTTAACGTTTTCTCAAGTAAAAAGGACAAGATGAGCATGTCTCTCTTCTTTTTTCTATTATTGATCCTCGTTTAGCACGTGACAATTTTTTAAGCCGGTCTTTATTGGATACAAGATAGATATCACTGAGATTTAATCTCCTAAAACACGAAAAACAATATATTTAGGAGGAAAATTCACTAAGCTAGTTTAATTTTGTTTATAAGATCAATAATATGAAAATTAGTTTAACATGCTCTTCACCCATTCAAAATTCTAAACTGAACTGGAAGATAAACTTGACTTTTCTATTAAGTATATAAGCTATTTATGAAAACTCAAAAATGTTAAGGAAAAAATTTTAAACGTAACTTCATATCATTAATTGGTGCAGGTTACCAAGTACCAATGTAGTTCAGATGTCACAATGACTGTGAAAGCAGAGGTGGAGTGGTGATTGCAGACACTTTTTTGCACATGTTACTTTATTTTTCTTTTTTTAAATTAGAAATTATAAAGATCTTGGCTCATTTTTGAAAAAGCGGATGAAGAGTTAAATATTTTAAAGTAGTATCAAGGTTTTCCCCAGTTCTTTTAATTAAGTATTTTCCAAAAAAAAATTTGAGAAATGATGAAAATACTCATTTCTGTTTTTTTCCCCTTGTCTTTTCTAAACCTCTTTCTTCTCTGAAATTAGCCGCTTTGATTTTAATGATCATAATAATTAAATGAAGCTAAAGATTTTTTGTCATTTGGTATTCCCTTTTTTAACTATCCACGCATAAAAATAGTTTAAGTAGGTCCCACTAAGTCTTTTGGTTGGACTTAATCATTTCTCTCAAATAATCTATTAAAAGTAGAAATATGAAAAATGACATAAGGATAATTGTATCATTTTTTAAAAAGTTTTATGCAAAGAACTTGATTAAAAGAAAGGCAGAAGGCTTTTATAATTTAAAAAAAAATGAGCCAATACTTTATACCATTTATTATTATTATCTTTTTCTTTTTCTGGTGAGCATTCATTCTATTTTTTTACCAAGGAATCGAATGGACTCATTTATTAGTCAACGAGTTCGGACTAGGGAGTCACTGTTTCGGTAGCGTCTTTTTCCATATGACTTTTTACTTAAAGTGACAAGTCGTTATTAAATGAGTCCCGATTCTTTATATACATATGGGCCCCCGTATTGTTAGAGGAGCGAATGCATGCAACATTCCATTATAATTAAAAAAAAAAAAAACACGACAGGTAGGTCTATTGGTCTACCACCACGCTTTACTTGTGAAAAATGAGGAATTGAAACTGCACCACCACACTAGAGCCATAGGGGATTTAATCGGCTCCCCCTTGGCCTGTAGGAATTAGTCAATTCCAAAGGGCTTGGACAACCCTTTTTATTGAAAAAAAGTTAGAGATGTATGGGCATTCTGAAATGGAATAAATTATATAGATCAATTTTTGGAAGCAAATCCTACTTCTAAGTATCCGTGACAATCTAAAATTGAACAACCGTTTTCCAAACGGCATGTGCTTACTTTGCATAATGTGATGTGGCATATATAATGTGAGGTGTCATTATTTTATTCGACAAGTTAAAAACAAAAAACAAAGAAAAAAGAAGCTCTCCTTTTAAAATTGAGGCTCTTTTTTTAGAATTCTTATATATATATATATATATATATATATATATATATATTCAAGTGAGAACTAGTTTTCACCTATTATATAATAACTATTTTACGGGGTCAAACTAGCAATCCATCCAAACCTAGCAACCAATAGGGAATCCCCTAATAATCATAAATCCCAAGAATTGGCACACATCCGAATGGATTGAACCGTTGGATCAAGGGTTGAGGTTTTTTTTTTTTTAATATGAAGCAGTTAAACTTGTGGGCCACGAGTGAAGGGGTTAGGAGAATGGGTTTGGGGTTAAACTTGATACTTTGGGTGGTCTTATATAGATCTTTCTATCCCCCCTAATCCCATCTCCAAATGGAGCCCACAATTAGGCCCCACAAAAAAAATTTCACATAATAATTGAGAATAGTTCCCATCTAAATATTATCCATATATATATATATATATATATGAATGATATTGGAACTAGTCAAACTTCCAATGTCTATAATGATAAGCATAATAGCCTAATATGTCTTCCATTAATGAAATCACCTCCCACGAATTAGACAAAAACCTGAATACCAGAAAAATCTCGTCATTCCGCTTCCTTTGAAGCAAGGGACATCATCCTCACTCATGCTTTCATTAGAGGAAGAGACCCTTAGTCCATCAATAGCACCTATAAGAACAATAGGGCTATTCATCCAGATAACAAAACTGATGAGTCCGGCCCAACTTGGCCCGATCTGTCATGAGCCAAAGCCCAAAGTTAATGGAGATCCGTTTGCAGTCCGGGCCCGTATCCACGATGCCCGGCCACGTCATGGCAGTCCGGAGCGCTTCGGAAGCAGTCAGGCCACGTCCCGCTCTTAACAGGTCCTGCGGAGAATATCGCAACTGCCTCGCCAGTCGAGGACACCTCGAACGCTCCTCGTGAACCGTGCTGAGAAGTCTCCCCATCTGTTAGGGGAAGCTTATAAATACTAGAGCCCCTCGGTACTTGAGGGGCAGGCAATTATTATTTTCTAGCAAAGCTCTCTCTCTCTTAAGTTGTAACCCTTGAATATCAATACATCCGGCAACGTCAGCCTTTCCGAAAGTGGACGTAGGTCACACTGACCGAACCACTATAAATCCCTCTCTCATCTTAATTTGCATTTATTATCATTATTACTTGACCGGTGGTGTCCGAACCAGAGTTTGACATCATCAGTTTGGCGCCGTCTGTGGGAACCGTACAAAAAGTTTTCACCCTCATTCAAATTATGGTAACCACCAGATCGACAAGACGCGAGGAGGGCGAGGATGGTCCTCCACTGACTAATCCTGGCCCGAATGCTCCTGCTCCCACTCCTCAACTAATGTTGGAGACTATGCAGCAGATGATGGCCCAAAACCATCAAATACTACAACTCATGCTCGCGGGGCAAGGAGGACTCGGAGGAGTACCACAAGGAGGAACACGCCTGGGGCATCAAAGAGCTCCACGACGGCGAGGAGCTCCCCACTTACGCGCCCAGGCCCCGGGCGCCCATGCTCCTCCTGGCGCCCAGGCCCCAGGCGCCCAGGCTCCTCTTGGCGCCCATGCCCTGGGCGCCAATGGTGTACCCCCTGGCGCCCGTTCTCAGGGCGGCCCCCGTGGGCCCCAGCAGGGAGGACCCCCACCTCCGATAGGACCCCCACCTCCGGGAGGACCCCCACCTCCGGGAGGGTCAAATCACGGAGAATTTTCACATCCCCCCTCCGCTTCTGAGGGGAAGGATTCTCATTTCCAGGAAGGGGAAAGTGAGAATCAGGAGCTGGAAGGCGCGAGCTACTTCTATGATTCGAGCAGAGCAGCTCCCAACCGATGGGACCAGAAGCTCAAGGAGATGCAAGATCAACTGGGCGATGTTTTTGATGATGTCAAACTCTGGTTCGGACACCACCGGTCAAGTAATAATGATAATAAATGCAAATTAAGATGAGAGAGGGATTTATAGTGGTTCGGTCAGTGTGACCTACGTCCACTTTCGGAAAGGCTGACGTTGCCGGATGTATTGATATTCAAGGGTTACAACTTAAGAGAGAGAGAGCTTTGCTAGAAAATAATAATTGCCTGCCCCTCAAGTACCGAGGGGCTCTAGTATTTATAAGCTTCCCCTAACAGATGGGGAGACTTCTCAGCACGGTTCACGAGGAGCGTTCGAGGTGTCCTCGACTGGCGAGGCAGTTGCGATATTCTCCGCAGGACCTGTTAAGAGCGGGACGTGGCCTGACTGCTTCCGAAGCGCTCCGGACTGCCATGACGTGGCCGGGCATCGTGGATACGGGCCCGGACTGCAAACGGATCTCCATTAACTTTGGGCTTTGGCTCATGACAGATCGGGCCAAGTTGGGCCGGACTCATCATTTGCCCCTCAATGCCCCGCGCCCAAAGAAGTTTTGAAAGGGGGGCATTTTGCATATCTGGCTTCTCTTCCATTCAAATAACTGTTGCCGCGTTCCTCTCCCTGCAAGCTTCTTGTGCTCTTCCCCGGTCCTGAGGAGAAGGATTCTTGGGAGAGTCCTGCCAGTATGAGACTCCTCTTATGTTTGGGGTTTCTTAAAACCCTAGGCTATAAAAGCCCTCTGAAAGAGAGGAAAACCACTCCACCTTCTTCATCTTCTCCTCTTTCCAGAGATCTTCAACCTTGGGTTCTTATTTCAAAAACCCACCATGGCTGAGCAATCCGAGGAAGAAGCGCACAGCAGGCAGGCACCTGGTGTCCGGGGCGCCGGCAGCATGGGGGCGCCCGGCGTGGGCGCCACTAGCCCGGCAGGCGGCGGCGGCAGCGCGGGTGCGCCCGGCGTGGGCGTCCGCACCCCAGCAGGCGGCGGCGGTGTGGCAGCATCGCCCCGCGCAGGCGGCCGTGCGGCGGCAGCGCCCGGCGTGGGCGTCCGCACCCCAGCAGGCGGCGGCGGTGTGGCAGCATCGCCCCGCGCAGGCGGCCGTGCGGCGGCAGCGCCCGGCGTGGCAGCGCCCGGCCTGGGCGGCGGCAGCAGGGCGGCGCCCGGCCTGGGCGACGGCGTGGCAGGGCCCGGCCTGGGCGGCAGCAGCAGGGCGGCGCCCGTCCTGGGCGGCGGCGGCGTGGCAGCAGCGCCCTGCGCAGGCGGCCGGGCGGCGGCAGCGCCCGGCCTGGGCAGCGGCGTGGCAGGGCCCGGCCTGGGCGGCGGCATCGTGGCAGCAGCGCCCGGCCTGGGCAGCGGCGTGGCAGCGCCCGGCCTGGGCGGCAGTGGCAGGGCGGCGCCCGGCCCGGGGGACGGCGTGGCAGCGCCCGGCCTGGGCGGCGGCAGCAGGGCGGCGCCCGGCCTGGGTGACGGCGTGGCAGCGCCCGGCCGGGGCGGCGGCAGCAGGGCGGCGCCCGGCCTGGGCGACGGCGTGGCAGCGCCCGGCCGGGGCGGCGGCAGCAGGGCGGCGCCCGGCCTGGGCGACGGCTTGGCAGCGCCCGGCCCGGGCGGCAGCGTGGTGTCTGCTCCGGGTGGCAGCGTGCCGAGCGTGGCTCGGCCCGGCGTCGGCGCACGCGTGGCTGCTGGCGCGGAGGGCGACGGTGCGGCAAGCGCGGGCGTCCAGGCAGGCATGAGGCTGGGGGCCAAGGCGGTTGTGAGTGCCGCGGGGCCCACTGGTATGGGCGTGGTGCGCACGGAGGCGCCCAAGGGCATTGGCGCCCAGACAGGGTTGAAGTCGAAGTGTTCGGTGGTGGCGGCGTGCGAGCGGGGCCCTGCGGGCGAGGGCGCAAGTCCTAGTAATGTATCTACCAGAATTCTGCGTCGTCTCAAAAAGTATCAAGGGAAAGTTGTAGTTGAGGAGGCCGGATCTAAAGTGAGTACCACTTTTAGTGTGCTCAAAACTGACGGTGACCTCACGAGGGTTGTTGTAAGTATCCCACCCACCGTACTGTGCCGCCGGGCCGAACCAGACGAGCCAGCATGCGATGACTCTTCTGGTGATATCGTGATATACGAAGAGATGATCGAGGCCGGGTTAAGATTTCCAATACCTTCCCCCATTTGTCGTGCTCTTCACTATTTTTCCTTAACTCCGGGGCGATTAACACCCAACGGGTGGAGAGTTATGCTCGGATTCCTTGAGCTGTGGAGGAGAGTACATCAAGAGGACGCTTCTCCTCTCGAGTTTCACGCTGCTTACAGTTTGATCGAGTCCCCAGCCCCTCACAGGGGGTGGTACTATTTTACCCCTAGGGGTGGAAAATTGCTCACGGGATTACGTTCAAACTGTCACGATTGGAAATCTCGCTTCTTCTTCATTGGTGGAGAGTGGGTTGCAGAGTCAGATCGACCTTTGGTACCCACCCAATGGATCGACGCTAAGAGACTAGGTACATTTTTTGATTGCCTTCTTTCTGATCGCTTCCTTGTTTTTATGCATGTGCTCACTGTCAAGTCCTCATTTGCAGATCCTCCCCTTCTGTCCACGGAGCAGGAGCGCAAGCTGCAAGCGGTGAGAGATCACCCTGACAAGGACTTAGGAGTCCTTCTTCCCAAGGAGAGAGGTAAGACCAGTGGACCTCCTACTGACTCTTCGTCTTTGGGTAGTACCGGCGTATTCCACCCGGGATCGACTTCAAAGAGAAAAGGTAAGTCAGTTCAACTTTAGCAATGTTTTGTGTGTTTACCTGATATGCCGTACTCCAATAACGCTCTTCTTTAATAGGCATAGAGGTAAGCAGAGAGATGATTGGAGCCCGCTTTTCGACCCGCTTTTCGGGTAGGGGTACCCCTTCCCCCAAGGCGGCGAGGACGAAGGACGTTTCTCCAAGAGCCTCTCCGCCCGCGACTCGCGTCGAGCCCCGGGTGCCTCCTCCTCGAGTGGCTTCACCCATGGTGTCTCCTCAGGCAGGGATTTCTTCCGCCAAGACGGCTTTCCCGCAGTCTTCCTCTTCAGCTACACCTCCTGCCCCTCCACTGTGTCCTCCACAACCGGACCTCTCTACAGGGGTATCGGCTAGGACCGGTTCCATGCTGGGTCATTCGTGGGAGATGCGGGAAAGGCTAGGGAGATATGTGCTACCGCATGAGGCTTCTCGGGTTAATGCCCTGGGCACCGAGGGGGTTATTGACTCATTTGTAGAGGGCCTGGCTCAGGTAAAGATTCCCTATTCTTTATTCCTTTTTCTCCAGGCCGTTACCCCTTTATTTCTTTGTAACCGTCTCATTCCTCGTCCCTTATCTCTTCAGGTCTCTACTGCTTCCATCTGCTTGCTGTCGAGAGCCCAATCTTATGGTCAGATGAGACGAGAGAAGGAGGCTATGCAGCTAGAGCTCTGCACTGCTCAAGAGAGGATTACTGCTTTGGAAGCCTCTGGTAGGGCTTCGGGGATTGATCTTGCTGCGGCCCGTGAGAGGGTGAGCGAGCTTGAGATCGGACTTTCAGCAGCCACTAAGAGGGCGGCCGAGGCAGAAGTTGAACTTTCGAAGACCTGTGAGAAGGCTTCGCTCAATGAGGCTGAGCTTACGAAGGCCCGTGAGAGGGCTTCGCTCAGTGAGGCTGAGCTTACGAAGGCCCGTGAGAGGGCTTCGCTCAGTGAGGCTGAGCTTGCTCGTACCCTTGAGAAGGCGAGGCTCAGAGAAGTTGCTATGGAGGCAGAGATGAAGGCAGCGAACGAGAGAGCTTTTCAAGCTGAGAGGGACCTACAGATTGGCCTTGCAGATGCCTTCATTGATGGCTACGAGGAGCTTCGCGAGAAGATTTCGGCTGCCTTTCCAGACATTGACATATCAGGCTTTGTGCCTATGGAGGCGCCTGATGATGGTGGCAGCAGCTCTGATGACGCGGAGTACGACGCAGAGGAGGATGATGAGGAGGGGGATGAGAGTGATTAGAGCATAGGAACTTTTGCTTCTGTTTACAAGCCTGATTTATGCAACCTTTTTGTAATGAATAATTTTATTTATCTATCCATTGTTTTATTTTGAACAATGCTTTGAACAATAAAAAGTGCAACATCAAGTACCTAAACAAAAACCCTAATCCACCCCGTTCCAAATCTTCACTGGTAGTACCTCTTCAAGTGCTCTGCATTCCATGGATGAGGTAAGACCTTTCCTTCAGAGTTCTGGATTCTGTAGGTGCCCGGTCTCACTACTTCTATTATGAGATAGGGACCTTCCCAATTTGGTCCCAACTTTCCTTCCCGAGAGTCCTTTGTGGCGAGGATCACCTTTTTGAGGACCAGGTCTCCTGGTTGGAAGGAACGAGGCTTCACCCTCGAATTGTAGTACTTGGCCATGCGTCGCTTGTACTCCGCATTACGGACCACAGACATTTCTCTTGCCTCCTCTAGCAAATCGAGGTTGAGGCGGAGTCCTTCCTCATTGGTGGTAGGGTCGTAGTGGTGGACCCTTAGGGAATGTACCCCTATTTCGACAGGAATGACAGCCTCAGTCCCAAAAGCAAGAGAGAAAGGGGTTTCCCCGGTAGGAGTCCGTGGCGTGGTTCGATAGGCCCATAATACCCCCGGAAGCTCGTCGACCCATAGACCTTTTGCTCTTTCTAGCCTTGTTTTAAGGTTGCGCAGGACTGTTCTCACCATCACCTCTGCCTGCCCATTTGCCTGGGGGTGTGCCGGGCTTGAGTGAGGCTGTTTTATTTGAAGGTCGGCGCAGAAGGAATTGAAGAGCCTGTTGTCGAACTGCTTGCCATTGTCACTGACAATGGCGTGAGGTATCCCAAAGCGACAGACCAGGTTTTTCCAGACGAAATCCTTTACCTTGGAGTCTGTTATCTTTGCTAAGGGTTCTGCCTCTGCCCATTTTGTGAAATAGTCTATGGCGACGACTATGAATTTGCACTGGCCTCTACTCAAAGGCAGGGGGCCCAAGATGTCAATGCCCCACTTGGAGAAAGGCCATGGGCTGAGGATGGTAGTCAGCTCCTCTGGGGGCTGCCTTGACACAGTGGCGAAGCGCTGGCATTTGTCACACCTCTTGGTGAATTCTTTGGCATCTTTTACCATGCTTGGCCAAAAGTACCCTTGCCTAAGCGCTTTATGGGCGAGGCAGCGTCCTCCAGAGTGATTTCCACAAATCCCTTCGTGAATCTCTCTGAGGGCGTAGTCAGCTTCTTCTAGGGAAAGGCAGCGCAGCAAAGGCAGGTTGTAACCCTTTTTGTAGAGTACCTCTTGTAGGATGGTGAACTTAGAAGCTCTCATCCTGAGTTTCTTGGCTTCTAGGGGATCATCTGGGACTGTTTCTTCTTGGAGATATGCCTTGATGGGAGTCATCCAGTTTAATTCGGCCGTGGTGCAGTTGACGCTAGTGGTGTCTGCATCCAACTTACTTGGCTCGAACTAGTGCCCCATGAAAGTTGGTTCCGCATACGAGGCCTCTAAGGATGAGGCGAGCCTGGCGAGTGCATCGGCTGCCATGTTATCCCCTCTGGGGATGTGACAAATCTTAAAGTGCTTGAACTGCTGGATTAGTCTCTTCGCCATGGCAACATATTCCTGCATCCTTGCCTCCTTTGCTTCGAACTGCCCATTTACCTGATTCACTATCAATTGTGAATCGCTGTGGGCGACGAGGTACTGGGCGTCCATCTCAATCGCCAACCTCAGGCCAGAGAGGAGGGCCTCATATTCGGCTTCATTGTTTGAGGCATTGAAGTGGAGTTTTACCGCATACTTGATGGGTGTACCATCTGGGCTGCTCAGAAGGAGTCCTGCGCCGCCTCCTTCACTTGTTGCGGAGCCATCAACGTACAGCTTCCACTGAGGCATAGGAGAAAAGTCTGATGTCTTGGTAAGCATTTGGTCGCCAGGCGAAGAATCAGAGGTTACCGGGGCGTCGGGAGCAGAATTCCCCACATGTGTCGGGGCGCCGGGAGAGGGTTGGGCTCCAGAAGGAGTCTGGGCGCCGAGAGAGGAGCTCTGGGCGCCCACCTCAGTCTGGGCGCCCAGAGGTGCCTGGGCGCCCACTTCAGAATCCTGGGCGCCCAGTGATGCTTGGGCGCCCGGGGGAGAGGTTGGGTCTGCAGGTAGCAACATGGTGGGGTCCTCTACATGTGTAAGCTCAGCAACAAAATCAGCCAGTGCTTGTGCCTTGATGGCGACCCTTGGTTGGTACTGAATATCAAATTCGCCCAATTCTACTGCCCACTTGAGGAGTCTCCCAGATACGTCAGGTTTTGCCAAAACTCTCTTCAGAGGTTGATCAGTGACGACGATGATTTTGTGGCCCTGGAAGTAATGACGTAGACGCCTTGCAGTAGAAATGAGGGCGAGCGCCAGCTTTTCCAACTCTGAGTATCTGACCTCTGCCCCTCGGTATGCTCGGCTCACATAATAGATGGGTTTTTGCACCCCACTATGGTTCGTAATGAGAACTGAGCTTACCGCCGAGGGAGAAGCAGAGAGGTACAAATACAGCACTTCCCCAGGCGAAGCATGTGAAAGGAGAGGAGGTGTGGCCATGTAGGCCTTGAGCTTCTGGAAGGCATCCTCGGCCTCAGATCCCCATTCAAAAGCTTTTCGAAGAATTCTGAAGAAAGGCAAACACTTATCTGCAGATTTTGAGACGAATCTGTTTAGTGCTGCAATTCTTCCATTGAGGCGCTGCAGCTCTTTAGTCGATGATGGCGACCTCATGTCCAGTATAGCCTTGATTTTATCGGGGTTTGCCTCAATCCCCCTCTGATTGACCATGAAGCCTAAGAACTTTCCTGATCCCACGCCGAAGGCGCACTTCTCGGGGTTCAGCTTCATGTTGTAGGTCCTAATAACACCGAAGGTCTCTTGAAGATGACCGATGTGATCTGCTGCAGCCAAGCTTTTCACTAGCATGTCGTCCACATACACCTCCATCGTTCGCCCGATCTGAGAGTGGAACATCCTGTTCACCAGGCGTTGGTAGGTTGCTCCAGCGTTCTTTAGTCCGAAGGGCATAACCCTGTAGCAGTAGGTGCCCTTCGGAGTGATGAAGGATGTTTTTTCCTGGTCTTGAGGGTGCATGCTAATCTGGTTATATCCAGAATAAGCATCCAGGAAGGAGAGGAGCTCGTGTCCCGCTGTGGCGTCGATGAGGAGGTCAATCCTGGGCAGCGGGTAGCTGTCTTTTGGGCATGCCTTGTTGAGTTCGCTGAAGTCTACGCAAAGGCGCCACTTCCCGTTCGCCTTGGCCACCATCACCACATTGGAGAGCCATTCAGGATACGCCACTTCCCTGACCGCCCCGTTATCAATCAGCTTTCCGACCTCCTTGTCTATTGCCTGGGCCCTTTCAGTGGAGGCGCCCCTTAGCTTTTGCCGAACAGGTTTGTGGAGAGGGTTAACATTGAGGCGATGGGTGGCGACCGCTGGGTCGATTCCTTCAAGATCCGCATGTGACCATGCCAATATGCCCATGTTATCTCTCAAAAAATCTGTCAATTGGCCAACCAGATCCTCCGGGAGTGAAGAGCCAACATATACTTTCCTCTCTGGATGCTCTTCATTCAAGATTATAGGGGTCAGTTTTTCAACGGGTTCCCCTCTTTCTGTGGTGGCATCATCTCTTGGGTCCAAGACTTCAACCTGCATCGCCTCCTGTGTTATCTTGGCCTTCATCGAGGTGACGTAGCATTCTCTTGCTGCTACTTGGTCTCCTCTAACCTCCCCCACTCCATTCGGGGTTGGGAAGCGGAGGATAAGATGATAGGTGGAAGGGACTGCTCTTAAGGAGTTAAGAGTAGGTCGCCCCAGAATGATGTTGTAAGCTGATGGACAATCTATCACCAGGAAATTGACCATTGTGGTGGAGGTTCGGGGGGCTGTACCGGCTGTAACCGGCAATGTGATTGCCCCCAAGGGATACACCTTCTCCCCCGAAAAACCAATGAGAGGAAATTTGACAGGCTGTAACCTCTCTCGGCCCAGCCTCAACTTGTCATAAGCCTCTACAAACAAGATATCTGCAGAGCTTCCACTATCCACCAAGATCCTATGTACTTGGAAATTGGCGATGGTCATCGAGAGCACCAGCGGGTCGTCATGAGGGTGCTGGATCCCTTCTAGATCTTTATCCGAGAAGGATATAGTTTCGTCGGCGCTGTGCCTCGGTGCTTTTGACGGGCGTGGCTCCTCAGGATGCCTCGCCTTCCTGGCATAGGCTTTCATGGCGGAGAAAGACTCCGCTAACCCTCCAGAGATGGTTCGGATTTCTCCAATAGGGTGCTGGTTTTCGGCATTGTGAGGTGGCGGTGGCGCCTGCCCCCTACCAGCAACATATTGGCGCAGGTGTCCACGCTGGATGAGATCCTCAATCTGCCTTTTGAGGTCGAAACAATCATCAGTGTCATGACCGTGGTCACGATGGAAGCGACAATATTTGGTCATGTTCCTGCGGTTTGGTGGAGATTTCATTTTCCCCGGCCATTTCACTGCAGGATCATCTTGTATTTCCAGCAGAATGTGCCCCACGGAAGCATTGAGAGCCGTAAAAGTTTGTTGGGCTCTCGGCGGAACAGGGCCGAGTCGGTCCCTCTGGGGAGCGGGACCGAGTCGGTCTCTGGCAGGTATCCTCTCGGTTCTGCTCCGCTTGTTGCTTGGCTCCCTCTTGTCGTCTCTAGCGTGCTTTCCTTTGTCCGCCGCTCTGGAGGACTCGCCTTTGGAGGACTCGCCCCGCCTGGCCCTAGTAGCGTCCTCAGCATTCATATATTTCTGGGCCTTCGCCAGTAACTCCGTCATGCTCTTTGGCGGGCGCTTCATTACTGAGAAGTAGAAACTGGAAGGCCGGAGGCCTCCCAAGAAGGCTGTCATGGTTACCTTGTCGTCGGCTTCCTCAATCTGAAGTACCTCCTCGTTAAAACGAGTGAGGTATGCCCTGAGGCTCTCATTACTATCCTGCTTTACACTCAGCAGGTACGTGGCTGGCTTTTGGTGGCGGCGTCCTCCAATGAAATGTGATACGAAGGACCTGCTTAGCTCCTCGAATGTGGAGATGGAAGCTGGGGCGAGATTGGAAAACCATTGTCGGGCGGAACCCTTCAACGTGGTCGGAAACGCCCTGCACATAATCTCCTCCGGGATACTGTGCAGCTGCATTATTGTTTTGTAAGTCTCTAGGTGATCCAGCGGATCCTTCGCTCCATCAAAGGTTTCCACGGATGGCATCTTGAACTTACCAGGGAGTGGATAGTTCACTACGTCAGGCTTGAACGGTGTGTCCGTTCGCCTGACTAGGTAATCCACTGTCTCTGGGGCATGTGCCTTCATGGCGTTGAAAACTGATGATGCACAAAAATGGATTCGTACACCACCGGTCAAGTAATAATGGTAATAAATGTGGTAATAAAGAGGAGAGAGAGATTTATAGTGGTTCGGTCAGTGTGACCTACGTCCACTTCAAAGACAATGATCACCGGATGTATTAATTTCTCAAGTGTCTGTGATTACAAACTTTGGAGAGTGTGCAGAAGAGAGATTACGTCTTGTGAATAACAATAATTGCTTGCCCCTCAAGTACCGAGGGGCTTTCGTATTTATAAGCTTCCCCTAACAGATGGGGAGACTTCTCAGCACGGTTCACGAGGAGCGTTCGAGGTGTCCTCGACTGGCGAGGCAGTTGCGATATTCTCCGCTGGACCTGGTAAGAGCGGGACGTGGCCTGACTGCTTCCGAAGCGCTCCGGACTGCCATGACGTGGCCGGGCATAGTGGATACGGGCCCGGACTGTAAATGGATCTCCAGTAACTTTGGGCCTTGGCTCATGACAGATTGGGCCAATTTGGGCCGGACTCATCAAAAACCAAATCTAGTCTTACCATCAACTGCCCAAGAGTGTTTTTTTTTTCTTTTTGTCATCTTAATTGCATGGAAACTTTTGCATTTTCACTGCAAGTTCATCTTTAGTCTATGAAATATCATCGCTTACATTTTGTTCGAATTGGGCACTTGTATTTTTGCACGTGGATTTACATACGGGTACATGGGTCTGTGCCAATATACCAGAGCAAAAGTAATAATAAAATAAAATAGATGGATAGGATCTTCACCAAAGTGATTTCATTTCCTTTTTCCCTATATACGGGTACTTGGGTGTGCGCCTAGGATTGCCACTCAGCATACAAAAGCCTTCAATTTATCAGGTGGAACCACAATATTTTCCTTCAGCGGGCCTCTATATCTATATATCTATACCTATATCTTCTATCTTCTACTATTATAAAAGGAGAAAGGCTACATGTCCCGATGAATGTGCCGATTGATGGACCGATCCATCATGGAAACATGGACTTTTCAACTTTTCAGTCCATGTTTCCATGATGGAACGGTCCATCAATCGGGGCATTCATCGGGACATGTAGACTTTCTCTTATAAAAGAGGCAACGTTATATGTTTTTTCCACTACACTATTATGGGGCCCACCCAAAATATTATAAGAGAATATAATAATATATTATTATTATATTATAATAATAATAATATAATATCTATACCCTTATTAGCTATCTATCTCATACGAACTTTTTCGTTACACCATTTTGGGACCCAACCCAAATATTATAATATAATATCATAATATATTATTTTGAGATATTATAAACTTTTTCACTATACCTTTGTGGGGCTCACCCCAAAATATTATAATGCAAACTTTTGCACTACACCATTGTAGGGCCCACCCAAAATACTATAAGAAAATATAATAATATATTATTATATTATAATAATAATAATATAATATCTATACCCTTACTATCTATCTCATGCAAACTTTTTCATTACACCATTATGGGACCCACCCCAAATATTATAATATAATATCATAATATATTACTTTGAGATATTACAAACTTTTTCACTACACCTTTGTGAGGTCCACTCAAAAATATTATAGTGCAAACTTTTGCACTTCACCATTGTCGGGCCCACCCCCAAATATCTATTATCTTCCATCTACTATCTACTACTATTATAAAAGAGGGAAAGTTACAAACTTTTTTCACTACACCATTGTGGGGTCCACCCCCAAATATTATAATATAATATAATAATATATTATTATGAGAAATTGCAAACTTTTTACTACACCTTTGTGGGGCCCAACCCCAAATATTATAATGCAAACTTTTTTACTACACCATTGTAGGGCCCACCCTTAAATAGTATAATATAATATAATAATATATTATTATGAGAAATTACAAACTTTTTCACTACACCATTGTGGGGCCCACCCCCAAATATTATAATATAATATAATCATATATTATTTTGAGAAATTGTAAACTTTTTCACTATACCATTGTGGGGCTCACCTCTAAATATCTACTATCTACTACTATTATAAAAAAGAGAAAGTTTCAAACTGTTTTTCACTACACCATTGTGGGGCCCACCCCCCAAATATTATAATATAATATAATATTATAAGAAATTGCAAACTTTTTCCTTACACCTTTGTGGAGCCCAACTCCAGATATTATAATACAAACTTTTTCACTACACCTTTGTGGAGCCCAACTCCAGATATTATAATACAAACTTTTTCACTACACCATTGTGGGGCCTACTCCCAAATAGTATAATCTATTTACAATTTTGTCTTATCTTATCTTATATCTTATATATATATATATATCTATTACTATTATAAAAGAGGAGAAATTGCGTACTTTTTCACGACACTTTTGTGGGGCCCACCCTCAAATAATATAATATAATAATATATTATTCTTATATTATAATCATAATAATATAAAATCTATACCTTTATTTTTTTTTATAAAAGATAAGAGAGGTTGCATACATTTTCACTACACCTTTGCCCCCCAAAAAAAAAATATTATAATAAAATATAATAATATATTCTTATTATATTATAATAATAATCATATAATATCTATGCCCTTATTATAAAAGGGAAAAAAGTTTCATGCTTTTTCTCTACACATCTGTGGGCCCCACTTAGTATTATGATATTATATATATAATACAAGAGAACTACACATATGTGGGCCCCAATAAAAGAGAAGAACTCGTCATGCTTTTTCTCTACACATCTGTGGGCTCACTTATTATTATTATATTATATATAATAAAAGAGAACTATACGTCTGTGGGCCCCACTTAGTAGAAGAACTTGTAATGCTTTTTCTCTACATCTAGACATCTGTGGGCCCCACTTAGATTATTATATTATATATAAAATCCAAGAGAACTACAGATTTGTGGGCCCCACTTCATATTATTATATTATATATATATGTATAAAATCAAAGAGAACTACACATCTCTGGGCCCCACTTCATAGAAGAACTTGTCAAGCTTTTTCTCTACATCTACACATCTGTGGGCCCCACTTCATAGAAGAACTTGTCAAGCTTTTTCTCTACATCTACACATCTGTGGGCCCCACTTAGTATTATTATATTATACCACTTAGTTGAAGAACTTGTCATGCTTTTTCTCGACACATCTGTGGGCCCCACTTAGTATTATTATAATATCTGTATGCCCCACTTAGTATTATTATATTAGATATATATAATAAAATAAGACATACACATCTATGGGCCCCACTTAGTAGAAGAACTTGTCATGCTTTTACTCCACATCTACGCATCTATAGGCCCCACTTAGTATTATTATATTATATATAAAATAAAAGACAACTACACATTTGTGGGCCCCACTTAGTAGAAGAACTTGTTATGCTTTTTCTCTACACATCTGTGGGCCCCACTTAGTATTATTATATTTCGATGAAATGCTTACTTTAAATGATCATGAAAAAGGTTGTATTTGAAGAATTTGTTCATGTGCTGCAAGAACTCAAATATGAAATTTCAGTTGAGATTCTCATGTGTAGAAAATTTCAACTTCGATCCCAATGCTTGTAAAGACACAATTTGCTTGTCAGAGGAAGATATGAGAATGCCAAAGATTGCTTGGAATCCTTGTGATTTGTTGATTCGTTTAAAGCTTTAGGTTGGATACTGTTTTGGTCGGTTAGTATTTTGTTTTCTTGAATTTGGTATATATTTGGCGCGAGGTTTTAGACAAATTTTAATGGGAAATAGGCCGGGCTATCAATCTATATTGAAATTGGTGAGTGTTTTGCCTAATCATGTATGGCCAGAAAGGGTTGGTGTTCAACTTTTTTTTAAATTAGTTTCCTTCCATATATCTTGTTATTCCATCTTCTTCTTACTTTTTTCAATTGAAGCTTTTACTAAATTTCATAAGAACAATGAGTGATTGTAAATTACTTAATTTGCCAAAAAAAATGAGCTATATGTTAACTGGTCATTCTCCATTGGGATAGTTAATATTGAGTTTTTCAATGACTTTATTTTTTTCAGATTATCATACTGAAAGAGTATATTCCTTGCACGTGCAGGGCTCCACTAGTACTCTTATAAAAGAGAGAAAGATGATGTCCTTTTTCACTGCACACATAGCCAATAAAATGAAAGTTGTGGATTCCACTCTTATATATATATTTATTATGTATATCTATTTTGTATATGGATAAAGATGAGGACATAATGGGCATTGCCCAACTTCTACTCTTATAAAATCTATCTACTCTTATAAAAGAGGCAATGTTACATGTTTTTTTTTTCACTACACCATTGTGGGGCCCACCCAAAATATTATAAGAACATATAATAATATATTATTATTATATTATAATAAAAATATAATGTAATATAATATATTATTATTATTATATTATAATAATAATAATATAATCTATATACTCCTATTATCTATCTATCTCATACAAACTTTTGCATTATACCATTGTGGGGCCCACCCCCAAATATTATAATATAACATAATAATATATTATTTTGAGATAATGCAAATTTTTTCACTACACCTTTGTGGGGCCCACCCCAAAATATTATAATGAAAACTTTTGCACTACACCATTGTGGGTCCCACCCCCAAATATCTACTATCTACTATCTCTCTACTACTCTACTACAATTATAAAAGAGGAAAGTTGTAAACTTTTTTCACTACACCGTTGTGGGGCCCACCCCCAAATATTATAATATAATATAATAATATATTAGTTTGAGAAATTGAAAACTTTTTCACTACACCTTTGTGGGGCCCAACCCCAAATATTATAATGTAATTTTTTTCACTACACCATTGTGGGGCCCACCCCCAAATATTATAATATAATATAATAATATATTATTTTGAGAAATTGCAAACTTTTTCACTACACCATTGTAAGGCCCACCCACAAATAATTTAATATAATATAATAATATATTATTATGATAAATTACAAACTTTTTCACTACACCTTTGTGGGGCCCACCCCCAAATATTATAATCTATCTATAATTTTATCTTATCTTATCTTATATCTTATATATATATATATATATAAAGAATATTTAAGTGCATCCATCCCTCACCATTGTGGTGAGGGACACCCCCATTTTGGGAAGTTCCAAGTACAAAAGATTTCTCTTTTGTACTTGGAACTTCCCAAAATGGGGGTGCTCTTTTGTACTTGGAACTTTCCAAAATGGGGGTGTCCCTCACCACAATGGTGAGGGATGGATGTACTTGAATATCCCCCTATATATATATCTATTACTATTATAAAAGACGAGAAATTGCATACTTTTTCACTACACATTTGTGGGGCCCACCCCTAAATATTATAATATAATATAATATAATAATATAGTATTATATAATAATAATAATAATAAAAAAATAAAATCTATACCTGATAAGTACCCAATTGTGATGCAAATGGGGACTTAATTACCTTCATATTTCCATCATTCGTGTTTAAATTCCTTTGATTACATATAATTTTTGCACGGGTATTGGTTTTTGGTCATTTGCAGGAATTCTGTGAAGAATGAAGCTTTTGGATGATGAATGGATCAAGTAGAGAGCTAAGGAGCAAGTGGAATTGAAGTTCGGGTCAACAAAAAGAAGGAAATTGAACTTCACCACTACAACTGCAAGTTCTACTGGTAGAAGTGGCTAAAAATATGGCAGAGAGTTGAAGAAACTAAGAGCCCTCAGTCTACCGGAAGTTTTACCGGTAGAACTGTTCCAACCGCAAGTTCTACCGGTAGAAGTTGCTAAAAATATGACAGAGAGCTTGGAGAGGGATCTTCAGCTGTTTAAACCGAAAGTTCTGCCGATAGAACTACTCTAACCGGAAGTTCTACCGGTAGAAGTGTCGGATTTGAAGTGATTTTTGCTTTTTGGGGTATTTTTGTAATTAGATATGTGGGGGGACCTATATAAAGCCCACTAACTCGAAAATTAGGGTTGTTTGGGAATTCTCTTAGTTTCTTAGACTCTTTTTCTCTCTTTCTTCCATAGATGAATGCATAGTTAGATTGGAGTGAAGATTATTGTTTAATTTTGGCAAATTCTTGTGTTGAGATTGAATCTTAATTTCATATTATTTCAAATTTCAATAGAGGTATTCATTCAATTATGCTCTATTTGTTCTTTTGTGTTCTTAGAATCTTTCTGATGACTTCTCCATTAATGGAGGGGTAGAATTTTAGATGGTTTAACCTAAGGGGGAATTCACCCTAGGATTTACATGAATTGTCTTTCCAGATTAATGCTTTAATGATGAATGATAGTTTCCATTGATTTTCTGTTTTCAGAATCGTAATTGAGATGTTAAGCCATTGACTAATTGTGTTCATCTATCATGATACAAATAGTGCTTAGGTCGATGGCTCCCAGATTACTGAATTGAATGTTTAAGAATCTCTTTGACAATTATTAAATTAGATTTCTATTTGATTTCTACGAAGAAATTTTCCAGGAAAGATTGGATTGATCCAAATCTTACCTGTGTAATGAAAAGAAAGATGAAACCATGTAAATCCAGGTGAATTGAACCCAAGGTTGAACCATCTCTTTAGTATAACAATTTATTCAGCTCTTAACAGTTTTAATCAGTCCTCAGCAAAGATTTAATTCTATCAATTGAAAAAGTTGGTCACTCTTGACCAAAAGAAGTTCTCTAGAACTGAACCTCTAGCTCGTTCTCTGTGGATTCGACCTCTTCAAAAGTGAAGTGCTACTCAGTGATAAGTTCTGTCATCCGCTTAAGACCCATACACCCAAAATCCGCTAAGCAATACCCTTATTATAAAAGAAAAGAGAAGTTGCATACTTTTTCACTACACCTTTGTGGGCCCCCCCAAATAATATAATATAATATAATATAATAACATACTCTTGTTATATTATAATAATAATCATATAATATCTGTGCCCTTATTTCAAAACAGAAAAAAGTGTCATGCTTTTTCTCTATACATCTGTGAGCCCCACTTAGTATTATGATATTATATATATATATATATAATAAAAGAAAACTATACATATGTGGGCCCCAATAAAATAGAAGAACTTACCATGCTTTTTCTCTACACATCCGTGGGCCTCAATTAGTATTATTAAATTATATTATAAATATAAAATAAAAGAGAACTACACGTCTGTGGGCCTTACTTAGTAGAAGAACTTGTCATGCTTTTTCTCTACATCTAGACATCTGTGGGCCCTACTTAGTATTATTATATTATATATATATATAATATAAGAGAACTACACATCTATGGGCCCCACTTAGTATTATTATATTATACCACTTAGTAGAAGAACTTGTCTTGCTTTTTCTCTACACATCTGTGGGCCCCACTTAGTATTATTATAATATCTGTATGCCACACTTAGTATTATTGTATTAGATATATATAATAAAACGAGAACTACTTATCTATGGGCCCCACTTAGTAGAAGAACTTGTCTTGCTTTTACTCTACATCTACACATCTGTAGGCCCCACTTAGTATTGTTATATTATATATATATATAAAATAAAAGAGAACTACTCATTTGTGAGCCCCACTTAATAGAAGAACTTGTCATGCTTTTTCTCTACGCATCTGTGGGCCCCACTTAGCATGATTATATTATATTATATATATAAAAAATCAAAGAGAACTACACATCTGTGGGCCCCACTTAGTATTATTATAATATCTGTATGCCACACTTAGTATTATTGTATTAGATATATATAATAAAACGAGAACTACTTATCTATGGGCCCCACTTAGTAGAAGAACTTGTCTTGCTTTTACTCTACATCTACACATCTGTAGGCCCCACTTAGTATTGTTATATTATATATATATATAAAATAAAAGAGAACTACTCATTTGTGAGCCCCACTTAATAGAAGAACTTGTCATGCTTTTTCTCTACGCATCTGTGGGCCCCACTTAGCATGATTATATTATATTATATATATAAAAAATCAAAGAGAACTACACATCTGTGGGCCCCACTTAGTATTATTATAATATCTGTATGCCACACTTAGTATTATTGTATTAGATATATATAATAAAACGAGAACTACTTATCTATGGGCCCCACTTAGTAGAAGAACTTGTCTTGCTTTTACTCTACATCTACACATCTGTAGGCCCCACTTAGTATTGTTATATTATATATATATATAAAATAAAAGAGAACTACTCATTTGTGAGCCCCACTTAATAGAAGAACTTGTCATACTTTTTCTCTACGCATCTATGGGCCCCACTTAGCATGATTATATTATATTATATATATAAAAAATCAAAGAGAACTACACATCTGTGGGCCCCACTTAGTATGATTATATTTCAATGAAATGCTTAGCTCAAATGATCATGAAAATGATTGTGTTTGAAAAATTTGTTCATTTGCTATAAGAAATCAAATGAAAAGTTTCAGTTGAGATTTCATGTACAGAAAATTTCAACTTCGATCCCAATGCCTGTAAAGACACGATTTGCTTGTCGGAGGAAGAGATGAGAATGCCAAACATTACTTGGGATTCTTGTGATTTGTTGTTAATTCGTTTAAAGCTATGAGTTGGGTACTGTTTTGGTTGGTTAGTATTTTGTTTCATTGAATTTGGTATGTATTTGGTGCTAAGTTGTAGACAAATTTTAATGGGAAATAGGCCGGACTATCGATTTATATTGAAATTGGTGAGTGTTTTGCCTAATCAAGTATGGCCAGAAAAGGTTGGTGTTCAACTTTTTTTAAATTAGTTTCCTTCCATATATCTTATTATTTCATCTTCTTCTTACTTGTTTCTATTGAAGCTTTTACTAAATTTCATAAGAACAACGAGTGATTGTAAATTACTTAATTTGCCAAAAAAATGATCTATATATAAACTGGTAATTCTCCATTAGGATAGTTAATATTGAGTTTTTCAATGACTTTATTTTTTCAGATTATCATACTGAAAGAGTATGCAGGCGTCCACTGGTGTCTAAAAAAAAAGAGAAAGATGATGTACTTTTTTACTACACACATGCCCAAAAAATGCAAATTATGGGGGCCACCCTTATATATATTTATTATGTACATGTATTTTATGTATGGATAAAGATGGGGACATAATGGGAATTTTTCAATTTGTCTAAAATAGACTTTGGGCCAGGCTTGGATTTAGAAGGGTTTTAAGGATCCGGATCAAGATGATCTAGGAGACTAAAGTTTAGGAATTAAAATATCTACCCAATGGTATCATAATCTCAAAAATCTAAACTTACAAAAAAGACCCCTCAATTCTCTTGAAAATTGCTAAATACCTTCCTACTATACCCAAATGAACTCGGATACAGACCAAACTTGGTACACATGATCCTAATAATTTTTTTAATCTCCTATATTGAGTAGATGCTGATATTATAAATGTAATAAAATTTTGTTTTAATACGTTCCAATAAATTGAGTAATTTTTTTCGATTTCTTTGTTTTTTTTAAGGTAGTGGAGAAAAGAAAAGGAAAATGTGGATAAGATTGGAATCTATCTCAAATCTATATCTCAAATGTTGTTTTTTTCCCTTTTCTTTTTTCAATTTTCTTTAAACATTCTTCTTATTCAAATACTATAAGATTTTCAATATAGGGAATTTTGTGGGTATGAGGTTTTTCCTCTGCGAATAATTGTATAAGGAAGAACATGGTATTTTAACAGATTCTTCATTGACTCTTAGCTTCTTTTGGAATGGAGGGGAGTTTTCATACATGTAAGTGGACACTATCTCCTGAAATTATTATTATTTGATTGTGTCTTCTTCTTTAATTCATTTTAATGTTGCAATAAAATCTTCATTCTAAAAAAAATGGGTGCAATCAAAGTTAAGAAAATGATGATGAAGAGTTGGTTTTTTCTTTCTCACTCCTGTTTTGGCCAAAGTTAGGCACATTGATAGCCTTTGTGCTCTAACATTTTTAATTATATGTCTATTTTATTTCTTGAATCTGAACTGCAGGCTTCCAAATTGTGCATGTTTCATGTTTCCTTATGGTAGAACTTTGTATTTAGTTCTCATTCTATGTTTGGAATTTGAATTTGTGCATAGCATTTAAAATGTAAACTTTATACTATTTTGTTATGTGAGATAGGAAAATGGAAAACTCAAATAGAAAGTGTCACGGTTGAGAAAAGCAAAGTAGACAATAGCTAAAAGGACGGTGCTATGAGGCATGGAATTTGTTTTCATTCTCCAAAGAGTAGAAGGGGAAGGATTTTTTTTTTAAAGTAGTACAGGTGATAATATTCAAAAGGCCAAAAACTTAATCCATATGAGTATAAGAATCTGACAATTTATTTTATTTTATATTAGTTAAATTCTTACGTTCTAGACCAATGCATCTTCAATCGTCACCCTCCAAACCCATCAAGAGTGGGATAAGACCAATAAGCATTCATTCCTGGTTCTCATTGAACCATTTTGTTCACTAATTTCTAAGTTTTTATTCATTTTTTTTGTTTTTTGTAAAATTAATTGTGTGATATGGTGCAATTAAAGAATCATTTTGAAGGAAAAGTATTTTAAATTTTATCATTCAGAAAGGCTTTTAGTCTTTCTTAGCACTATTTTGTCCACCCCGATTAATAAACTAAGGCAAGGTGGGAAAATTTTTTTTTTTTTAACTATGTACTATTTACTCCATTATGTGGTTCGTTGTGTACATACTCCCTTTTAACTCTGAAAACTTATATGCCATGTACTTTTTCAATGATAAACCTTGAACTAAGATGGGATGAAAATAAAAGAAAAAATGAATAATGTATCTTATAATGGATTAAAAGAAAAGCAATCAAGTGTATTTTACTTACTACCTTTTGGTGTTCAATATTTACAATTTTGTGGGCACTTTAAATACTTCGCCATCAGTTTAAAAGTGGTGACAAAAGGTATTAGCTAGCTTGCTACTTTTGTTATTATTGCTGGTGGCCAATTGATGGTTGTATTATAATTCAAATACCAAATTGACTACACACAAGAGAATTAACATTCTCTCTGTTTTTTTTATACCTAAAACAATGCTAATTGTGCAAATAGTTTCTATTTATTTTTATTTTTATTTTTATTTTTATTTTCTAGTGGAAGTAAAAGATACTTGAGTGGTATTTGTATTTGAAATTTGAGAGTTAAGAACATCAAAGTGCTCCTGGAGGTTTATAGAAGATATGAGATTATTTTCTTTATACGGATGTAACCCTTTGTTATTATTTTAAAATATTAACTTTTTAATCTTTTGTACACAAACCTTAAATATTTGCAATTTGATGTTCCTTCAATTTTATGTCCGCCATGTTTTTTTCTCTTTTTTAATGAAAATCACCATTAAAAAATTTAAATATTATTTTCACTTTTGCTTCATGTGTTTGTATTTTATTTAGTTAGAATAATTGTTTTTACAATCTGACATAATAGTTGTATTGATCTTTATTTATACTCCTGTTGGAAGAGTAATCACAAGTTAGATAATGTGATAACTACTACTAAATATTGGTTCTCTTCTGATATTAGTGATTGCTAAAGATAATTCCATAAACGCAATTTAGTGGTAGATCTTATAGATTACTATCGTAAAATTGTTGTTGTTCGATCGGCACAATTTTTAGTTTCTTAATATACAACTTTTTTGAAATTTTTTTATTATAAAAGGGCATTTCAAGGGCATGAATATATTTATTTATTATTGCTCTTACTCATGAGGCTTAAATTGAAAAACGTTGATCATTTTCTAACACATTTATTTCTTTTATTATTGCAAGCTTCTTCTTGTTCTTTTTATTCTTCTTCTTTTCATATATTTCAATGAAACGTCATGCCTTTCCTTAAAGGGAAAACGAGAAGCTCATAGAAACTGCTTGTTATGCTAGCGTTATTACTAACTTTAGAGTCAATGAATGAAGCGGTCGATTTCAATGTAAACAACTAAAATAAGTATTTGATGCTCAGCTGGACCAAATTCAGTTTGTCTTTGCTCGTTTCGAATTTTTATTACTTTGATTAGCACTCCCATCTTTTTTATAGAATAGAGCAGAATAGTTGATCTAGAATACCTATGTTACATTCTTTTGTATTTTTTAAGAGGAAGGCTCAATTCTTTTGGCAGACTTGTATTTGTAGTTTTTTATTTTTTGGTATTTTTTTCCCTATGGATATCTCAATTTGTGAGCTTCCATTTAACTGAAATTCTATGATTACTATGTATTATCCTTTTCTTAAAAGGTATAAAATATAACACTTTGTATCAAGTAAAAGAAGATGCTGACTCTTGGAGAGGTATTGCCTCTATTTACCTAATAGTGGCCCGTCTTATAAAATAAAAAAAAGCACATGTTAAATACTAATATTGATCAACATGTGCTTTGCAAATATTACCGGTCAGACTTCATATCATAGTTCCACCATTGTTGATCCCTGTCACTTGAGGACAAGCCGGATTACTTCTTTATTTTTTACGGTTGGTGTGAGATGTTATTTTTCTTTGTAGGTTAAGACTAAAACCACCATCTTAGTATTGTTATTCTAATGTCCTCAAGTAAGATATTATTTTTTTTCCTTAATAGAATCTGATTTTGTAGTGAACATATAATGTTCATGGTAATTGGTTAGAATAGTAAACTCATCTGGTTCTTAGTTTTTATTTTTATTTTTATGAAAATTACAGGCTATCAATTTGACTATGATTTCAACTGGACTATAACTTTAGCAGGTCAAGTCTACCAGGAAACTGATAAGTCGGCCTGACAGGTCAAATAAAGTAAATTGAAATTCTTTGTACACATTCATTATAAAATATATAGAAATATGTGATTCATATCCTCTAAAAGTTATATAAATTCCCTATCGATTGTCATTTGAGATATCATTTTTCTCACCATATCATGATTTTATTGTTTTCAAATGTATAGAAAAAAAGTAGTGTCCGCTGTATTTGGACATTGCACGGGCCTTGCAATTTATAATCACTCATTCTTTGTTGAAAATTTATTTTTAAACGTATGAAGCTTCTACTGAATTTTTTAAGAACTTTATTTTTTAAAAATTTTATTAGTAAAACTGTTTGTTCAGTGCATGTGCATTGCACGTGCAAGGCTCCACTAGTGAAGAAAAAAAATAATTTCTTGGGGTGTCATAATAATAAAACTTGACCTAAAAAAGGGGGTTTTTCCATAATTTATGGAGGGCCATGCTTCCCCAATGAGTTTTTCATGAATTATCCTGAGTCCAGCGGCAAGGCTCCAGAATCATCTGGTTCACGCTGGGATTTGTGTCTTATGGGGTCAATATGAAATTTTTGAATAATATGAACCACGTTTCTACTTTTCATGATTGATAAGAGTGGGTGCAAGTTTAGGGCATGAGATCTCTACCACCACTCAATAAATCAGCCCAATAGTACGAAAACAATAAACTATACAGCGAAAATAAATTAAAAAATTACACACCACAAGGACATTATATTTAGCATGGAAAACCCTAACCGGTTGAAAAACTATGGATCCGAACTTTATCAACAATCAAGCACTATAAATATCGCAATTATAAGAAACTCAGATTTCCTCCTAAGATATCCCCTACCTAAGGACTGAAGTTACATCGTATCATTTCACGCTTCAATGACTTCACACCGTTGATTGCAATAGATCAAATATGCGCTTGACTTCTTAAACCTTCTACGCAAGAAGATAATCTTCTACAATGGATACCGAAGAATCTGGCTCTCTAGAGAACTTATCGGCACATTTCTTCAAAAACCCTCTAGAGAAAGTTTCTTTCAATTAGATCTCTAATTCAGAACTTAGAGATAATCTATGTCTCTTTGGGTTGAGTGTAACACCCAATATATAGTCCCAAATCTGTGCAAGAAATTCCTAATCATATTCCACTAAGAATATTAGGTCTTTTTTTTTTTTTTTTTTTGCTAATGGTAAATTTGTATTAAGAGAAAAAGAGAGGCAAAGCCCCAAAGACAAGGAGAAGAAAAAATACAGCCAAAAGATGACAACCAAAAAGGCCAACCCTGAAACATGGAACGATACAAAATAAAGAAAACAAAGCTTAAAGCAATAAAAAAAACTAAAAGCTAATCGACAAGGAGAAGAAAAAGATTTTACAGCTCCATGAAGCTCAACAGTAGCAACAAAAAGCAACACTTCAAAACTCTTCACAAGCCAGCAAACAGCAACAAAAGAAGGAGCCACCGCAAAAAGAAGAGCAAAACTGCAAAACAGAGACCAACACAAGCCTGCACTAAGAATATTAGGTCATCTGAAACTTTGACTCAGAATCCGGATCAAAATGAGTTTCATCCATCATTCTTCACGCTCGCTATAGAGAGCTGGACCCTTGCTATAGCGAGGTGCCACTCGGGTTTCAACTCCCGACAGAAGTTCTGTCAGCCAATTTTTTTGACCCTTACTGTGGGCCATGTTTGTTGCTTCCGGACTATATTAGAAGGTCGATGTGCATTGAATTATAGAATATGATGCGTGCTCCATTTTGCATGCCAACAGATGAAGGATGGTTTCAGATGTTGAGATGTTGAGCTTTACAGTCCACATGATGAAATCGGTTGAAAGCACTTGGTGAGTGTGTGGGGGTATTCCCCAAGGCGACTGACCTCAGGTCCCGGCCTCGACAAAGGCATGAATGCCGACCTCAGCTATCGGCCAGGTGCTCCATTTCGGTAACATGCCCCCTTGGCTTCGGTCTCGGTACAAGCATGAGACCAGGAGTTCAGCCTTGGCCATGCTCCATATCGGTCTCGGTCAGACTGCTGATCAAGATGACCATGGACAGCTGTCGTGCCACGGCAACAGGATAAGGGCACCGCCCAAATCCCTGACACGGCTACACCGCCCATCCATCAGGGTATGGCCCGATGGGACAGAGTGGGCTACGATGGGACAGCCTCTCAAGTGCTTACCCCAAAGTCCACTCTCCTCCTCTATAAATACAGAAGCCTTCAACAGGTAAAATGGAGGGCTATCCACATGGTGCTGGTACGCCGTCTCCTCCCACACTTCATCTCCTACCTCTGTTTAGTCCTGCACTTGCAACTAACAAAGGCATCGGAGAGCCCTGTGCTGCCCAAGCCAGGGTCCTCTGACCTTCTTCTTCCTCCCCTTTCAGGCTCGAGGCACCGGTTCTTCTATCACAACCACCTACAAGGAGCTCCAGCCTCCGTCCTCTTCCAATGGGCCTCAAAATCACTCCCCCCCGGGTCTGTGAGTTTTTGTGCGCTTACAATTGGCGCCGTCTGTGGGAAATCAGATCAAAAAGCCATCTTTCCCAAACACCATGCCTCGAAGAGCCAGAGAGGAACGATTTCAGCAGCAGCTTCAGCGACCCCAGCTCGGCATCGTCTTCCACTATGCATGGAAGGTTGTCGACGATCCTGGAGATCCTGATCAAGCGGCTCATGGCGAAGCAGATGAAGAACGGGGACGCCCGGGGAGGCGCCCATCTTGGCGACACCCATCTTGGAGACGCCCATCTCGAGGCCACCCCAAGCTCGGCGACGCCCGAGGGCACTCCCACTGTGGCGACGCCCGAGGACACTCCCAACTCGGCGACGCCCGACGCCCTGTCCAAGCTCGGCGATGCCCGACGCCCCAGGCTCGGCGACGCCCGATGCGCGACGCCCGATGCCCTCCAAGCTCGGCGACGCCCGATGCGCGACGCCCGATGCGCGGCGCCCGACGCCCTCCCAGGCGCGGCGACGCCCGACGGCCGCGACGCCCATCTCGGCGCGCGACGCCCAAAGTCGGCGACGCCCATCTCGGCGACGCCCGAAGTTCGCGACGCCCAAAGTCGGCGACGCCCATCTCGGCAACGCCCGACTCGGCGACGCCCTCGGCGGCAGTGCCTCCTCCAGCTCGACAGGCAACCAATCTCTTCCACCTCAAGGAGAGCTGCTACAAATCCCTCGGGGCCCTCGCTTCAGCGGCACGATCCTTAGCTGTCAGCTTCGATCGCACGATCCTCTACCGCCATTGGCGGCATGGTCCTCTACTATCAACTTTGATGGCATTATCCTTTGCCGCTGGGATACTTCATCATCAACCTCAGTTGCAATGCTACTCTCCAGTTCGGCAGCAGTGCATCGAGGCCACCAGCTTCGGTAATAGTACCAGCTGGGCGAGCATGACTCGGTCCTCTCCAGCTCGGCAGCAGTGCCTTCTACCGCTCGGCGGCAGCAGTAACATTCGCCCTTTCAGATAAATTTACACTGGCCCCGGTAAAAGTACCAGCCAGTTACGTCCCGATTTCGGAAAAATCAAAGCTCGGTGATGGCACCAGCTTCCAAAAAAACAGGCTCGGTGATGCCACCAACCTCGAGAAAAAGATTACACTGGCCCCGGTAAGAGTACCAGCCAGTTAAGTCCCAATGTCGGCATACAGCATCTCGGTCTTGTACCAGATCGCTGCCCGACAACTTACACTGGCTCCGGTAAAAGTACCAGCCAGTCGAGTCCCGAATTAAGCATACAGCATCTCGGTCCTGCACCAGATCGCTGCTCGAAAGATTACACTGGCCCCGGTAAGAGTACCAGCCAGTCTTCAGAATAATCAGGCTCGGTGACGCCACTAGCCTTGAACAAAAAACAACTCTCAAGCTCGGTACCTGCACCAGCTTTGATAGACTGTCCGGTTATTTAGCTTTCAACTTCCAAGAGGCAAGAGCGCTCTAAGAAGTTAAAAGCTGGGGGGCTTTGTGTGGGGGTATTCCCCAAGGCGACCGACCTCAGGTCCCGGCCTCGACAAAGGCATGAATGCCGACCTCAGCTATCGGCCAGGTGCTCCATTTCGGTAATGTGCCCCCTTGGCTTCGGTCTCGGTACAAGCATGAGACCAGGAGTTCAGCCTTGGCCATTATCCATATCGGTCTCGGTCAGACTGCTGATCAAGATGACCATGGACAGCTGTCGTGCCACGGCAACAGGATAAGGGCACCGCCCAAATCCCTGACACGGCTACACCGCCCATCCATCAGGGTATGGCCCGATGGGACAGAGTGGGCTACGATAGGACAGCCTCTCAAGTGCTTACCCCAAAGTCCACTCTCCTCCTCTATAAATACAGAAGCCTTCAACAGGTAAAATGGAGGGCTATCCACATGCTGCTGGTATGCCGTCTCCTCCCACACTTCATCTCCTACCTCTGTTTAGTCCTGCACTTGCAACTAACAAAGGCATCGGAGAGCCCTGCGCTGCCCAAGCCAGGGTCCTCTGACCTTCTTCTTCCTCCCCTTTCAGGCTCGAGGCACCAGTTCTTCTATCACAACCACCTACAAGGAGCTCCAGCCTCCGTCCTCTTCCAATGGGCCTCAAAATCACTCCCCCCCGGGTCTGTGAGTTTTTGTGCGCTTACAGTGAGATAGGGCAGAAAGGTGTGTTATGTAATACAACTTTTAGCGGGGGGCCACTTATGGCCGGCACCGCTGCATATTCCATGGTAAAAGTAAAAAATTTTCCCGCAGCTCGTTTGCACCATTGAATCAATGTTTTTAATGACGGTAATAGCAAAAGACGCTGGTAAAAGCAACTTAAAAATTGCATTACAGCGAGGGTCAGATTTGGCCACCGTTATAAGTGTCTTATAGCAATGAATTTTACCGGCAACCACTATAAGTTCGACGTTAAAAATGTATTTTCTTGTAGTATAAAACGATGTGGTCATATAATTTTGGCAAAATTTTTTTTATTAAATGGGGCTTTGTGGATGCAGACCTGTGCGTCGCCGTTAGGTAAAATAATTGTCAATGCATCATTGCATCGCCATTCGAAAAACACATGTTGGCAAAACTTTTACACTCTTTTGGGGGAAAACTTTATTGGAGCCAATGTATGTTTTCCATAACTCTTGCCAACGCGGTCTTACTTGTGTCTGTAAAAGTAGTAATTCTCTGTGACTTTTGCCAACGCAGTCCAACTATGCATCTGAAAAAAGACTTCTACCAATGCCAATTTTCACTACGTCGACAAATAGTGTCGAGAAAGGTAAGTTTGTCATAGATGGGGCTTTGTGGACGTAATAATGCGTTAGCAATGGTGCAAATAAAAACTCAGAGCTTTCCCAACGCACATCCGTGCGTCGCCAGTAGGCAAGATAATTGCCAACGCATTATTGCGACGCCATAGAAAAACACGCATTGGCAAAACTTTTCCTCTCTTTTAGAGGGATTTTTCATTGGCGCGAATACGGTTACCACAGCTTTTGCCAACGCAGTCTTACTTGCGTCGGTAAAATGAGCAATTTCTGTGATTTTTACCAACGCAGTCCAAATATGCGTTGGAAATAAGACTTTCGCCACCGCAAATGTTTATTTAGTTGGCAAATAGTGTCAGGAAAAAAGCAGTTTGTTTTAGCGTACGTTAAGAAAAAATTATAAACGTGAGTCCATTTATAATTGGTGTAGGGTCCCAAAGTACCAATGTAGTTCAAATGTCAAAATCACTGTGAAAGGTTCCGGATCACCTATAGCAGCTCATGCACACTCACCGTGACTTGACCAATCACGGTGACCCATAGCTGCTGCAAAGCCTGAATTGCATGTGATCATGTGACTTGCAATTGATGTGGCGTACTGTGATTGGTCTATTCATAGTAAGAATGCATCAGCTGTTGTCGGTGATCCGAACTCAATGGTGAAAGCATAAGAGGTTGGTTGTAGTGTTGGATTTGGCTTAGAATGTTCAAATTGGGCCTAATGACCAGTTTTCTTGGGGACCACTCAGTTAGGGTTATTCTTCTAAAGGGAGAGGCTGTGAGAGCAAAGTTGAGATATGTGGATCAAGAATAGGCTAAGTGTTAGTGTGCGTCAAATCCTTTTAATGAGTCGCCCAACTCCTTCAAAGTGAAATTGAGCGGAACACTCATAGCCTCGTAAACGTAAGTAAGTCTGCCGAACCACGTTCATCTGTGTTTGTATGATTACTTGTGGTTGATTGATAGCATGGTTTGGCCTAATCATTCCTAACATGCAGAAATCTATTACTTTCTCTTATTTGTTTTGCACGTGTTTCTTTTCTTTATTTTCTTTAATTTTCAAAAAACTTTAAATTTTTTTTTTCTCATTTTCAAAAAGGTAATGAAAAATTAGTATTTCAAAAATTGTATAAAGGTTCTTCACAATTCTTACATCCAAGTCTTTTCCATAAACTTTGTTTTTTTTTTTTTTTAATTTTAATGACAAAAATTATTATTACTTTCTTTTCTCATCATTCTTTCCAACTTTTTACCAAGCAATGGACCGAACACAACTGCTTTTAATGCTCGTCATTAGTCGACAACGAGTTGGGAGGCTGTTATTTCGGTAACGTCTCTTTCCAGTTTACTTTTCCCGTAAAATCAAGTGACTTTGTCGATATTAAACGAGGAAACCGACATCAGACCAACTTTTAGTATGAACTAGAGTGACAATGTGGGAAACGGACAAACAGGAAACCTGTTTGGAGCAAACAGGAATTAGGTTTGGATCAATAGGGGGGCCACACGGAAAGAGAAAAAAAAAAAAAATTAATGGAGGAGATGAGATGTCATATGATTTGACATCCTCTCCCTCACATGGCACCCCCCTGTTTCGTCCAAATAAGGGATCTGAATCGACAATGTGATGCATGCTATTTGATTGATTATAGGTAAAGGATGGATTGCCTCTAGATGAAAGTAGGATTAATCATGTACTCAGCAGCAAAGGATGGGATCTTTCGCATTATATTGATGCACAGGGCGATGGTTGGTTTTTTTTATTTTTGCTATCGGAGGGTTCCCAACCCTTTGGGCTTGACTAATCCCTCCGGGCCCAGAGGGAGGCCGGGTAAACTCCCCTGTAGTCCCAATGTGGTAGTGCAGTTTCGAACCTACAACTTCCGGGTGCAAACCATGGTCCTAAGCCAACTGAGCTACCCCTTTAATCATTTGGATTTGTAAAAGATGGCCCATCATCACGAAATGACAAGGCTAACAAGAAATCATATTAATTGAGTGTGGCTCACTTGTATGGGATCCAAAGTCGGAACCAATCATTAAAAAGGCCCTTAATCGTTAAGGGGAAAGAATTAAAAAAAAAAAAAACCTAAGTACTTACTCGGACAATTTTAACCATTTTTAGGGAGCATTTGCATGTGCAAAGCTGTGGTAGAGGAAACCCTTGCTTTTCCGACCTAGAGAGATAATAGCCTCAAATCTACTCGAGCGATGAAAATGCGTATAAAATAGTGGATTCCTTGTAGTTTCATTGCTGCACCGAACAAAGGAAGAAGTCACTAAAAAATATTGGTAGTAGCTTATCGGACGATCGTTTATACCTTGTCGGATGATCTTTTCGCCGCTGATGTACGGCCTTTTTAGGGCAAATTCCATTGTTTAGGCCCCAAAAATGCGTTTTTTTCTATTTTTGATAATATTTGTTTTGGTAATCACTTTTAGTAGGAAGGTCAAAATAAATTTCCGTTTTTTGCATCGATTTAGTTGTAACTTATAGCTTCAAGTTGTGTCTTTATCTCAATTTTTCCCTTTTTTGGAAAAAAATTGAATATTTTAATTTACTTTCGTGTTATTTTGTTTCTTAGGGCTACTTTTTCGTTTTAGGGTTATATTTATACCCTTTGTAAGCCTGATGGACATCAAAATAGATCTTGAATGAAAATTGCAGAGAAGTTTTCCCCTTTATTTCTTCTAATTTTTGGTATTCTATTTAATCAACGAACTTTGATGCCTATTACATGGTATTTTTAACCGAATCAACAGGCTAATAGAAGGTTGCTTTCCAATCTTCCATGTGAATCTTTCTCGTAGACGCTTCTAATACATCAGAATGTAAAGGATTAGATGTATAGTCCAGCTGCTAGTTCAAGCTGGAATTTGAGTCTTATGGGGTCAAGATGAAAATTGCGAATAACATGTAGGAACACACGTTTAGAAAGAGATACTCATGTAGAATTGATAATGTCAAACTCTTGTTCGGACACCACCGGTCAAGTAATAATGGTAATAAATGCAAATTAAGATGAGAGAGGGATTTATAGTGGTTCGGTCAGTGTGACCTACGTCCACTTTCGGAAAGGCTGAGGTTGCCGGATGTATTAATATTCAAGGGTTACAACTTAAGAGAGAGAGAGCTTTGCTAGTAAATAATAATTGCCTGCCCCTCAAGTACCGAGGGGCTCTCGTATTTATAAGCGTCCCCTAACAGATGGGGAGACTTCTCAGCACGGTTCACGAGGAGCGTTCGAGGTGTCCGCCAAACTAATGTGGCAGGTGTCTTTGATTGGCGAGGCAGTTATCCGAACGACCGGGTAAATCTGGGACGTGGACTGACTCTTTCCGAAGAGACCCGGACTGCTGCCACGTGGCCGGGCTTCGTGGATATGGACTCGGACTCCATTGGATTAAACGGATCTCCATTAACCCAGGCTTGGCTCATGACGGAATGGGCCACTTGGTCGGGCCTGACTCATCATTTGCCCCTCAATGCCCCGCGCCCAAAGAAGCTTTGAAAGGGGGGCATTTTTACTATCCGAGCTTCTTTTCCATTTAAATAATTGTTGCCGCGTTCCTCTCCATGCCAGCTTCTTGTGTTCTTCCCCGGCCCTGAGGAGAAGGATTTTTGGGAGAGTCCTGTCAGTATGAGACTCCTCTTGAAACCTTGGCAAATCCCCTTTTTAAAGAGACAATCACTCCTGATATCTCCACCTTTCACTTTTCCCTTTTCTATCCATCCTCTTCAAGCCAAAGGCAAAAAACCCACTTTTCCCATTTCCAAGAATAGGGTTTGCAGAGAAGGGGGAAAGTGGAGGTATTTTCATACCCATGGATCTCTCAAATGAGAAGAAAACCAAGGATGATGCCCAGCAGCATGAGGCGGACGGCACGACGGCGAGCGTCGGGGTAGTGCCGATCGGCCTTGGCGCCGGACGGGAGGCGGCGTCGGGCCTTGACGCTGTGCAGCGAGTGGCAGGCGTTGGTCCACGAGGGGCGGCGGCGCCCGGCGTCGGCGCACACCTGGCTGCGGCGCCCGGCGTCGGCGGATGTGAGGCAGCGCCCGGCGTCGGCGCACGCCTGGCTGCGGCGCCCGGCGCCGGCGGATGCGTGGCGGCGCCCGGCGTCGGCAGCAAGGGGGCGGGCGTGGCAGCAGCGCCCGGAGGCTGTGTGGCGGCGCCCAGCGTCAGCGGCGACGTGGCTTGCGTGGCAGCAGCCCCCGGCGTCGGCGTGCTTGTGGCAGCGGCACCCGGCGGCGGCGGCGGCTGCGTGGCTGCGCCCGGCGCCGGCGGCAGCGTGGCGGCGCCCGGCGTCTGTGGTGACATGGCGACGCCCTGCGTCGTCGGCCGCGTAGCGGGCGTCGTACGTGGGGCCACTGGAGGCTCGGGCTCGGGGGTATCTAGCAGAACTTTGCGTCCTCGCCAAAAGTATCAAGGGAAAGTCGTTATTGAGGATGCCGGATCCAAGGTAAGCAGTATTTTCAGTCTACTCAAAACAGACAGTGACCTTTTGAAGATTACTGCTTGTATCCCTCCGACTGTGATGTGCCGCCGGGCCGAGGCGGATGAGCCAGCTTGTAACGATTCTTCCGGTGACATCGTGGTATACGAAGAGATGATCGAGGCCGGGTTAAGATTTCCAATACCTTTTCCCATTTGCCGTACTCTTCACTATTTTTCCTTAACTCCGGGGCGATTAGCACCTAACGGATGGAGAGTTCTGGTTGGCTTCTTTGCATTGTGGCGAAGAGTACATCAAGAGGAAGCTTCTCCTCTCGAGTTTCATGCTGCCTATAGTTTGATCGAGTCCCCAGCCCCACACAGGGGATGGTACTATTTTACCCCTAGGGGCGGCAAGTTACTCACGGGATTGCGTTCCAACTGCCACGATTGGAAATGCCGCTTCTTCTTTATTGGTGGAGAGTGGGTTGCTGAGTCAGATCGGCCTTTGGTACCCACACGATGGATTGACGCCAAGAGACTCGGTATGTTCTCAACTGTCCTTTTCTCCGTACCTTTATATGTATATATATATATATTTTCACTGTCTTTTTGCAGATCCTCCCATACTTTCAAAAGATCAAGAATCGAAGCTGCAAGCGGTGAGGGATCACCCTGAGAAAGACTTGGGAGTTCTTATTCCCAAAGATAGTGGTAAGGTTAGTGGACCTCCTCCGGGCTCTTCTTCGGACAGGACAAGCGGGTCCCCCTCCGGACCGTCATCCAAAAGAAAAAGTAAGCTACTCCTGCTTTGGCTAATCTTAAACTTTACCTGATATGTTGTATCCATGTACCATTCGCTAACACTTTTCTTTAATAGACATAGAGATAAGCAGAGAGATGATTGGGGCCCGCTTTTTGACCCGCTTCTCGGATATGGGTACCCCTTCCCCCAAGGCGGCGAGAACGAAGGATGCCTCTTCAAGAACCTCTCCGCCAGCGACTCGCGTCGAGCCCCAGGTGCCTCGTTCTTGATTGGCTTCACCCACAGTGCCTCCTCAGGCAGGGATCTCTTCCGCTAAGACTGCCTTCCCGCAGTCTTCCTCGTCAGCTACACTTCCTGCCCCTCAACTGTGTCCTCCACAACCGGGTATTTCTTCAGGGGTACCGGCTAGGACTGGTTCCATGCTGGGCCATTCGTGGGAGAGGCGGGACAGGCTAGGGAGATATGTGCTGCCGCATGAGGTTTCTCGGGTTAATGCCTTAGGCACCGAGGGGGTTATTGACTCATTTGTAGAGGGCCTGGCTCAGGTAAAGATTCACTAATCTTTATTCCTTTTTCTCCAGACCGTTACCCCTTTATTTCTTTTTAACCGTCTCATTTCTCGTCCCTTACCTCTTCAGGTTTCCACTGCATCCATCTGCTTGCTGTCGAGAGCCCAATCTTATGGTCAGATGAGACGGGAGAAGGAGGCTGTGCGGCTAGAGCTCTGTACTGCTCAAGAGAAGATTACTGCTCTGGAAGCCGCTGGTAGGGCTTCGGGGATTGATCTTGCTGCGGCCCGTGAGAGGGTGAGCGAGCTTGAGATCGGACTTTCAGCAGCCAATAAGAGGGCGGCCGAGGCAGAAGTTGAACTTTCGAAGACCTGCGAGAAGGCTTCGCTCAATGAGGCTGAGCTTACGAAGGCCCGTGAGAGGGCTTCGCTCAGTGAGGCTGAGCTTATGAAGGCCCGTGAGAGGGCTTCGCTCAGTGAGGCTGAGCTTGCTCGGACCCTTGAGAAGGCGAGGCTCAGAGAAGTTGCTATGGAGGCAGAGATGAAGGCAGCGAACGAGAGAGCTTCTCAAGCTGAGAGGGACCTACAGATTGGCCTTGCAGATGCCTTCATTGATGGCTACGAGGAGCTTCGAGAGAAGATTTCGGCTGCCTTTCCCGACATTGATATATCAGGCTTTGTGCCGATGGAGGCGCCTGATGATGGTGGCAGCAGCTCTGATGATGCTGAGGACGATGCAGAGGAGGATGATGAGAAGGGGGATGAGAGTGATTAGAGCATAGGGACTTTTGCTTCTGTTTATAAGCCTGATTTATGCAACCTTTTTGTAATGAAAGTAATATAATTTTATTTATCTATCCATTGCTTTATTTTGAACAATGCTTTGAACAATGCTTTGAACAATAAAAAGGGCAACATCCAGTACCGAAACAAAAACCCTAATCCACCCCGTTCAAAATCTTCACTGGTAGTACCTTTTCAAGTGCTCTGCATTCCATGGATGAGGTAAGACCTTTCCTTCAGAGTTCTGGATTCTGTAGGTGCCCGGTCTCACCACTTCTATTATGAGATAGGGACCTTCCCAATTTGGTCCCAACTTTCCTTCCCGAGAGTCCTTTGTGGCGAGGATCACCTTTTTGAGGACCAGGTCTCCTGGTTGGAAGGAACGAGGCTTCACCCTCGAATTGTAGTACTTGGCCATGCGTCGCTTGTACTCCGCATTACGGACCACAGACTTTTCTCTTGCCTCCTCCAGCAAATCGAGGTTGAGGCGGAGTCCTTCCTCATTGGTGGTAGGGTCGTAGTGGTGGACCGTTAGGGAATGTACCCCTATTTCGACAGGAATGACCGCCTCAGTCCCAAAAGCAAGAGAGAAAGGGGTTTCCCCGGTAGGAGTCCGTGGCGTGGTTCGATAGGCCCACAATACCCCCGGAAGCTCGTCGACCCACAGACCTTTTGATCTTTCGAGCCTTGTTTTAAGGTTGCGCAGTACTGTTCTCACCATCACCTCTGCCTGCCCATTTGCCTGGGGGTGTGCCGGGCTAGAGTGAGGCTGCCTTATTTGAAGGTCGGTGCAGAAGGAATTGAAGAGCCTGTTGTCGAACTGCTTGCCATTGTCACTGACAATGGCGTAAGGTATCCCAAAGCGACAGACCAGGTTTTTCCAGGCGAAATCCTTCACCTTGGAGTCTGTTATCTTTGCTAGGGGTTCTGCCTCCGCCCATTTTGTGAAATAGTCTATGGCGACGACTATGAATTTGCACTGGCCTCTACTCAAAGGCAGGGGGCCTAAGATGTCAATGCCCCACTTGGAGAAAGGCCATGGGCTGAGGATGGTAGTCAGCTCCTCTGGTGGCTGCCTTGACACAGTGGCGAAGGCTGGCACTTGTCACACCTCTTGGTGAATTCTTTGGCGTCTTTTACCATGCTTGGCCAAAAGTACCCTTGCCTAAGCGCTTTATGGGCGAGGCAACGTCCTCCAGAGTGATTTCCACAAATCCCTTCGTGAATCTCTCTGAGGGCGTAGTCAGCTTCTTCTGGGGAAAGGCAGCGCAGCAACGGTAAGTTGTACCCCTTTTTGTACAGTACGTCTTGTAGGATGGTGAACTTAGAAGCTCTCATCCTGAGTTTCTTGGCTTCCAGGGGATCATCTGGTACTGTTTCTTCTTGGAGGTACGCCTTGATGGGGGTCATCCAGTTCAACTCGGCCGTGGTGCAGTTGATGCTGGTGGTGTTCGTATCCAACTTACTTGGCTCGAACTGGTGCCCCATGAAAGTTGGCTCCGCATATGAGGCCTCTAAGGATGAGGCGAGCCTGGCGAGTGCATCGGTTGCCATGTTATCCCCTCTGGGGATGTGACAAATCTTGAAGTACTTGAACTGCTGGATTAGTCTTTTTGCCATGGCAAGATATTCATGCATCCTTGCCTCTTTTGCTTCGAAGTGCCCATTGACTTGATTCACTATCAATTGTGAATCGCTATGGGCGACGAGGTACTGGGCGTCCATCTCAATCGCCAACCTCAGGCCAGAGAGGAGGGCCTCATATTCGGCTTCATTGTTTGAGGCATTGAAGTGGAGTTTTACCGCATACTTGATGGGTGTGCCATCTGGGCTGCTCAGAAGGAGTCCTGCGCCACCTCCTTCACTTGTTGCGGAGCCATCAACATACAGCTTCCAATGAGGCACAGAAGAAAAGTCTGATGTCTTGGTAAGCATCTGGTCGCCAGGCGAAGAATCAGGGGTTGCCTGGGCGTCGGGAGCAGAATTCCCCACATGGGTCGGGGCGCCGAGAGAGGATTGGGCGCCAGAAGAAGTCTGGGCGCCGAGAGAGGAGCTCTGGGCGCCCACTTCAGTCTGGGCGCCCAGAGGTGTCTGGGCGCCCACTTCAGTCTGGGCGCCCACTTCAGAGTCCTGGGCGCCCAGTGATGCTTGGGCGCCCGGGGGAGAGGTTGGGTCTGTAGGCAGCAACATGGTGGGGTCCTCTACATGTGTAAGCTCAGCAACAAAATCAGCCAGTGCCTGTGCCTTGATGGCGACCCTTGGTTGGTACTGAATATCAAATTCGCCCAATTCTACTACCCACTTGAGGAGTCTCCCAGATACGTCAGGTTTTGCCAAAACTCTCTTCAGAGGTTGATCAGTGACGACGATGATTTTGTGGCCCTGGAAGTAATGACGTAGACGCCTTGCAGTAGAAATGAGGGCGAGCGCCAGCTTTTCCAACTCTGAGTATCTGACCTCTGCCCCTCGGTATGCTCGGCTCACATAATAGATGGGTTTTTGCACCCCACTATGGTTCTTAATGAGAACTGAGCTTACCGCCGAGGGAGAAGCAGAGAGGTACAAATACAGCACTTCCCCAGGCGAAGCATGTGAAAGGAGAGGAGGTGTGGCCATGTAGGCCTTGAGCTTCTGGAAGGCATCCTCGGCCTCAGATCCCCATTCAAAAGCTTTTCGAAGAATTCTGAAGAAAGGCAAACACTTATCTGCAGATTTTGAGACGAATCTGTTTAGTGCTGCAATTCTCCCATTGAGGCGCTGCAGCTCTTTAGTCGATGATGGCGACCTCATGTCCAGTATAGCCTTGATTTTATCGGGGTTTGCCTCAATCCCCCTCTGATTGACCATGAAGCCCAAGAACTTTCCTGATCCCACGCCGAAGGCACACTTCTCGGGGTTCAGCTTCATGTTGTAGGTCCTAATAACACCGAAGGTCTCTTGAAGATGACCGATGTGATCTGCTGCACCCAAGCTTTTCACCAGCATGTCGTCCACATACACCTCCATCGTTCGCCCGATCTGGGAGTGGAACATCCTGTTCACCAGGCGTTGGTAGGTTGCTCCAGCGTTCTTTAGTCCGAAGGGCATAACCCTGTAGCAGTAGGTGCCCTTCGGAGTGATGAATGATGTTTTTTCCTGGTCTTGAGGGTGCATGCTAATCTGGTTATATCCAGAATAAGCATCCAGGAAGGAGAGGAGCTCGTGTCCCGCTGTGGCGTCGATGAGGAGGTCAATCCTGGGCAGCGGGTAGCTGTCTTTTGGGCATGCCTTGTTGAGTTCGCTGAAGTCTACGCAGAGGCGCCACTTCCCGTTCGCCTTGGCCACCATCACCACATTGGAGAGCCATTCAGGATACGCCACTTCCCTGACCGCCCCGTTCTCAATCAGCTTTCCGACTTCCTTGTCTATTGCCTGGGCCCTTTCAGTGGAGGCGCCCCTTAGCTTTTGCCGAACAGGTTTGTGGAGAGGGTTAACATTGAGGCGATGGGTGGCGACCGCTGGGTCGATTCCTTCAAGATCCGCATGTGACCATGCGAATATGCCCATGTTATCCCTCAAAAAATCTGTCAATTGGCCAACCAGATCCTCCGGGAGTGAAGAGACAACATATACTTTCCTCTCTGGATGCTCTTCATTCAAGATTATAGGGGTAAGGTTTTCAACAGGTTCCCCTCTTTCTGTGGTGGCATCATCTCTTGGGTCCAAGACTTCAACCTGCATCGCCTCCTGTGTGATCTTGGCCTTCACCGAGGTGACGTAGCATTCTCTTGCTGCTACTTGGTCTCCTCTAACCTCCCCCACTCCATTCGGGGTTGGGAAGCGGAGGATAAGATGATAAGTGGAAGGGACTGCTCTTAAGGAGTTAAGAGTAGGTCGCCCCAGAATGATGTTGTAAGCTGATGGACAATCTATCACCAGGAAATTGACCATTGTGGTGGAGGTTCGGGGGGCTGTCCCGGCTGTAACCGGCAATGTGATTGCCCCCAGGGGATACACCTTCTCCCCCGAAAAACCAATGAGAGGAAATTTGACAGGCTGTAACCTCTCTCGGCCCAGCCTCAGCTTGTCATAAGCCTCTACAAACAAGATATCTGCAGAGCTTCCACTATCCACCAAGATCCTATGTACCTGGAAATTGGCGATGGTCATCTAGAGCACCAGAGGGTCGTCATGAGGGTGCTGGATCCCTTCTAGATCTTTATCCGAGAAGGATATAGTTTCGTCGGCGCTGTGCCTCGGTGCTTTTGACGGGCGTGGCTCCTCAGGATGCCTCGCCTTCCTGGCATAGGCTTTCATGGCGGAGAAAGACTCCGCTAACCCTCCAGAGATGGTTCGGATTTCTCCAATAGGGTGCTGGTTTTCGGCATTGTGAGGTGGCGGTGGCGCCTGCCCCCTACCAGCAACATATTGGCGCAGGTGTCCACGCTGGATGAGATCCTCAATCTGCCTTTTGAGGTCGAAACAATCATCAGTGTCATGACCGTGGTCGCGATGGAAGCGACAATATTTGGTCATGTTCCTGCGGTTTGGTGGAGATTTCATTTTCCCCGGCCATTTTACTGCAGGATCATCTTGTATTTCCAGCAGAATGTGCCCAACGGCAGCATTGAGAGCCGTAAAAGTTTGTTGGGTTCTTGGCGGAACAGGGCCGAGTCGGTCTCTCTGGGGAGCAGGACCGAGTCGGTCTCTGGCAGGTATCCTCTCGGTTCTGCTCCGCTTATTGCTTGGCTCCCTCTTGTCGTCTCTATCGTGCTTTCCTTTGTCCGCCGCTCTGGAGGACTCGCCTCTGGAGGACTCGCCCCGCCTGGCCCTAGTAGCGTCCTCAGCATTCATATATTTCTGGGCCTTCGCCAGTAGCTCCGTCATACTCTTTGGCGGGCGCTTCATTACTGAGAAGTAGAAACTAGAAGGACGGAGGCCTCCCAAGAAGGCTGTCATGGTTACCTTGTCATCGGCTTCCTCAATCTGAAGTACCTCCTCGTTAAAACGAGTGAGGTATGCCCTGAGGCTCTCATTACTCTCCTGCTTTACACTCAGCAGGTGTGTGGCTGGCTTTTGGTGGCGGCGTCCTCCAATGAAATGTGATACGAAAGACCTGCTTAGCTTCTCGAATGTGGAGATGGAAGCTGGGGCGAGATTGGAAAACCACTGTCGGGCGGAACCCTTCAACGTGGTTGGAAACGCCCTGCACATGATCTCCTCCGGGATACTGTGCAGCTGCATTATTGTTTTGTAAGTCTCTAGGTGATCCAGCGGGTCCTTCGCTCCATCAAAGGTTTCCACGGATGGCATCTTGAACTTACCAGGGAGTGGATAGTTCACCACGTCAGGCTTGAACGGTGTGTCCGTTCGCCTGACTAGGTAATCCACCGTCTCTGGTGCGCGTGCCTTCATGGCGTTGAAAACATCGCCCAGTTGATCTTGCATCTCTCTGAGCTTCTCGTCCCATCGGTTGGGGGCTGCTATGCTTGAATCATAGAAGTAGCTCGCGCCTTCCAGCTCCTGATTCTCACTTTCCCCTTCTTGGAAATGAGGATCCTCCCCCTCAGAAGCGGAGGGAGGCTGTGAAAATTCTCCGTGATTTGACCCTCCTGGAGGTGGGGGTCCTCCCGGAGGTGGAGGTCCTCCCAACTGGGCCCCACGAGGGGCGCCCTGGGAACGGGCGCCAGGGTGTACACCATGGGCGCCCTGTGCATGGGCGGCGGGGCATGGGCGCCAGGAGCATGGGCGCCCGGGACCTGGGCGCCTAGGTGGGGAGCTCCCCGCCGTCGTGGAGCTCTTTGATGCCCCAGGCGTGTTCCTCCTTGCGGTACTCCTCCAACCCCTCCCTGCCCCGCGAGCATGAGTTGTAGTATTTGATGGTTTTGGGCCACCATCTGTTGCATAGTCTCCAACATTAGTTGAGGAGTGGGAGCAGGAGCATTCGGGCCAGGATTAGTCAGTGGAGGACCATCCTCGCCCTCCTCGCGTCTTGTCGATCTGGTGGTCACCATAATTGGAATGAGAGTGAAAACTTTTTGTACGTTCCCACAGACGGTGCCAAACTGATGATGTCAAACTCTTGTTCGGACACCACCGGTCAAGTAATAATGGTAATAAATGCAAATTAAGATGAGAGAGGGATTTATAGTGGTTCGGTCAGTGTGACCTACGTCCACTTTCGGAAAGGCTGAGGTTGCCGGATGTATTAATATTCAAGGGTTACAACTTAAGAGAGAGAGAGCTTTGCTAGTAAATAATAATTGCCTGCCCCTCAAGTACCGAGGGGCTCTCGTATTTATAAGCATCCCCTAACAGATGGGGAGACTTCTCAGCACGGTTCACGAGGAGCGTTCGAGGTGTCCGCCAAACTGATGTGGCAGGTGTCTTTGATTGGCGAGGCAGTTATCCGAACGACCGGGTAAATCTGGGACGTGGACTGACTCTTTCCGAAGAGACCCGGACTGCTGCCACGTGGCCGGGCTTCGTGGATATGGACTCGGACTCCATTTACCCAGGCTTGGCTCATGACGGAATGGGCCACTTGGTCGGGCCTGACTCATCAAGAATGACAAATGAAAATTTTGTGGAGAATATACAAGACGGTCCTCCTTCTTAATTGCCTTCTGAAACGCGGTAGAAAAGGGCAGCAGAACTTACCATTGGATTGGATTAAAGGTACAAGTTCTTTCTTCATTTCCTCTTTTTTTTTTTTTTTTTTTTTTTTTTTTTTGTGTGTGTGTGTGTGTGTGTGTGTGTGGGGGGGGGGGTGTTGTGGGGTGGTGTTTATAAAATTCATTACCTATTGCAACATCGTAGAAAAGACAGATGTAATGAAAGAGACTTACACCTATAAGAATTGGGTGGGGGGTGTTTTATAAAGTTCATTACCTATTGCAACATCGTAGAAAAGACAGATGTAATGAAAGAGACTTACACCTAAAAGAAGTTAATATATATTGTCACTGTCACCCGATACACCACCTCCTCTCTATAAATTCACCGAGGAACCTCAAAAGCGTAAACACCATATCAAAATCACCCGAGAAGTTCAAAGCGACTAGATTATCTTTCGTCTTTCATGGCCTCCTCACTAGTGTTCAATGTTAGGAGACAGCAACCCGTGCTGGTAGCTCCTGCTAAGCCTACACCCCATGAATTCAAAACCGTGTCAGACATCGATGACCAAAAGGGCCTCCGTTTTCAGGCCCCAACCGTACAAATTTACCGTAACAATGTGGCCCTGAGTGGGCTTAACCTCTCTCAGTTGATTCAAAAGGGGCTTGCAGAGGCACTCGTCTTCTACTACCCGCTTGCGGGTAGGCTAAGGGCCAGACCTGGTGGCAAACTTGTGGTGGAGTGCACTGGTGAAGGTGTCTTGTTCATAGTGGCCGAGGCAGATGTCCGGCTCGAGCAGTTTGGTGACACTCCGCAGCCACCATTCCCATGCATTGATGAGCTCCTTTATGATGTTCCTGGTTCTGGAGGCATTGTCGACTGCCCCTTGCTTTTGTTTCAGGTGACAATGGTGATATGTTCATTGTCATGTGTTTGAGTCAGAATTAATCTTTTTAGATTCAGTCGAGCTCATCGTAAATCCAAATTACCTGAGTTTCCTTTACTCCATGTGTGGGCTAATCTCACTCTAATTGGAGTAGGGGTGACTACAAAAATAATGATCTTTAGCCGTAGCTCTTTTTTCCAGCTCATGGTCACAAATAGCTGCTAAGTTCCCATGTTAGCCTTCTAATTGACCATCTAGGCTAATACGGCGGTTTAGTGGTGGAAATAAAAGGCCGCAGCGTCCAGACCACATGGAGTTTCAGCACCCATCCAGTGGTTTTTCTTCAAGAAAATAAAATAAAGCGCCATGCCGTTTTCTTATACCATTCCAACACTAGTGTAAATGTATTGACACTTGTAGGTTTATGCAAGATACGGTTGTCTATTTGACATTTCCAGCTATAGCTATCCATAGCTAGTCATTTTTTTTATTAAAATGAAGTAAGGTGAAATTTCAAATTGAAAGATTAAAAAAAAAAAAAAAAAAAGCAAAGGTGTCAAATAAAATAGTGATGTTTTTGGTCATTTAGTAAAATGAGAATGTAACTTTTTTACCTTTTTTTTTTTTAAAAGGGTTTTTTGTCATTTAGTAGTATGTAAAAGTAACTTTTTTACTTCTTTTTGGTAAAGGTGTTTTTTTGAAATATGATACTTTCTGATTTTATCACTCTTATTTTATTGTATCTTGAAATGACCATACTTCACTAGTTAAGTGAATTAACAAACAATTAGGGGTGGCTTCATCTGGTTGGCGCCTAACTATGCACAAAATAGGAGCCCCATGTGATCATCCTTGCCCTTTCATCAACAACCAACAAGTTTTTTCAATTATTAAATCGGCTTGTGAATTCAACAATACAATTCATTCGAACTGGTGTGAAAAAAGGGGGACTAGTGTAATTCCGGGGGGTCTCGTGTGTGTAGTCTATTAAGATGGGTCATCAGGTGGCCCCGACTATGAGGTATACACTGAAAAACCATGCATCATATTGTTTCTGTATTTTACTTATGAAGAATTTAGTAGTGGGCACAATTCTAACTCGAGGGGAGGAATTTGGCTCAACGTAAATATAAAAATATAGTAATTTCGAATGGCTTGGATTTCATTGTTGCCCCAATGACAGATTTAAAGCATGCATTGACCGAAAAGGTAGTGCATCAAACTCGAACTCCAAGCTAGATAAATTGAAAAGCAAAGCACATGAACTCACCCCACTGAATTTCTGGATCAGATAAGTACTATAATTTTAAATGTGAACTCAAATGCGACTAATTCTAATGGTGTAGCAGATTAATATGTTTCCACCTATAAAAATGGCCATAAAATTGACAGAAACTTCATTTTATACGATAGCCCCTTCCCGCAGTGAGAATAAAGTTCTAACATTTTGTGGTTTTCACTAAATCCCAAACTTCAGCATGTACACGGAACTAGTATTAGAAAATAAAATCCATGAAACGATGCTGCCAAGAGGAATCATGGAAGAGCTTATCAAAGCACAAAATTAGCCCCTTATTTTCATATACCTTTCACTTTGTTCTTTTATTTATGGTTTACTCCTTATTTTCAATTTTTTTTTTTTGCTTAATGGCAAATTGAATTAAAGAAGAGGGAAAGGCCAAAGGCCAAAGGCCCCAAAAATACAGAGAGAACCAAAACCAAAATCAGATTGTAAACAAACTAAAGGAGAAAAAACAAAGAGAAAGGGGGAAAAGAAAGCCTGAGGAGACAGGGAGGCTGAGAAACCTTATTTTCAAATTTCATAAACTGTTTTTAGTAAGTTTTCTATGAAATAAATGACTACAAAAATCATCCTCTTCTTAATCTAATAGTATGCTATATTAAAATCTTAAGTTAAAAGAATAAACGAAGTCCTTTTAATAATTTATTAGTCTAATTAAATAAAAAATTAATGTTATTAAAACAGAAGTAAAAGATGTCATCCATATTATTCCTTGGTCTTTGCTGTGTGAGTTTGAGTCTTTACAAAAAATGAATAAATAAAATTAAAAATTCAACCGCATCTAATGATAAATAAAAGGAGACTGTCTAAAATATTTTTATTATAGCAAACGAATTTAAAGTTGAAAAGCTTAAGTTTGACTTTTTCAATATTAACGCATGCAGCTGACTCATCTCAAGTGTGGGGGGTTCATCCTGGGCCTCCGATTAAACCACGTCATGTGGGACAACGCAGGCATTGTCAAGTTCATGCACGCTCTTGCCGAACTGATAAGTGGCGCACGTGCACCCTCCATCCCACCGGTGTGGCAGCGGGAGCTTCTGGACGCCCGACAACCCCCTCGTATCACGTGCGCACACCGAGAGTACGAGTACAAGGAGGAGGCGCACCACCCCAATGCCGCCTCCCTCCTGCCAGCCGACCAGATGCTCCAACGCTCCTTCTTCTTCGGCGCCAGAGAAATAGCAACCCTCCGCAACCTCCTTCCGCCTCACCTCCGCTCCTGCACCACCAAGTTCGAGCTGCTGACCGCCTGCCTGTGGCGCTGCCGCACTGCCGCCATCGCCCCGGCGCATGATGAGGAAGTGAGGGTCCTATTCGCCGTCAATACACGTGCCAAGTACAATCCTCCATTGCCAGCAGGGTACTACGGGAACGTGGTGGCTTTTCCGGCCGCCGTGTCTCCGGCCGGGAAGCTGTGTCAGAGCCCGGTGGAGTACGCGGTGGAGCTGGTGAAGAAGGCGAAGGCGGACGCAACACGAGAGTATATGCAGTCGGTGGCGGACCTGATGGTGGTGAAGGAAAGGCCACCATTTAAGGCGGTGCGGACGTGGATTGTGTCGGACCTGATGCGAGGCGGGTCCGAGCTGGTAGATTTCGGATGGGGAGCGCCTGTTTACAGTGGGCCTTCTAAAGCAGTTCTTGGAGAGATTCCTGGGACTGTGTACGTTCCATTTCGTAACGGAAAAGGAGAGGATGGGCGTCTAGCAGTTGTTTGCTTGCCCGAACCCGAAATGGAGAAGTTCTCGATCCTGGTCGAAAGCATGGTCGATGATACTAACAAGGGGAAGCAGTAGCTGCATAGACTCTAGAATTGAAAGCTTGTGCAACCACTCCACCTAGCACCTAGGGAATGAAATAAAGCGTCGAAGTGTGTCTTGATCTTTGTATTAAATATCTATAGTATCAAATGTTTGAAATAAATAACGGTTGGATTTGATGTTTGAACCTTTTAGATGGAACTAATTCCCATAATCCGCTGCATTATTTAATGATGATTTGATAAAAAAGAACTCGGATGTCATTCCATAAAAAAGGATCACTAATTAATAACCTCAAAACTCAAATTGGTTATAAGAAACTAAGAAACCAATGTTATTACATCCTATTAAATTTCCTCTGCAATCCAGCACTCCTATCAAAATCTCAACACTTAAGTATGAAATATTTTTCAACACTCTCCAACAAATAGAACTCAGTGGGGGCGTACATTTTGCGACATGTATTTTAGAGTTTTTTTCTTCATGTGATTAAAATTCTCTTGTTGATTTTGATAGTATATTAAATTTCCCCCCTAACTAATCCTACAAAAATCTCAACGCTTGAGCAGAGACAACGAAAATACTTTTTTAACAATGTTCATAGAAAGTTTTGATTTTGAGGTTGTTAAATCTTAGGCCCATTGCTGAATCCTCTGTCCATATAATGCTTGCTTGTCCTTGGCCATATTATTAGACCCAATATCTCAAGAGCGGCTTGGACAAACATTAGCCTAGCCACACTCTGCTCATGAAACACTCATACAAGTGTTTGTATCTTTTACACACTATATTTATAAAACCCACTTTCAGGCACTCATGGCCAAAGCGGAAACATCGGATTGTCTGAGGGTTCTCCCAACTGGGGGCCACGTTACCGTGGGGGATGCCTGCATGGGCAGTGGTGCCTTTTCGGTGACGTGGCAGAACGTAAATGAAACACGTGACAATTTTTGAAGCCTGTCTCTATTGGATGCAAGGAATATATCACTTAGATTTAACCCCCCTTAAACACAAAACACAATATATTTCGGCGGAACATGCAAGCTAGTTTTCATTTTGTTAAAAAGATCAATAATATTATGAAAATTAGTATAAGTCTTACATCTCCTTAAATCCTAACAGCTCAAATATTATCTGTACTGTATTGGTGCTGCATGTTGGACTTCCTTGAAATCAAATTAGTGTAGAAAAATATTGTTCAACTCTTTCTCTTATTACTAACGCGTGCGGCTTACTAATCTCACGTGCGGAGGTTTCATCATCGGCCTCCGTTTCAACCACGCCATCTGCGATACCACTGGTGCTGCCCAGTTCATGCGCGCAGTCGTCGACATGGGACTGGGCGCAAGGGCCTTGTAACGTAGCTCCTTAACGCCCGAAACCCACCTCGAGTAACGTTCCTTTATAACATGCTAACATAGATATCAGATATCAACCATGTTTGCAAAATGGGTTCACGTATTTTGACTCTGGGGCTGGGCTCGACATATGTACCTAAAGGTGGCAATTCCTGATTCAACCTGCCGATCCAAATCAAACCTGACCCAGTACCACAGAGTTGGGTCATTATTCTTGGCCTGAATAAATGAGATGCATTGCCATCCCAGTTGTTGGCGCTATGGTAAGGCCCCTTTATCATAGCAAAGAGCCAAAGACCAAGGTCCGAACCCAATATTAGAAATGGTTCTTTTAAAAAGGTGAAAAGCTAGCCAATGAAGCAGTTTGGTATAACAAAATAAAAAAAATAAAAAAGGGTGTCTTTTTTTTTTTTTTTTTTTCTGCTTGGTGGCCTAGTGGTCAGGATACGCTACCACTCCAGGGTCCTGGAGTGAGTTGTGGGAGGCTAGTGTGTTATCGACAGTCACGCTGTGTGATTACCAAAAAAAGGGTACGTTTGGGTCAAGTGCATTCCTGCTGTTTTGATCTACTAAGCCAACCCAACTTGGCAAGTTGCACTATGATCCCCCAACATAGCTAGAATCCGACCTTTTAATTAAAGTTCCCAATTGAGAATTTTAACCCTATTAAGAAATGGGTTGGGTTTCGGTTGAGCAAATACATGTTACCCTCATAGCCCAACCTGACTTGACCTATTGCCATTCGTACCCACCTTTTAAATCCGAGTTGAAATTGATGAGCCAAGGCTTTTAAGTTTATGAAGATCCGGTTAGTCCGATGAAGTCCAGCCCATATCCTCGAGGCCTGGCCACGTCGAGGCAACCCACGTCTTCGGAAATAGTCACCCGCTTTTACCAAGTCCTGCGGAGAATATCCCATCTGCCTCGCCCATCGAGGACAGTTCGAACGCTCCATCGGATTAAAGTTTACGTTGCTGTAAAGTCTTCCCCATCTGTTAGGGGAAGACTATAAATAGAAGAGCCCCGCTAACACTTGGGGGGCATGAAACAGACACCGGAGCACTACTCTCCTCTTCCTCTCTAAGTTTGTAATCTCTGGATACTTGAGAAATAATATATCCGGCGACCTCTGCCCTTCTGAAGTGGACGTAGGTCACACTGACCGAACCACTATAATCTCTCTCTCTTCCTAATTACTGCATTTATTACTCATACTTGACCGGTGGTGTGCCAACCCATTTTGTGCATCATCAGTTTGGAGCCGTCTATGGGAACGACTAAAGTTCTCACGTCAGAATCATTCTCTTTTCAAAATTATGGTGATCACCACTAGATCTGCAAGACGACCAGAGAATAATTCGTCGCGAGAAGGCGAGAATAATCCCCCACCGATGAATCCTGCCCCAAATGCTCCTGCTCCCACTCCTCAACAAATGTTGGAGACCATGCAGCAGCTGGTGACTCAAAACCAGTAAATCTTACAACTCATGCTCGCAGGGGGGCAAGGAGGAGCACAATTTGGGGGAGTACCGCGCCCGGGGTATCCAAGAGCTCCACGCCAAAGGAGCTCCTCCCCCGGGTGCCCAAGGAGTTCACTTGGGCGCCCATGGGCCTCATGAATTTCCCCTGGGCGCCCATCAAGCTGGTGGCCATCACGAAGGACCTCCACCTCCGGGTGGAGCACAGTTTGGAGGACTCCCACCTCCAGGGGGAGTAAATCATGGAGGACTTCCACCTCCTCCCTCTCCTTCTAATGGGGAGGATCCTCATTTCCAAGAGGGGGAAAGTGAAAACCAAAGCATGGAGGATGAGAGTTATTTCCATGATCCGTCTAGGGAAGCCCCCAATCGCTGGGACGAGAAGATCAAGGAAATGTAGAATCAGCTGGGTGATGTCTTCAATGCCATGAAGGCACGGGGACCGGAGACATTGGACTACCTAGTCAGGCGAACGGACACACCGTTCAAGCCCGATGTGGCGAACTACCCACTTCCTCGGAAGTTCAAAATGCCATCCGTGGAGACCTTTGATGGAACGAAGGATCCACTGGACCACCTCGAAACTTTTAAGACCTTGATGCAGCTGCACAATGTCCCCGACAAGATTATGTGTAGGTCATTCCCAACCACATTGAGGGGTTTCGAACGACAATGGTTTGCCAGTCTCACCCCGGCCTCTATAGGCTCCTTCGCCGAACTAAGCAGATCATTTGTGACACAGTTTATTGGCGGACGCCGCCAACTAAAGCCTGCCACCCATCTGCTCAACATAAAACAGGATCGAGATGAGAGCCTGAGGAGCTACCTCACTCGTTTTAAAGAGGAGGTCCTTCAAGTCGAGGAGCCCGATGATAAAGTCAGCATGACCGCCTTCCTAGGAGGCCTCCGGTCATCAAACTTCCTTTTTTAGTAATGAAGCGACCACCAAAGAGCATGCTAGAACTATTGGCAAAATCTCAAAAATATATAAACGCTGAGGAAATAACAGGTCCAGGCGAGGTGAATCATCTCACGGATCGCCAAAAGCTTAACCTGCCCCTACACTGTTCTCAAACAGGCAGCCTATCTCCAGCTTAGCGGCTCTCTCTCGGGTCGCCAAAAGCTTGGCCTCTGCACTGTTTTCAAACAGGTAGCCTATCTCCAGCTTAGCGGCCCTCTCGCGGGTCGCCAAAAAGCTTGCCCTCTGCACTGTTCTCAAACAAGCAGCCTATCTCCAACTTAACGGCTCTCTCGCGGGTCGCCAAAAGCTCGATCTCAAAAGGTGTAGCTCTCTCACGAGCAATCCTCAAACTCTGTTTTTGCTATTGCGCAAACAGCCTCTCTATCCAGGTAATCATGTTAAACATTTTAATGTTTAGAATAACATTGTGTTCGACAACTCTAGGCAGGATATTGAAACTCAGGTCATCTGCAACCCGAGAGACTATATTAGATCACCGCGACCACTGCCTGGCCGCCCAAATCAACTGCCTGGACAACACACGAGCTGCTCGCCCATGCATACAGCGGCCAGCCCCTTAGCAGCGAAGCCCACGTCTCTGGGCGCCCAGACCTCAGGGGCGCCCAGACCAGGGGCACCCAGCCTCCCAGGGGCGCCCAGCCTCACAGTGCTTGGACTTGGAGCAAAAAAAAAAAGGAAAAAAAAATTCCTAGTGATGGCATGTGTTTGTTCAAAAATAAAATTTATTCAAATTTATTCTACATTATCTATGTTCTAGAACTATTCTGTATATTCAGAAAAAGAAAAAGAGAAATTAATGATACTGATTGAAAAAATGATGTGGATGACCGGGCGCCGACACCGCTGCCGTCCTCCCGCCAGCCTGGACGCCTGCGCCGGGCACCGCTGCCTGGGCTTGGTTAAATTCACGTAAATCTGTTTTCTTTTTTTTTTTTTTTTAGTTTTCCTTTGAATGGTTAAATTCATTGAAAAAGCTAACAATATAAAAGGACTATACCTACAAGCATTCAGGCACCTAAATGGAAACCGAAAAACAAAGTAAAGAAGACCACAAACGCCAAAGAATAAGAAAGCCCACCAGCCAACCTAGAATAACAAGAAAACTTCAAGTCCATCATGAGCAGGCGCAACCTCCTTCCGACTCAACATAATTTAGTCCATCGAAATGCCATGAAAGAGAGGGCCGATCGACACCCAACATGCCACTATGAATTTTATCATCTCCATCAAAGTATCAACACTTGATTGAAGCCCTTCAAAGGGAGGACTGTTAGAAGCCAACACACTCATAGTTGAGTAATGTTGGCACCTTGATACGTACCATATAACTAGTAAGGGTAGATGGGTAGTATCACTCCGAGCCAGCGGGCCAACCTAGAAAGGAAAAAAAAGGAAACTGTTAGAAGAATCCTAGTTGCCTACAAATATAATGACGACAACATCATGAATTGGCCTCGGGCATGTGGACTTGGTCTTGGCCCAACCCAATTTGTTCCATCAAATTCAATTATCAGGAAGAAATCATTAAAATAAAAAAATAAATGATTTAATGAAATATTTTTTAAATTATTTTAATTCAAAGGAGAAAAACAGAAAACAACAGGGGACAATGAGAAGAAAGTATTTTACAAACAGTAAAGTGTAACAGGTTCATGAATTATTCTAGTTAAAATTATACAAACCGCTAGTGCTAGGTGCTACTGTGGTTATGGTGTTCACCTACTGTCACGACCCGGGCCCGAGGCCGGGCTAATCGGGGCCTAATAACCCGGATCGCGATGTCAGCATACTTACTCCCGTAAATCTCGAATTAACCGAAGTTAAGACGAAGACTCACAAGGGATCTAACATACATACCTGTCAAATGTACAATTTTGCGGAAACATATACGTACATTGACAACAATTGACTTTACATTACAAGTAAAGTTCTCATTTACAAAAATATAATCCAATGAAGTCCACAACTGCATATTCACAATACAATGCAGGGGACATTTAATTACATCTCAAAATGATATACAAAAGTATCAATGAAACTCCAAAATAATCTCAAAATATCCAAAAGCTACGCCCTCCGAACTAAGCCCACTCGGCTAAACCTCCTGGAGGTATCGGAAGGGCCTCCTCCGCTCGCGGCGCGGCCTCTGCAAGGCCGGGATGGGCAACTGGGCCTGTAATGCCATCAATAACACCATGAACACGACGGTTCAACAAGATATAAACACATTACGATAACTCATGCTAATCCTGTCCATTGTCAATATAAGAACTCTAGACAATTGAATCTAGGTTAACGCAATATTTTGAACAGTGCAGTCAATTGATAATCAATGACTAGATTACAAGTACAATAATATTACCGTTATTCAGTTCAGTGTCTTCCAAAGGAAGCACTAGTCAATTCATTTCATTCATTTCATGTCATTCGGATTACATTGAGCATTTATTAGATGGCTTTTGGGACTTTTCAGTCCAATACATTTTTCATTCAATTCATATTTCATTACATGGCTTGTACATGGCTTTTCATTGACTTTTCAGTCTATATGTGGGATCTACCAGTGTCTTGATCAGAGATCACTGGCATCACCACGGAGCTCCGGAACACCCCAATCATCTGCTGCAGCAGGATTATTCATTATTCATTGCATTCATTCATTTTGTTGATTATTCAATGGCTCATTACATTTATTTAGTATTCCGTGGTTCATTGTGTGCAGTCATTATAGACTCAATGGGATTAGATGAATCTTTAATCATTCACGGTCCTACTTGTCTCTATCCCAATTTAGACAAATTCTGGGTGTAATTATTAGTTACTAAATGCACGTGTTATTTTCGATGGACATCACATTTTCATTTAATATGTGCATTTAGTCCCCAAAAATTTTCCACCCACAATATCAAAATCCACTGGACTCAAACTGAGTCCCAGGTCCGATCGATTGGACAAATTTTCACTCACAATAAATTTTAAGTCAATATTAAGCTCACTGGCGGTTAGCCGGAACTTGGCCCACGGCTAGCCGAAATGCAGTCGGCGGCTAGCCGGAAGGTGGCTGGCGGCTAGCCGAAATTCCAATTTCGGCTAACCGCCATTTCGCGGTTAGCTCACGGTCAGCTTTCCAGAAGCTGATATTTTCTGTCTTGATTTTCGGTCACCTTACGGTTACCTTACGGTTACCCTGCGGTTACCTCACGGCTACCTCACGGCTAGCCGAAATTCCAATTTCGGCTAACCGAAAACTGGCGGTTAGCTTTCCAGAAGCTCGCCATTTTCACAGGATTTGGCGGTTGGCTCCACGGTTAGCCTTACGGCTAGCCGAAATTCGCCCAGAACGTCATTTTCGAGCTTCAGAACTTCTGAAGCAAATCCTAGAAACTGAGTTCTCAACTCCAGTCTCTTCAATAGTCTATAAAAATCCAAGGAAACACCCTCTTGGACTCTTGGAACAACCATTAAGCATTCACATTCAATCTAATCTCCATTTCATGAGAAAGAAAAAGGGTTTTGAGAACCCATCTCTAATGACTCAAGAGAACTTGAAAAATTAGCATGTTTGATCATAAATGAACATTTATACTTGCCTCTTGAAGTCTCTTTAACAAGAAATCTTCTTCAATGAAGCTCCAAGAAGGGATTCCTGAGTTCTTCCTCAAGCTTCAACAGTCCAATATGAACACAAGATGAGAAAGGAGATGGAGAAGATGAAGTCTCTCTACCAGCACTTGTCAAGCTTCCAATCTTCACCCTAGTTGGAGAGAAATGGAGAAGAAAGAAGAAAAGGAAGAAAGAGCACCGTCTAGGGTTTTGAGTGAGCTGGGATCGTTGGAAATGAATTCAAAGGAAGTTCATTCCTTTTATATGAGTTCATTTTGCAACTAAGTCCATTCCACTAAGGTTATTTACGTTCTGAGTCAAACGAAGGACCACTTGACGAAATCCTCGTCAAACGACTTCGAGTCTATTATGAAAGTTAACGTACTCGTCGAGATACACGTGTTGGTATCAAGAGTTTCCGTATTCGACAAAATACGTATAAATCCGTATTTACGGAAAAAGGCCTTGTTCTCTTAGTTTAAGTTTAAAATCTCATTCAATCCCTTGAATACCCTTCATTATCATTTCATTAGGCTTAATTCAATCATTTGAGACTAATCTCATCGAGTTGGGTCATTAACCATCATTAGTCTAAATAGACTTGATTAATTAGCATTAATTTCAATTAATTAGAGTTAACCTTGATTAACTCGGGGCGGGGTCTTACACCTACCTCCCACAAATTACGGCATATCAAACATGGACGATATTTGCAATATGGGTTCAAGTATTTCTGAGTCTGGGCTCGACAGTTTTACTCAATTTGTTAGATCTCAATCCTGAATGCTGCTCACAGAGATTCTCCATTGCAGAGGCATTTAAATCAATCAGTAAACTGCAAGCCTACCTCTGTAATCCAAACTTGTACTAGACTTGTTGGATCTGGACTTGTGGTCTGTGCACAGACAATTCTCCACGCCGAGTAACTCAAATAAATCAGGAGACCCAACTGAGCTACAATAAACCCTCACAGGATAGCCCAAGTGACAGCCCTATTGTTATGCATCTCCAACACGTCACGACATGCTAACATAGATATCAGAAATCAACCATGTTTGCAAAATGGGTTCAAGTATTTAGACTCTGGGGCTGGGCTCGACATATGTACGCAAAGGTGGCAAGTCCTGATTCAACCTGCCGATCCAAATCAAACCTGACCCAGCATCACAGAGTTGGGTCAATATTCTTGGCCAGAATAAACAAGTTGCATTGCCATCCAACTGTCGGCATTATGGTAAGTGACCTTTATCATAGCGAAGACCAAGGTCCGAACCCAATATTAGAAATGGATCTTTTAAAAAAAGTGGAAAGCTAACCAATGAGGCAGTTTGGTAAAATAAAATAAAAAAAAAATAGAAAAAAGGGTGAGTTTGGGTCAAATGCATTCTTGCTGCTTGATCTACTAAGCCAACCCAATGTGGCAAATTGCACTATGATCCCAAACATAGCTAGAATATGTCCTTTTAATTAAGCGTCCAAATTGAGAATTTTTACCCAATGAAAAAATGGGTCGGGTTAGGGTTGAGCAAATACATGTTACCCTCATCACCCAACACAACCTGGCGTAACGCCATGCGTTCCCACCTCTTTAATCCAAGGAGTTGAAATTACCGACCTATATATCAGATATTGTCTATGGTAGAAATCGTAGCTCCGAAACTGTTAAGTGTAACTTCTCAATTTTTATTAATTCATGGGACTTTTAACCACTACACCAAAAAGGGAAATTAGAGACAGTGGCTTGGAACAGTCATCAGCCGTTTCTAATCTGAAGCGGTTTTCATCCGTTTTAAGTGAGAAGACCGTTTCATGTGTTAAAAAACTTCATTCCGTTGGTACAAAAACCATCTCATTTTCGTTCCCTCCACTTGTTCCCTCCATTTCTTTTCCTCCCGCCATTTCACTCCAGCCGTTCCATCCATTTCTTCAAGGAAAGCTGCTCACGCCATTCCGTCTCCTTTCGTTCCATCTTCTTCAAGCAATCTCTCTCTCTCTCTCTCTCTCTCTCTCTCTCTCTCTCTCTCTCTCCCCCCCATCTCCCACAACCCAAATCGGGCGAATCCAGCGAATCCATCTCCTACAACCCATCTCCCATCTCCCGTAACACACCCAAATCCGGCGAATCCCGTGCAGCTTTCTCTGTAATGTATCGCAAAGAATAGAAGATTCTGCTTGGGATTGATATCGAATTAGGGGAGCAGAAGCGGAAACAGAGAGATTTGGTAATGATCTGTATTAGGAAAATAGCTTCGATTTGAAGATTGGATCCGTTCTGATTTTGTTCCGATTTCCAACTATCATTGAAGCTGACGCGGAGTGGATTCTGGAAAGGAAGTTGTTTCCGAAGGGTATTCATTCGAGCTGGACAGTTTGAAGAACTGGATTATTGAAGGATTGAGGTTGATTGATCTGCTCAAGAGCTGGATCCTCTCGAGTGAGACGGATTTCTCAGCCTCCTCGACGGCCCCGCCCTCACCTTGGAGTTTTTTTTTTTTTTTTTGGAGGTTACGGTTTCTCATATTGGAGTTTTTTTGGAGATTGGGGCTTTGGACCCTGAAATCACAATTTCTGGAAGGTTCTACCCCTCTCTATTCGATCGGCTTCTGCTGTTGCTGGTAGGTTGCAGATATCTCTCTGTTGATCTTCTTTCTTGAATCTTTGTTAGATCTTAGCAAATCTCATTCATGATGTTTTTCATTTCAACGTTATGTGGAATCTTAGCTATGGTTTTGTAAGATCTGGTTTTGATTAAGAAAAAACCGAGGTATCTATTTTCTACTTCTGTTTTCATATCCATCCTTTTGGTACCTTTAAAGTATTCAAGTGAAATTGTGTCTATTCTTTTATTTTGGGCTTGATTTGATTACTTCCATTTATTTACTCTGAGATGATTACTAGAATTCATTTGGTCAAGAAAGACAGCTGATATCTCAAATAAGCAGACAGCAGTCTACAAATAACTATCCTTATGCCAAAGTAACCAAACTTCTTATGGTCGTATATTGTCAGAACTCAGAACCACTAGGAAATGGTGTAATAAGAACCATTGCACTGATTGTCTTGATATTTGTTATGCCTGTCTCTCTGTCTCTCTCAATCTGTAAAAAGATACCTAGGTACTATTAGTATATGCAAGTGAAAATGCTGCTCTGCCTCTAGGCATCGTCCTACCATTTTACCTTTTTTGGGTATATACTCTCCACTTTTATTTCCTTAAGGGGGAAAAAAATAAATGCATCTATATTCTACTTGCAGCTGCCATGAGGCTTGGCCTCATTCCACAGCTCCTAGCCTAGTTTTCTGCCAAACTAAGATTGAAGCAGCAGGACCCACCACAACCGTTGCAGCAATCATCTACATTTGGCCCTAAGTTATTATTCAAAGTTATATTGGTGGCTACAGTTGCAGTTGGTTGGCATCTTTATTTTAAATGACCACTCAGGCTAATTTTAGAAGGTATGCCATTTGTATGATCAAATTTAGTAACTTCTTTTAGTAGGTTTTTTTTTTTTTTTTTTTTTTTTTTTTTTTTTTTTTTTATGATGCTTCCTGCAATTCAGCTTTGGTCCAAATTGAGTTGTTATTCCAGCATAATGGTAAACACACTGACTGGTTCCTGGTTCATTGTGAAGAACCTGTGGTAACTTGTGATTCAACCATGATTGATGCCTAGATATGGCATGGATAAAACACTATGGGTATGACAGGGGAACTGAATTTACACGTGAAAATGAATTATTTAGTACAATACGATACAGATATTTTGCCTACTTTGAAGTGTCCGGGTATCATATGATTCAATATTTTGGACTTTCACTGGACTCGAATGTTCTGATGGAGTATATATCATGAATGGTCGACACCCACCATTGTAACTTGGGGAAGGAAAACATGTCTGAATTGGACATGGATACAGTGTACTAGACTAGACACATTTGATAATCCTATTTGTAAAATTGTATAAAACCCATGACAACACGTTTGAAAGGCAAGATTGCTTCATTCTTGTGGTTTCTAAGTACGGCGTAATGTAGCTTTTTCTTTGGCTGTTTATGATGTTATGGCTGTTTCTTTGGTTGTTTGAGATGTATCTTCATATGGTAGCAGATTGATGGATTCCATCCACCATTTCCAAGTCTCTTCAAGTCTCTAAGTTCAAAGGGGCTTTTTGTTGCTTTCTCTGTATTTGGCTGGAAAGTAGAAAGAAGAGCACGATTGAGGGGGGGAGGCTTTTTAAGGTGATTCTTCTCTTCTTTCATTATGTTCTTCCGGTGAATGTTTTGCTTTCATTGCACACATATATATGTATGTATGGGGTCAACATTAGCATCATCAACAGCAGAGCCCTTTCTAGGTTCAACTTCATATCCATATCTTTACATGTATATTATATATAGATATACATACATGCTAACATGCATACAATGGTGTTTTTCTAACCTCATGCTATTTTTTTCCTGAATTATATGGTTTATGAAAATATTCAATATAAGTTCATCCTCTTGATGTAGTTTGCTTGTTTATGCATCTTTTTATGTTTAATTTTTTCCATGTATTATTGCTTATTTTTATTAATAATGTGCAATATTTTTGTTAGTTTTAGCAAGCTAATTTAGAGGTCTGAGCATGACATCATGCTGAGCCAAGTACAGTGTTAGAGGTCATTATAAGTTGCCCATGAAACATGCAACTGTATACATTTCATGTGTCCACCATTGTCGATTATTCCCCTTTCTCTCTGTTTCACTACATGAATTGGCCTTTTAAGTGCTGGCTTTGTTAGGGAAGAATATCATGCTGGTATATCGAAATGCAAAATCTTGGGTTTGGTGCTTCTATCAAAGATCAATTGAATTTTACCAAAAGAAAAAATCAAAGTTCATTTTTCCTTTTTAGTTCCAAGGAGGTGCAGCATTTGAGCAGATTCTAATTCTAAGGAGGTGCAGAGAAGTGTATGCTTCAACTCCTCGATTCGCTGTTTCAATAAACACCAGTTAGAGCGAAGTCATTTTCCTGATGTATCTTCAATTAGGCCATGAGAAGCATAAAGATGTTTAGTTGCAATAAACCTTTCACTTACTTCCAAAAAAAAAACAAGTAGAAAGAAGTTCATGTTTTACCAAAACAAGGAAGAGTAAGAAATAAAGGCAATCACTGCACAAACATGGATATAGGAAATCTATGTCATTTTATCATTCAAGGATATTGATAGACAATTCTAACATGTCAATGACTGTAGGAAGGCAGTTTCAAGTGATGACAGGTTCTAGTAATATGGGAAAGGAAGAGAACATGGCAGAGTTTCTTCATCATTTAGGCTAATTTGGCTTCTTGAGACTTCTGTAAACAGAGATTAATTTCTGATTTTAAAAGTTACCAATAGCACAAAAAAAAAAAAAAAAAAAAACTCATCGTTGCCACAAATCACTCTTTGTTGGTATAATTGTCAAATGCTCCATCAAAATAATTATGTCTGGGGACATTCTCATATCCAAATTTTCTTACCCAATTAAAGACTCAGATCCACTTCCTCAACTTAGAAAATGATTAACATTGCTACTAGAACATCTAGACCTAATTACTGAAAGCATCTTGAAAGATAAAATTTTCATAAAAAACTCCCATCATTTCCCACAGAGGGCAAGTCAAAAGTTATGGGAGATACAAAGCTATAAAGCACTTTCACTGAAAACAAAACTATCTGTCACTAAAAGATTCAAACCCATTCTTACATTTTTCAAAATAAATCCTTCTTAAGTTTCCTGTCCATTTAAAGATCATAGGTAAATTCCAAACATCCTTTTTTAAAAAGATAATCAATTTCCATAAACAATCATTCATGCTAACTCAGCCAAATCAATAAACTAGCACTCTCTACACATCTTCATGCATGCAAATGAAAAGTACTGGAAATTGCTAAAACAATGTTCAGGCACTATGTCTTCTTCTTTGTTTTTAATCGGTAAGCACTAATCTCAACAAAATAAGCAGTGGGAAATGGTAACAGATGACAGAGTATCATGATTCATGGCAAACCAGACAGACCCATTGAACAAAAAGCAATCATCCTACAAGAAAGCATAAATTCACAAACACCCATTAAACATTTGTGTTTGGAACAAACTCTTTTCACTAGGATGAGAGACCATTCAAATGAATATCAGAGAGAAGTGCCCATGTTCCACAATTTAGTTCTAGATTGTCTTCCACACATCAATGCCCAAGATGGTCCCTTTGACCGGCTTTGTTGGAAGAGAATAGGGGCCAGATTTCTACTGTCCCCCTCCCAATATAATGTTACATCTTTACATTTACATCATGGTTTAAAGCATAACCCCAAACCAATTCGGTTCTCATGACTCAATCTTAAGACCTGCTCTCTGTGAGAAAAGCTTAATCAATGTGCTAATTCTGCCTAAGGCAAATATAACATGGTTCTTTCCATAACCTGCTTTTTACTGCCAGCACCTCATGCTTGGTGGTGGCTTGGAGTTGCTCCAACATATTTTAGATGAATTGTTTCTCTCTACCTTCACCAGTAGGCATCAATGATCATGCCCAGAAAAAGTTGTTAGCTTCTACTATTTTTGCATTTTTTTCCCCAACGCAACACAGGGCATCACTGGGAGTTTTAAGGTAACATTTATTGAGTAATCTGAAATATTTCTTAAGAATGGGAGTGATTTTGAGAATGCCTGTACTGATATCTGATGATCATTAATAACATGGCTCGCAATTTGGATAATTTGGAATCCATGTGTTCTATATTTCTTTTTTTCTGCATTAAACATTTTTTTTTTTCTAACTTAAATGATACCATCATTTATTTATGTGCCATCTATTTGACTTAACTGAGGTTACCTTTGCTAGATCCATTTAACTTATGTTAGGTAAGTTGTTGCAGAATGTCGTCCTCGAGCAACAAAGCATGGATGAACAAACATAGGTTAAGTCCGGAGTATTTAGATGGAATTGTGCATTTCCTTGAGTTTACAAAGAAACATGGTGGTGGATTTAAGCATTTTCCCTGTCCGTGTGCTAAATGTCGAAATGGGAGTGGAATGATCGCCCTTAATATGATTCATGAGCACTTGCTCATTAACGGTATTGATGAGTCATATACACATTGGATTCTACATGGAGAATGTGTTGCAACAACCAGTGAGAAAACATCAAGATCAAATCCTAATGAACAACCTAATAATATGTATCCTAGAATGGAGGAACTCGTTAATGATGCATTTGGAAGAATTGGTGAAAATGCTGATGCTCTCATGGATGATCTCATGAGGAATAGAGATATTCATGAAGGCTCCCAAGAGTTTCAAGGCGAAGACGAAGGAGAAGAAAGAAGATATAAGTCTTTATTTGATGATGCAAGACAATCTTTGTATCCTAACTGTCCTAAGGAACTCACAAAATTGTCATCTACTGTTGAATTATACAGTTTAAAGGCACAGAAAGGTTGGTCAGACAATAGTTTAAATGATCTCCTTCAATTGGTGAAGAAGTGGCTTCCGGCAGGAAACACGTTGCCAGAAAACACATATCAAGCTAAGAAGATGATCAACTCGTTGGGAATGACCTACGATTCCATACATGCATGCCCAAATGATTGTATTCTTTATTGGAAAGAGTACAAAGACAGACAAACTTGTCCAATATGTCATTCATCCAGATGGAGGTCAGATTACTTGGCCAAAAAAAAAAGTGTTAGAGTTCCATTAAAGGTTTTGAGGTATTTTCCATTGACACCAAGGCTACAGAGGCTTTACAGGTTAGATTTCAAAGTTAATGATAGATTCCATAGGTCACTCTATTTGCCTTTGATTCTTAATTTTAATAACTAATTATTATTTTTACATTGTTATGTAGTGTGCCATGGATAGCAGAGCAAATGACTTGGCATGCCCAACCAAGAGAGAATGGTGATGTTATGCGGCATCCATCTGATTCATCAAGTTGGGTGGTAGTAAATACTAAGTGGCCAAGCTTTTCTGAGGAACATCGAAATGTTCGTTTAGGACTTGCGACCGATGGGTTCAACCCTTTTGGACATCTCAGTAGCGTCTATAGTTATTGGCCTGTCATTATAGTGCCCTACAATCTCCCCCCCTCATTATGCATGAAAAGAGAATTTTCAATGTTGACAGTATTGATACCAGGTCCAAAAGGACCAAGTAAAGACATTGATCTTTACCTACAACCATTGGTTGACGAGTTGAAAGAGCTATGGCTTAATGGAGTGTCAACGTATGATTCTCATTCGAAGACAATTTTTAATCTGAAAGCTATGTTGATGTGGGGAATTCATGATTTTCCTGCATATGGGAGTTTATCGGGTTGTGTAACACATGCACAGTTTGCTTGCCCTGTTTGCGCCGAAGGAACTGTTTCCGAACGTCTTAAGAGTGGGAAAAAGTACTCTTATCAAAGTCATCGAAGATTCCTTCCTATTAATCATGTTTTTAGGACTCAGAAGGCGGCTTTCAACAATAAAACAGAAGAAAGAAGAGCTCCTCGTCGAATGAGTGGTTCAGAGGTTGAAGACAAAGTGGCCGGTATTCAGATGGATATTGGATAATCGAAGGGAAAGAAACGAAAAAGTTATGATGATGAATCGGCTAATAATATAACTGCCTGGTACAAGAGATCGATTCTTTTCAACCTACCATACTGGAAGGTGGTTTTCTCAATTTGGTACTACATTTCATATTCTTGTGTTTTAATAAACAGACAAGTAGAAATTTACTTTGTTTTAATGCTTTGACAGGATTTGCCAGTTCGTCACAACCTCGATGTGATGCATGTTGTGAAGAATATTGGTGACCACCTTTTGTCAACGATCCTAGATGTCAAAGATAAAACAAAGGATGGCACAAGTGCACGCGAGGATTTGAAAAGAATGAACATTAGGAAAGAGCTATGGTTACAAGAATCGGATGGGAGAACTATTAAACCGAAGGCACCATTTGTTCTAAGTCGTAAGGAAAAGGAATTATTTTGTCATACTTTGCATGAATTGAAGGTTCCTACGGGGTATAGTTCGAGATTTAAACATCTCATGAACATGCAAACCCTTGAAATAAAGGGGCTCAAATCACACGATTATCATGTCATAATGCAACAGTTATTACCTGTTTTGTTACAGCACGCATTCTCAGAGCATAAGCCATTGAAAGCTGCTATTCAAGAAATTTGTAACTTCTTTAATGTCTTGTGCTCAAAGACGGTTAGTGCAGATAATATAATTGGTGTAAAACATCGACTAATCGTGGCAATGTGCGTTTTGGAGAAGTTCTTTCCACCATCATTTTTTGTTATTAGCGTTCACCTCATGGTGCATTTGGCTGATGAAGCATTAGCTTGCGGTCCAGTTAGATTTCGATGGATGTATCCTTTTGAACGGTAAAATTCTAACTTCAAAGTTGTCTTTAGTATAGTAGAGTCTAGTGCTGATTGGACATTTCTTAACAGGTTAATGAAAACTTACAAAAGATACGTAAAGAACATGGCACACCCTGAAGGGTGCATTGCAGAGCGCTACATTATAGAGGAATCTATTTTGTATTGTATGGAGTACATGCCAGATGGTGATAGAGGTAGTCACAAGAGAACACATCAAAGGTTTTTGGACGATGATAGTGAGTGTGATGAGGAGCCTTTGGATAAAGGCTGGAATGTAAACCTAACTAACATTCAACATCAACAAGTACGTAGATGGGTTTTGGACTCCTATCGGGGAATTGCGGAATGGCATATGTGAGTTGACAAATTTCCTAAATTAACATATAAGGTGCAGTAATTCGATAACACGTTACTATATCATACAAAGTAATGTGTCTTTCATTGATACAGGAAGTATAAGACATATTTGAGTACAACCACTGCCAAGGGTCCAAAAAAGAAGGGCGGTGTGTCTAAGAACATTGAGCATGATTTTATCAGTTGGTTGCGACAGGAGGTGATTAAGCATTTGTTTATTTAATTCTAACTATTTGATGATATACATGATTATAATTGCTGAGTACTCTTTAATCCTTCTTCTTAATGTGCAGATGGAATATGTTGAGGGAGAGCCGATACTGAAACGACTAGCAGTTGGGCTAATGTTCAAGGCCAAATGCTATAACAAATACCGTGTCAATGGACATGTATTCTTTCCAATTGATTACGAGACTAACAAATCAACACAAAATAGCAGGGTCTCAATGAAAGCGTTCACATTATACAGGGCAAGCGCTAAAGATAAAAAGTATAAGGAAGTTGAGGCCACCTATTATGGAGTTGTGAAACAGATAATTGAGTTGGATTACATTGATTTTCGTCAAACAGTATTTTATTGTGATTGGTTCAAAGTAGAGGACAAGACCAATGGGTGCATTGTTGATCCCGATACAAATTTGACAATGGTGAACATGGAAAAATTGAAAGGAAAAGATAAGGAAGGAGACGAGCCATTCATATTAGCGTCTCAAGCAACTCAAGTTTTTTACTCCAAAGATCAAACTAGACCTGAATGGGCTGTTGTTCTACTCGCCCCAAAGAGATTGACAAAAGATGTAGATGCACTTGAAGATCCGTGTCTCTTTTCTTCCACTGTTAGCGCAGCTGAAAATTTAGAAAATGTCCTAAAAGAAATTAACTATGAATTGTAGCGCTGGACATGTTTACTTTGACTTAACAATTTTTACAGTAGTGGAATTTTCAAGTAGTTGAAAATGTGAAATATGCTCTCTATGCTTATGGTGCCTTGTTTATGAATGTGCCTTGATTATGAAATATGCACTTTATGCTTATGCTTATGGTGCCTCAATTATGAATTTTCAAGTAGTTGAATATGTTGATTTTATTTCACGCATTCATGTGACTTGTTTGTGCTAAGTGTCATTATATCCTTTGAGACATAGGTCATCTGATGGCTGAGCAAGGGAATGATCATTTGAATGCAGGTTAGAAGAAATTCATTTCATCACTATTTATACAGTTTCGTACTCAAGTTTTAAATGGTATTAATTTTATTTAACATTCATTTTCTGTTTTAGAATCTTCCAAGCCGCCGAAACAAAGAATGGTGATTACCTTAAATGCTCATGGCCTGCCAGTGGGAGATAATTCAACCAAGTTGTCATCTAGATGTGGACATTTGGTTCGCACCATTGTCCCTATCTCATACAAGGATTGGCGTGCAGTGCCAAATGAGAAAAAAGATGAACTATGGAAGCTCCTCTTAGTATGAAATTCTTAGCTTGTATATCTTTGAAATGGCTTGATATTTAACTTGTTATCTATTTAGTTGTTGAGCCTAAACAACCTCTTCTTTTTTTTTTTTTAAAGGAAGATTTTGATGTTTCTCAGTCATATCGTGACAAATGCCTTAGAAGCATGGCTGAAAGCATGAGGAAATACAAGACCAAATTGAGGATGCAATACCTCGATCCCCATAAAACTCAAGAAGAAAAACTGAACAATCGTCCTCCAGGAGTTAGGCCTGAAGATTGGAAGGCATTCATTAAACATAATGCAGATCCCAAAACTATAGAACAACGTGAAAAAAATACAGAGATTAGGAAGAAAATGAAAATTTATCATACGAGTGGCAGGCATGGCCACGCGAGACTAGAGGAGAAGATGGTAAGTATTGGCATTTTTATGTAACATGAAAACATTGATTATTTTATTCCACAAAAGCTAATAATGTGTAGTTCTTGCAAATATAGAAGAGCGAAAGGGCTGAAGATGCCCCCCCGATTACTAGGGCTGAAGTGTGGATCAAAGCACATAAAAGAAAGGATGGTTCTATCCCCATTGATGTGTCTTCACACATGGTGAGTTCATCATCTTACATTTAAGTCATTGCGATAGAAAAAATACTTACAAAGTTTACTTATGTGATGATTATTTAATTTGATAGGAAAGAGTAGAAGGCTTACTTTGCAGCCAAGAAGTTGATTCCCAAGACATCCGACACGATCCTTTGACTAAAGTATTTGGCATTGATAAGAGGGGGCGTGTTCGGGGTGTTGGGAACATTGTTTCAAGATCTCAAATTATATCGTCCTCGCCAGCTCTAGAAAAACTAGCAATGAAGGATAAGGAAGTAACCGAGCAGTCGTCAATGGTTAAAAATTTGGAGTCCCAAGTAGACTGCATAAGGGTAGAACAAAAAGGCCTAATGGAAGAATTTAAGGGTCTTAAACAATTGATTGAGGTATTAATGCTTTTATGGATTTTTTTTTTATTTATATAAGGTTTCATAATATCAGTTTTTTTCAACATTTACTTAATGAATAACACATGTATTGGAATATTATTGTAGCATAGCATGACTTCAGGATCACAATCAAGTGCATCACTTCCACATAAGAACAAAGAGTCAGTTGTGGTTTCCAACACCATACGAGACAATCAATCTCCATTGACATTGCGGCCATGCAAAATGATGTCTTGGCGGCAAGAGGTGGTCGCTCTTGGCAGAGCTTATATTGAGAATGGGCCCCAACAGATTCACTCAAAATCTCTTCCATCAGGTTACTATAAGGTTTCTATTGACGTCATTGAAAAAGCAGATGTTGAATTGCCTTATCCGGATGGATTTCATTCGGCTTTAGGCAAGGTTGGGAATGGATCTTTCGTAGCATGGCCTGAGGTTTTTACCATATTCACAGATTAGGCTGATCAAACATATCTCTTAGATCTTTTTGTAAATCCAGTTGATGAGAAGTTCAATGTGTTGGATTAGGTTTATCTTGGAAACTCATTTTGCTACTTTTGTTTATGCTACTTTAGTCTTGGAACATTGAAATGGTGAATGAATGTACAGTTACAACAATTGGAATGGGCCCAAATGATACATGGCATGTTACTTATACCTGTCTTCAGATTTATGATTTAGAGTTACATATACTTGTCTTCCGATTTATGGTTAACTTATACATGGCCTGTTACTTATACTTGGAATGGGCACAACATGCTTCTTTTCCTTTTTTCTTTTGTTTAAGCTCTCTGCTATAGCAACAAAAAAAAAAAAAAAGAAAAAGAAAAATCAGATGTGAGTGAATGAATTGAATCGGGTGTCTTCTTTTGTTACAACATGCTATTCTTGGACTGTGTCATGTTGACTTCTGTAACTACAGACCTATCTTGACTTTTGTAACTATAGAGTTCTCTCTCACCCCATAATAGTTTCATCATTTAAAAAAGGTCTATGGATGATAAAAACCCTGAAGTAGGTTTTTGAATTGAAAGGCAATCAAGGAGAAGTTACTGCTGTAGATTGAAGGAGGTGTCCATATGGACATAATGCTCCAATTTTCCAATATGAAATCTTGGACTGTATGGATGAAGATAATGTGATTGGAGCTGGAGCTTCTGGGAAGGTCTACAAGGATGTTCTTAGTAATGGAGAGGTGGTTGCAGTGAAGAAGCTTTGTGGGTTAGTGAAGAAAGGAGATGTAGAAGACCATGGTTTTGAAGTAGAGGTGAGCACTTTAGGGAAGATCAGACACATAAATGCTGGTGTGAAGCTTTGGTGTTGTTGTACTGCAAGGGATTCTAAGCTTCTGGTTTATGAGTACATGCCCAATGGTAGCTTGGAAGATCTCCTTCACAGCTGCAAGGGAGGGCTGCTGGATTGGCCAATGAGGTATGCAATTGCATTGGATGAATGTTTAGGGGCTGCTGGATTGTGAACCTTGCATCTTGTTGGATGAATGTTTCCATTTTAAATTCAGTTTTCATTCTCTCTTGATTCTAAGATACTGTTTCTTACTACTTTTGGCAACCCTTTATCTCTAGTTCATAGAGATCATGTAGTTTTTCAAAGTAATGTTTTTCCTTTCTCAGTTCATTCACCTTTTAACAGAATTTGGTATGATTATAGCCCTCCCTTTAGCTGTTCTGGATCCTAAGTCTAGTCTATTTCATTGTTTCTTCCTTCTACTTTTTGAAGTTTATGAATTTTTATATTCAATATTCCAATTCTTTTACTCAAGCATTAAATCAATTACAAATTGAAGCTGTTTTTATCCCCTGTTTGGATGATGCACTAAGAGTTCAGAGAACTTCTTGTTGTTTATAGAGCAAGCATGCTTCTAGTAAGGTAAATTATTTACATTCATGACTTTTGACTCAATACTTCCCACTTTGCTTCCTTCTGTTGGTTGGCAATTTTGCTCTTCTATTTTTTATTTGGCCCCTTTTGCATGGTGAGTTCTTGTTATTTCTCAATGTTTCAATCCTTTGGGTGAGCTGTATACCATGGCAAGATCTTCCATAGATGGTCACATATCTTTTCATTAGTTTGTTTTTCATTTTTATTTAGCAGTTAACTTCATAATCTTCCTTGCAGATTTTTCCACCCGGTGAAAAGATTGCGAACATAAATGATCAATACTGGACATTGCGTGCGGAGGAGGTAAGTGGGAAAGGTGTGAGTCGAAAAGGGTTTGGGTTTACCTTGATCTATTGCCATCCCTAAAATAGAGGTGGAGGCAGTAGCCGGTGAGACCCAGCACTTTGCACATCTATTAATAAATATTTGAACAGGGACCTTTAGGTTTTACTTTGCAAAGTCAATGAAATGATATAAAGAGAATTTCCTTTGGTTTATATCCCGATTTATCTTCAGCGTGAAACTCAAAACTCCATCCACTCTGTTATGTACATATTTAGTGTCCTCGTGACTTCAACTCTTATGCTGACCTTCTAACTGCCATTTTTCAAACATTTTGGAAATTTTCCTATTATCATTATTGTTTTTGATGATGATGTTTTTGTTGTTATTTTTTATTAAATGATTCCATAAATAAAAGCTTCCAATTTATATGTGTTAAAACTGAGTTCTAGAGGTGTTTGAATCTGCCTGAAGATATCTACTTTCTATGCTGAATTGATTTTTATTAGGGCACAAACAGGCCTCTGCTTAACTATTTTCCTATTGCTTGTTTGCAGGGTGCACTTGTTGCAAATTATCCCTGGGATGGCACCTCTGATCGAAGGTAGTGGTTTTTCTTGTCCATTATGTTTCCTCCTGGGATTTATGGCAGTCAAACTCTTCAACTGCCAATTTTCTCTTCAACATATGTTTTCTACATAGGTGGGCTTAAGTTGCACTTGTTGTCATTCATCAATGGGAATAACTGTATTTATGGTTGATGAGTAAGTTTTGAGACTACCAATTTTCCTATCGTTGAAGCATGAGTAAGTTCTGATTCCAGTGAATTTCCTGCAGCAATCTTCCCTTCAAAAGCTGTTAGAATTGCTCATGCTAATGTGCGAATAATGCCGCCAAAGCCTGCTGATTTGGTAAATATGTCATATGATCCATCAAAATCTAACTTTGAATAGTTGCCTGAGATGTGCCCTGTTCTGGCCTTTCAATCCCTGCCCTGTTCCGGCCTTTCATTTCCTGTTTAGAGCTCCCTTTTGTTCTCTGATTCAGCAGTTCTTTTTAGCTTCTGCAGGAATGTTCTCTGTCTCCATTTTTACAGATTCTACAATTCACTTCCTCGTATGAGCAAAGCCTATGGGTCCCTCAGTTTGTTAACTGCTACAGCATACCAATTGGGCCTTCTGAATCCTGTCAGTATTGCATTGATATATGATGCAGTGATCTCACGAATTTGTGGTGGCTGTTGTTAGAATCAGAAATGACATTTGGCAGAACAAATTTCTTTTCCTTGTCAAGAGCAGATCACATCATTTTTTTTCCTGAAAAATATTTAAGCTGTTTGCAAGTTTTTGTGTCCAACTGCATCGTTTGTTTGGATCTTATTCTTCTGACTTTTATTGAAAATCTGAAAGATGTTTTCCTTTATTCTGCAGAGACAAGTTGGGTTTTGGAAGTCCGATTTGATGCCAGATCATGGTGAGTGTTATTTTGTTGGCTCTATCGCTTTGCAGCATGGAAGGTGTTCCTTGCATGCAATCTCTATGTGAATCATGTCAGGTCCAAAAATGTGCATGGGTGGTGTCTGCACATCATTTGATGATTTTAACTTGGTCTCTGGCACATAATTTGATGATTTTAACTATGCAATAATAGATTAGATATTATCCAATGTGTTAATTGGGGCAGAAAACACAGCTAGAGCAACAATGTGCTGCACTTCTCTTGTGTGTTTTCGCAGTAGAACAATTCACATTCGTATTGCATTTTGGTGATGGCTGAGGATAATGTATGGGACAGCGAACTTTCTTTTTAAGATCCCCTTTTTATTTGGAATAGTGAAAATGTGACATTCTTACAGGAACTGTGCTTTTTTTCCCCCTCATCTTTGTGATTGTGCAACGTTGGTTTTTTTTTTTTTTTTTTCCATAATGTTAATCACATTGGAGCTTTGAATGTTTTTCTTGATTATATAGTACTATAACATTGTCAAAAGTTTATAATTGTTAGCAACAGCTTATTAATTACTTCAGGCCAAATTCTTTATCAGCTGCTTCAATTTGGGACTGTTTAGCCAAGGCAGCTGCAGGTTCTTCTAGGAAAAGTTCAGCAGCCATTTTCCTCTCCTCCATCTTTGTCCTCTGGCAAATCAGGAATGAATCCAAGCACAAGAGCAGAGTGCCTTCCCTGTACAGAGCCCAAGCAGCCATTATGGATCATCTAAAGGGCATGGCCTCTGATAGCCCAGACAAGATCTCTCCTGCTCCTCTTCACCCCATCCTGATTGGTATAAGGAGTTTCCTGCAGCAAGTTTCTTTGCATCCTCCCTGACCTCTCAGTCCTGCCATTTCACCGGGTCCAAGAGTCTCTGGCTTGCCTGCAATTGGTGATGCCTTGGGGGATTATTCGTTAGTGTAGTCGGCTTGGAGTGGTTGTTTCTCCTTTTGGCCCGGATTGGTTCCCATACGGATTTTGTAGCAGCTCATTTCCTTCTCCTGCTGCCCTGGCTCTGCTCCTGTTTGGCATTGGAGGTAGTGAAGTCTTCTGCAGTATTTGCAGCTTCGCCCATCTGGTGCAATCTTCCCCTGCCGATCAGCTTCCTCTTCATTTGGCTGGTAGCTGCAGTTTTCTTGGCTGTGTCGGTCCCCTTCTTTCTTCTGTGCTCTGGTTTGGTTGCTTCTTTGCTTGTTCGCAGCGAAGTTTTGCTTCCTTCTCCCTGTTGCAGTGGAGTTTTTGGTGCCTGTTTTCTAGTTTGGCTGAAGTGTAGGCAGAGTCCCAGTGAAGTGCAGTGCTTGTGCTGGTTCAGCTGTTCAGTGAGCTCGCCCCCTTTGCTTCCTTCAACTGTTGTTCTAAGTAGAGTTGTGCTCTGTCGTGCAGTGTTGTGCAGTCTCTCAGATCCTGTTCTGGGCTGAGCTGAGGAGTAGTTTCGTCTTCTGGGCTGTATCGTACTGCTTTCTTCAGCTTTGGTCGATTGGGCGGTTTGGAGTTGTTTCTTTTTGCTGCAGTCTGAGCCCTTCTGCTGTGTAGGTCCGTTCTTCTCTGCTTGAGCCTTTCTAGCAGCGGCTGATGCTTAGGAGCTCTCCTGTGCTTATGCTAGGAGTAGCTCTCCTTGGATTTTAGTCTGCAGCAGCTGAGTTTCTTTAGTTTGTAGCAAAGAAAAGAAGTTTGCCTCCTTCTTGGTTGTTTTCTTTTTGTAGGGATGGTTGTAGAATTTGTTGTTCACTCACAGTTTCAATAAATTTGTGTTCTATTTGACTGCTGGACATCTTATAGATTTTATATTTTCTATGGAGCTCAAGTGAATATGGTTTCATTGTAGGTATAATGTGGCAATCAAATGTGCAACTATAACTCCAGGTATCTATTTCTTACCTCAATGCAAAGGACTATTCAATTAAACCATTTTTTCAAAACCACTTTGTAAGACCCTGCCCCGAGTTAATCAAGATTAACTCTAATTAATCGAAATCAATGCTAATTAATTAGGATTTATGCTAATTAAGCACGGATAATTGGGTCAATGAAGTTTAATGACCAAAGAAAGACAAATTAGTCTCAAGTGATGCATTAAGCATAATGGAATGAATTGAATGGATTTGAGTTGGTTAAAATGAATTTGGACTTAGATAAAGTAGGCTAAGGACTTTCTCGTAAATACGAGTTTTCGCGTATTTCGTCGAATACGGAAATTCTTGATACCAACGTGTGTATCTTGAATAGTGCTTTAACTTTCGTAATAGGCGCGGTCCCGTTTGACTCCAAATGGGCTAAGTGAGGGTTCATTTGACTCAAAATGAAATAAGGATAAACAAGAGGGGGTTATAGTGTAAGGAGGCCCTATATTAGAATGAAATGAGCTCATTCCTTCATTTCTCTTCAAGACAACCCTAGGTTCATTTTCTTCCTTTCTATTCCATTCTTCTTCATCAAGTGTGAGGCTTGGAGTGATTCAAAGAGGGGTTTTGAAGAGTTGACATTCCACTTCATCTTCTTCCCTAAGTTGCTTCCTCCATTGTTGAGGTGAAGAGCTTGAGAAAGTCTCAAAATCCATTCCTTTGAACCTCAAGTAAGTAGATGAGTACTTTAGTATGATTTTCAAGTTCCATTGGATGGTTAGTGAAGCTTTCTAGCACAAATGGCTCAATGGTTGTGTATTTGCATGTTTTATGGATTTAGGGTTTGAGATTTGGGGGTTTTCATCTTCAAAACAAGCTAAACAAAGAGGACTTTGGGTAGCTAATCTTCAAGAGAGGCAAGTATAAGCATTTGGTTGTAGTTATTGTTAACTATTGTAGTAATACTTGGAGTTTCCATGGATTTAGATTTTGGTACAATTTATTGAGCTTTGAGTTGTTTATGGATTGAATGGAATGATTAATGGATGATTAAATGTGTGGTTTATTGATGGATTGTGTATGAAGAGGAGAATAGAAGATTCCCATTTGATTTGTAGAATTTAGAATGTATGGGAAGTAGGAAAAGAGGAAGAGGAAATCAGCTGTGAACTGATTCATAGCAGAGTTTCGTCCCAGGTCCGATCGATCGGACCAACTGGCCGATCGATCGGACTGTCCTTAACTGGACATGTTTTCAGTCCGATCGATCGGACCTACAGGCCGATCGATCGGACAAGTCACTAACTGGACGTAGTTTCAGTCCGATCGATCGGACCTGCAGGTCCGATCAATCGGAGGGCTCATTTTGAGTCCGGTTGAGATCGGCGATTAATTGTGCCGGTACCTTATTTATGATTAAGAATGGACTATAAATGAGTCCTAGAACTAAGTGTACTATAATTAAGGACTATTAAGTATAGAAAATCGAGGGAAAAGAATGTTAGTAAAAAAAATTTCCAATCGACCGGACCGCCAGTGAGTTTTGGATTTTTACGAAAGTTTGTAGCACTCCTTGTGAGTATAATGCTCCCTAAATTAGTTCGAAGACTAATCGTGGAGTAAAGTGAAATGATTGAGAATTAAGGATAATAAAGGAAGGACTTCATGGTTAATAAGTTGTGGTCTAAACTCCATGGATGTTAACCACGGGGACTATAATGCACACACTAAATATAAAGGTGATGCTCATCAAGAATAACACGTGCATTTAGTACCGTTGGCTATATCTATATGGTGGTTTAGACTTAAGAAAGAATTAATTAGAATCATAATTGTCCAGCAATTCCTATTGTAACAATGTATCCCAATCTAATGTGATTGGTATTATTATCCTTCTCTTCTCTTTCTATGAAGAGAATCATTGAATTGAATTGAATCGAATCTAAGATTGGATTGTTCACTGAGAAATGTTGACCTTGGAGTCTGGCACTACCTAGCAATTGTACTAGAACTCTAAATGAGTTCAATAAATGAATAAATGAGACAAATGTCTAATCCTACTGCAGTAGATGGTATTTGGGGGCGTTCCGGAGCTCCGTGGTGATGCTAGTTGTCCCTGGCCAGGACACTAGTAAGTCCCACTAATTCCGATCATATCTATGGTATTGATCGATGCCTTCCATTTGGAAGATAAATCCTTCCTTTGAGGGAAGATGGTAAATGAAATGAAATGGAAAATGAATGCTATGGTAGTGTTCACCCAATGTATGACCACAAGTTTAGCTTTTATGTACACACATCCCATTGTAGGGACTCCCCAGACTTATCTGGTATTGGAACTGTTATTAAGAGATGGAATGAGTTTAATTATGGGTTAACATGCTATTGCAATATCTGTTTATACATTGTTGAACCGTCGTGTTCATTAGTGTTATTGATGACATTACAGGCCCAGTTGCCCTTGCCGGTGCAGCAGCGCCCCCGGCGGGAGCGGAGGAGACCGTTCCGGTTCCTCCAGGAGGATTGATCGAATGGAACGGACGGGATACCGTTTGATACGGGTATCCGAGTGCGAGAAAGAATATTACATTTTGGAAATATTTTGTGAAGTCATTCTTTTGTATAATCATTTTGGGTTGTAATTAATGGTCATTTATGTAATTAATGGTCGTTGCACAATATTTTGGACATGCACCATTTGATGGGCAAATGATGGATAGTACACATGTATAAGGAACATTATTTTGTATACATGTACATCTTAATTGCTATTGTCAAGTGAAATCGTTTCCGCAGAATTGTGTAATTAACAGGTTTATTGAGATTGTTATCGCTTGTGGATTTCGTTTTAACTTCGGTTAATTCGGGATTTACGAGAGTAAGTATGGGATCACGGCTCGGGGTTACCGGATCTCGGGCCCGAGTCGTGACATACTTTTATACCAAATAGCTTTTTGAAAATGACTTAGCTACTAAATTACAGCTTGTTTTGTCTGTGACTTACAGCTGAAACCCGTGTCAAGGAGTTCGGCCTGAGAAGTTAGTACTTAGCAGCATGTCTTTGTAGTCTTCATGACCACTGTCTTGAGTCATTTGTTTTGTGTCTTATCACTAATGTTTCTTTCTTTGCCTGAAATGACAGGGGGAAGAAGAAACAAAAGAGTTTGAAGTGTTCTGTTAGGATTTTGTGTGTTGGCTAAATTCATGGGTTGGACAAAACTCTGGGTCTTTGAGTTGTAATGTTTTATTTAGAAAAGACCTCTGAAGTTAGAAGATCTAAAGGACTCAGAAGGAGAAAGCCTGAAGGAATTAGAAGAAGTCTGCTGGAGAAAGAGAGCTGAATTTCCGGAACATATCCAGAGAAGGGTTCGCTCGAGCAACCATTTCATTGGCTCGAGCGAACAGTGTTCTGTCTTGCCCAGTTCTGAAACAGTGGGTTGTTCGCTCGAGCGAACCGAGAGATCGCTCGAGCGAACCTGACGCAGACAGTGGTTCAAGATTGGAAACTTGATATTCTAATTGTGCTCAAACTGCTGATTTCCATCCTAATCAAGTTAGGAAACATTAAGCACGAACCAAGGGCTATTTAAAGGGTTCTAAGGCTATTCCAAAGGTAGACCTCACCTCTCATAGTGCTGAGTTAGAGTTTATCATTGAGAGAGTTCTTCTCTAGAGCTTTATGAAGTTGTGCTGCCAAGTTCTCTAGAGTCACTTCTTCTGCATCCTTTGTAGAAGATTATCTTCCTGAGAGAAGATTTGAGGAGTCAAGTGCTGGTCTGGATCTGGTGCAATCAACGGTGTGAAGTCGTTGAAGCGTGAAGCGACACAAGGTAACTTCAGTCCTTGGGTAGGGGATATCTAGGGAGGAGATCTGAGTTTCTTGTAATTGTGAGATTCATAGTGCTTGATTTGATCCAGTTTGGATCGGTGGTTTTTCACCCGGTTAGGGTTTTCCACCTAAAAATTGGTGTCCTTATGGTGTGTGCTTATTGATTTATTTTCCGCTGCATATTGTTTATTTCTGCACACATTGGTTGATTGTTTGAGTAGACCAATCTAGAGATCCCGGAGACCCCTCCACTTTTTCAATTGGTATCAGAGCGGGTTGCACTATTTTATTGTGTCTGATCCTACTAGATTTCTAGAATGGTGCTCAATAGAGAAGGGACATCAACTTCCAAGCCTCCTTTGTTTGATGGCTCTAATTATTCTTATTGGAAGCAAAGGATGATTGGGTTTTTTAAATCCATTGATGATGATGTCTGGGATATTGTTGCAGATGGGTTTTCTAGACCAACATCTGTGGTTGATGGAAAAATTGTTCATAAACCTAAAGCTGAATGGTCTAAGGATGAGAAGTATAGATCCAATTGCAATAACAAGGCTGTGAATTGCATATACAATGGAGTCTCTGCTGATGAGTTCAGAAGAATTTCTACTTGCAAATCTACAAAAGAAGCATGGGACGTCTTACAGACAGTCTATGAGGGTACAGACACGGTGAAGCAATCTAAATTGCAAATGCTGAATAGAGATTTTGAAACCATCGTGATGGAAGAGAATGAGACCTTTGATCAATTTTATGCCAATCTGAATGAAATTGTCAATTCTGTGTTCATTCTGGGGGAAGAAATACCAGAACACAAGGTTGTCAAGAAAATTTTGAGGTCTCTACCTTCCAGATTCGATTCTAAAGTTGATGCTATTGAAGAAAATAAGAATCTGGATACCCTCAAGGTGAATGAACTGGTTGGAAATCTTCAGACATTCGAAGCAAACCGGTTAAATAAAGGAAAATCAAAAGAAAAGGGCATTGCCTTGAAAGCCACATCAGAATCAAGAAAGAAGCCTGTAAAGAAAATTGAGTCTGATTCTGAAACTGAAGCTGAAGATGATATGGCTGAGTTTGTAAAGTATTATAAAAAATACATGAAGACAAAGAGAGCCAATAAAAAGAATTACAAATTTGAGAAGAAGGATTCTGCAAAAGGAACAAAGTGTTTTGAATGCCAAGGCTATGGTCACTATGCTAATGAGTGTGCCAACAAGAAAAAGGCTACAAAGCAAAAGGCTCTAAACACAACTTGGGATGAAGAATCTTCTGAAGAAGAAAAAGAAGATCCCGAAGATGATCCTTCTGACAATGTGAATGGCAAGTTTCTAGCTTTCATGGCTAAATCTGTGTTTGACAATGATACTGATGAAGATAATGAAGATGAGTTGTCAGATCAAGAAAAAGATTGGGAAGAGTTGTACCATGCTACCTATGCTGATTGTGTCAAGATGACCAAGTATGGTAACAAGATCACTATCAAGTACAAGGCTGTTCAAGAAGAAAATTCTGCACTGAAGAATGATTTAGAGCAAGCGCTTGAAAAGATTCAGCTTTTGGAAAGTCAGAAAAATTGTATGGCTGAAAATTTGACTACTGAGGGTCAAAAACTTGAGAAGGCTGAAAAAGAAATTGTGAATATGAAGCAAGAGATAGTAAAGATGAAAGCTGAAAATCAAGACTTGCAAGGAAGATTGAAGATCACTCTGTCTGAGCTAGAAGTCAAGCAAGCATGTCTAAACAAGATGAACACTGGTTCGAAGACTCTTACAAACATCTTGTGTAGTCAGAAGCCTTCTTTTGACAGAAGCGGTCTTGGTTATGATCATGGTGCATCGACTTCAAACGCTAAAGGTAAAACTATTTTTGTTTCAAGTGTTGCACATGCTACTCCACATACTGCACTTTCAAATAATGTGTTGAGTAGTTTCAAGAAAAAGAATGTGTCACGCACTGCACGCACTTCCACTTGTCATCATTGTGGATTAAAAGGACACATTCGTCCCCATTGCAAGAAGTTGCAACGTCTACCTAAGACCAAGCAATGGCGGAAGAATTTTTCTCCACCCAAGATAACTCCAATTTGGGTTAGAAAATCAGACTTGCCTAAGGAGTTTGCTCACACTCTGCTGAAAGATCAAACTACACAAGTGTGGGTGGCTACATGTGAAAAGCCTTGATCAAGGAGATCAAGCTCCCACCCCCCCAGTGCTGATATGAAGATACATTCAGGGGGAGTTGCTATTGAGGGGGAGCTATAGATCCTAATTGACAAGAAAGCTGCTGGTATTTTTTAGCTTTGTCAAATTATGGACAAAAGGGGGGAGAATGACTGATCAAAGGGGAGTTCGAGAAGATCAAGCTGAGAAGATCAAACTGAGTCAGAGACAATGCAGATCTACATTGCTGAGTCTTTTTTTGTATGTATTTTGGTTTTATTATGGGTAGATCAAATTGTATTGTCCTAGGGAGTTTTGTCCATGAATTGCCAAAGGGGGAGATTGTTAGGATTTTGTGTGTTGGCTAAATTCATGGGTTGGACAAAACTCTGGGTCTTTGAGTTGTAATGTTTTATTTAGAAAAGACCTCTGAAGTTAGAAGATCTAAAGGACTCAGAAGGAGAAAGCCTGAAGGAATTAGAAGAAGTCTGCTGGAGAAAGAGAGCTGAATTTCCGGAACATATCCAGAGAAGGGTTCGCTCGAGCAACCATTTCATTGGCTCGAGCGAACAGTGTTCTGTCTTGCCCAGTTCTGAAACAGTGGGTTGTTCGCTCGAGCGAACCGAGAGATCGCTCGAGCGAACCTGACGCAGACAGTGGTTCAAGATTGGAAACTTGATATTCTAATTGTGCTCAAACTGCTGATTTCCATCCTAATCAAGTTAGGAAACATTAAGCACGAACCAAGGGCTATTTAAAGGGTTCTAAGGCTATTCCAAAGGTAGACCTCACCTCTCATAGTGCTGAGTTAGAGTTTATCATTGAGAGAGTTCTTCTCTAGAGCTTTATGAAGTTGTGCTGCCAAGTTCTCTAGAGTCACTTCTTCTGCATCCTTTGTAGAAGATTATCTTCCTGAGAGAAGATTTGAGGAGTCAAGTGCTGGTCTGGATCTGGTGCAATCAACGGTGTGAAGTCGTTGAAGCGTGAAGCGACACAAGGTAACTTCAGTCCTTGGGTAGGGGATATCTAGGGAGGAGATCTGAGTTTCTTGTAATTGTGAGATTCATAGTGCTTGATTTGATCCAGTTTGGATCGGTGGTTTTTCACCCGGTTAGGGTTTTCCACCTAAAAATTGGTGTCCTTATGGTGTGTGCTTATTGATTTATTTTCCGCTGCATATTGTTTATTTCTGCACACATTGGTTGATTGTTTGAGTAGACCAATCTAGAGATCCCGGAGACCCCTCCACTTTTTCATGTTCAATTTCACAGGTGCTGGAGGGGTGGCTTTGTCTATATACAACACTGACGAGGTCTACACCAAACAACCTTTTTGGTTAACTTGCCAATTTCAGTTTGAAGATGAATTAACCTGGTTCAATCTGCTAAATTCCTTTTGCTGTTTGCCTGGTTGGTTATACAGTCCATCTATGCTTTTGCCGACGCATCAATGAACAGAGCTTACCAGAAGAAGTGGCCACTTTATCTCAGCACAAAAGATACAATTCTTAAGAAATATGATGGAAGGCATGCAACTTCCTAATACTTTTGTGCCTATCCTACCTAACAAACTTTATACTACCCTACATCTCTCTGTTGTTTAAATCACATGCACTTTATGCTGTGCATGTTGTGTGTTGGGGCGTGTTGTATGATGTGCTTTTGCCCTTTTGCACTGCAGGTTCAAGGACATATTCCAGGAGGTATATGAGACTAAATGGAAGTCGAAGTTTGAGGCTGCAGGAATATGGTGAGATACCCTGCCCTCATGAGCAGTGTTGATGCATTTCAAACATTACATGAGAATATAACTCTGAGAAGGACTAGAAAATGAAAATTTTTTGCCACAAATTTGATGCACCTTGAATTATATCTTTATTAGACTATCTGTATGTTGGAGTCTTCAAACATTGAGATGTGTCTCTGGACCCAGGCCTGTTGTGGTCGCCGAGAGATCTTGCAACTCATTTCCATGAACAAGGAATTAGATGAAGATAACATCATAAAATCACAGCCGAGTCAACATTCGCAGCCTTCTTCTTTATTTAAGGAAGGAAACAAGTCTGAGTTGAATGAGCATCAATATGAGAACAGTCTCTTTTCAACCTCTTTATCGGACTTATTTAAGAAAAACTGTAAGTTTAGCTTTTCTTGTTGATCCTTATTTAGCTATCATATTTGTGCATTGCTGCTGTGTTGGTAGCTGGAACAGTTAAAGCTATATATGTTACAAACTGCTTTCTTGATTTGGATAGCTGTTTGGGGTCTTATTAGTGGCAGTGGCGGTTTGGTGTTGGTTTGTCATGTGTTTTGCAGTGGGGAGGAAGAAAGGAAGGAGAGAAGTGGGGGAAGGTAGAAAAGAAAAGGAAAGGGAGAGGGACGTGCACAGGCATGGGTGCAGGGGAGGAGAAGAAGGAGAGAAAAGAAGGGGGAAAGAAATAAAGAAGAGGAGGAATTTGACAAAATTCTACTCAGTTGGACAGCACCATCCGTTCAGACTGTTTGTCCAACTAGAGTTGAATATTTCCAATGGGTATGTTTTCTTATCAATTTTTCATTCTCAAGTCGATCGACATCACATAGCTATACAGGGAAACCTTTCTTATGGCCCATTAGAGAAATGATCTTACATTACTAAGAATGAGGCCACCTGTGCAAAGAATGGTTGGCTTACCCAAATCATGAAGGATTATTTCACAGGTTACACTGCACATTTTTGCATTCAAAATAGCTAATGTGTTTGAGACACAATTCATATTAACTTTAATGCTGGTTCTCTATTTCAGAATAGAGAAATTGGGATTAAGAACAATTGGAGGAAGAGTTAAAGTCGTGGGTACCATTTTGTGTGTTGCTGGGGCGATAGTTATTACTCTCTATAGGGGAAAGCCATTGCACATGCAACATTCACATGAGCACAATGATCATAGCTCGACGAAAAAGATAACAAAGGATGCTATGGTCCACGGCTCCTTATTGTTGTTAGGCATTTGTCTTGGCTCAGCTGCTTGGTTCATCTCACAGGTATGATTACATCTTAAGTCAACTAAATATATTGTAGTCCTTTATTCTTCATTATTATGATGATGTGAAAAGTGTCTGATCTTGGGACGTATTCTTTCTTTCTATTTTTAGATTTAATTTTCTACACGTTACTCTCTTACACTATTTACTTATCTCTAATAACAGGTTAAAGTATTCAAAGTATTTCCATCGACGTCACATAAAAAGAATTAGACTGAAGGGCAAAAGTACTTTATGGTAAGTTGAGCTTTATAGAGAATTGAATTATGCTAGACCTGGGTTTTGGCATCCAACCCTTTTTTTTTTTTTTTTTGAGTTATGTTTTAAGGTTACAGAATTGAAAAAACTTGCAAAAAACTTGTCAAGGATGATGTTTTTCTTCTTTAGAATACTCACCTCTTTTCTGATATTACTCAAATCATGTCAACAGGAGTTAATTTATGAATATTTTCCTTTGGCAACAACTAAGAGACAGTTTGGTTCTGTATAAATTTTGAATTTCAGGTGGCAGTTGACGGGCACCTCATACCATAGGCCTTGTTTCAAATGTTCTCATGGAGGCTGTGTGATCAGCCCATCAAATCATGTTGCACATGAAGGAAGTCTGTATTGCAAGCACCATCACTCTTAGCTTTTCAAGGCAAAGGGGAATTTCAGCCAGCTTGGCAAACATGAACCTCCTAATCCAGTCCCAAAAGCGGGACCTACCCTTTACACGTCATGTATACAATCCAGATTAACAGGAGTTCAAAGCATCAGAGTGCGGGTGAATGTTTTTTATTAGTCATGAAGGTCACATACATGTAATGTAGGGTTAACATGCAAAACAACCCCCATTTGTGTTTGCTTTTGATTTTTGTGTTATATATTTATGTGTTTCTAAATATTGTAAATTGTACATTTAAATTCAAGTTAGTATATTGATTTTTTAAATAAACTGATGATGTGTGATATTAATGTGTAGATGAGAATGCTACAATTTATGGGTTTTAATTTTTTTTTTTTTGTGATTTTAAGAAAAAATGAATTTATTGGAAAATAAAAAAATTATAGCAAAATTATTTTTTTTTAAAATATAATAATAAAATTAGGGATGGTTCAAAATCATCATTTAACACAGTAAAAAGCGTTCTAATATCAAAATATGGAACGGTTTTAAATCCTTTCTGTAATTGTTCTAAAAATTAGAATCTGGAACGGTTTTAAAAATTTTGAAAGTGTTTAAAACCGTTCCAAAACAGACTACTAATTGTAAGGACGCTTAAAATTGGAACGGTTCTAGAAAATCAGGTAGTGTTTATAAACGTATCAAAATTATAAATTTGGAACGGTTTTAGAAAATATAAAAGTGTTTATAACCGTTCCAAAAAGGACTACGAAGCGTTCCAAATATTTGAATGTGGAACGGTCAAGAAAAATCTGGCAGTGTCTAAAACCGTTCCAGATTTTATATTTTGGAACGGTTCTAAAATATTTGGAACGGTTTTCAACAGTTCCCAAATATTTCATCTGGAACGGTTTTTACCCGTTCCAAGCTCTTCGGCACATGGGTATTTGTAGCGGTTTAGGACCGTTCCTATTTTTGTTAGGAACGGTTCTGGACCGTTCCTATTTGTTGTTTTTGGTGTAGTGAACCTATTTTGTAAGTACGTGGGTATCATTGATTCTAATGAAATAGAGGTGTTAGCTACTTTAGAAGAACATCGGTGTTTCTTGAGACTCTTCCATCATTGCGTGGGTGTTTAATCGAAAGGCGGAATTGTACAAATTTCAATTTCTCTTTAATGAAATTTGTCTTTAATCTTTTAAATTAAGCAGTGTCTCCTATCATGATTTAAGATCAACCAACTCTTTCGCAGATGCTTTAGCCAAGCAGGGGGTTGAGAGGGTTGTCTCCTATCATGATCTAAGATCAACCAACTCTTTCGCAGATGCTTTAGCCAAGCAGGGGGTTGAGAGGGTTATCTCCTTGATATAATTGTGGAGGGGTTGACGGTACATTCCTCTTTTTTTTTTCTATTAGAGCGTCCGAGTAGTGTTGGCACCTTAGTTTCACTAACACGCCAAGAGCCCCGGTCCTTTTTTGTTAGCAACCCAGCTAAGGGGGTTATGACCTAAGAGAGAGCCCACACGGACATAGAAAAAAAGCTCACACAATGGGAAAGAAGCCTACATGAGCAGGAAGAAAAAGGTGGCATACCTAAGGTTCGAACCCTAGACAACCAGGTGAGAACTGCCACCACTTATCAGTGAGATAAGTGGCCGTTCTCGGGTTTTAAAGTATCACTCCTTTACCAATAGCCCAATATAGCTGAGATATATATATATATATATATATATATATATATATATATGACGTGTGAATATGAGCCGAGGGGTTAAAGGGTATAAGGTCGCACGATAAGATGGAACCTTGACTTTCTTAGAATTTGAATTAATATGGTGATCGCCGGAGATTCATTTACATCTTTTTTTTTTTTTTTTTTCACTTTCTATTTGAGTGATGTTATTTGATATAGTCATTTTTGGATATTCAACTTGAAGCTTCATTTTTAACCATTTATTACATAAGTATATATTATATATAAACAAACAGGCCCTTAACAATATGTTAAGCACATGATCAGTCAATTGTGATCCTTACTTGGACTGGAATACGAACCGACCTAATGCTATAACAGGGGTCAATAAAGGCCCCACCGAATTATCTAAATTGATGCAGATATAGACTCTAGATCCCAATTAGTTGAGTCTAGACTCGTACAAATTTGGACTTGAGGGAACAAGCACAGTGCATTTATCTTGGGGTGTGGCACAGAAAGCCAGAGAAATAAACATAGCAACAATCTATAGAATACGCGTTGGGTTGTGAAAGTTCCCTTTCAAAAGGAAGAAAAAGCCCAGGTGTACCATTCTAGGAGGGACAAAAGGTTCGGTTCTGCAACGATTGTGACAAAAGGCCAAAGATAACTGTAGACGAAAACAATAACAAGAAGGAAGTTGTGCGAAGTAAAAGAGGTTCAAATGGGAGGTCACACTCAAGACCACGACCTCCACTGCGAGGATCAATGGGCAATGCATCATATTCATGGAAGGGAATGGAATGGCACATGATCATCCATTACATGCTATGTGCTCTCTGACAAACAAATGCCACACAAATCCAACATATTCACCTTCTTCATGAGAAAAGAATGAAATGGCAGCTCCACGTGATTACATGTGACATTTTTGCTGCCTGAAATGATATGTGGCCCACCACACGTGTGCCATGTGATGATACGAGATTGTAGGCCAACGGCTAGGATTCTCCTACGGCTATTGGATTGGACCCATCTGGTCACTGCTCTGCAACTCATTTGACTGTATGCATGTCTCTGTGTTTGTGCTTGTAGGGAGGAAGATTACATTAACAAAGACAGCTACACCATAAAAGATAAAGAGTTAAATAGTCTAATTATGGGCAGTATGAATGGATTCCATTTATCATGAGTATACTCCTTTTAACATCCACTTGCGCTCCTTCATGTGCCCAGGAATCTTTACACAGTACTAGTACGGTGGCCTTGAGCTGTTCAAAAATGTTGAACCCACCATGTTGGGGGATGTGGCCCGTAATTGAATCTAACCCAAACTCAGAGTCTTCCTGAGCTCGTTCTTAATAAAACCATGTTCCTTCGAACTTATGTGGGCAGGTTTCAAGTGCAAGGATTCAATTCCTATTGCTTATGGCATAAATCATATGTATTCAATTCCTATGTATTTCAATGCAAGCAAGCAAACAAACCCTTAGAATAATAATAATAATAATAATAAAAGCTTCCTCCAATTAAAGATCACAAGCAAAGCATGTAATCGGACTGCATCAGTGACAGCTACATTTGAGAATGGGTGGATACCTTTCAGAAGAGCTCAAAATGGTATGTTTTGAGATGTTGTGATCAAATGTGATCAACTTGTGAGCCTGAGAGCCCTGGACTTGCAGAGTTCTTTTTAAGTACTCCAGATGCACATGCAACTGGCCTCAAATTAACTTATGTTGAAGACTAAAAGACTAGATGGGCTTTTAGATTTTGGCAAGGGTAATTTGAAGGCTTTTGAGGACTGAAAAGACAGCTGTAATTCACTCATCCTAATCAGAGATCCCAATTCAATTTTTAGTTAACCCAACAACAGCCAGACCAAAGTAAGGAAAGGATAAGAAGGTCAAAAGAGCAATGAGAAAAGATTAAAAGAAGAGGACATCCTCCTAGTTAGGGGGTATAACATAAAACTCTCTTATGTCAGTAACAGCAGCCTTTCCATGTAGCAAGACATGTGATGGGGACTGGAATGGGTAATAAGGAATCCGGATCCTAAGCCAATGTCGTCCATGTAGAGGGTTCGTAACTTTCACTTTAGCATCACCATTCATCTACCTCTCTCTTCTACCGACGGTCTATATAGCTGTCATGCATCTGTCCAAATTGATTCCCATATTGGAAATAACTAAACACCAAGGACCTATATGTTTGCACAGACATAGGAATTTATGCCACGAGCGACAATCAAATAACCTCTTATTTAAAAAGTGAATCAGAGAGAATGTGGGAAATGAATACCAGCTATCACCCCAATAATTTTGAATCATACGAAAGTCAAGGTCCCATCTACATTTCTACCTTATATCACCTCATATCATATCCTTCAGTGGAGCTTATTTGACTATGAATTCTTATGTATCCTAATGCAAACAAACATACAACCATATCCAAGTTAGATCTCTAATCACCACCTTTAGCTTGAGAACAACAAATACATCAAGAAGGTGAAGTTCCCTCATGTCTATTATACACGGTTGAAGATAGAAATGTGTAAATAAAACAAAATAAAATAAAAAGGCTGCCAAATCACCAATTCTACAATCTCAAACCAATACCAATAACCATATACACAGCATAAGGGAAGTGTAAAACCCTATTGACTGCTCGGAAGTCCTCCTCACGTTGGTAAGAAAACACAAATAATACACCAAAGCTACAATAATTCATTCCTATAATAGACAACCAAAACCCATATGTCAAGAAGATAAAAACAAATAGAAAGCACAATCCACATAACCCAAGTAATATCTCACACTTCCACTGTTCCACATTAACACTGAACATAAACATAAGTGCAGAGTCCCATGTTTTTATCATTATCATTAAGAGATCAAACATATCTTTAACAAAGAATACACATATATCTCTAAGGAATTAAAAAAAAAAAAAAAAAAAAAAAGGTAGAAACAAATCGAGCAGAAATTTTGCAAAACCTAACTTAAATCTTGTCGCCACCTTTCATATTAGAACATAGAAAATGGAAAATAGATGAGCTACTCATTTCTATTACAGTCCCCCAAGTCACTACAAATAACCTGGAACGTACATGTAAATGTGAAGTAAAACCCAATAAAACATTCAGGGAACATAAATAAACTCCAATGCATAGGTGCAGAACTGTGGACATCCAAATACATTGTTAATGACATCAAGGTGCCAAATGGCTCAGCATGAGCCATTTAGTTAGTGCCCTGGGAGCTAATGATGCAGTAAATACATTCACACATCCAAGTGTTGTAGTAGGGAGATGATACAAGACATGATTTAGCTCTTCAACTGAATTCATTGCCTTTGTCAATTTATACACATACATTGTTGGCGCTGGTTAAAAAAGAGAGAGAACATATAATTATTTTATGTATACTTACTCATTAATCAATATATGACTACACAACATTTTCCAACAGAAGTAGACTCTGATCCCAGACCACCCACCACAAGTACAGTGACAATGACATAGAAGAAGGGCCAGTTCCTTATTTCTATCACAATCCACATGGACATACAAACAAATAGTAATACCAAGACACAAGTAAATTCCCAAATAAATACCAAGTAAAAATTCAGCCATCACATCCACCAAAACTGATTGCAGAGGAGAACATGCCAGGTCCAACAACTTACAGTGGTTGTGAGGTTCTGTTCTGCTTGGCATCTGCCCCCTGCTGCGGCAATGAAACCTCAGAGATCATTGCCCCTGAGCCAACTGTTTGGTATTGAGAAGCCAATGCAGGAGACTTTTGCTGAGTATAGTATATTTGGGCATGCAAAGGATCAGCGAATTCATAGGTGAAGTTGGTCGCGCTGGCAGCTGGTGCTGCTGATTGAGGCGGGTGCTGCAGCTGATGATAGCCCATGTATTGATGCTGCTGATCAGATACATTTACGAACTGTGCTGCATTCTGGAGAGGTTGATTCGCTGTGCCTCTGTATACTAAATTAGAGACTAACTCAGATTTTAGAGGGGAAGCAGACCTTGCAGGATAGACAGGCAAAGCCTCCTTATATGCTGCAGGGATGGTGGCAGGCTTGCCGGAAGGGATCAAGGATGGATCACCTTGATTAGGCTGAACAGCGAGATTATAAGCTTGGTTTTGCCCAGCAGGCATAAAATACATCGGATACTGTTGATACTGCTGATCAAACCGCTGTTGCTGTTGCTGTTGCTGTTGCTGCTGCTGCTGCTGCTGGTGATGCAGCTGCGCCTGCTGCTGCTGATGCAGCTGTGCCTGCTGCTGCTGCTGATGCAGCTGCGCCTGCTGTTGAGGATTCAACTGGTATTGGTAGTAAGATGAGATGGGCGCAGGCCCTGTAAAGTGAGGGTGAATGTAATGGGGAGGAGTAGCATGAATGAATTGCTGTTGTTCATGTTGTTGCAAGGGCATTACAAAACCTGGGTCTTGAACTTGAACTGGAATTCGATAATTTGAATAGGAGATATCCCTTTTTGGATCAGAAGCAGAGCCCGCGGTAGCAGTAGCAGAAGCCCTCTCTGGAACAGAAATAGGAACAACTGGTTCTTGATAATATACTGCTTTCTGGTGAGAAAGCACACCAGAAGGATTGCTATTATCTCTGCCAAAAGAACCCCAATTCAATTTCAGCAAGATGCCTCGAAAAAAAAGTTTAAAAGAACAAACACACAGAATTCAGAGGAATCACCCATAACCAGAAGAATTCTTATTATCTCTGTGAAAAGGTAAAGAACCCCAATTCAATTTCAGTGAAAAGCCTCAAAAAATTAAAGAAAAAAGAACATGCAGATCTCAGAGAGATTGCTCATAACCAGAGGGGTTGCTATTATCTCTGTGAAAAGAGCCCCAATTCAACTTCACCCAAATTCCCCAAAAAACATAAAAAGGATCGAAGAACAGAACAAACAGAATTCAAATAAATCGCTTATACCTTGTAAGCGCATCACTTGGCAATTCATGAAATTGTAGTTTTTGCTGCATCTGGGAGGGTTCTGTTGCGGTTTTCGGGCCATTCCTGCCATCGCCTGCTCCCATCTCTCATCATCTGAAAAAACACGACTTGGGTTTTCCACAGAAGGCGAGATCGTTGCCGCAGGGTCGCCCCCAACATTCAACTGATAGAAATGCTCCTCCAAAACCAAACCCGATCGGCCGCCCCCGTCATCGACATGAACACGAATTGGGGGAAGATTCGAAAGGCACGACGCGGACGAAGTAGAACCGAACGACGACCTCGTCGTCCCCATCATCGGCGAGTCAGGCACGGAGTGAATCTCCTGCCCGGATATCTTACCTGCCTTCCCTGACGGCGAATCGGGGAATTGGGGCGGCTTCGAATCGGCACCAGCAGCGGCGTCGTCGAGGCCAAAGAGGCAATTGACGTCAGAGGAGGAGGAATCAGCGGAGAGGCCGCGGGGGATGACGCCGGTTCCATTGAGGGCGTCGACGAACCAGTGATCGGACTTGGAGTCGTCGAGGAGGGAGCCGATGGAGGAGACGCTGTGTGAAGAAGATGCTCTTCTGCCGAATGTGAATATGGTTGCCTGAAAAACTCCTAGAAGCTCTGAAAAAGAAAAAATCCAGGCAGTAGCAGCAACTCTGTTAGGATTTTGTGTGTTGGCTAAATTCATGGGTTGGACAAAACTCTGGGTCTCTGAGTTGTAATTTTCTATTTAGAAAAGGCCCTTGAAGTTAGAAGTTTGGAAGGACTCAGAAGCAGAAAGCCTGAAGGAAATAGAAGAAGTCTGCTGGAGAAAGAGCTGAATTTCCGGATCAAGTCCAGAGGGAAGTTCGCTCGAGCGACCATTTCATTGGCTCAAGCGAACAGTGTTCTGTCTTGCCCAGTTCTGAAACAGAGGGTTGTTCGCTCGAGCGAACCGAGAGATCGCTCGAGCGAACCTGACGCAGACAGTGGTTCAAGATTGGAAACTTGATATTCTAATTGTGCTCAAACTGCTGATTTCCATCCTAATCAAGTTAGGAAACATTAAGCACGAACTAAGGGCTATTTAAAGGGTTCTAAGGCTATTCCAAAGGGACACCTCACCTCTCATAGTACTGAGTTAGAGTTTATCATTGAGAGAGTTCTTCTCTAGAGCTTTATGAAGTTGTGCTGCCAAGTTCTCTAGAGTCACTTCTTCTGCATCCTTTGTAGAAGATTATCTTCCTGTGAGAAGATTTGAGGAGTCAAGTGCTGGTCTGGATCTGGTGCAATCAACGGTGTGAAGTCGTTGAAGCGTGAAGCGACACAAGGTAACTTCAGTCCTTGGGTAGGGGATATCTAGGGAGGAGATCTGAGTTTCTTGTAATTGCGAGATTCATAGTGCTTGATTTGATCCAGTTTGGATCGGTGGTTTTTCACCCGGTTAGGGTTTTCCACCTTAAAATTGGCGTCCTTATGGTGTGTGCTTGTTGATTTATTTTCCGCTGCATATTGTTTATTTCTGCACACATTGGTTGATTGTTTGAGTAAACCAATCTAGAGATCCCGGAAACACCCCAAGCTTTTTCAATTGGTATCAGAGCGGGTTGCACTATTTTGTTGTGTCTGATCCTACTAGATTTCTAGAATGGTGCTCAATAGAGAAGGGACATCAACTTCCAAGCCTCCTTTGTTTGATGGCTCTAATTATTCTTATTGGAAGCAAAGGATGATTGGGTTCTTTAAATCCATTGATGATGATATCTGGGACATTGTTGGAGATGGGTTTTCTAGATCAACATCTGTGGTTGATGGAAAAATCGTTCCTAAACCTAAAGCTGAATGGTCTAAGGATGAAAAGTATAGATCCAATTGTAATAACAAGGCTGTGAACTGCATATACAATGGAGTCTCTGCTGATGAGTTCAGAAGAATTTCTACTTGCAAATCTGCAAAAGAAGCATGGGACGTCTTGCAGACAGTCTATGAGGGTACAGACACGGTGAAGCAATCTAAATTGCAAATGCTGAATAGAGATTTTGAAACCATCGTGATGGAAGAGAATGAGACCTTTGATCAATTTTATGCAAATCTGAATGAAATTGTCAATTCTGTGTTCATTCTGGGGGAAGAAATACCAGAACACAAGGTTGTCAAGAAAATTTTGAGGTCTCTACCTTCCAGATTCGATTCTAAAGTTGATGCTATTGAAGAAAATAAGAATCTGGATACCCTCAAGGTGAATGAACTGGTTGGAAATCTTCAGACATTCGAAGCAAATCGGTTAAATAAAGGCAAATCAAAAGAAAAGGGCATTGCCTTGAAAGCCACATCAGAATCAAGAAAGAAGCCTGTAAAGAAAATTGAGTCTGATTCTGAAACTGAAGCTGAAGATGATATGGCTGAATTTGTGAAGTATTATAAAAAATACATGAAGACAAAGAGAGCCAATAAAAAGAATTACAAATTTGAGAAGAAGGATTCTGCAAAAGGAACAAAGTGTTTTGAATGCCAAGGCTATGGTCACTATGCTAATGAGTGTGCCAACAAGAAAAAGGCTACAAAGCAAAAGGCTCTAAACACAACTTGGGATGAAGAATCTTCTGAAGAAGAAAAAGAAGATCCCGAAGATGATCCTTCTAATAATGTGAATGGCAAGTTTGTAGCATTCATGGCTAAATCTGTGACTGACAATGATACTGATGAAGATAATGAAGATGAGTTGTCAGATCAAGAAAAATATTGGGAAGAGTTGTACCATGCTACCTATGCTGATTGTGTCAAGATGACAAAGTATGGTAACAAGATCACTATCAAGTACAAGGCTGCTCATGAAGAAAATTCTGCTTTAAAGAATGATTTAGAGCAAGCGCTTGAAAAGATTCAGCTTTTGGAAAGTCAGAAAAATTGTATGGCTGAAAATTTGACTACTGATGGTCAAAAACTTGAGAAGGCTGAAAAAAAAATTGTGAATATGAAGCAAGAGATAGTGAAGATGAAAGCTGAAAATCAAGACTTGCAAGGAAGACTGAAGATCACTCTGTCTGAGCTAGAAGTCAAGCAAGCATGTCTAAACAAGATGAACACTGGTTCGAAGACTCTTACAAACATCTTGTGTAGTCAGAAGCCTTCTTTTGACAGAAGCGGTCTTGGTTATGATCATGGTGCATCCACTTCAAATGCTAAAGGTAAAACAGTTTTTGTTTCAAGTGTTGCACATGCTACTCCACATACTGCACTTACAAAGAATGTGTTAAGTAATATAAAGAAAAAGAATGTGTCACGCGCTGCACGCACTTCCACTTGTCATCATTGTGGTTTAAAAGGACACATTCGTCCCCATTGCAAAAAGTTGCAACGTCTACCCAAGACCAAGCAATGGCGGAAGAGTTTTTCTCCACCCAAGACAACTCCAATTTGGGTTAGAAAATCAGACTTGCCTAAGGAGTTTGCTCACACTCTGCTGAAAGATCAAACTACACAAGTGTGGGTGGATATATGTAAAAAGCCCTGATCAAGGAGATCAAGCCCCCCCCCCCCCCCCCCCCCCCCCCCCGGCTTTGCTACGAAGATACATTCAGGGGGAGTTGCTATTGAGGGGGAGCTATAGATCCTAATTGACAAGAAAGCTGCTGGTATTTTTTAGCTTTGTCAAATTATGGACAAAAAGGGGGAGAATGACTGATCAAGGGGGAGTTCGAGAAGATCAAGCTGAGAAGATCAAACTGAGTCAGAGACAATGCAGATCTACATTGCTGAGCTATTTTTTTTATATGTATTTTGGTTTCATTATGGGTAGATCAAATTGTATTGTCCTAGGGAGTTTTGTCCATGAATTGCCAAAGGGGGAGATTGTTAGGATTTTGTGTGTTGGCTAAATTCATGGGTTGGACAAAACTCTGGGTCTCTGAGTTGTAATTTTCTATTTAGAAAAGGCCCTTGAAGTTAGAAGTTTGGAAGGACTCAGAAGCAGAAAGCCTGAAGGAAATAGAAGAAGTCTGCTGGAGAAAGAGCTGAATTTCCGGATCAAGTCCAGAGGGAAGTTCGCTCGAAGCGAACAGTGTTCTGTCTTGCCCAGTTCTGAAACAGAGGGTTGTTCGCTCGAGCGAACCGAGAGATCGCTCGAGCGAACCTGACGCAGACAGTGGTTCAAGATTGGAAACTTGATATTCTAATTGTGCTCAAACTGCTGATTTCCATCCTAATCAAGTTAGGAAACATTAAGCACGAACCAAGGGCTATTTAAAGGGTTCTAAGGCTATTCCAAAGGGACACCTCACCTCTCATAGTACTGAGTTAGAGTTTATCATTGAGAGAGTTCTTCTCTAGAGCTTTATGAAGTTGTGCTGCCAAGTTCTCTAGAGTCACTTCTTCTGCATCCTTTGTAGAAGATTATCTTCCTGTGAGAAGATTTGAGGAGTCAAGTGCTGGTCTGGATCTGGTGCAATCAACGGTGTGAAGTCGTTGAAGCGTGAAGCGACACAAGGTAACTTCAGTCCTTGGGTAGGGGATATCTAGGGAGGAGATCTGAGTTTCTTGTAATTGCGAGATTCATAGTGCTTGATTTGATCCAGTTTGGATCGGTGGTTTTTCACCCGGTTAGGGTTTTCCACCTTAAAATTGGCGTCCTTATGGTGTGTGCTTGTTGATTTATTTTCCGCTGCATATTGTTTATTTCTGCACACATTGGTTGATTGTTTGAGTAAACCAATCTAGAGATCCCGGAAACACCCCAAGCTTTTTCAAACTCATAGCTGCACTTCATCCAAATTAGGACAAAAGCATTGCTACACTTCACCAAGGCATGGCAGCAGAAAACAAAGCAAACCAGCAGCAGCAGCTCATAAAGGAGCACCAAATACAAGAAGACAAGAATCCATGGCTCTCACTGCAATGCTGCACTTCAAAGAGCATGAAAGCAGCCAAACCAAAGCACAGCAGCTAGAAGAAACTGGCGCAACCTAGAATCACTGCGACACCCACCCGGCAGACGAGGAAGAATAGCTGACCGGCAAGACAACTAGGCCTGGAAACTTTTGCCTGCACTGAAGAGAGGGAGCTATTGGAAGTTCCACCTAACTCCATGCTACCTGCAAATTGGGAAGCAAAAAGAAAGCCCATAGCCCAACAGACAACTACCCTAACAAAGCCCAGCTGCCAATAACCAAAAACCAAACAGAGAACAGGGAATTGCAACTTCAAACAGACTCCAGAAAGAACACCATAAGATAACAGGGATCTGCAACTTCAACCTGACAAATTAGCAGCCTGAAGCGGATGGAGAGAAGCCTGATCCCACCCTAAAGCCTTCAGAATTGAATGAGCTTGAGGGCCTGTTCCAGAAGAAGAGCTGAACATACCACTGCAACAGTCTTTGAACAACTTTTGAGCTTTCAACAAAGAAGGCTTTAAACCACGATGCTTGGCTTCATTCCTTAAGAACCAAAGGGTATTGATTGCTTGGAAGAAAATGGCAGCAACAGTCTTTCTTCCATTGGCATCTACATCCTTGCTTAAGATTTTCCGGACAGCAGAGGAAGCGGGAGAGAAGAGTTCGCAAGACCGAGAAGCCATGACCAAAGCTGCTGGGTTAATCGACAGAAGAAGAAGACATGCAGATCTGATTCCCTGTTTCTAAGGCAAGAGTAACACCTTGAAGCCATGGAAATCCCATAGGGCATTGCCCAAGAGTCCGTTGGAATTTTTCTGTGGAGAAGGCGCCAACTGAAAAGGGATAATCTCGGATTTATGAGCTTATTCCAAACCAACCCATGCCACTGAATAACTTTTCTTCTAGTCCTCAACGAGTCCCAAGCGAGTTTGAGAGTGAGAGCCCTAGAAACAGAACCTTTCCAAAGGAGTTTATCCAAGAAAGGGGTGCTGGAGATCTCAATTAGACTCATTTGCTTAAGGAGAAAGCTCTTAACCTCTTTTGGAATGATAGCAGGGATGATCCAGGAGTTACCTTGAATTAGATCCGACACCTTGTCATCAACTGAGAATTAGAAGAGGGGGAACCTTGGGGCAATGGGAACCTGATCAATCCAGTTGTCAAATCATAGTAGGATTTTGTTTTCATTCCCCAGAGTCCGGTGGCTGCATTGTTGAAGAACAGAAGCCAAAGACCTAATCTTTTTCCAAATACAATATCCAGATTTGTGGTTGCCATGGAACCAGATGGGATAATGCCTGGAATATCTGGCCCTGGACCAAGAGGCCCAGAGAGAAACCAAAGTTGCAGCAGACCAACCCATCTTCAACATATAGGCCTCATTGAATTCCTTCACCCTATGCAGGCCCAAACCTCCTTCAGCCCATTCTTAATGAAATACACAAATCCTATTATTTTAAGTGCCTTTAGAATATTTTAGATGTTAATAAATAGCATATTTTAATCTAAAGGTTGTGAGATTATGACCCAGTTTCCGACTAAATAAATCAAATCACCTCAATCCGTACACGACCTATTAAATAAACAGGTCCAAGAATCAAACACAAACACGATCCGTTTATTTAATGAGTTACACGACACAACTAGTTAACCCGTTAAATAATTTTAGCCATTTCGGATCATCATGTCAATCCACACTCTTTTGCTAATGAAAGGAGAGTGAATGAATTAGAAAATAATTTTTTATATGTGGGTTTTAAAGTCTCACTTCAACCTTTTCAAACTTGTTAAAATACTATTCGTGCTTTTTATAATTTATGTCATTTACCATTTGGCGGGTTTTATCGGGTTGTTAATAGATTACCGATTTTATTTATTAACGATCCGCTAATTTAATTGGTTAACGGGTCCGACCCATTATCGGCACGAATCCGTTAAGAGGCCCCAAATCTGTTAATATCATTTGGATTTGTTTTGTGTTAGTAAATCGCGTGGCATTTTCACGGGAGACGTTATTGAATTCGGAGAAGATTTAAACCAATGTTCGGCGCCTTTTAACATTTTCTCAAGTAAATAGGACAAGATGAGCATGTCTCTCTTCTTTTTTCTATTATTGATCCTCGTTGAACACGTGACAATTTTTTAAGCCGGTCTTTATTGGATACAAGATATATATCACTGAGATTTAATCTCCTAAAACACGAAAAACAATATATTTAGGAGGAAAATTCACTAAGCTAGTTTAATTTTGTTTATAAGATAAATAATATGAAAATTAGTTTAACATTCTCTTCACCCATCCAAAATTCTAGACTGAACTGGAAGATAAACTTGACTTTTCTATTAAGTATATAAGCTATTTATGAAAACTCAAAAATGTTAAGGAAAAACTTTTAAACGTAACTTCATATCATTAATTGGTGCAGGTTACCAAGTACCAATGTAGTTCTTTGCACATGTTACTTTATTTTTCTTTTTTTAAATTAGAAATTATAAAGATCTTGGCTCATTTTTGAAAAAGCGGATGAAGAGTTAAATATTTTAAAGTAGTATCAAGATTTTCCCCAGTTCTTTTAATTAAGTATTCTCCAAAAAAAATTTTGAGAAATGATAAAAATATTCATTTCTTTTTTTTTTCCCTTGTCTTTTCTAATCCTCTTTCTTCTCTGAAAGTAGCCGCTTTGATTTTAATGATTATAATAATTAAATGAAGCTAAAGATTTTTTATCATTCGGTATCCCCTTTTTTAACTATCCACGCATAAAAGTAGTTTAAGTTGGTCCCACTAAGTCTTTTGGGTTGGACTTAATCATTTCTCTCAAATAATCTATTAAAAGGAGAAATATGAAAAATGACATAAGGATAATTGTATCATTTTTTAAAAAGCTTTATGCAAAGAACTTGATTAAAAGAAAGGCAGAAGACTTTTATAATTAAAAAAAAAAATGAGCCAATACTTTATACCTTTTATTATTATTATCTTTTTCTTTTTCTGGTGAGCATTCATTCTAATTTTTTACCAAGCAATCGGCCGGACTCATTTATCAGTCAACGAGTTCGGACTAGGGTGGCAGTGTTTCGGTAGCGTCTTTTTCCATATGACTTTACTTATAAGGGCCTGTTTGGATGTATGGTGAATTGAAGTATGGTGAGGTGAAACATCAAATCAAGAGAGAATAAAATATAAGGTGTTATGATGGTGTTTTGTTTTTAGTTATTTGGCATGGAATCTTTTTGACTTTTTGTATAGAAAAGTGGAGTTTTTTTTGTCTTTTAGTAGAGAAAGGAGGTTGCTTTTTTTACTTTTTTGAAAAATTCGGAGGGAATTTTGAAATTGTGTACTTTTGATATGACCCCTTGTAATTTCTTGTCTGGATTTACTTTACTTCAGTTTAACTAGTTAAGTGCCAAACACGCTATAAAGTGACATGTCGTTATTAAATGAGTCCCAATTCTATATATACATATGGGGCCCCATATTGTTATAGAGGAGCGAATGCATGCAACATTCTATTATTTATCTACCCTTATAAAAGAGAACTGTCCTGTTTTTTTACTTTCTCTACACACCTCAAGTGGGCCCAGTTGCATGCATCTTATACTGTGGCTCATATGGTAAAGGACAGCTCACCTTGCAAGGCACTTCTGTATGGGCCATGAATTCTGAAATTTGAAAGGCATGAGAACTGAAGCAAACCGACAACTCTTCCTCCTCTCAAGAAACCAAATGCTCCGGCCTCTGCATCTCCCCGCAAGAATCCATCCGGAAGTTCCCTGGCATTTTGTTTTATTTTCTTAATTTTCTTATTGTATCTGATGGGATTCTTTCTTCTATTATATTTGTTGAGATAATACTTGTTATATTCTTTCTTAATCCACTACTCCAAAACATTCTACAACACCAAATTCTAATAGAGAAAAGTGAGACACAGAGCAATGGTCACAAGGTAATCCTTTCTCTGAAAAAAAAAATCATGTAATGCTAAATGGTAACCTATGTGAATTTTAACCCTAAAATGTAATCTGTTTCTACCTCTAATTTTTTCTTCTCTCTCTCTCTCTCTCTATATATATATATATCTTTTTTCTTTTTTTAATTATATTCCTTTTTGTGGTTAGATGGATCATTGGAAAGAGATTATTTCTTGTGCTTCCGTGATTTTAGGTTTTTTCTTAGCACTCATTATTTCACTTCTGTATACACACCCCAAGTTAGGGCACGTGCATGCATCCCCAACCGGTAAGGGAAGAAAACACAAGAAATTAGCATCAGGCTTTCCACTTTCCCACTTTCCCGATTTCGTCTCCCTTCTTGTCCATCCAAACCCTCCTCTATCTGCTTCAATTTTAATGCACACATTGACTCAAATAAGCTTATACTTGAGAAGAAAAAAAGCCAAGAAATGACCTGCTTGTTAACTTTCTCTACACATCCAACTGGGTTCCACTTGCATGCATTTTCATCTGTGGCTCATTTGATGAGGGACATGTGGATGGACATTTGTTGGCCAAAATGTGAAGCCAACGAGACCCTCTCAAATAAACACAACAAACAAAGAAACAAAACGACTGCCTTTCTCGTCATTTGATCTCCCTCTAAGAATCTCTGCAGGAAGCGATGTTCAAGTTCTCAAAGGTAAGATTTGTGCATGCAAATCCCTTCTTTTCTTCATTGCTCCATCTTCATCTGTTTGTTACTTGATTTTATTAAATTTTTTATGTGCTGAAATTGGTTGGTTTGTTGAGAAGAAATGTCCACTTCTCCCAAATCAGGGCTTCTAACCCAAAAAGAAGAAGAAAATCATCACTTTTGACTACCATTTGGGGCTTTCTACTTTGTCAGTTTTTATCTCCAAGTCATATCATTTTTCCCTTCTTCTCCATCCAAACACTCTTCCCTACCAGCACTATGGCTTGCTGCATTCCTTACTTCGTCTAACTTCTTTTTTCAATTTAAACAAAAAGAATAAGTGAATTTGGAGTATTCAACAGGATAGCCATAGTGGTAATGAGACTCTGGGAGAGAGACTAAGAGCCACGTCATCATCTTTGACATTTTTTTATTTTTGGGTAGAAATCATTTTTGACATTGAAGTCTTATACTATCATCATTTCTATCATCAAAGTCTCTGGAGTGGTTATTTACTTATACTTGTATGATCTTGGTTTACCTTTCATTTTTGTCAAACCTAAGTGTTTAACAACAAAATATATACATGTAGAACCATTCAAATCTCCAATATAAGTCCATTATCAAATGACTGATTTATACTTTCTGGGGTGCCAATCCCGCGTACCCAGGTGAATACAAATTTCAAACCACCTATTCTATTTAGCACATGCAGTTCATTGGGACTAGCTTTGTATCAATCACCTATCAATTCTCATCACAAGTAAGACATAGGTTTGTATATCAGTGAATGCCAGCCATTTAGATTTGGGAGTGCAAATAATCCTATGGAGGTGGCAAGGGAACATATTATCTCAGTAGGAAAAACACATGATAACTTAATAATCATTCCAATTATTGTTTGCAAGGTGCACTGTTCCACATGGGCAAAATGGACTGATATATGCCTTGGCTCAATCATGAAAGCAATTTGATGTTTGAATTTCTTATGTTTTTCTCTTGATAGCCATATTAAACCCTTAATATTTTAAAATTTTTGTTTATCCCAAATGTATATAGCATCAAGAGCTATCTGATTCCTGTGATACTTGAACACAGTTTGACTGTAGCTCACTGTTACCTCACAATGTTCCATCTATTTCCTGCAATTTTTCAACCCAGTTAGGCTATTGCTCATTCTCATCCTGCTTTGAATTGGATTTAGTTGTCTCTGTTGGCCTGCCTTCACCTGAACTCTTAGGTCGTGTTTGTTTCATGTAATAGAATTATGGAGTTCCTAGGAATTTTAGGGCTTTATATTTCTATAAGTTGTAAAAATGAAAAATCAAAGATGAATATCTAAAAATGACTTATTTTATTTTTTTCATAATTTTAATAAAAATTAAAATGGAGACAACTTGTGGATGCAGTAGTTCTCTTGTGGCCTTATAATTCTTCTCTTGTGGTTCTTAATTATTCGCTTCTCTACATTTCATCAAAAAGGAAATGAAAGATGAATAGTTAATTTTGTAAGAAGTAATGCAACAGAACATAAGAGTTCTTTGTCTTTAAATTCAAGAAACAAGTAATTATTGAGGACAAAAAAGGAAAAATGATCTGACTTGTAGATGAAAACTGGCAAGAATAATATTCATAGCATTTATCTTGCCACTTTTTTATGAAAGTCCGCGATCCTAACCCTAGGGGGGGGGGTGCATAGGGTGATCTACAAGTTATAGACTAATTATGCCAATTTTAAACTTCTTTAAAACAATTAACCACTTATGATGATTAACAAACAAAATGCGGAAGCTAAACAATAATCACCACAAGAAGCAATCACCACAACACAAGATTTATAGTGGTTCGGCCAACGTGCCTACATCCACTACCGGCTTGTGAAACTACACCCCACCGGATTTCCACTATTTATGCTTTTTAATAGGCTAAGCAATAACCTTACAATGTGCTTTTATAGGCTAAGCAATAACCTTTACAATAAAAGATTTTCTCTCAAGAAGGTGTCTTCACAAAACACTCTAAGAGATACAATTTAAGCTCAATATAATTGCCTCTAAATTAGGCGGATAAGAAAGTGTAAATCAACTCACACAACACACTATAAAATGCAAAGATGAATGCTCATGATGTGTGTGTGTGAAAACTTCAATCAAGTTTAAAAAGAAAGCTCAATCAGTTTATGCTTGAAGCAATTAAAAGTTCAATGCATACAAGGATTTGATTGAAGTTTAAAGCAAGTCATTTGTAACTAATTAGGGTTTAGACAAGTGAGCATGCTAAGTGTTGTTTTAAAAAATAGAGCAACAAAGGTTTATGATTGTGAAAACAACATGGATGATTCAAACAAATTCAACAAAACATGTTATCAAACAAATCCAAGATTTTGATAAGAACATGTATTAAAGTTTTTTTAAAGCAAACTTGTTTTGAAATCAAAGTGAATAATTCAAAGTTTAAATGGTTTAGAATTCAACACAACATAGTTTATATGCTAGAGAATTTTTACCAATAATTTAGTCAAAGCAAAAAACATATGTTTAAGATTAAGCAAAGCTTACTTGGAGATTTAACTTCATTAATCCAAGCTTTAGCTTTCCTTAATAGCCCTTAGCTTTCCTTGGCTTGTTTCCCTTTCTTTGGTCTTGATGTGTGTCAAAGAGGGCTTCTTAGATTATCAAGAATCATCCCCTTTGGCCATGGAAAGACTTTGTTTATATAGAAATTTTGGGCCAACGGGCTATATGTCGGTTAGCCGACATCCAGAGGTTGGTTAACCGACACCCCCAACGGTCACAAGCCAACGGTCATATTTTCGAAAATCTTGCTGACCATAAGGCATGGTTCGATTAGCTGAGATATTCGGACCGATGCCTGACCGACACCCTAACCGACAGTGCAAACATGGTCAGAAAACACCTCTCTGGAATTCTAACCGAGAGAGCTTCGGTCAGGTTCAGAAGCAAGGTCGGTTAACCGATCCCTGACCGACACAAAAATGATTGTAAAATTCTAATTTCCTGCTTTTCTGAACAGCATGCTTTCGGTTAGCTTCTTTCTATTGTCGGTTAACCGAGTCCAAACCGACAAGCTGACCGACGTGTAAAATATATGAAAAAACAGCTCTCTAAAAATTGGACCGACATAGTGTTCGGTTAGTTCACTTTCTATGGTCGATTAGCCGACACCTAACCGACACACTAACCGACATCAGAACACCCTTCAGAAAAGCTAACCGAGTGAGTTCGGTCAGGCTTTGGTCCAAGGTCGGTTAGCCGACACCTGACCGACAGGTTGACCGACAATATGGTCAGACTGTTTTTTGAAGTTCTGAGGTTTCAAGAAAATTCTAACTTTAGAAAAACTTTGAAACACAAAATGTAAAGATGTTTTGAGACAAGGCTTTATCAAGAAAATGCTTTTCAAAATGAGACTAAAAATCAACCAAAAGATTTGAAATAGAGTTTGAGCAAGTTGATTTAAAATCCTGTAATTTTTAAGATAAAACTGTGAGAAATGAATGATATGAAATGAGATGAACATGATCCTATGTTTGACATCAAATTGCAAATCTAGGTTACAACCTAGGATCTAACAATCTCCCCCTTTGCAATTCGATGGCAACACACTACGAAGATAGAGAAACATAAAAAACACATCATTCATTCATTTGCATCTCTTGTTCTCCATTCATTTAAGTTTCAACTCCTCCTGAGTTGAGGCTTGGCTTTTTCATGTTCTTCCTTTCTTTCTTTGCTCCCCCAGTCTTCTAGTTCTCCCTTTACTCCCCCATAGTGTGTGCTTCCACACATATTTTCTCCAACATCCTTTTTCTACCTTTTCTCCCCCATTGTCATCAAATTGCTAATAATCCTGCAAGTAAGACTTACAAAGAAACATACCTTTCACATAGTATCATTTGATAAACTTTGAACATAATAGAAAAGGGAAAACCACCATGGATAGACAAAATGAATCCACAAGTTTTCATTCATTGCTAAATTGAAAATATTTACATCATAAGAGAAAAACATAAAACATAAGTACAAACATCATCAACATCCAATACATCCTCCAAAACTAGGTGAATCAAAATACACCACCAAACAAAGACAGTGGTGACAAAAAAAAAGACATCTTCTACTCCGAATCTGGAGGTGGTGGTGACAGAGAAGGAGGGGCTGCAACATCATCTCTACTACAGCTTTTTGAAATTCGGGAGAGATACTGAAACAATTTGTTCATTGTCTTCTTGTTCTTCTTTTGCTTTTTCTTTATGTAAGCCATATCTCTCTCAAGTGCAGCCAAGCGATCCACGGAAGAGGAAGGACGAGGAGATGGCATAGATGTTGAGCCATGAGTAGGAGTAGGAGGTTCTTGAGCCAAAGGGGGGTCATCAGCTATAGGGATTTGAGCATTGGGAATTAGATTCATTTGATTCACATTTGCTGGTGATAATGGACTCTTGAAAATTGGTTGCTCCCCATGAGGCTTGGGTATCCCAAACGAGAATGCCAATTGAGTCATCAAATAACCAAATGGTATTGCATTTTTCTGGCCTACGGTGTTATGAAATTTGATGATCGTATGACAGATAATGGAGGACAAGCATATGGGTGTACTTGTAACCACCTTGGACAAAAGATTAGCAATATAGGCTGTAAGCTCAGTCCTATTTCCCATCCTAGGGTAGACATTATATGTGAAGCAATGATGGATGATCTTATAAATGGGAAAGGGAGAATTTAAGGTGAGATGATATTTTTGTTTATCCCAAGGGGCATTGAAACCACAAATGTCCCTGGTGCCCTGGGTTCTCTCATCTTCATTAGGGGAATCAGATACCAATGTAATTCCATTCGGGGTGCAAGGTATTCCCATAATGTTCCCTATCCTCTCAGGTGTGATTTCTTCATTCTTATCTTCGAAGGAGATAGTAATAGAACAGGTATTGTCCCCAATGTGTGTGCCGGAGATCGATGCGTACATAGATCTCACCAATGTGGGATAGGCATCTCCACCCCAATGAAGAATTGCATCCCAACCTACTCTATGAACTACTCCCATTAAGTCATGGTTCTTGGTTTGGTTTACTAACACTCTTCGTTCCATTACTATAGACCTATTTCTCAATAATTGCAGAATGTTCACATCAACCCTCAGTTCTATGGATGGTGGTGGAGGAGATTCACTAAAATCTGAGTGCTCATCTATTGGCCTACTAGATGTGGCAGTGGCCTTTCCCTTTTTAGAGGGCTTAGGTATGGCTTTTTTCATCCTTGGAGGCATGATGGTTGGGTAAGATTGAAAAATTTTTAATGTGAATTAGTTGAAATCTTTTTCCCAAAGCTCAAAGGGTAGGATTGTCAATGAAATGCCCCAAAAATGGATCACAAATCCTACAATATTTGCAAATACACCATAAAACCATAAATAATCCATACATTCCAAGAAAATTCAAAAATGAAAATTTTGGGAAATTTTGGATAAAACAGTCACCTTGAACCTAAGAGAAACTGACTGTTCCAAGTTTGGAAGAGATGGCTCTTATGATGATGGCGAAACCCTTGAAGAAATCAAGAAATGCTTGCAAGAGTCCAGAGAAGATGGCCTAAGCTTTATCCACAGTTTCACAGCCGTCTGACAATGCCGTGAGGCTCCAATAGTGACGAGTGAGATGAAGACGACGATGCCCTTGCTTGGAAGATGATCAAGGAATGATTTTGATCGGGATTGGAAGATGATTTTCCAGCAATGGGGAGGAGTTCCAAGGATTAGAGAATGGGAAGACACGTCTAGGGCACGAAAGGGTGCGAAGAAGATGAAAGAGGAAATGAGTTTTCTTTCTGCACGCAGGGTTTTATCGTCCCTGTGAGTTGTCGGTTAGCCGACAACTTAAGTTCGGTTGACCGAACTTAGCAGAATGGGTCTGCAGAAGGGAGAGTTCCTTATACTATCGGTTAGCCGACAGATGAAGTTCGGTTAGCCGAACTCTGCAGATATCATCATGAGGTTACCACATCTGATTTTTGGCTTATGAAAACTACTCAGAGGATTTTTTTTTAATCTTTTTACTATTTAGAACATCTGAGAAAATCATAAGAACAATAAGATTTTCATCATATATATATATTTTTGTTTTTAAACAAAAATCATTTAACATATGCATAACCTTTGAAGTTTACATTTTGAAATAGATAATGCATATGTGTATGTTTAAAGCAATTTCTCAACCACATAGAATTCAAGCAACTAGAGAAGATTATTACCTAGACTTAGGACCAACATAAGATTTAACTAATAGAGATGGGTTGGTCTAATCTAAACACTAGTACTTAATTTCTATCTAACATTCTAACCTTAGGTTTCCATCTAAGGTCTTGAACCTTTAAACCTATGTTTGAGATTCCACCAACAAAAGGAGTTAATTTTTCAATTTTAGTAGACTTGTCTTTAATTCTTGGTTTGATAATTTTATAATGATGATTAGTCCTTGGTGGTTGGTGATGATTTTTCTTTATGTTCTTATTTCTTTTAACTTTTCCTCCTTCTTTTTGCATTTTGAATTTTAATTTCAATTTTTCTACCTTTTTCAAAATTTCTTTCATTTCCAAGGTTAAAGGAGGTAAAGTGAGAGGTTTCTTATTGATAGATTTAACTTGATAACTTTGGACTTGTTTGGTCCTTTTAAAATCTATCTTAGGAGACTTTTGTTGAATTGATTTGACTTGTTTAAGTTTTCTAGAGTATTTCTTTGCTTCAAATGTCTTTTCCTTCATAGAATTTGAATTTTCCCTTTTTGATTCATAGATGGGTTTAGACAAATGACTTCTTCTTAGTTTGCACTCAAATTTGAAATGCCCTTCTTTACCACAATAGTGATATTTTGTTTTGGGCAAATTGGTGGGAGTGCTAGAGAGAGAGGACTCACCTTTTACAAATTTGTTTATGAACTTAGGGTCATGATAAGTATATTAATTGAATCCAAGATATGTCCTATCTCCATGTGATTTACCCAATTTAAACAAATTTTCAAGTTTCTCTTCACTTTGGATAAATTTGCACTCAAACTTTTGCTTATGAGTCTCAAGTTGAGTGACTTTGTTTTTAAGAATTGAATTTTCATTATTTGCTTTTATGAGTTGGATTTCAATTCCATTAAACTTGTTTACCTTTTCATAAGCAAGTTTTAATTCAAGTTTTAGTTTATTCACATTAGATCCAATTTGTAAAGTTTTTAAATCACTTTGAGTTTTTGATAAATTTTCTTTGGTGATTATTAACTTGGACTCTAAATTAGAAATGTCTTCAACTTGATTTTTCATATGATCACTTATATTTGTGTTTTCTTTGAGAAGATTATCACAACTTATTTTAGATACATTTAATTCTTCTTGTACCTTTAACAAGTTATCCATAGCAATTTTTTATTTTGATTTTAGATGGATAATGTTTTTATCTTGTCTTTTTAGTGTATCTCTTAAACTCAAATTTTCTTTCTTTAGCTCATCATTATTTGTTTCAATTTTATTTTGTTTATTTTGAGCATTAGACAAGTTGTGTAAGGTGATCATAGACTTAGAGTTTAGGCATTGTATGACTTCATCTTTCTCTCTAAGTTCATTTTTTGAAGTGATTAATTCTTTGTTTAGTCTTTTAGATTCTACTTTTAACTTATTATGATTTTTAACAAGTTTTAAGTATAAGGTATACAAATCATCATATACTTGTTGAAGATCATCTTGATTTTCATTTTCTTCTTCACTTGATTCAAGTTGATATTCATTATGTTCAAGATTTGAATCTCTAATGGATGGAAGAAGGGGGCTAGAAGAATCTACAAGGAAATCTACACATTCTATCTTAGTGGAATCCATTCTAATTATTTTCAAGATTAATCCAACTAGGGTCTTAGCTCTAGGTTTTTACACCTAATCAAGAGTTCCAAAACACTTGATCCTAAATATAGAGCACGAGGCTCTGATACCAATTGAAAGTCCGGGATCCTAACCCTAGAGGGGGGGGGGGGGGGGGGGGGGGTGAATAGGGTGATCTACAAGTAATAGACTAATTATGCCAATTTTAAACTTCTTTAAAACAATAAACCACTTATGATGATTAATAAACAAAATGCGGAAGCTAAACAACAATCACCAGAAGAAGCAATCACCACAACACAAGATTTATAGTGGTTCGGCCAACGTGCCTACATCCACTACCGGCTTGTGAAACTACACCCCACCGGATTTCCACTATTTATGCTTTTTAATAGGCTAAGCAATAACCTTACAATGTACTTTTATAGGCTAAGCAATAACCTTAAATACTATGCTTTTATAGGCTAAGCAATAACCTTACAATGTGCTTTTATAGGCTAAGCAATAACCTTTACAATAAAAGATTTTCTCTCAAGAAGGTGTCTTCACAAAACACTCTAAGAGATACAATTTAAGCTCAATATAATTGCCTCTAAATTAGGCGGATAAGAAAGTGTAAATCAACTCACACAACACACTATAAAATGCAAAGATGAATGTTCATGATGTGTGTGTGTGAAAACTTCAATCAAGTTTAAAAAGAAAGCTCAATCAGTTTATGCTTGAAGCAATTAAAAGTTCAATGCATACAAGGATTTGATTGAAGTTTAAAGCAAGTCACTTGTAACTAATTAGGGTTTAGACAAGTGAGCATGCTAAGTGTTGTTTTAAAAAATAGAGCAACAAAGGTTTATGATTGTGAAAACAACATGGATGATTCAAACAAGTTCAACAAAATATGTTATCAAACAAATCCAAGATTTTGATAAGAACATGTATTAAAGTTTTTTTAAAGCAAACTTGTTTTGAAATCAAAGTGAATAATTCAAAGTTTAAATGGTATAGAATTCAACACAACATAGTTTATATGCTAGAGAATTTTTACCAATAGTTTAGTCAAAGCATAAAACATATGTTTAAGATTAAGTAAAGCTTACTTGGAGATTTAACTTCATTAATCCAAGCTTTAGCTTTCCTTAATGGCCCTTAGCTTTCCTTGGCTTGTTTCCCTTTCTTTGGTCTTGATGTGTGTCAAAGAGGGCTTCTTAGATTATCAAGAATCATCCCCTTTGGCCATGGAAAGACTTTGTTTATATAGAAATTTTGGGCTAACGGGCTATATGTCGGTTAGCCGACATCCAGAGGTTGGATAACCAACACCCCCAACGGTCACAAGCCAACAGTCATATTTTCGAAAATCTTGCTGACCATAAGGCATGGTTCGGTTAGCTGAGATATTCGATTAACCGATGCCTGACCGACACCCTAACCGACAGTGCAAACATGGTCAGAAAACACCTCTCTGGAATTCTAACCGAGAGAGCTTCGGTCAGGTTCAGAAGCAAGGTCGGTTAACCGATCCCTGACCGACACAAAAATGATTGTAAAATTCTAATTTCCTGTTTTTCTGAACAGCATGCTTTCGGTTAGCTTCTTTGTATTGTCGGTTAACCAAGTCCAAACCGACAAGCTGACCGACGTGTAAAATATATGAAAAAACAGCTCTCTGGAAATTGGACCGACATAGTGTTCGGTTAGTTCATTTTCTATGGTCGGTTAGCCGACACCTAACCGACACACTAACCGACATCAGAAACACCCTTCAGAAAAGCTAACCGAGTGAGTTCGGTCAGGCTTTGGTCCAAGGTCGGTTAGCTGACACCTGACCGACAGGCTGACCGACAGTATGATCAGACTGTTTTCTGAAGTTCTGAGGTTTCAAGAAAAATCTAACTTTAGAAAAACTTTGAAACACAGAATGTAAAGGTGTTTTGAGACAAGTCTTTATCAAGAAAATGCTTTTCAAAATGAGACTAAAAATCAACCAAAAGATTTGAAATAGAGTTTGAGCAAGTTGATTTAAAATCTTGTGATTTTCAAGATAAAACTGTGAGAAATGAATGATATGAAATGAGATGAACATGATCCTATGTTTGACATCAAATTGCAAATTTAGGTTATAACCTATGATCTAACAGTTTAGTCATATTTCAATTTTGATTCACATCGCTTTATAATGAAGGAGTGTTTAAAGAGCAAAAGAAATAACCTGCAAATGAGTAATCTCCTCTATTTACCATAACTTATGTATCCACTGTTTTGAGTTGGTTTGCATAGAATATATAGGAACGGAATACATAGTAATTCATGGTCAAATGAGCATTGCCAAGGATTATTAAAGAGATAGGGAGTGAATAATAAAAGGGGGAGATGTAGCTAGGATTTGAATTACAACGGTGATGGATGGGTCTTCATTTCTCATCTTCCCTAGGTTCAGTTTTCATTAAATGGAAGGTTATTTTATGGTCCAGGTCAACTTTATTTCTAATACTTCATTATGCATTTGGTAATTATGTTTCATTTTACAAATCACTGTGTCCTCTTTTATGAAAGTACAACGATATAAAATAATAACATCAACAATTATTCTCATGATTTATTTCTTCCCAGGTGTTCTAATCAGGAGGCTGAGCTCATTGAACTATGAAAAAGTATACCTCAAAAATCCATTGCAAGTACATCAGCACCAACATTGGCACCTAAATCAATGAACTTACCCTTCAAATGAACATCGTTACTCCATCTACACTCTTATTTTCAGAAATTGTCCTCATGCACACCGGTCAAAATGATGCATCTTTATTAGCAGGTGTAAAATTATCAAAATCACCTTTATATAATTAGCCACATACCTTGTATATATAAAATATTAAACTTATCATTTTATTTTAATGCGATGGACAAACCGGTAAAATCAAAGATATTATCAACAAAATCAATCGACAAGAATACATTTTCCACCTGAAGGCCTATGAATACAGCTTAAGAGTAAACTTCACTATTGTATCAATTGATGATGTTCCTAAAGAGAGCCAAACATAGAGACTGTGTTGCGAAGTATGTTATGTAAATATTAACTTTCACTCTGTAACTCAAAATAAATGCTTAACTGTGGATTGCATTAGACATTGCACTTATGAGGTAATTCAATCTACTACTTTAGATTCTCTCATTCTCTCTTGTTAGTTTTAGACCTTAACTTGAAAGTAGAATGTATCATAACATACAAGTGTTACTATTCTTCTATCCATCATTTTTTGTCAGTTGTTTTGACTAACGAAAGAATATTGTTAATCTATTTAAGAATTTCAATTATCAATTGAAACAAATCATTCAATTAGGTAGTATTAAACTAATGACTTTATGGACTTCTTTTTCTTGTTCTTTTTATTATCTATCTGCTTGCGCAATTCATGACTTCACTGATCCTCAAAATTCAAAAGACTTGAACCTTGAGAGAGGACTTACGCACTTTCAAATTCCATGATCTTAGCTTACTTGAATTTATATCATAGAGTCTTGAGCAGAACTTTATTAGCTTGTCATCCTAATTGGCCTCTGATTATGATCATAGGGCCTGGTCAAGGGCTAGAAAAGTTCCATTTGAGATTGGCAAGGGCACAAGTACATAAAGATGATGGTTACATTTACAATCATCACGTTTTACTTTTATATTTGACAAAGAAGACGTAAACTCTCTATGAGAGAAGAGGTATCCTGTAATTCATATCTTATTGTAATTGATATATTATTTCACTTATAGGGCACATCTTTATGGTACTTTTTCCTAAGCTATTTGTTTCCTAATTGAACTTATGGGGTTGGAACAACAAGCATGACAATATCAACAATTATCTACAAACTAGTATGTTATTGGAATCTGTAATTTGAAAAAATTAGTGCTTCTTTCTTTCATTCTAAGATCTCACTTGCATGTGTATAATCTAATTTTTTCAATGACCTTGAGATACTTGATAAGTTAAATGTTATTTATTGGTTGCTCCTTTGAATATATAGTTTTCATCTATTTTCAATCTCTTTGCTTGGATAAAAAAACACAATAAATCCAATGACCAGAAACAGAGTACTCGACCAGAAACAGAGTACCCAATGAATCTATTTTTATAATAAAATCTTCTATAAGATTGGATTGGGCTTCTTGCTTTGGTTTTATGCATGTGAGATAGACAGATGAAAGGGGTTGGAAGGTGTGAATGCTTATATATGGGTGAGTGCAAAGGGCTTTGGGTGTATATCCATGTCAGCTTGTTAGAGGTTATATTCTTTGGATTTAGGTCATATTCAAATACCTCAGTGGCACACCTGACACCACCTATTATTCTTATTTTCAAATTGAGGTACAACTTACATCATGGTAACTTTTTTTTTTGTGCAAGGATAAAATGTCCCTGTAATTTCCTACATATATGCATGTTCAACAATACAAATATATATTTTACCAAATAAAACACATTATACATTGATCAAGCACGTACATAATAATATTTTAATATGTCTTAATATAATTGTGTGTTCCACACACATGCAAGGATGGGCCAACTAGTAGTTTAAAAAAAGAACACGACGGGTAGCTCTATTGGTCTACCACCACGCTTTCCTTATGAAGGTTGAGGAATTGAAATTGCACCACCACACTAGAGTCATAGGGGATTTAATCGGCTCCTCCTTTGCCTCTAGGAATTAGACCATTCCAAAGGGCTTGGACAACCCTTTTTATTGAAAAACAGTTAGAGATGTATGGGCATTCTAAAATGGAATAAATTATATAGATCAATTTTTGGAAGCAAATCCTACTTCTAAGTATCCGTGACGATCTAAAATTGAACAACTGTTTTCTAAATGGCATGTGCTTACTTTGCATAATGTGATGTGGCATATATAATGTGAGGTGTCATTATTTTATTGGACAAGTTATAAAAAAAAAAAAAAAAACTCTCCTTTTAAAATTGAGGCTTTTTTTTAGAATTCATATATATATATATATATATATATATATTCAAGTGAAAACTAGTTTTTACCTATTATATGATAACTATTTTGCGGGGCCCAACTAGCAATCCATCCAAACCTAACAACCAATAGGGAATCCCCTAATAATCACAAATCCCAAGAATTGGCACACATCCGAATGGATTGAACCATTGGATCAAGGGTTGAGGTTTTTTTTTTTTTTTTTAATATGAAGCAATTAAACTTGTGGGCCACAAATGAAGGAGTTAGGGGAATGAATTTGGGGTCAAACTTGATACTTTTGGTGGTCTTACATAGATCTTTCCATCCCCCCTAATCCCATCTCCAAATGGAGCCCACAATTAGGCCTCACAAAAAAAAAAAAAAAAAATCTCACATAATAATTGAGAACAGTTCCCACCTAAATATTATCCATAGATATGTATACGAAGGATATCGAACTAGTCAAACTTCCAATGTCTAAAATGATAAGCATGATAGCCTAATATGCCTTCCATTAATGAAATCACCTCCCACGAATTAGATAAAAACCTGAATACCAGAAAAATCTCGTCATTCCGCTTCCTTTGAAGCATGATACATCATCCTCACTCATGCTTTCATTACAGGAAGAGACCCTTAGTCCATCAATATCACCTATAAGAACAATAGGGCCATTCATCCATATAACAAAACCAAATCTAGTCTGACCATCAACTTCCCAAGAGGTTTTTTTTTTTTTTTTTTTTCTTTTCATCTTAATTGCATGGTAACTTTTGCATTTTCACTGCAAGTCCATCTTTAGTCTATGAAATATCATCACTTACATTTTGTTTGAATTGGGCACTTGTATTTGCACGTGGATTTACATACGGGTAATTGGGTGTGTGCCAATACACCAGAGCAAAAGTCATAATAAAATAATATAGATGGATAGGATCTTCACCAAAGTTATTTTCATTTCCTTTTTGCCTATATACGGGTACTCGGGTGTGCGGTGTGCCCCTAGGATTCCCACTCAGCATACAAAAGCCTTCAATTTATCAGGTGGAACCACAAGATTTTCCTTCAGCGGGCCTCTATATCTATATATCTATACCTATATCTTCTATCTTCTACTATTATAAAAGAGCCAATGTTACATGTTTTTTTCACTACATTATTATGGGGCCCACCCAAAATATTATAAGAAAATATAATAATATATTATTATTATATTATAATAGTAATAATATAATATTTATACCCTTATTATCTATCTATCTCGTACGAACTTTTTCGTTACACCATTTTGGGACCCACCCCAAATATTATAATATAATATCATAATATATTATTTTGAGATATTACAAACTTTTTCACTACACCTTTGTGGGGCCAACCCCAAAATATTATAATGCAAACTTTTGCACTACACCATTATGGGGCCCACCCAAAATATTATAAGAAAATATGATAATATATTATTACTATATTATAATAATAATAATAATAATAATATATCTATACCCTTACTATCTATCTCATACAACTTTTTCATTACACCATTGTGGGACCCACCCCCAAATATTATAATATAATATCATAATATATTACTTTGAGATATTGCAAACTTTTTCACTACACCTTTGTGGGGCCCACTCAAAAATATTATAATGCAAACTTTTGCACTTCACCATTGTCGGGCCCACCCCCAAATATCTATTATCTTCCATCTACTATCTACTACTATTATAAAAGGGGGAAAGTTACAAACTCTTTTTACTACACCATTGTGGGGCCCACCCCCAAATATTATAATATAATATAATAATATATTATTATGAGAAATTGCAAACTTTTTCACTACACCTTTGTGGGGCCCAACCCCAAATATTATAATGCAAACTTTTTTACTACACCATTGTAGGGCCCACCCCAAAATAGTATAATATAATATAATAATATATTATTATGAGAAATTGTAAACTTTTTCACTACACCATTGTGGGGCCCACCCCCAAATATTATAATATAATATAATCATATATTATTTTGAGAAATTGCAATCTTTTTCACTACACCATTGTGGGGCCCACCTCTAAATATCTACTATCTACTATCTACTACTATTATAAAAGAAAGAAAGTTGCAAACTTTTTTTCACTACACCATTGTGGGGCCCACCCCCCAAATAATATAATATAATATAATAATATAATTGCAAACTTTTTCCTTACACCTTTGTGGGGCCCAACCCCAAATATTATAATAAAAACTTTTTCACTACACTATTGTAGGGCCCACCCCCAAATAGTATAATCTATTTACAATTTTATATTATCTTATCTTATATCTTATATCTTATATATATCTATTACTATTATAAAAGAGGAGAAATTGCATACTTTTTCACGACACCTTTGTAAGGCCCACTCCCAAATAATATAATATAATAATATATTATTCTTATATTATAATCATAATAATATAAAATCTATACCTTTATTTTATTATAAAAGAGAAGAGAGGTCGCATATTTTTTCACTACACCTTTGCCGCCGCCACCCCCCCTTCTTATTATATTATAATAATAATCATATAATATCTATGCCCTTATTATAAAAGGGTAAAAAGTTTCATGCTTTTTCTCTACACATCTGTGGGCCCCACTCAGTATTACGATATTATATAGGGGTGTACATGGATCGGATTAGATCGGATTGGGCCAAATCTGTCACCAATCCGTTACCTACGGATTGACGGATTTGAAATCCGTCACCGATCCGTAGGTATTATAATCCGATCTGATCCGATCCGTGGATGAACGGATCGGATCGGATTAATCCGTTCAATCCGTCACTGTACATTATATGGAAAAAAGTGAGTAGGGAAAGTATTATATGGAAAAATGGGTAGGGTTTTCCGGTTTTGGCCTTTTGGGGATAAATAGTGATAGGGAATAATTACATTTGAGCCCCTATAATTTTTCTTTTTTTTATATTTAGACATCTTAATTTATATCTAGACCCCTTATTTTTATTTTTTATATATATTTAATGTCAATGGATCGGATCGGATTAAATCCGCGGATTGAGGATGAAATCCGCCACCGATCTGTTGCTAACGGATTACAGGATTTTCAATCCGTCACCAATCCATTTACCTTCGGATCGGATTAAAATCCGCGGATCGGATCGGATCAGATCGGATTGACGGATTGACGGATTTTTTGTACACCCCTAATATTATATATATATAATACAAGAGAACTACACATATGTGGGTCCCAATAAAAGAGAAGAACTTGTCATGCTTTTTCTCTATACATCTAGCTATGGGCGTCACTTTCGTATTATGATATTATATATATAATAAAAGAGAACTATATGTCATTGGGCCCCACTTAGTAGAACTTGTCATGCTTTTTCTCTACATCTAGACATCTGTGGGCCCCACTTAGATTATTATATTATATATAAATAAAATACAAGAGAACTACATATCTGTGGGCCCCACTTCATATTATTATATTATATATATGTATAAAATCAAAGAGAACTACACATCTGTGGGCCCCACTTTGTAGAAAAACTTGTCAGGCTTTTTCTCTACATTTACACATCTGTGGGCCCCACTTAGTATTATTATATTATACCACCTAGTTGAAGAACTTGTCATACTTTTTTCTCGACACATCTGTGGGCCCCACTTTGTATTATTATATTAGATATATATATATATATAATAAAACAAGAACTACACATCCATGGACCCCACTTAGTAGAAGAACTTGTCATGCTTTTATTCCACATCTATGCATCTATAGGCCCCACTTAGTATTATTATATTATATATAAAATAAAAGAGAACTACACATTTGTGGGCCCCACTTAGTAGAAGAACTTGTTTTGCTTTTTCTCTACACATCTGTGGGCCCCACTTAGTATTATTATATTTCAATGAAATGCTTACCTTAAATGATCATGAAAAAAGTTGTGTTTGAAGAATTTGTTCATGCGCTGCAAGAATTCAAATATGAAATTTCAGTTGAGATTTTCATGCGTAGAAAATTTCAACTTCGATCCCAATGCTTGTAAAGACACGATTTGGTTGTCAGAGGAAGATATGAGAATGCCAAATATTGCTTGGAATTATTGTAATTTGCTGATTCGTTTAAAGCTTTAAGTTGGATACTGTTTTGGTCGATTAGTATTTTGTTTTCTTGAATTTGATATGTATTTGGCGCGAGGTTTTAGACAAATTTTAATGGGAAATAGGCCGAACTATCAATCTATATTGAAATTGGTGAATGTTTTTCCTAATCATGTATGGCCAGAAAGGGTTGATGTTCAACTTTTTTTTAAATTAGTTTCCTTTCATATATCTTGTTATTCCATCTTCTTCTTACTTTTTTCGATTGAAGCTTTTTCTAAATTTCATAAGAGTAATGAGTGATTGTAAATTACTTAATTTGCCAAAAAAAATGAGCTATATGTTAACTAGTCATTCTCCATTGGGATAGTTAATATTGAGTTTTTCAATAACTTTATTTTTTCAGATTATTATACTGAAAGAGTATGTTCCTTGCACGTGCAGGGCTCCACTAGTACTCTTATAAATGAGAGAAAGATGATGTCCTTTTTCACTGCACACATAGCCAATAAAATGAAAGTTGTGGGGCCCACTCTTATATATATTTATTATGTATATGTATTTTGTATATGGATAAAGATGGGGACATAATGGGCATTGCCCAACTTTTACTCTTATAAAAGAGGCAATGTTACATGTTTTTTTTTTTTTTTCACTACAGCATTGTGGGGCCCACCCAAAATATTATAAGAACAAATAATAATATATTATTATAATAATAATATAATATATATACTCTTATTATCTATCTCATACAAACTTTTGCATTATACCATTGTGGGGCCCACCCCCAAATATTATAATATAACATAATAATATATTATTTTGAGATATTGCAAATTTTTTCACTACACATTTGTGGGGCCCACCCCAAAATATTATAATGAAAACTTTTGCACTACACCATTGTGGGTCCCACCCCCAAATATCTACTATCTACTATCTATCTACTACTATTATAAAAGAGGGAAAGTTGCAAACTTTTTTCACTACACCATTGTGGGGCCCACCCCCAAATATTATAATATAATATAATAATATATTAGTTTTGAGAAATTGAAAAATTTTTCACTACACCTTTGTGGGGCCCAACCCCAAATATTATAATGCAATTTTTTTCACTACACCATTGTGGGGCCCACCCCCAAATATTATAATATAATATAATAATATCTTATTTTGAGAAATTACAAACTTTTTCACTACACCATTGTAAGGCCCACCCCCAAATAATATAATATAATATAATAATATATTATTATGATAAATTACAAACTTTTTCACTACACCTTTGTGGGGGCCCACCCCCAAATATTATAATCTATCTACAATTTTATCTTATCTTATCTTATATCTTATATATATATATATATATAAAGAATATTCAAGTGCATCCATCCCTCACCATTGTGGTGAGGGACACCCCCATTTTGGGAAGTTCCAAGTACAAAAGAGCACCCCATTTTGGGAAACTTCCCAAAATGGGGGTGTCCCTCACCACAATGGTGAGGGATGGATGCACTTGAATATCCCCCTATATATATTTATTACTATTACAAAAGACGAGAAATTGCATACTTTTTTATTACACCTTTGTGGGGCCCACCCCTAAATATTATAATATAATATAATATAATATAATAATATAGTATTATTATATTATAATAATAATAATAAAATAAAATCTATACCCTTATTATAAAAGAGAAGAGAAGTTGCATACCTTTTCACTACACCTTTGTGGGCCCCCCCAAATAATATAATATAATATAATATAATAATATACTCTTGTTATATTATAATAATAATCATATAATATCTATGCCCTTATTACAAAAGAGAAAAAAGTGTCATGCCTTTTCTATACACATCTGTGAGCCCCACGTAGTATTATGATATTATATATATAAAATAAAAGAGAACTACACATATGTGGGCCCCAATAAAATAGAAGAACTTACCATGCTTTTTCTCTACACATCCGTGGGCCTCACTTAGTATTATTAAATTATATTATATATATAAAATAAAAGAGAACTACACGTCTGTGGGCCCTACTTAGTAGAAGAACTTGTCATGCTTTTTCTCTACATCTAGACATCTGTGGGCCCCACTTAGTATTATTATATTTTATATATAATACAAGAGAACTACACATCTATGGGCCCCGCCTAGTATTATTATATTATACCACTTAGTAGAAGAACTTGTCTTGCTTTTTCTCTACACATCTGTGGGCCCCACTTAGTATTATTACAATATCTGTATGCCCCACTTAGTATTATTCTATAAGATATATATAATAAAACGAGAACTACTTATCTATGGGCCCCACTTAGTAGAAGAACTTGTCTTGCTTTTACTCTACATCTACACATCTGTAGGCCCCACTTAGTATTATTATATTATATATATAAAATAAAAGAGAACTACACATTTGTGGGCCCCACTTAGTATCATTATATTATAATATATATATATATATAAAATCAAAGAGAACTACAAATCTGTGGGCCCCACTTAGTATGATTATATTTCGATGAAATGCTTAACTCAATGATCATGAAAAGGGTTGTGTTTGAAACTTTTGTCGATTTGCTGTAAGAACTCAAATGAAAATTTTCAGTTGAGATTTCATGTACAGAAAATTTCAACTCCGATCCCAATGCCTGTAAAGACATGATAAGTACCTAATTGTTAAGCAATTAGAGACTCAATTTCCTTTCCATCACCTTGATTCGTGTCTAATTCCTTTGATTTCATATAATCTTGCACGAGTATTGGTCTTTGGTCATTTGCAGGAAATTAGTGAAGAATGAAGCTTTTGGGATGATGAATAGACCAAGTGCAGATTGAAGGATCAAGTGACTTTGAAGAATTGAGCAACAAAAAGCAAGAAATTGAACTTCTATACTCCAACCGGAAGATCTACCGGTAGAAATGTCCAAAAATTGGACAGAAAGCTGAAAAAATGAGATTTCACTCTTCTACCGGAATTTCTACCGGTAGAACTGCTTGTACGGCAAGTTCTACCGGTAGAAAATGCTGAAATTCAACCAGTGAGCTGAAGGAATGGAGTTCTACTCGTCAAACCGGAAGTTATACCGGTAGAAACAGTTAAACCGCAATTTCTACCGGTAGAAATGGCTGAAAATCAGGCAGAGAGTTGGACATCAGCAGTGCACTTGTTCTACCGGTAGTTCTACCGGTAGAACGACTTCTACTGGTAGTTCTACCGGTAGAACACTCGGATTTCACTTTTTGGGGCACTTTTGTAATTAAAGTTTTGGGGACCTATATAAAGCATTGTAACTCGACAATTAGGGTTATCTGGGAATAGTCTTGGTTTCCCAGCCCCCTTTTCTTTCCTTCTTTGATAGATGAGTGTATATGGAGTTTTGAATTGAAAATCAATGTTCAATTTCGCTTAGTTCTTGTATTAAGACAGAATTCTTCAATCTACTTCAAGTTTTCAGTAGAGGTAATATTTCGATTTTGTTCTTGCTGTTCTCTTGCTTTAATTTTTAGTATGAGGAATTCCCCATTAATGGAGGGGTAAAATCTCAGATGGTTTGACCAAAAGGGAATTCATCCTAGGTTTTGCATAGTTTCTTCTTCCTGATAATGCTTTACTGTTGAGAGATAATTTCCATGGATGTTCTGTTTTCAGAAATTATGAATGAGATGTTAAGCCTTTAACTAATTGTGTTCATCTAAGATGATACAATTAGTGCTTAGGTCGATGTCTCTCAGTTTATAGAAAAGAATGCCTAGAATCTCCTTTAAAATTAGTCAATTACTGAGATTTGATTTCCACGAAGGAATTTTCCAGTTTAGAATTGGATGGCTCTAAATCTAACCTGTGTAATGGAAAGGAAGATGAAAACCATGAGAATCTAGGTGAATTAAACCTTAGGTTGAACCATCTCTTAGTTTAACAATTTCAATTAGCTTTCTGCAGTTTTAATCAGTCCTTAGCCTAGAATTAATCCCATTCTTGAACAAAAGTTGGTCACTCCAGACCAAAAGAAGTCCTCTAGAGCTGAAACCCTAGTCCGTTCTCTGTGGATTCGACCTCTTCATGAGCGAAGTGCTACTCAGCGATGAAATTGTCCTCCGCTTAGGACACGCACATAAAATAGCTAAGCATTTCTGGCGGCGTTGCCGGGGAACGACAATTGAGGTAAAAACAGCTTTGTGAGTATTTCTTCTTGTTCTTTTCTTTTTAGTTTTCCTTTAAGATTAGTTGATTATTTTGATAATTGGGGTTGTTTGTGGTATATGTCCTCTCATTACCGTAGGGACATATACAACAGATTGGTCAGAGTAGATCTTACAGAAGTTCCTATAATCGATTGGCCAGGGATCGACATTTTTGTTGAGCTTCCCCTGCCCGACCCTTCTTTTGAAACAATGGCGGATCGACAGAATGATAATGACCCCCATAATCAACAAAATCAAGCTGTCCCACCTAAGACAATGGATGATTACTTGACCCCTAGGTGGACTGATGCTCCATCTTGCATTGTAGATGAAGCTCAGGGTGCAATTGCATATCAGGTCAAACCAAATATTTTGACTCATCTCCCTACCTTTCATGGAATGACATCTGAAATGCCTTATTTGCACGTTAAAGAGTTCAATGCCATAATTGAAACCATGTGTCCTGCAGCTCAAAGAGAATTAGCTAAACTTCGGTTGTTTCCTTTCTCCTTGAAAGGGAATGCCAAAAATTGGTTGAACAATCTGAGATCTGTAAGAATCACCACATGGGATCAATTGCAAAGAGAGTTTTATAAAAAATACTTTCCCCATCAGAAAACAATTGCTTTAAAGAAAAATATCCAGAGTTTTGCTGAAAAAGGTGGAGAGTCTTTTCATTAATGTTGGGATCGGTTTCATGAGATGTTGAACTTGGTCCCTCATCATGGTTTTACCATTCCTGAGTTGGTTACGATATTTTATGAAGGATTGAGTTCAACAAACAAACAGTTCATTGATATGATGTGCAATGGTACTTTCCGTACCAAGGAACCTCATGAAGCCTATGCATATTTAGAGAGTTTGGCAGAGCAATATCAGGTTTGGGACACCACCAATCCCAATGATAGAACAACTCCAAATGTGTTTCCTAGTGTTCCTAGTGCAAGAAAGTTTACTTTTAGTGAGAAGGAGGATTTGAGTGCAAGGATAGCTCAACTTACCCGTCAGATAGAAGGTTTAGAGCTGAAAAGAGTTAGTGAGATTACTCCTACATCAGTTGCCCAAATGGATCAATTGTGTGCAATTTATTCACAGAATGATCATGGTACAGACAATTGTCCTACCATTCCTTCCATCAAGGAGTTACTCCATGGTAACCCTCCATCTGATGTCAATGTTGTGAATCCCCAGCAGAAGTCTTCTTTCCAATCTAACCAATATCAGAACTTCAACCCTAGATACAATGATCATCCCAATTTTCGGTGGAGGGACAACCCATCCCAAGCCCACAATCAGAATTCTTCAAGTTTTCAGCCTCAGCCCTATCAGAATCAAGGGCAATTTCCTCAGTCTAATCAGGGTCAGGGGCAATTCTTCCAATCTGCCCCATAGTATCAGCAGCAGAGATTCCCATCTCAACAGCAGTTTCCATCCCAGTCTTATCAACAGTTTCAGCAACAAGGACCCCCTCAAGGTCATGCTCCATATCAGCCTCCCCATAAGAGAAGTCTAGAAGACACCTTCCAAGCCTTTTTGAGTAGTCAGACTTCCATCAATGAGCAGAACAACCGGACTCTAGAGAACATCAAATCTCAATTAACTACACTTACCAATGTGGTGAGTGCTAGTCAAACCACAAGGGGTGCCTTGCCTACCCAAGCTATCCCTAATGTCCAAGGCCAGCACTTTGTGGCTGATTCCGGTGAGTCGGATGCTCAAATGGAGTAACTTAAGGCTGTCACCATTTTGAGGAGTGGTAAGATCATTGATAAAACCATCTCTCCCAAGCCATCTAAACCCGATGTTTCTACTTCCATGGCACCTCCTGCTTCGCATGAAGTGGAGGAGCCTAAGAATTCTGAGTCTAGGGATGAGCTTTCAAAGAGATCTAATGAGTCCAATGAAATTAAGAAAGATGAGTCTCCCACTTCTACCATTCAAGATCCTAAAGTCCAAGCTTTCCAACCCCCAGCTCCTTTCCCTCAGAGGTTGAGAGGTAAGTCCAAACCAGATCTTGCAGAATCTCTTAGGGAGCTTTTCTCTCAAGTTAAACTCAACATTCCTCTCTTGGATGCTATCCAACACGTTCCTGTCTATGTGAAGTATCTTAAGGACTTGTGCACTTACAAGCGCAAGTTCGTGCATCAAAACAAGGTCCTCCTAGCAGCCAACGTCAGTACCACCATCTCTGGTTCTCTTCCTCCCAAATTCAAGGATCCTGGTTATCCTTGCATTTCGGTAGAGATAGGGGGAAAGAAGATAGAGAGAGCTTTGTGTGATTTAGGGGCAAGTGTCAATCTTTTGCCTTATTCAGTCTACCTCCAACTCGGGTTTGAGGAACTTCAGCCCACCTCGGTTACACTTCAGTTGGCAGATAGGAGTGTTAGAGTCCCTAAGGGGATTTTGAAGGATGTGTTAGTTCAGATAGGGAGTTTCGTGTATCCCGCAGATTTCATTGTGTTGGACACATGTCCAAATCTAGGGGTTAGTGATCAAGCCCCTATCATTCTAGGTCGTCCTTTCCTAGCCACCATAGATTCAGTCATCAAGGTTAGGAATGGGAACATGTCCATCACCTTTGGAAACACGACCCTTGATCTGAACATCTACAATGTTGCCTCCCAATTAGGAGATGATGAGGAGATACATGAGGTGAGTTTAATAGAGATTTGGTTCAAGAACATGTGGACACACACTTATATTCAGATCCTTTAGAGACATTCTTGACCCAAGAGGAGAGGGAGTTTCTTGAATCCCCTGAGGTAGAGTATCTATATTCTCTATTAGATGAGGTTGAGGAAGTGAAGGGTGCTGCGTATTGGGCACCAAAATTTGAAGAGCTTCCGAAATCGGAAGCTAAGTTTATGCCTAGTAGTGAGGAAGCCCCTACGCTTGAGTTGAAGCCTTTACCCTCTTCGGTAAAATATGCTTTTCTTGGTGTTGACGAGTCATATCCTGTGGTGATTTCCTTTTCTCTTGAGGAACACCAAGAGACCCAGCTGTTAGAGGTCTTAGGTAGGCACAAGAGAGCAATTGGGTGGACTTTAGCTGATCTACAAGGGATTAGTCCCTTGATTTGCACCCATAGGATTCATTTAGAGGATGATGTCAAACCTTCCCGCCAACCCCAGCGTAGATTAAACCCTGTTCTGAAAGATGTGGTTAGGATGGAGATTCTGAAATTGCTTGATGCTGGGATTATCTATCCTGTAGCTGATAGTAAATGGGTGAGTCCTATACAGGTAGTGCCTAAAAAGGCAGGGGTAACTGTTGTGGCTAATGAAGAAGGAGAATTAATCCCTACTAGAGTTGCCACGGGATGGAGAGTTTGTATAGATTACCGAAGGCTTAATGCCAGCACGAAGAAGGACCATTTCCCTCTTCCTTTCATTGATTAAGTCTTAGAAAGAGTTGCAAATCATACTTTCTATTGCTTCCTGGATGGGTATTCAGGATATAATCAGATTGAAGTGTCTTTAGAGGATCAGGAGAAGACCGTGTTCACTTGTCCCTTTGGGACCTTCGCTTATAGGCGCATGCCCTTTGGGTTGTGCAATGCCTCGGGCACCTTTCAGAGGTGCATGATGGGTATTTTTGATGACATGGTCGGGGACTTCTTGGAGGTATTCATGGATGATTTTTCTGTTTTTGGAGATAGTTTTGCGGGGTGTTTAGAAAATTTAGAAAAAGTCCTAGAAAGATGTGAGGAGAAGAAGTTAGTCCTGAATTGGGAGAAGTGTCACTTCATGGTGACACAAGGGATTGTATTAGGCCATATAGTTTCTCCTAGAGGCATTGAAGTGGACAAGGCTAAGGTGGAATTGATCTCCCAATTACCTTCACCCAAATGTGTCAAAGATATCCGATCCTTCTTAGGTCATTGTGGTTTCTATAGGCGCTTCATTCGTGCTTTTAGCGCTATTGCACGCCCCTTGTGCAATCTTTTGACCAAAGAGGCACCATTTGTTTGGACCGAGGCTTGTGAGAAAGCCTTCAGCGCTTTGAAAGCGTGCCTCACTTCTCCACCTATTATGCAAGCCTCGGATTGGAGTCTTCCGTTTGAGTTGATGTGCGACGCTAGTGACTATGCCATTGGTGCCGTTTTGGGTCAAAGAAGAGATAAAGTCCCTTATGCCATTGCTTATGCCAGCAAAACCTTGAATGATGCTCAACTCAATTACACCACCACAGAGAAAGAGCTGCTTGCTGTGGTCTTTGCTCTTGATAAGTTTAGATCCTATATCATAGGTTCTCCGATTGTTGTTTTTACTGATCACGCAGCGCTCAAGTATCTGATGAGCAAACAAGACGCGAAAGCGCGTCTCATTCGGTGGGTCTTGCTGCTCCAAGAGTTTAATATCACTATCAAGGATAAGAAGGGGGTTGAGAATGTCGTTGCGGATCATCTTTCGCGACTTGAGTTTGAGGATAAGTCATCCCATCTTCCGGTCCTTGATTCTTTTCCCGATGAGCAGTTGTATTCAATGTCGACGTGTCTGTGGTATGCGGATATCGTCAATTATCTCGTGACAGGGCAGCTTCCTACTGACTGGACTTCTCAAGTGAGAAGGAGGTTCTTAGTGGATGTGAGAAAGTACGCTTTCGATGATCCTTATTTTACAAGTATTGTGCTGATCAGATTATTAGGAGGTGTGTCCCTGAGTCGGAACAACAGAGTATCTTGTCATTCTGCCACACTGAGGCGTGTGGGGGTCACTTCTCTTCTAGGAAGACCACTGCAAAGATTTTGCAATCTAGTTTCTTCTGGCCCACTCTTTTCAGAGATGCCCATGAATTCTGTTGATCTTGTCCCCAATGTCAGCGATTAGGAGCTATCTCCAAGAGGAATGCCATGCCCCTTCAGCCCATGCTTATTATCGAGATCTTCGATTGTTGGGGTATAGACTTTATGGGTCCTTTCCCTAGTTCGTATGGGTTCCTCTACATTCTTTTGGCTGTCGATTATGTGTCTAAATGGGTGGAAGCTATTCCCACTAGGACCAATGACCACAAGGTTGTGGTCAAATTCATGAAAGAGAATATATTGTCTCGGTTTGGGATGCCGAAAGCCATGATTAGTGATCAGGGCACTCACTTTTGCAATCGTCCCTTCACGGCCTTGATGGCCAAGTATGGGATCACCCATAAGGTGTCCACTGCCTATCATACTCAAACCAATGGGCAAGCTAAGTTAGCCAATGGGGAAGTCAAGCACATCTTAGAGAAAACTGTGAATCCTAATAGGAAGGATTGGTCAACTCGGATGACTGATGCCTTATGGGCCTATCGAACGGCCTACAAGACAGTTTTAGGGATGTCCCCGTATAGGCTTGTGTATGGCAAGACTTGTCACCTTCCAGTCGAAATAGAGCATAAGGCATTTTGGGCTCTTAAGACTCTGAATTTCTCTTTACCCAAGGCGGGTGTGCTTAGGAAGTTTCAAATGAATGAGTTAGAAGAGTTGAGGAGAGAGGCTTATGAAAATGCTAACATCTACAAGTCCAAACTCTAAGCTTTTCATGATAAACACATTGTCAGGAAAGACTTTGAGGTGGGGCAAAAAGTCCTCTTATATAACTCTAAATTGCATCTCCACCCAGGAAAGTTACGTTCAAGATGGGCTGGACCTTACTTTGTGCACAAAATCTACCCTCATGGTGCTGTTGAGGTTTTTAATAAAAATGATGGTAAAATTTTCAAAGTTAATGGGCAAAGGCTTAAGCCATTTCTTGAGAATCTTGCAAAAGAGGAAATTGTGGAAGAGTTAGTGGATCCGGTTTATCCGGAACCCACTAGTTCTTAATCTTTCTTGACTTAGTTTGTGCCAACTTGTATACATTCTGTTTTCCTCTGTTTAATGTTTTTATCTTGTTTGTGTGCATGTTTGGCCTAATTGCATCGTAAAACAAATAGCGGATGATGCTACTCCGTATCACATCGTTCTTCAATGTGATGTCTTGGAATCTGACTTTAAAAGACCAATGAAAAGTAAAAAATTTTTGGGGTACACCATCTATTCTTACCCCAATTTTTGTTTCTAACCAATGGTTGCTGTCTAAGTCTTAGCAGGTTATTTGTTTTACAACAACCTTGGTAAATTGGTAACTTCGTTCCTCTCCTTTCTCTTGGTTCTTAGTTTATTTACTCATTGAGGACAATGTTTCGTTTAAGTTGGGGGGAGAGGCATAATTCTTCATACATGCATATAGTTAATTTTTCTTCATACATGCATATAGTTAATTTTTCGCTATTTTAGAATTTGTTAATCCAAGCCTTGCATTCATTTCATCAAAATTCTCATTTGAAGACTCAACTTTCGTGAAATACATGATTTATGCCTTCTTTGATTATTATGTATTTTTGAATGATTATGTGAGTTAATTATCACATTGATTTGAATTCGTACCATATTCCCTATTTTTTAGAGTGCTTTGAGTGATAGAGTAGATTCCACACACTTGCAAGTTCATACCTTTTTAGCCTTAAATTGCATTCATTTTACATCTTTTGGAAGTGGTGGCACAAATTGTCAATACAAGGAAATTTTGTTGTCTATGAAACTAGAAAAGAGTCACCCTTGTACCCGTTGTTTGAGCCATGTTCTTTATCCTCTTCTTCTTGTGCTAAAACTTAAGGACCCGGAGTAAAGGAGGCAAGGAGGAATGGGGGTTTTTGGAGTGATTTCTGCAGGTGGAAAGTGGATGTAATGAAAATTGAGCTTGGTAATGATGAGTCTAAGGATGACTTTAAAAGTGGAGATGATCTTCTGTGTTTTGCTAATGGGGTTTTCGAGTGTCTGAGATGAAGGGATCTTATGAAGATAGAGTCATTAAGACTTCTCCTTTTTCAGAATTCCATTGCAAAGTTCGAGAAATTCACTAATTAGTCACTTCGATGGACTATAAATGAGACTCACGACTGAAGCTATTCGTTGAATAAAAGTTTTGAAAATCAAGGGAAAGAGGTGCTGGATTCATAGCCAAGCCATTGAAAAAAAAAAATAATGAATGGCATTACCGGTAGAAACACCGGTTTAAAAGTGGAAAATTAAGGCAGAGAAGGGTGAAGTTTCAGAAAAAAAAAAAATACAGCAGAGCAGTTCTACCGGTATTTCTACCAGTAGAAGAGGAAGAATGAAAAGCAGTACCGGTAGGAACACCGATTTAAAGATGGGAAATTGAGGCAGAGAAGTGATGTGTAGGAAAAGAAATTTCTACCGGTAGAACATGCTAAATGGTTAGCAGTACCGGTAGAAACACCGGTTCAAAGACTAGAATTTGTGGCAAAGAGGTTTATACTTTTGAATGCTAAGACAGAATCGGTAGTTCTACCGGTAGAACATTCTCTACCGGTAGTTCTCCCGGTAGAAAATGCGGGTCCAGGCACTCCAGTTATATATCTTGCCCTCATTTTGTTTTCATTTCATTTTCTTCCTTCACCTTTCTCTCTGGCCGAAAGACCTTCCTTTTCAAAACCCTAGCCCCAAACTTCCAAATCCTCCATTAATCCACCCAATCTTCAGCCAAACTCGTCCAAACTTCTTCTCCCATCTCCATTCCTCTGTGTTTCATCGGATTAAAACCTACCAAAAAACCCTAAGAAATCCCACTTTGGCCGAAAATTCCAGCTATTCCCCTTAGCCATCCATTCCTCAACCCCAATCAACTCTCCTCCACAACCCCTTTCTTCATTCTACATTCCACCCTCCTTATTCTCCAAAAACCTAACCATGCCAAGAACAAAAAATCCTAGTGTTGGGGGCGCACCAAAGAAAGGAGCAGTTGTCAATTTGCTTGTCGGAGGAAGAGATGAGAATGCCAAACATTGCTTGGAATTCTTGTAGTTTGTTGTTAATTCGTTTAAAGCTATGAGTTGGGTACTGTTTTGGTTGGTTAGTATTTTGTTTCATTGAATTTGGTATGTATTTGGTGCTAGGTTTTAGACAAATTTTAATGGGAAATAGGCCGGACTATCAATTTATATTGAAATTGGTGAGTGTTTTGCCTAATCGAGTATGGCCAGAAAAGGCTGGTGTTCAACTTTTTTTAGATTAGTTTCCTTCCATATATCTTGTTATTCCATCTTCTTCTTACTTGTTTCTATTGAAGCTTTTACTAAATTTCATAAGAACAACGAGTGATTGTAAATTACTTAATTTGCCAAAAAAAATGAGTTATATGTTAACTGGTCATTCTCCATTGGGCTAGTTAATATTGAGTTTTTCAATGACTTTATTTTTTCAGATTATCATACTGAAAGAGTATGTTCCTTGCACGTGCATTGCACTTGCAGACCACCACTAGTCTCTAAAAAAAAGAGAAAGATGATGTACTTTTTTACTACACACATGCCCAATAAAATGCAAATTCTGGGGGCCACCCATATATATATTTATTATGTACATGTATTTTATGTATGGATAAAGATGGGGACATAATGAGAATTTTTCAATTTGTCTAAAATAGACTTTGGGCCAGGCTTGAATTTAGAGGGGTTTTAAGGATCCGGATCAAGATGATCTAGGAGACTAAAGTTTCGGAATTAAAATATCTACCCAACGGTATCATAATCTCAAAAAAAAAAAAAAATAACAAAAAAGAGCCCTCAATTCTCTTGAAAATTGAAAAATATCTTCCTACTATACCCAAATGAACTCGGATACAGACCAAACTTGGTACACATGATCCTAATAATTTTTTTAATCTCTTATATTGAGTAGATGCTGATATTATAAACGTAATAAAATTTTGTTTTAATACATTCCAATAAATTGAGTAATTTTTTTTTTATTTCTTTGTTTTTTTTAAGGTAGTGGAGAAAAGGAAAGGAAAATGTGGATAAGATTGGAATCTTTTTCAAATCTATATCTCAAATGTTGTGTTTTTTTCCCTTTTCTTTTTTCAATTTTCTTTAAACATTCTTCTTAGTCAAATACTACAAGATTTTCAATATAGGGAATTTTGTGGGTATGAGGTTTTTCCTCTGCGAATAATTGTATAAGGAAGAACATGATATTTTAACAGATTTTTCATTAACTTTTAGCTTCTTTTGGAATGGAGGGAGTTTTCATACATGTAAGTGGACACTGTCTCCTGAAATTATTATTATTTGATTGTGTCTTCTTCTTTAATTTTTTTTAATGTTGCAATAAAATCTTCATTCTAAAAAAAAATGGGTGCAATCAGAGTTAAGAAAATGATGATGAAGAGTTGATTTTTTCTTTCTCATTCATGTTTCAACCAAAGTTAGGCCCATTGATAGCCTTTGTGCTCTAATATTTTTAATTATATGTCTATTTTATTTCTTGAATATGAACTGCAGGCTTCCAAATTGTGCGTGTTTCATGTTTCTTTATGGTAGAACTTTGTATTTAGTTCTCATTCTATGTTTGGAATTTGAATTTGTGCATAGCATTTAAAATGTAAACTTTATACTATTTTGTTATGTGAGATAGGAAAATGGAAAAGTCAAACAGAAAGTGTCCTAGTTGAGAAAAGCAAAGTAGACAATAACTAAAAGGACGATGCTATGAGGCATAGAATTTGTTTTCATTCTCCAAAGAGTCAAAGGGGAAGAGCTTTTTTTTTTTTTTTTAAAGTAGTACAGGTGCTAATATTCAAAAGGCCATAAACATAATCCATATTTGTATAAGAATCTGACTTTTTTTTTTCCTATTTTAGTTTATATTAGTTAAATTCTTACTTTCTATACCAATGTATCTTCAATCGTCACCCTCCCTTTCTCTGGGTTTGTGGTGCAGCAATTAGCTCGGTTGCTGGGGGCTTCACTGTGTGCAGCTCTGTAGTCTGTAGTTTGTTTGGGTGGCTCTGCTTTCATTGGCAGGTGTTTGTTGCTCCTTCTTGCAGTGCTGGTGTTGTCTTCTGCTGCTGTCCGCTACTGCCCTTTGAGCCCTTGCAGTTAGCTCGGCAGTTGGGGGCCTCTCTACTGGTTTCTGCTGCGCCTTCTTGCTGTGTTTGGGTTTTCTTTTGCTGCTGTCTGTTGTGAGCTGCTGCGCGGTTGTAGTGTTGTTTGTGCTGGTGCGGTTGGTTCCTTCCTCTTCTCAATGTTGATGTTCTTTCGTTTTTGCTGTGCCCTCCTCTCCTCTGCTGTCCTTGTTAGCAGCTTTGTGCAATTCTGGGTGGCTGTGGAGTTTGTTTTCTTGTGGTTTTGGAGGTTTCTTTGTTCTCTTGGGCTTCTTCTCTGTTTTTTTTTTTTTTTTTTTTCCTTCTGGCCCCTTCTGTTGTTGGGGTGGTTTTTTCTTTTGCCTCTTCCTGTGGCTTCTCTTTGTTCCTTTGGGCACCTTTGGCCTTTCCCCTTTTCTTAATTCAATTTGCAATTTAGCCAAAAAAAAAAAAAAATTCGTCACCCTCCAAACCCATCAAGAGTGGGATAAAACCAATAAGCATTCTTTCCTGGTTCTCATTGAACCATTTTGTTCACTAATTTCTAAGTTTTTATTCATTTTTTTTGTTTTTTGTAAAATTAATTGTGTGATATGGTGCAATTAAATAATCATTTCGAAGGAAAAGTATTTTAGATTTTATCATTCAGAAAGGCTTTTAGTCTTTCTTAGCACTATTTTGTCCACCCCGATTAATAAACTAAGGCAAGGTGGGAAAAACAAAATATTTTAACTATGTACTATTTACTCCATTATGTGGTTCGTTGTGTACATACTCCCTTTTAACTCTGAAAACTTATATGCCATGTACTTTTTCAATGATAAACCTTGAACTAAGATGGGATGAAAATAAAAGAAAAAATGAATAATGTATCTTATAATGGATTAAAAGAAAAGCAATCAAGTGTATTTTACTTACTACCTTTTGGTGTTCAATATTTACAATTTTGTGGGCACTTTAAATACTTCGCCATCAGTTTAAAAGTGGTGACAAAAGGTATTAGCTAGCTTGCTACTTTTGTTATTATTGCTGGTGGCCAATTGATGGTTGTATTATAATTCAAATACCAAATTGACTACACACAAGAGAATTAACATTCTCTCTGTTTTTTTTATACCTAAAACAATGCTAATTGTGCAAATAGTTTCTATTTCTTTTTATTTTTATTTTCTAGTGGAACTAAAAGATACTTGAGTGGTATTTGTATTTGAAATTTGAGAGTTAAGAACATCAAACTCCTCCTGGAGGTTTCTAGAAGATATGAGATTATTTTCTTTATACGGATGTAACCCTTTGTTATTATTTTAAAATATTAACTTTTTAATCTTTTGTACACAAACCTTAAATATTTGCAATTTGATGTTCCTTCAATTTTATGTCCGCCATGTTTTTTTCTCTTTTTTAATGAAAATCACCATTAAAAATTTTTAATATTATTTTCACTTTTGCTTCATGTGTTTGTATTTTATTTAGTTAGAATAATTGATTTTTCAATCTGACATAATAGTTGCATTGATCTTTATTTATACTCCTGTTGGAAGAGTAATCACAAGTTGGATAATGTGATAACTACTACTAAAAATTGGTTCTCTTTTGATATTAGTGATTGCTAAAGATGATTCCATAAACGCAATTTAGTGGTAGATCTTATAGATTACTATCGTAAAATTGTTGTTGTTCGATCGGCACAATTTTTAGTTTCTTAATATACAACTTTTTTGAAAATTTTTTATTATAAAAGGGCATTTCAAGGGCATGAATATATTTATTTATTATTGCTCTTACTCATGAGGCTTAAATTGAAAAACGTTGATCATTTTCTAACACATTTATTTCTTTTATCATTGCAAGCTTCTTCTTGTTCTTTTTATTCTTCTTCTTTTCATATATTTCAATGAAACGTCATGCCTTTCCTTAAAGGGAAAACGAGAAGCTCATAGAAACTGCTTGTTATGCTAGCGTTATTACTAACTTTAGAGTCAATGAATGAAGCGGTCGATTTCAATGTAAACACCTAAAATAAGTATTTGATGCCCAGCTGGACCAAATTCAGTTTGTCTTTGCTCGTTTTGAATTTTTCTTACTTTGATTAGCACTCCCATCCTTTTTATAGAATAGAGCAGAATAGTTGATCTAGAATACCTATGTTACATTCTTTTGTATTTTTTAAGAGGAAGGTTCAATTCTTTTGGCAGACTTGTATTTGTAGTTTTTTATTTTTTGGTATTTTTTTCCCTATGGATATCTCAATTTGTGAGCTTCCATTTAACTGAACTTCTATGATTACTATGTATTATCTTTTTCTTACAGGGTATAAAATATGACACTTTGTATTAAGTAAAAGAAGATGCTGACTCTTGGAGAGGTATTGCCTCTATTTACCTAATAGTGGTCCGTCTTATAAAATAAAAAAAAGCACATGTTAAATACTAATATTGATCAACATGTGCTTTGCAAATATTACCGGTAAGACTTCATATCATAGTTCCACCATTGTTGATCCCTGTCACTTGAGGACAAGCCGGATTACTTCTTTATTTTTGACGGTTGGTGTGAGATGTTATTTTTCTTTGTAGGTTAAGACTAAAACCACCATCTTAGTATTGTTATTCTAATGTCCTCAAGTAAGATATTATTTTTTTTCCTTAATAGAATCTGATTTTGTAGTGAACATATAATGTTCATGGTAATTGGTTAGAATAGTAAGCTCATCTGGTTCTCAGTTTTTATTTTTATTTTTTAGAAAATTGCAGGCTATCAATTTGACTATGCTTTCAACTGGACTCTAACTTTAGCAGGTCAAGTCTACCAGGAAACTGATAAGTCGGCCTGACAGGTCAAATAAAGTAAATTGAAATTTCTTTGTACACATTCATTATAAAATATATAGAAATATGTGATTCATATCCTCTAAAAGTTATATAAATTCCCTATCGATTGTCATTTGAGATATCATTTTTCTCACTATATCATGATTTTATTGTTTTCAAATGTATAGAAAAAAAGTAGTGTCCGCTGTATTTGGACATTGCACGGGCCTTGCAATTTATAATCACTCATTCTTTGTTGAAAATTTATTTTTAAACGTATGAAGCTTCTACTGAATTTTTTAAGAACTTTATTTTTTAAAAATTTTATTAGTAAAACTGTTTGTTCAGTGCACGTGCAATGCACGTGCAGAGCTCCACTAGTGAAAGAAAAAAATAATTTCTTGGGGTGTCATAATAATAAAACTTGACCTAAAAAAGGGGTTTTTTCCATAATTTATGGAGGGCCATGCTTCCCCAATGAGTTTTTCATGAATTATCCTGAGTCCAGCGGCAAGGCTCCAGAATCATCTGGTTCACGCTGGGATTTGTGTCTTATGGGGTCAATATGAAATTTTTGAATAATATGAACCACGTTTCTACTTTTCATGATTGATAAGAGTGGGTGCAAGTTTAGGGCATGAGATCTCTACCACCACTCAATAAATCAGCCCAATAGTATGAAAACAATAAACTATACAGCGAAAAATAAATTAAAAAATTACACACCACAAGGACATTATATTTAGCATTGAAAACCCTAACCGGTTGAAAAACTATGGATCCAAACTTTATCAACAATCAAGCACTATAAATATCGCAATTATAAGAAACTCAGATTTCCTCCTAAGATATCCCCTACCTAAGGACTGAAGTTACATCGTATCATTTCACGCTTCAATGACCTCACACCGTTGATTGCAATAGATCAAACATGCGCTTGACTTCTCAAACCTTCTACGCAAGAAGATAATCTTCTACAATGGATACCGAAGAATCTGGCTCTCTAGAGAACTTATCGGCACATTTCTTCAAAAACCCTCTAGAGAAAGTTTCTTTCAATTAGATCTCTAATTCAGAACTTAGAGATAATCTATGTCTCTTTGGGTTGAGTATAACACCCAATATATAGTCCCAAATCTGTACAAGAAATTCCTAATCATATTCCACTAAGAATATTAGGTCTTTTTTTTTTTTTTTTTTGCTAATGGTGAATTTGTATTAAGAGAAAAAGAGGGGCAAAGCCCCAAAGACAAGGAGAAGAAAAAATACAGCCAAAAGATGACAACCAAAAAGGCCAACCCTGTAACATGGAAAGATACAAAATAAAGAAAACAAAGCTTAAAGCAATAAAAAAAACTAAAAGCTAACCGACAAGGAGAAGAAAAAGATTTTACAGCTCCATGAAGCTCAACCGTAGCAACAAAAAGCAACGCTTCAAAGCTCTTCACAAGCCAGCAAACAGCAACAAAAGAAGGAGCCACCGCAAAAAGAAGAGCAAAACTGCAAAACAGAGACCAACACAAGCCTGCACTAAGAATATTAGGCCATCTGAAACTTTGAATCAGAATCCGGAACAAAATGAGTTTCATCCATCATTCTTCACGCTCGCTATAGTGAGCTGGACCCTTGCTATAGCGAGGTGCCACTCGGGTTTTAACTCCTGACAGAAGTTCTGTCAGCCAATTTTTTTGACCCTTACTGTGGGCCATGTTTGTTGCTTCCGGACCATATTAGAAGGTCGGTGTGCATTGAATTATAGAATATGATGCGTGCTCCATTTTGCATGCCAACAGATGAAGGATGGTCACAGATGTTGAGATGTTGAGCTTTACAGTCCACATGATGAAATCGGTTGAAAGCACTTGGTGAGATAGGGCAGAAAGGTGTGTTATGTAATACAACTTTTAGCGGGGGGCCACTTATGGCCGACACCGCTGCATATTCCACGGTAAAAGTAAAAAATTTTCCCGCAGCTCGTTTGCACCATTGAATCAATGTTTTTAATGACAGTAATGGCAAAAGACGCCGGTAAAAGTAACTTAAAAATTGCATTACAGCGAGGGTCAGATTTGGCCACTGCTATAAGTGTCTTACAGCGATGAATTTTACCGGCCACCACTATAAGTTCGACGCTAAAAATGTATTTTCTTGTAGTATAAAACGATGTGCTCATATAATTTTGGCAAATTTTTTTTTATTAAATGGGGCTTTGTGGATGCAGACCTGTGCGTCGCCATTAGGTAAAATAATTGTCAATGCATCATTGCATCGCCATTCGAAAAACACATGTTGGCAAAACTTTTACACTCTTTTGGGGGAAAACTTTATTGGAGCCAATGTATGTTTTCCATAACTCTTGCCAACGCGGTCTTACTTGTGTCTGTAAAAGTAGTAATTCTCTGTGACTTTTGCCAACGCAGTCCAACTATGCATATGAAAAAAGACTTCTACCAATGCCAATTTTCACTATGTTGACAAATAGAGTCGAGAAAGGTAAGTTTGTCATAGATGGGGCTTTGTGGACGAAATAATGCGTTGGCAATGGTGCAAATAAAAACTCAGAGCTTTCCCAACGCACATCCGTGCGTCGCCAGTAGGCAAGATAATTACCAACGCATTATTGCGTCGCCAGTAGAAAAACACGCATTGGCAAAACTTTTCCTCTCTTTTGGAGGGATTTTTTATTGGCGCGAATACGGTGACCACAGCTTTTGCCAACGCAGTCCTACTTGCGTCGGTAAAAGGAGCAATTTCTGTGATTTTTACCAACGCAGTCCAAATATGGGTTGGAAATAAGACTTTTGCCACCGCAAATGTTTATTTAGTTGGCAAATAGTGTCAGGAAGAAAACAGTTTGTTTTAGCGTACGTTAAGAAAAAATTATAAACGTGAGTCCATTTATAATTGGTGTAGGGTCCCAAAGTACCAATGTAGTTCAAATGTCAAAATCACTGTGAAAGGGTCCGGATCACCTATAGCAGCTCATGCATACTCACCGTGACTTGACCAATCACGGTGACCCATAGCTGCTGCAAAGCCTGAATTGCATGTGATCATGTGACTTGCAATTGATGTGGCGTACTGTGATTGGTCTACTCATAGTAAGAATGCATCAGCTGTTGTCGGTGATCCGAACTCAATGTTGAAAGCATAAGAGGTTGGTTGTAGTGTTGGATTTGGCTTAAAATGTTCAAATTGGGCCTAATGACCAGTTTTCTTGGGGACCACTCAGTTAGGGTTATTCTTCTAAAGGGAGAGGCTGTGAGAGCAAAGTTGAGATATGTGGATCAAGAATGGGCTAAGTGTTAGTGTGCGTCAAATCCTTTTAATGAGTCGCCCAACTCCTTCAAAGTGAAATTGAGCGGAACACTCATAGCCTCGTAGACGTAAGTAAGTCTGCCGAACCACGTTCATCTGTGTTTGTATGATTACTTGTGGTTGATTGATAGCATGTTTTGGCCTAATCATTCCGAACATGCAGAAATCTATTACTTTCTCTTATTTGTTTTGCACGTGTTTCTTTTCTTTATTTTCTTTAATTTTCAAAAAACTATAAATTTTTTTTTTTTTTTTGCTCATTTTCAAAAAGGTAATGAAAAATTAATATTTCCAAAATAGTATAAAGGTTTTTCACAATTCTTACATCCAAGTCTTTTCCATAAACTTTGTTTTTTTTTTTTTTTTTTTAATGACAAAAATTATTATTATTTTCTTTTCTCAGCATTCTTTCCAACTTTTTACCAAGCAATGGACCGAACACAACTGCTTTTAATGCTCGTCATTAGTCGACAACGAGTTGGGAGGCTGTTATTTCGGTAACGTCTCTTTCCAGTTTACTTTTCCCGTAAAATCAAGTGACTTTGTCGATATTAAACGAGGAAACCGACATCAGACCAACTTTTAGTATGAACTAGAGTGACTATGTGGGAAACGGACAAACAGGAAACCTGTTTGGAGCAAACAGGAATTAGGTTTGGATCAATAGGGGGGCCACACGGAAAGAGAAAAAAAAAAAAAATTAATGGAGGAGATGAGATGTCATATGATTTGACATCCTCTCCCTCACATGGCACCCCCCTGTTTCGTCCAAATAAGGGATCTGAATCGACAATGTGATGCATGCTATTTGATTGATTATAGGTAAAGGATGGATTGCCTCTAGATGAAAGTAGGATTAATCATGTGCTCAGCAGCAAAGGATGGGATCTTTCGCATTATATTGATGCACAGGGCGATGGTTGGTTTTTTTTATTTTTGCTATCGGAGGGTTCCCAATCCTTTGGGCACGACTAATCCCTCCAGGCCCAGAAGGAAGCCGGGTAAACTTCCCTGTAGCCCCAGTGTAGTAGTGCAGTTTCGAACCTACAACCTCCGGGTGCAAACCGTGGTCCTAAGCCAACTGAGCTACCCCTTTAATCATTTGGATTTGTAAAAGGTGGCCTATCATCACGAAATGACAAGGCTAACAAGAAATCATATTAATTGAGTGTGGCTCACTTATATGGGATTCAAAGTCGGAACCAATCATTAAAAAGGCCCTTATGTCATTAAGGGGAAAGAATTAAAAAAAAAAAAAAAACCTAAGTACTTACTTCGAGAATTTTATCCATTTTTAGGGAGCATTTGCATGTGCAAAGCTGTGGTAGAGGAAACCCTTGCTTTTCCAACCTAGAGAGACAATAGCCTCAAATCTACTCGAGCGATGAAAATGCGTATAAAATAGTGGATTCCTTGTAGTTTCATTGCTGCACCGAACAAAGGAAGAAGTTGATGATGCACAAAAATGGATTTGCACACCACCGGTCAAGTATGAGTAATAAATGTGGAAATAAATGAGAGAGAGATTTATAGTGATTCGGTCAGTGACCTACGTCCACTTTTGGAAAGGCAGAGGTTGCCGGATATGTCATTTCTCAAGTGTCCAGAGATTACAAATGTAGGAGAAGAGAGATGAAGGGAGAATATTGCCTGCCTCGGTATTTTTCTCATGCCCCCCAAGTGCTGGTGGGGCTTACAATTTATAGTCGCTCCCCTAACAGATGGGGACGACTTTACAGCGCCGTTTACGAGGAGCCTTCGAGGTGTCCTCGACTGGGGAGGCAGTTGTGATATTCTCCGCACGACTTGGTAAAAGCGGGACGTGGCCTGCCTGCTTCCGAAGCGACCCGGACTGCTGTGACGTGGCCAGGCATCGTGGGTTTGGGCTCGGACTCCATTGGACCCAACGGATCTTTCATTAATTTAAGCCTTGCCTCATCACAGACTGGGCCACTTGGGCCTGACTCATCATTTGCCCCTCAATGCCCTGTGTCCAATGGAACTTGGAGAGGAGGGCATTCGATTGAATTTTCGGCTGAGTTCGCAACTGCAAAAACTTCGGGAGGCCAAAACATCTGTCTCGAGGCCTTTTTTGGACTTCTGACAACATCAGTCACGGCCACAGGCGGTGAGTTTTGTAGGGCTCGCCGAGAGCTTCGATTTGATATATAATACGCCTCATTCGGATTTATGGACCAAAACTTACGGTGAAAATAGCAAGCAGGCGCGCTGGGCACGGTTCTGGGCAAGCAGAGGGGCCGGCGCCTGTGCTGGGCGCTTCTGAGGAGGTCTGGGCGCCCCTGAGGGAGTGCTGGGCGCCCATGCTGGGCGCCTGTGAGGCCTGGGCGCCCATGGGAGTGCTGGGCGCCCATGCTGGGCGCCTGGGAGGCCTGGGCGCCCATGGGAGTGCTGGGCGCCCATGGTGGCTGGGCGCCCAGGGTCTGGGCGCCCATGGGGTCTGGGCGCCCATGGTCTGGGCGCCCATGGTGGTTGGGCGCCCATGGGGCCTGGTCAGGGCGCCGGGCGCAGCACGCGCAGGGCGACGGGCGCTGGCGAGGCGGGCGACGCAGCGGTGTCGGCGCCCGTTCATCCACAAAATATTTTTTTTTTTTTTTTTTTTTTTTAGTCCAAGCACTGGGCGCCCATAGGGTCTGGGCGCCCATGGGAAGTGCTGGGCGCCCATGGGTTGGGCGCCTGGGAGTCCTGGGCGCCCCTGGGATGCCTGGGCGCCTGGGATGTCTGGGCGCCTGATGGTGTGGGGTTAGCTGCTGCGTCCGTGGACTTCTCTGCTGTTGCTGGCGTGAGCTTCGCTGCTGAGGGGCTAGCCACTGTTCGCGTGGGCGAGCAGCTCGTGTGCTGTCCAGACATTTGATTTGGACAGCCGGGCAACTGGTCCGGTGATTTGTAGTAGTCCCGTAGGCTGTAGATAACCTACCTTCTGACATCGAAGCTTTTGGCGACCCGCGAGGGAGCCGATAAGCTGAAGATAGGCTGCCTGCTTGAGAGCAGTGCAGAGTCCAAGCTTTTTGGCGACCCGCGAGAGGGTAGCTAAGCTGGAGATAGGCTGCCTGCTTGAGAGCAGTGCAGAGTCCAAGCTTTCTGGCGACCCGCGAGAGGGTAGCTAAGCTGGAGATAGGCTGCCTGCTTGAGAGCAGTGCAGAGTCAAGCTTTCTGGCGACCCGCGAGAGGGTAGCTAAGCTGGAGATAGGCTGCCTGTTTGAGAACAGTGCAGAGGCGGGTCAAGCTTTTGGCGATCCGTGAGATGATTCACCTCGCCGCCTGGACCTGTTGATTTCCTCAGCATTCATATATTTTTGAGCTTTTGCCAATAGTTCTGGCATGCTCTTTGGCTGGCGCTTCATCACTGAGAAGAGGAAACTTGATGACCGGAGGCCTCCTACGAAGGCGGTCATGCTGACCTTATCATCGGGCTCCTCGACCTGAAGGACCTCCTCGTTAAAACGAGTGAGGTAGCTCCTTAGGCTCTCGCCTCGATCCTGTTTTACGTTGAGCAGGTGGGTGGCAGGCTTTGGTTGGCGGCGTCCCCCAATAAACTGTGCCACAAATGATCTGCTTAGTTCGGCAAAGGAGCCTATGGAGGCCGGGGTGAGATTGGCAAACCACTGTCGGGCGGAACCCTTCAGCGTGGTTGGAAACGCCCTGCACATAATCTCGTCCGGGATACTGTGCAGCTGCATTATTTTTTGTAAGTCTCCAGGTGATCCAGCGGATCCTTCGCTCCATCAAAGGTTTCCACGGATGGCATCTTGAACTTACAAGGGAGTGGATAGTTCACCACGTCAGGCTTGAACGGCGTGTCCGTTCGCCTGACTAGGTAATCCACTGTCTCTAGTGCGTGTGCCTTCATGGCGTTGAAAACATCGCCCAGTTGATCTTGCATCTCTCTGAGCTTCTCGTCCCATTGGTTGGGGGCTGCTCTGCTTGAATCATAGAAGTAGCTCGCGCCTTCCAGCTCCTGATTCTCACTTTCCCCTTCTTGAAAATGAGGATCCTCCCCATCAGAAGCGGAGGGAGGATGTGAAAATTCTCCGTGATTTGACCCTCCCGGAGGTGGGGATCCTCCCGGAGGTGGGGGTCCTCCCAACTGGGCCCCACGGGGGGCGCCCTGGGAACGGGCGCCAGGGTGTACACGATGGGCGCCGCCAGGGTGTACACCATGGGCGCCCAGTGCCTGGGCGCCCTGTGCATGGGCGCCCGGGGCATGGGCGCCAGGAGCATGGGCGCCCGGGGCATGGGCGCCAGGAGCATGGGCGCCCGGGGCCTGGGCGCCTAGGTGGGGAGCTTCTCGCCGTCGTGGAGCTCTTTGATGCCCCGGGCGTGTTCCTCCTTGCGGTACTCCTCCGACCCCTCCTTGCCCCGAGAGCATGAGTTGTAGTATTTGATGGTTTTGGGCCACCATCTGTTGCATAGTCTCCAACATTAGTTGAGGAGTGGGAGCAGGAGCATTCAGGCCAGGATTAGTCAGTGGAGGACCATCCTCGCCCTCTTCGCGTCTTGTCGATCTGGTGGTCACCATAATTTGAAAAGAGGAAGGATACTGACGTGAGAACTTTAGTCGTCCCCACAGACGGCGCCAAACTGATGATGCACAAAAATGGATTTGCACACCACCGGTCAAGTATGAGTAATAAATGTGGAAATAAATAAGAGAGAGATTTATAGTGATTCGGTCAGTGACCTACGTCCACTTTTGGAAAGGCAGAGGTTGCCGGATATGTCATTTCTCAAGTGTCCAGAGATTACAAATGTAGGAGAAGAGAGATGAAGGGAGAATATTGCCTGCCTCGGTATTTTTCTCATGCCCCCCAAGTGCTGGTGGGGCTTACAATTTATAGTCGCTCCCCTAACAGATGGGGACGACTTTACAGCGTCGTTTACGAGGAGCCTTCGAGGTGTCCTCGACTGGGGAGGCAGTTGTGATATTCTCCGCACGACTTGGTAAAAGCGGGACGTGGCCTGCCTGCTTCCGAAGCGACCCGGACTGCTGTGACGTGGCCAGGCATCGTGGGTTTGGGCTCGGACTCCATTGGACCCAACGGATCTTTCATTAATTTAAGCCTTGGCTCATCACAGACTGGGCCACTTGGGCCTGACTCATCAGAAGTCACTAAAAAAAATTGGTAGTACCTTATCGGATGATCTTTTATACCTTGTCGGATGATCTTTTCGCCGCTAATGTACGGCCTTTTTAGGGCAAATTCCATTGTTTAGGCCCCAAAAATGCGTTTTTTTCTATTTTTGATAATATTTGTTTTGGTAATCACTTTTAGTAGGAAGGTCAAAATAAATTTCCGTTTTTTGCATCGATTTAGTTGTAACTAATAGTTTCAAGTTGTGTCTTTATCTCAATTTTTCCCTTTTTTGGAAAAAAAATTGAATATTTTAATTTACTTTCGTGTTATTTTGTTTCTTAGGGCTACTTTTTAGTTTTAGGGTTATATTTATACCCTTTGTAAGCCTGATGGACATCAAAACAGATCTTGAATGAAAATTGCAGAGAAGTTTTCCCCTTTATTTCTTCTAATTTTTGGTATTCTATTTGATCAACGAACTTTGATGCCTATTACTTGGTATTCTTAACCTAATCAACTGGCGAACAGAAGGCTGCTTTCCAATCTTCCATGTGAATCTTTCTCGTAGACGCTTCTGCTACATCAGAATGTATAGGATTAGATGTATAGTCCAGCCGCTAGTTCACGCTGGAATTTGAGTCTTATGGGGTCAAGATGAAAATTGCGAATAACGTGCAGGAACACGCGTTTAGAAAGAGATACTCATGTAGAATGACAAATGAAAATTTTGTGGAGAATATACAAGACGGTCCTCCTTCTTAATTGCCTCCTGAAACGTGGTAGAAAATGGCAGCAGAACTTTTTTTTTTTTTTTTTTTTTTGGGGTTGGGGGGGGGGGGGGGGGGGGGGGGAGGTTGTTTATAAAGTTCATTACCTATTGCATCATCGTAGAAAAGACAGATGTAATGAAAGAGACTTACACCTATAAGAAGTGGGGGAGTGGGTTGATAAAGTTCATTACCTACTGCAACATCGTAGAAAAGACAGATGTAATGAAAGAGACTTACACCTATAAGAAGTTAGTATATATTGTCACTGTCACCCAATACACCACCTCCTCTCTATAAATTCATCGAGAAACCTCAAAAGCATAAACACCATATCAAAATCACCGGAAAAGTTCAAAGTGACTAGATTATCTTTCGTCTTTCATGGCCTCCTCACTAGTGTTCAATGTTAGGAGACAGCAACCCGTGCTGGTAGCTCCTGCTAAGCCTACACCTCATGAATTCAAACCCGTGTCAGACATCGATGACCAAGAGGGCCTCCGTTTTCAGGCCCCAAGCGTACAAATTTACCGTAACAATGTGGCCCTGAGTGGGCTTAACCTCTCTCAGTTGATTCAAAAGGGGCTTGCAGAGGCACTCGTCTTCTACTACCCGCTTGCGGGTAGGCTAAGGGCCAGACCTGGTGGCAAACTTGTGGTGGAGTGCACTGGTGAAGGTGTCTTGTTCATAGTGGCCGAGGCAGATGTCCGGCTCGAGCAGTTTGGTGACGCTCCACAGCCGCCATTCCCATGCTTTGATGAGCTCCTTTATGATGTTCCTGGCTCTGGAGGCATTGTCGACTGCCCCTTGCTTTTGATCCAGGTGACAATGGTGATATGTTCATTGTCACGTGTTTGAGTCAGAATTAATCTTTTTATATTCAGTCGAGCTCATCGTAAATCCAAATTGCTTGAGTTTCCTCTACTCCATGTGTGGGTTAATCTCACCCTAATTGGAGCATGGTGACTACAAGAATAATGATCTTTAGCAGTGGCTCTTTTTTCCGGCTCATGGTCACAAATAGCTGCTAAGTTCCCATGTTAGCCTTCTAATTGACCTTCTAGGCTACTATGGCGGTTTAGTGATGGAAAGAAAGGCCGCAAGTGTCCACCGCTCAAGGTCACTTCTTTTTAAATGTATCAGAATATAAGCCAGACCACAGAGAGTTTCAGCACCCATCTAGGGGTTTTTCTTTAAAAAAATAAAAGAAAACCGCATGCCGTTCTCTTCTGCCATTCGAATACTAGTGTAAATGTATTGACACTTGTAGGCTTACGCAAGATAAGGTCATCTATTTGACATTTCCGGCAATAGCTATCCATAGTTTGTAATTTTAATATTAAAAAAAATGCGGTGAAATTTCAAATTAAAAGATTAAAAAAAATAAAAGCGGAGGGGTCAAATAAAATAGTGATGGTTTTGGTCATTTATTAAAATGAGAATGTAAGTTTTTTTACCTTTTTTAAATATAAGAAGGTTTTTTGTCATTTAGTGGTACGTAAAAGTAAATCTTTTACTTCTTTTTGGTAAAGGTTTTTTTTTTTTTTTTTTTTTAATATGATACTTTCTTGAAATGACCATACTTCACTACTTAAGTGAATTAACAAACAATTAGGGGTCTCTTCATCTGGTACGCGCCTAACTGTACACAAAATAAGAGCCCCATGTGGTCATCCTTATCCCTTCACAACAACTAACAAGTTGCTCCTCTTAGAAACTCGCCTTGTCGATTTAACAGTGTAGTCCATTAAAATTCGTGTAAAAAAAAAAGAGGATTAGTGTAATTAGGGGGGTCTTGTGTGTGTAGTCAATTAAGATGAGTCGTCATCAGGAGGCCCCGACTATGAGGTAAGCACTGAAAAACCAACCTCCGAAAAACCATGCATCAGTTAGTTTCCATACTTTAGATATAATAAGTTAGTAGTGGGCACAATTCTAACTCGATGGGAATTTGGCTCGAGGTAAATATAAAAAGATAGTAATTTCGAATGGCTTGGAATTTCGTTGTTGGCCCCAATGACAGATTTATAGCATGCGTTGACCGAAAAGGTAGTTCATCAAACTCGAACTCCAAGCTAGACTAATTGAAAAGCAACGCACATGAAATCACCCCACTGAATTTCTCGATCAGATAAGTATTAAAATTTTAAATGTGAACTCAAATGCGACTAACTCTAATGGTGAAGCAGGTTACTATGTTTCCACCTATAAAAATGGCCATCAAATTGACAGTCATAATAGAAACTTCATTTTATATGATAGCCCCTGCGCAGCATTAGACTAGACAGTTAAAATCATATATTATGTAAATGCAGTGAGAATAGAGTTCGAACATTTTGTGGTTTTCACTAAAGCCCAAACTTCAGCATGTACGCGGAACTAGTATTAGAAAATAAAATCCATGAAATGATGCTTCCAAGAGGAATCATGGAAGAGCTTATAAAAGCACAAAATTAGCCCCTTATTTTCATTAGCCAGTCATATATCTTTCACTTTGTTCTTTTATTTATGATTTTCTCCTTATGTTCAAATTTCATAACCTGTTTTTAGTAAGTTTTCTATGAAATAAATGACTACAAAAAGCATCCTCTTCGTAATTCATCAGTCCGATTCAATAAAATATTAATGTTATTAAAACAGAAGTAAACGATGTCATCCATATTATTTCTTGGTCTTTGGCCGTGTGGATTTGAGTATTTACAATAAATAAATAAATAAATAAATAAAATTAAAAATTCAACCACATCTAATGATAAATAAAAGGAGACTGTCTAAAATATTTTTATTACAGCAAAAGAATCTAAAGTTGCAAAGCTTAAGTTTGACTTTTTCAACATTAACGCATGCAGCTGACTCATCTCAAGTGTGGGGGGTTCATCCTGGGCCTCCGATTCAACCACGTCATGTGTGACAACGCAGGCATTGTCAAGTTCATGCACGCTGTTGCCGAAATGATAATTGGCGCACGTAAACCCTCCATCACACCCGTGTGGCAGCGTCAGCTTCTGGATGCCCGACAACCCCCTCGTATCACGTGTACCCACCAAGAGTACGAGTACAAGGAGGAGGCGCACCACCCCAATGCCGCCTCCCTCCTGGCAGCCGACCAGATGCTCCAACGCTCCTTCTTCTTCGGCGCCAGAGAAATATCAACCCTCCGCAACCTCCTTCCGCCCCACCTCCGCTCCTGCACCACCACGTTCGAGCTGCTCACCGCCTGCCTGTGGCGCTGCCGCACCGCCGCCATCGCCCCGGCACCTGATGAGGAAGTGAGGGTCCTATGCGTCGTCAATACACGTGCCAAGTACAATCCTCCATTGCCAACAGGGTACTACGGGAACGTGGTGGCTTTTCCGGCAGCCGTGTCTCCGGCCGTGAAGCTGTGTCAGAGCCCGGTGGAGTACGCGGTGGAGCTGGTGAAGAAGGCGAAGGCCGACGCAACACGAGAGTATATGCAGTCTGTGGCGGACCTGATGGTGGTGAAGGAAAGGTCACCATTTAAGGTGGTGCGGACCTGGATGGTGTCGGACCTGATGCGAGGCGGGTCCGGGCTGGTGGATTTCGGGTGGGGAGCGCCGGTTTACAGTGGGCCACCTAAATCAGTTGTTGGAGAGAATCCTGGGATGCTCTCATTTTACATTCCATTTCGTAACGGCAAAGGAGAGGAGGGGCTTGTAGCGCTTGTTTGCTTGCCCGAACCCGAAATGGAGAAGTTCTCGATCGAGGTCAAAAGCATGATCGATGATACTAAAGAAGGAGAAGCTGCCAGCGGCTGAACTTGTGCAACCACTCTACTTGCCTATTGTGGAATGAAATAATCTTGGTTTTGTCTTTTTAGGTAACCAATCTGGGGTTTAGAAACCAAGCGTTGAAGTTTCTCTTGGGCTTTGTATTAATATCTATAGTTTAGGTGTTTGAAATAAATAAAGGTTGGATTTGGTGTTTGAACCTTTAAAGGGCAACCAAGTTCCATGATCCGCTGCTTTATATAATGATGATTTGATGAACAAGAACTCGGCTGTGTCATTTCTTGAAAAAGGATTACTCATTAATAACCTCAAAATTCAAATTGGTTATAAGAAATTAAAGAAGAGAGCTGCTAATGCCACAAGCCACCGCCCATTTTCTCAGTTCACTCTCCTTCTTCCCCTTTCTCCGACACCACCGCCCTCTCTCCCTTTCCTTATCCATGTCCCTCCCTCTCCCTCCCTCCCTCCCTCCCTCCCTGCCAGCCACACTCTCTCTCCCTCTCCATGTCGCTGCCCTGCCCACACACCCCCTCTCCCTCTCCTTCTCCTCCTCTCCCTCTCCTTCTCCTTCTCCTTGTCTCTCTCTCCCTCTCCCTGTCCTTCTCCCCCTCCGACGAGGATGCCAAAGGGGACGGTGGTGGCTGGGGTGGGGGTGGGTGAGTGTAGAAAGTTGGGAGGGAGAAACTTTTTGATATATGCCCTTTTAAGTAATTTTGTATAGGATATATATATATATATATATCATAAAAAATAAAAATAAAAATGATATGCAAAGAGAGGCTTAGGCTATGGCATTAGCAGCTCTCATTAACGAAACCAATGTTATTCCATCCTATTAAATTTCTTCCGCATCCTATCAAAATCTCAAAACTTTAGTATGAGATATTTTTCAACTCTTCCCCGTGAGTAGAACTCTGATGGGGTACATTTCGCCATGAAACACCCGTACAAGGGTTTATTTCTTTTACACACTATATTTATAAAACCCAGTTTCCGATCCCCCGTTATGACCAACACGGAAACCTAAACATATGGGGCCCTATATTTCTATTTCACTGAAACATTTGTTCATTTCAGCCCATTCTTAATTTTTTTTTGGCTAATTGGTAAATTTGAATTGAAAGGAAGAGAAGGGCAAAGCCCTGGGAGAAAGAGAAGCAAAAATACAACCAAAGGATAGCAGAAAGAAAGACGAGCCTCTAAACAGGAAGGCTAAAACCAGCAAAGACAGAAACCTGAGAAAAGCAAAGCTACATAACAAACATGGCATTGCCGCAAAAACAGAAAATGACAACAGCAGCCAGTCCTGAATTGGCTCCAAACTGGGCAAAGAGCAACGTGAAGGCAAGAATCCACGGCACTCCACATCAGAAGAACAGAACTAAGGAGAACACAACCAAGAGCACTATAAAATAACTAGACGAGGGGCAAGGGCAGCCATGAACACTGAGAGGAAGCTCCTTCAATGCTAGGACAGGGCAGCAGCAGCACAAGAGAAGCCCAGCTAAGCCCAGCACTGCACCAACCACCACTCCCCCAAGCCATGCATGTGTGAAGAAGATGCTCTTCTGCCGAATGTGAAAATGGTTGCCTGAAAATCTCCTTGAAGCTCTAAAAAAGAAAAAATCCAGGCAGTAGCAGCAACTCATAGCTGCACTTCATCCAAATTAGGACAAAAGCATTGCTACACTTCACCAAGGCATGGCAGCAGAAAACAGAGCAAACCAGCAGCAGCAGCTCATAAAGGAGCACCAAACACAAGAAGACAAGAATCCATGACTCTCACTGCAATGCTGCACTTCAAAGAGCATGAAAGCAGCCAAACCAAAGCACAGCAGCTAGAAGAAAACTGACGCAACCTAGAATCACTGTGACACCCGCCCGGCAGACCAGGAAGAATAGCTGACCGGCAAGACAACTAGGCCTGGAAACTTTTGCCTGCACTGAAGAGAGGGAGCTATTGGCAGTTCCGCCTAACTCCATGCTACCTGCAAATTGGGAAGCAAAAAGAATGCCCATAGCCCAACAGACAACTACCCCAACAAAGCCCAGCTGCCAATAACCGAAAACCAAACAGAGAACAGGGAATTGCAACTTCAAACAGACTCCAGAAAGAACACCATAAGATAACAGGGATCTGCAACTTCAACCTGACAAATTAGCAGCCTAAAGTGGATGGAGAGAAGCCTGATCCCACCCTAAAGCCTTCAAAATTGAATGATCTTAAGGGCTTGTTCCAGAAGAAGAGCTGAACATACCACTGCAACAGTATTTGAACAACTTTTGAGCTTTCAACAAAGAAGGTTTTAAACCACGGTGCTTGGCTTCATTCCTTAAGAACCAAAGGGTATTGATTGCTTGGAAGAAAATGGCAGCAACAGTCTTTCATCCATTGGCATATACATCCTTGCTTAAGATTTTCCAGACAGCAGAGGAAGCGGGAGAGAAGAGTTCGCAAGACCGAGAAGCCATGACCAAAGCTGCTGGGCTAATTGACAGAAGAAGAAGACATGTAGATCTGATTCCCTATTTCTAAGGCAAGAGTAACACCTTGAAGTCATGGAAATCCCATAGAGCATTGCCCAAGAGTCTGTTGGGATTTTCCCGTAGAAAAGGCGCCAACTGAAACAGGATAATCTCGGATTTATGAGCTTATTCCAAACCAACCCATGCCACTGAACAACTTCTCTTCTAGTCCTCAACGAGTCCCTTGAGAGTGAGAGCCCTAGAAACAGAACCTTTCCAAAGGAGTTTATCCGGGGAAGGGGTGCTGGAGAGCTCAATTAGACTCATTTGCTAAAGGACAAAGCTCTTAACCTCTTTCAGAATGATAGCAGGGATTGTAAGATCCCAGCCCCACTATAATATTTTATTATATTTTAATTAGATTATTATTATTATTTTAATTAAATGTATTATAGTTATTTAAGTGGATAGGATTAATTGGGCCACACGATAGATTAGATGCTTGGATCGGTGAGTTGGGTTAATGGGTAGATGACCTGACCCGTAGTTTGACCCAATAACTTAAGCCCATAAGATCCCCTTTTTAACCTAATCCCTATTTTAAAGAACTGTACGTTCTTATCTTCCCTCTTTCGTCTGCAACTTCTCCCGGTCTTCTTCCTCCTTCAGCTTCCCAAACCATTCCAGCTTTAGGATCCAGCCATCTGAACCAAGATCAGAGGACACCACCGTTATTGTCTCGACTTTCTCATCTCAGGTAACATTCTCCTCAAATCATTAGGAATAGATCTATATTCTTGGGTTTTATCTTCTTTTTCTTCCAATAGTAGATCTGGTTGAGAGAACCATAGATCTGATCACATGGGTATTTCTTTCCCATCTCTTATGTCAGATTGGTGTTGGGATTGTGATCAAGCGCCGTGGTAATCTTGGATTGAGTATTGGCTAGGATCTGTCGCTTTCTTTTTCAACCCCGGTAAAAGGCAAGTACTTAATTATAATCAGTGAATTTAATACCTGTGTCTTTCGTTGATTCTATTGTTTTGCATATAGAAACCCCTTTGGATGCCCTTTTTGTGTTGTTAATTATTTTTGTGATGAGATCTGAGATTCTGGGCATGTCCCAATCGATTCGATTTACCATCGGTTATTGTTGTTCGGATTTTCAGAGAAACCTTTTTTGTTCATCTACTGTTGTTTGGATATAGATTGGTAAAGAGATGTGCAACCATTATTTTCAGTAACTTGCATACGCAGGGAAGTGATTTGTAACAGGGACTGTAACAGGGAACGAAACAGGGAACGCATGAGTTTGGGAGTGTCTGTGTTCTTTTTACCATGGAACCCAGGTGAGGCCACTCGATGGTTGATCCGATCCGTGGATCCGGCAGAGGACCCACGGGCGACCTTAGAGGCGGTGGACCCGTGAGGAGTGGGTCCCATCTGGCCCATCATCCATTGGTTATAAGAACGTGGGCGGAGTTGCAGGTTTAGATTTTGTGTTTGGGCATCATGTATAGCGGGACCCACTAGGGGATCCGATCATAAATCTTGACCGATCCCATTGCCGTGTATGGCTGGGCGACCCTGTTAGTGGAGACTGATCTTGGCGCTTGATCAGCATGACCCACTATCGAGTGTCCCAAGTTGTTGGCACCGACGTTTTCTGTGAATAGTTATAGTTCTGTAACTTGTAACATAAGAGAATGGAAGAGATAAAGATGATGACATGTGGGAATGTGCTGATGACGTGGGCTAACATGGGATGATAGGGTTAGGTGATGACAGAACACTTCATTCCACATTGTTTTAACACATGGCCCCCTTTTCATTTTGAATTTACAAAAAGCCCATTCTAGTTTTAATAAACTTAATTTGGGCCCTTTTAGCTTATTAAAAATTGAATTTTAGGAAATGTTTTAAGTGGGTCCATGAGTTTTCTAAAATTATAAGGTAAGGTCATTTATCGTTGTAAATTTGTAAATTAAATATTAAATGTCATCTTTGATTTTAAATGTGTCCAAAATTATAATTTTGGACTTTATTAATCGAATCATTAGACCGAGTAAATACCGTCCGGGCAAACGGTATCTTACTAACGTGGGGTTTAGTATTCCGTATAACTTCGGAAAAATTCTAATGATTCGAGTTCAACCTATCTCTATTGGAAAACCCTTAATTGGGTCTATGCACCACTGATGGAGAAGAGATGTGTTGATCTTTTATATATTAGAAATTCCTGTAGTTATTGGGTACGAGACCTTACATATGACCTTAGGATCGATTTGTATCTATGTTTTAACATTCGCATGCATATATATGTTGGTTTAGGATGTGTATTCCTCTAGATGCATACCCTATTGTGTGTTATGGACTATAAAGTGGCTTGGCAAATTTTGTATGACGATTCGATTATGATATGGAATGTAGAAAAGCCAGCACTTTACTTTGACTTAGGACTCTTGTGTCGGAGCTTTATTATTCAGGTCTATTATGTTTATGGGGGTCATTTATGGACGACTGCAGATCGATATGTGGACGGTTGATCACCGATGTGACCGGATCACTTATAATCCGCTATGAATGTGAACATGTTATCCTGATATTTGTTTTATTTGATCGGTTTATGACCACCGACGTTGTGAACGGGCTTTCCCGATTTATTTAGGGATGACCATCCGAAACGGGGACACTTGTCCTCGTGTGAATCATATTGCTCCATTTGTTTTATTTGGATTATTCTATATGTTCTTTTGTCATTGTCATTGTCATTACTTCGATATGATCACAGTTGTCTATCTTTTCTCGTTATCGTATTAAATTTCGAATTATGATTATGTTCTTGCTATTTACTTTGTAATAATTGGTGCATAGGTACCGAGCCCTACTTTACCCAGGAGACGGAGAAGGATCAAGCGTTTCAAACGTTTGAGCCAACTGACGAACCCGAGTGGGATGCCGGAGATGGCTTTGGAGCCGTCTGAGCCAGCAAACGAGAGAACGTCATCTTAGGATTTATTTTTAAATGAACTTTCTTTTAGTATTGAGACCCTTTTTGAATTTATTTAATTCATTCTGCAACTTTAATTATTAATGTTTATTTGATTTTTATGTTGGGTTTCCTTTATGAATCTTCAATACCAATTGAATAAAGCTTCCGTTGCATTTAATGAAATTTATTTGACTCACCACCTGTTGAAATTTAATGTGGGTCCACTTTTGGAAGCTTGTGTTGTATTAAACATAGGAATTTGAATTTGTTTTTAATTTTTCACGTTTTTCCCCATTTCTTATTTTGGGGGACGTGACAGGGATGATCCAGGAGTTACCTTGAATTAGATCCGACACCTTGTCATCAACTGAGAATTGGAAGAGGGGGACCCTTGGGGCAATGGGAACCTCATCAATCCAGTTGTCAAACCATAGTAGGATTTTTTTTTAATTCCCCAGAGTCCAGTGGTTGCCATGTTGAAGGACAGAAGCCAAAGACCTTATCTTTTTCCAGTTACAAGACCCAGATTTGGGGTTGCCATGGAACCAGATGGGATAATGCCTGAAATATCTGGCCCTAAACCAAGAGGCCCAGAGAGAAACCAAAGTTGCAGCAAACCAACCCACGTTCAACATACAGGCCTCATTGAATTCCTTCACCCTATGCAAGCCCAAACCTCCTTCAGCTCATTCTTAATGAAATACACAAATCCTGTTATTTTAAGTGCCTTTAGAATATTTTAGAAGTTAATAAATAGCATATTTTAATATAAAGGTTGTGAGATTATGACCCAGTTTCTGACTAAATAAATCAAATCACCTCAATCCGTACACGACCCATTAAATAAACAGGTCCAAGAATCAAACACAAACACGTCCCGTTTATTTAATGGGTTACACGATACAACTGGTTAACCCGTTAAATGATTTTATCCATTTCAGACCATCATGTCAATCCACACTCTTTTGCTAATGAAAAGAGAGTGAATGAGTTAGAAAATGATTTTTTGTACGTGGGTTTTAAAGTCTCACTTCAACCTTTTCAAACTTGCTAAAATACTACTCGTACTTTTTATAATTTATGTCATTTATTATTTGGCGGGTTCTATCGGATTGTTTTACCGATTTTATTCATTAACGACCCGCTAATTTAATTGGTTAACAAGTCCGACCCATTATTGGCACGAAGCCGTTAAGAGGCCCCAAAATCCGTTAATATCATTTGGATTTGTTTTGTGTTAATAAATCGTGTGGCATTTTTACGGGAGCCGTTATTGAGTTCGGAGAAGATTTAAAACAATGTTCGGCACCTTTTAACGTTTTCTCAAGTAAAAAGGACAAGATGAGCATGTCTCTCGTCTTTTTTCTATTATTGATCCTCGTTTAGCACGTGACAATTTTTTAAGCCGGTCTTTATTGGATACAAGATAGATATCACTGAGATTTAATCTCCTAAAACACGAAAAACAATATATTTAGGAGGAAAATTCACTAAGCTAGTTTAATTTTGTTTATAAGATCAATAATATGAAAATTAGTTTAACATGCTCTTCACCCATTCAAAATTCTAAACTGAACTGGAAGATAAACTTGACTTTTCTATTAAGTATATAAGCTATTTATGAAAGGGATTTTTACCAAATAATTAAGCTTATACAGCAAATAATCGAATTTATGAAGAATAATAACAAAATCACCATTTAGTTGTTCGTACCTCTTTTTTTGACGAAATTACCCTAGTTGGCGATATCGTCAATTGAGTTGGCGATATCGTCAACTTTCTGTATAAGAATCTACGAATTTTCTTCTTCTTTTTTGTGAAACAGTCTTTTCTCTTTCTCCCATTCATCCGTTTTATGGGTTCTTTACTACCATTTCTCATAGATCTTTCTTAAAACTAGTTTATGAAATTAATCTTCAACAACATGTATGTTCATTTTCATATTTTTCTTATTTTTTATACTTTCCCTTCATTCTTATTAGATAAAGGAGAATTCTCAGGCAACAACGTGAATTTATTCTACTTCATTTATTCTTCTAAAATATTACTAGTGCATTGTTACTGATGGCCACTAGAACGTTTGCATAGTGCCATGTTACTTCAATGCAGAGGACGGCCTTTGTTGAGGAATCCAATTGTTGAGCACTTAGGATTCTTGTACATTAGTGCACTTATCATGATCTATTCGTTTGGCAAGTGATCTTAGATGGAGAAGGCTAGAGGAGACTTGGAGTTGGGAGTTTATGAAATAGTGCTACTGTACGTGATTTTTTTATTTTTTATTTTTGTAAATATACATGCTGCATTGCAGTTAATTATCAGATCTCATTTTCCTTAGAAAACAAATGCTAATTGCCACATATTGGCTCTCTTCATCTCCATCTCTAGCTTTGCCAAGGTGTTTTTTTTTTTTTTTTTTTTTCAAGTGTTTGTGCACTTTTCAAGCCTCTAAAATAGTTGTATAGGAAAGAATGACTATAATTTCCTTTTGTTGCTAATTTAGCCTAACAAAGTATCTTTAGTCAATAGGTTGGATGGTATCATTGCTCATACTAATGGGCTTATCGTGAATTTTGAATGCACTATATTTTGGAAGTTTGAATAGTTGTCACACCTTTTTTCCTTGAATTTCCTAAGTTTTGTGTTGCCATAAACCACCACCTATTCCATGCTACAATAGGCATCCATGAATAGTGACATATGCTCTGAATGGGGTGGGTTTTAGACCTTTTATTTGCTTGTTAGTGCTCACGGTTCTCTGTACAATTGTCTTGTAATTTCTAATAAAAGTTGTTTTTCAATTGACATGTCCAATGCTTGAAGGCAGGCTGAACCCAAGTCAAGTAAATGTTTGGTTAAGGGCTTGGATTTTTACTTGATAGACAATTAACACAATGAGAAAATTGATACTAATTGTCAATGAGTTAAGTTGATGATACAGAAGTTGAATGTTGGAAGCTTTAGAGGAAAATAAGTCCAATCAAGAATCAATACTCCATATATTTCAAAAATCCAATCATACAGCCCAAAAATCTCGAAGTACCTTTAAAAAAAAAATCCTGAAGTGTAGCAGTCTATAACCTAATAATTGAACAACAAAATGCAACTCTAAATCCACAGCAAAGAGCCAATATGTTCCCATATGGACAACTAATCCGTATGACCATATAAACAAAACATACAAGTGTCATTGTGTGCATATATATCACATAAGTAACCAACTAATGAGTTGTACTATCAAATATTATAACAGCCCAAAAAATGGGTTCATTTCTAACAATTGGATCCAATTTTTTTTATTTCTCAATTGGATTTAGTTCGCTTCATGTATATAAATTGGATGCATGTTTTAGTTCATTTGCGTATTTTGACTTCGCTTAAATTTCTAGACTTCTAGTTCATTTTCATATTTTTACTTGCTTAAACTACTAGACTTCTAATTCCCCTAAAGTTTGTTACCATTTGCGTTTTACAGTTCTAAATTTTATGATTTTTTTTATGGTTTTCTATTCTTATGTTTGTTAGGGTTTCAAAGGTGGTAGTTGTAGATGGAAAGAAATAAGATTAGGATGTAGAATGGTCTTTCATCTTCTTACATATTGGAATAGTATATCCATGGATGTACATTAGAATTATTTAAATTCATTTAACTGCAATGCAGCATGTACATTTACAAAAATAAAAAATAAAAAAATCACGCACAGTAGCACTATTTCATAAACTCCCAACTCCAAGTCTCCTCTAGCCTTCTCCATCTTAGATTACTTGCTAAATGAATAGATCATGATAAGTGCACTAATGTATAAGAATCCTAAGTGCTCAACAATTGGATTCCTCAACAAAGGCTGCATTGAATTAACATGGCACTTGCCAACATTCTAGTGGGCATCAGTAACAATGCACTAGTAATATTTTAGAAGAATAAATGAAGTCGAATAAATTCAACTTGTTGCCTGAGAATCCCTCCTTTATCTAATAAGAATAAGGGGAAAGTACAAAAAAATAAGAAAAATATGTAAATGAACATACCTATTGTTAAAGATTAATTTCATAAACTAGTTTTTATGAAAGATCTATGAGAAATGGTAGTAGGGAACCCATAAAACGGATGAATGAGATAAAGAGAAAAGACTATTTTACAAAAAAGAAGAAGAAAATTCGTGGATTCTTATACAGGAAGTTGACGATATCGCCAACTCAATTGATGATATCGCCAACTCAATTGGCGATATCTTCAACTCAATTGGCGATATCGTCAACTAGGGTAATTTCGTCAAAAAAAGAGGTACGAACAACTAAATGGTAATTTTGTTATTATTCTTCATAAAATCGATTATTTACGGTATAAGCTTAATTATTTGGTAAAATTCGCTTTATGAAAACTCAAAAATGTTAAGGAAAAAATTATAAACGTAACTTCATATCATTAATTGGTGCAGGTTACCAAGTACCAATGTAGTTCAGATGTCACAATGACTGTGAAAGCAGAGGTGGAGTGGTGATTGCAGACACTTTTTTGCACATGTTACTTTATTTTTCTTTTTTTAAATTAGAAATTATAAAGATCTTGGCTCATTTTTGAAAAAGCGGATGAAGAGTTAAATATTTTAAAGTAGTATCAAGGTTTTCCCCAGTTCTTTTAATTAAGTATTTTCCAAAAAAAAATTTGAGAAATGATGAAAATACTCATTTCTGTTTTTTTCCCCTTGTCTTTTCTAAACCTCTTTCTTCTCTGAAATTAGCCGCTTTGATTTTAATGATCATAATAATTAAATGAAGCTAAAGATTTTTTGTCATTTGGTATTCCCTTTTTTAACTATCCACGCATAAAAATAGTTTAAGTAGGTCCCACTAAGTCTTTTGGTTGGACTTAATCATTTCTCTCAAATAATCTATTAAAAGTAGAAATATGAAAAATGACATAAGGATAATTGTATCATTTTTTAAAAAGTTGTATGCAAAGAACTTGATTAAAAGAAAGGCAGAAGGCTTTTATAATTTAAAAAAAAATGAGCCAATACTTTATACCATTTATTATTATTATCTTTTTCTTTTTCTGGTGAGCATTCATTCTATTTTTTTACCAAGGAATCGAATGGACTCATTTATTAGTCAACGAGTTCGGACTAGGGAGTCACTATTTCGGTAGCGTCTTTTTCCATATGACTTTTTACTTAAAGTGACAAGTCGTTATTAAATGAGTCCCGATTCTTTATATACATATGGGCCCCCATATTGTTAGAGGAGCGAATGCATGCAACATTCCATTATAATTAAAAAAAAAAAAAAAAACACGACAGGTAGGTCTATTGGTCTACCACCACGCTTTACTTGTGAAGGATGAGGAATTGAAACTGCACCACCACACTAGAGCCATAGGGGATTTAATCGGCTCCCCCTTGGCCTGTAGGAATTAGTCAATTCCAAAGGGCTTGGACAACCCTTTTTATTGAAAAAAAGTTAGAGATGTATGGGCATTCTGAAATGGAATAAATTATATAGATCAATTTTTGGAAGCAAATCCTACTTCTAAGTATCCGTGACAATCTAAAATTGAACAACCGTTTTCCAAACGGCATGTGCTTACTTTGCATAATGTGATGTGGCATATATAATGTGAGGTGTCATTATTTTATTCGACAAGTTAAAAACAAAAAACAAAGAAAAAAGAAGCTCTCCTTTTAAAATTGAGGCTCTTTTTTTAGAATTCTTATATATATATATATATATATATATTCAAGTGAGAACTAGTTTTCACCTATTATATAATAACTATTTTGCGGGGTCAAACTAGCAATCCATCCAAACCTAGCAACCAATAGGGAATCCCCTAATAATCATAAGTCCCAAGAATTGGCACACATCCGAATGGATTGAACCGTTGGATCAAGGGTTGAGGTTTTTTTTTTTTTAATATGAAGCAGTTAAACTTGTGGGCCACGGGTTAGGGGAATGGGTTTGGGGTTAAACTTGATACTTTGGGTGGTCTTATATAGATCTTTCTATCCCCCCTAATCCCATCTCCAAATGAAGCCCACAATTAGGCCCCACAAAAAAAATTTCACATAATAATTGAGAATAGTTCCCACCTAAATATTATCCATATATATATATATATATATATATGAATGATATCGGAACTAGTCAAACTTCCAATGTCTATAATGATAAGCATAATAGCCTAATATGTCTTCCATTAATGAAATCACCTCCCACGAATTAGACAAAAACCTGAATACCAGAAAAATCTCGTCATTCCGCTTCCTTTGAAGCAAGGGACATCATCCTCACTCATGCTTTCATTAGAGGAAGAGACCCTTAGTCCATCAATAGCACCTATAAGAACAATAGGGCTATTCATCCATATAACAAAACCAAATCTAGTCTTACCATCAACTGCCCAAGAGTGTTTTTTTTTTTCTTTTTTTCATCTTAATTGCATGGAAACTTTTGCATTTTCACTGCAAGTTCATCTTTAGTCTATGAAATATCATCGCTTACATTTTGTTCGAATTGGGCACTTGTATTTTTGCACGTGGATTTACATACGGGTACTTGGGTCTGTGCCAATATACCAGAGCAAAAGTAATAATAAAATAAAATAGATGGATAGGATCTTCACCAAAGTGATTTCATTTCCTTTTTCCCTATATACGGGTACTTGGGTGTGCGCCTAGGATTCCCACTCAGCATACAAAAGCCTTCAATTTATCAGGTGGAACCACAAGATTTTCCTTCAGCGGGCCTCTATACCTATATCTTCTATCTTCTACTATTATAAAAGGAGAAAGGCTACATGTCCCGATGAATGTGCCGATTGATGGACCGATCCATCATGGAAACATGGACTTTTCAACTTTTCAGTCCATGTTTCCATGATGGAACGGTCCATCAATCGGGGCATTCATCGGGAGATGTAGACTTTCTCTTATAAAAGAGGCAAACGTTTTATGTTTTTTCCACTACACTATTATGGAGCCCACCCAAAATATTATAAGAGAATATAATAATATATTATTATTATATTATAATAATAATAATAATATAATATCTATACCCTTATTAGCTATCTATCTCATACGAACTTTTTCGTTACACCATTTTGGGACCCAACCCAAATATTATAATACAATATCATAATAAATTATTTTGAGATATTACAAACTTTTTCACTATATCTTTGTGGGGCTCACCCCAAAATATTATAATGCAAACTTTTGCACTACACCATTGTAGGGCCCACCCAAAATACTATAAGAAAATATAATAATATATCATTATATTATAATAATAATAATATAATATCTATACCCTTACTATCTATCTCATGCAAACTTTTTCATTACACCATTGTGGGACCCACCCCAAATATTATAATATAATATCATAATATATTACTTTGAGATATTACAAACTTTTTCACTATACCTTTGTGGGGTCCACTAAAAAATATTATAGTGCAAACTTTTGCACTTCACCATTGTCGGGCCCACCCCCAAATATCTATTATCTTTCATCTACTATCTACTACTATTATAAAAGAGGGAAAGTTACAAACTTTTTTCACTACACCATTGTGGGGTCCACCCCCAAATATTATAATATAATATAATAATATATTATTATGAGGAATTGCAAACTTTTTTACTACACCTTTGTGGGGCCCAACCCCAAATATTATAATGCAAACTTTTTTACTACACCAATGTAGGGCCCACCCTTAAATAGTATAATATAATATAATAATATATTATTATGAGAAATTACAAACTTTTTCACTACACCATTGTGGGGCCCACCCCCAAATATTATAATATAATATAATCATATATTATTTTGAGAAATTACAAACTTTTTCACTACACCATTGTGGGGCTCACCTCTAAATATCTACTATCTACTACTATTATAAAAAAGAGAAAGTTTCAAACTGTTTTTCACTACACCATTGTGGGGCCCACCCCCCAAATATTATAATATAATATAATATTATAAGAAATTGCAAACTTTTTCCTTACACCTTTGTGGAGCCCAACCCCAAATATTATAATACAAACTTTTTCACTACACCATTGTGGGGCCTACTCCCAAATAGTATAATCTATTTACAATTTTGTCTTATATTATCTTATATCTTATATATATATATATATATATATATCTATTACTATTATAAAAGAGGAGAAATTGCGTACTTTTTCACGACACCTTTGTGGGGCCCACCCTCAAATAATATAATATAATAATATATTATTCTTATATTATAATCATAATAATATAAAATCTATACCTTTATTTTTTTATAAAAGATAAGAGAGGTTGCATACATTTTCACTACACCTTTGCCCCCAAAAAAAAAATATTATAATAAAATATAATAATATATTCTTATTATATTACAATAATAATCATATAATATCTATGCCCTTATTATAAAAGGGAAAAAAGTTTCATGCTTTTTCTCTACACATCTGTGGGCCCCACTTAGTATTATGATATTATATATATAATACAAGAGACTACACATATGTGGGCCCCAATAAAAGAGAAGAACTTGTCATGCTTTTTCTCTACACATCTGTGGGCTCACTTATTATTATTATATTATATATAATAAAAGAGAACTATACTTCTGTGGGCCCCACTTAGTAAAAGAACTTGTAATGCTTTTTCTCTACATCTAGACATCTGTGGGCCCCACTTAG